>PVIW01000047.1:9694-609694 GCA_004026585.1 Noctilio leporinus | reverse complement strand
AGATTGTCCTCTATCCCAGAAGAAATTGGGTAATTTATTATAAAACTACCATTCTTTTCTTCGATATTAATTTCTTTCTGTTGGGAGTACCTTTGAGAGGAGAAATTTAAGGATAGCTTTAAAAAGTTAATAATGTCCTCAAATTTAAGAACATTTTAAATGTTATTCCTAAGAAGACACCATTGACTTAAGGAAGGGATCACAGGGAATTTTTGCATTAGTTTATGAGTTTAAAAGGGATAGTTTCCCAAATTCTGCATTTTTTCCCTTCTGCTACTAGATAACACCTGCTCTTAGCTTCATGAAAAGTATATATTAACTTTGGTCACAATTTCTTCAAATGATTTAGACCAAATAAACTGTGAACAAGATTTTTATTTTGAATCGAATCCACTTGACCTAAAATTGTAAGGAACAGTAATGGTTGGTCTAGTTTGCTTTGTTTTTCTTTTACTGTGTCATGTTTATTCTAAATGAAATTGGGAATATAGGGTCTTTCAGATTTGTATTATTCTTTATGCATCTCCATAACCATCAAATGCTTACCACTTTCATAAAGGAGTATGTCCTAGACTGCATGAGAATATATAAAGCAAATTATGCTAAATAGCTTATAGATGAGTTGAATTTATATAAAATAATATAGTAGTTCTTTATTAATCATAAGGGATACATTCCAAGATGCCTGATGGATGACTATAACCACAGATAGCGTTGAACCTTATATATACTATTTGTTTTTCTTTATATGCATACGTATGATAAAGTTTAAATTATACATTAGGCACAATAAGAGATGAACAGCAATAACTAATAATAAAATATAACAATTATAACAATATACTATAATGAGGTATTTGAATGTGGCCTCTCTCCCTTTCTTTCTCAAAATATCTTCTTATGTTGTATTCACTTTGTGATGATGTAAGGGGATAGTATCCCTGTGTGATGGGATGACGTGAGGGGAATGGTGTAGTCCCTTGTGATGCAGCATTAGGATTGCTGGAACACAAGACTGTGATACCACAGCAGTTGACCTGAAAACCAAGAGGACTAGTAAATGGGTAGCATGTACATTATAGATATACTAGACCAAGAGATGATGTCCTGGGTTGGGGAGAGTGGAGTGGGATAGCATGACATTTTATCATACTACTCAGAATGGTGTGTACTTGTTTAAAACTGATGAATTGTTTCTTCCTGGAATTTTCCATTTAATATTTTTGGACCTTGACCATGCATAGCTGAAACCACTAAGAACATCACAGAGAATAATAAATATTTTATATATGTTCATAGAACTGAAGACAGATGAGTGAATAATTATATTTTGTATTTAAGGTCTCCTATATTCAAGGTACTTACTGCCCTAGGCTTATAGATTATAAGTAAGAGAAAATTCTTTCCCTCTGGGAGCTTAAAATTTAGTACTTAAGAAGAAAGCTATAAATATAACACCTACTGTCTAGTTGTAGGAGCCCTGAAAAGAGCCATAGAGTACATCTGTGTAATAGGATTTGGGAAAGGTGTCAGAGAAGAGACAATATTTGAGATGGACCTCTTTACCTCTTGCTGCTTGGGTGATTTAACTGTGATTAATCTTCTCATTGTACATTGACATTTTTCCGCACAGGTTTTTCTGAGAGTTAAATACACGGATTTAAAAGCATTTAAGTGTTTAATGTGTAGTATGTGTTCAATAAGTAATAATTGTAAAAAAGGAGATGAGCCATAAAGCTATTGTGTAGTGTTCTTGGTTTCAGTCAGTAGGCACCCAGTTTAGGTGGTAGCTTTGGATGTTGAAGAACAAACATATTGGAGGTATTTGTGACTAGCTGTTCAAAGAAATGCTAAGCATCAACAATTTTAGAGTTATGAGTCTAGAAAACAGGAAGACACTGTTGTATAGAAACAGCAGTAGAAGAATAGGTACAATATAGTTTGAATAGTAACATTACTTTGTATTGGGATGGTAGTTTTAATAGATGTTCTGTAGAAAACTACACAGAAGGAAAAAACACATGTAGGAGCTAAATGTACAGGTATGCAAGTGTCAGTAGCTACGCTCCCTGAAGTTTGGGTATAAAGAGATGAATGCATTGAGTCCTAAGAAATGTCTGTAGTTACTTCATTTGTTCGTTCGTTCATTCATTCAGCAAGGACTTATTGGGAGCCTCCTCTGTGTCTTGGTGCAGTGGTGGGTGCTCTAGATACAGCACCTTTCTCCCTTGGGGAACCTTGAGTTCATCTGCTTTTTAACAAGAATATAGCACAGTGTTAAGAAACGCAAATGAAGATAAGTATTAGGAAAACAAGAAGAGAATTATATTTTGTCACTCAAAGCTAAGGGAGAACTGTTTCAAAACTGGTTCAAATATCATTATTATAGCATTTAAAGTTTTAAAATAGGGTAGATGGGGAAGAAATGGAAGACAGTTTCTTTCATTGAAAAAGTTTCAGAGTGAAGGTGAAGAGACTAATACAATGATAATTAATTATAAGGTATTACCAAAACTAGTAATGAAAAGATGGAAATGAGTTAGTTGCTTATCAGGGCATTTCCTTTGGAGAAATGAATATTAATTACTGAAAGAGATATTTCATCATAGTGTCATGTTTCTTATTAAGAAAATAGCCACTCAAGAGCTTTTTACTTTGAGTAAACTGTTATGTTCATATGTGTGTGTAGGTGACAGATGACATTGTTTTCATTGAGGTAGTTTTAAAAATACAACTAGTGTTCTGAAAAGAATCATCCACATTCATGGCTCTCTATTAGTGTTACACTGAGATCCTGAAGTAGTCTCCTTTAAAAGGATATCCACCCAGTTACTCCTCTTCACTAACATGCATCCTCATACACTTAACTATCATCTTTATCTTTACATTTGATCCATTATTTTCTGTTTACCCTCCCTTCTATGTATTATCTAACCTCTTGCCTAAAATCCACTGGCAAAGTAATTTTAGCTATGTTTTCCTAATACATAGAGAGGATCATCAAAGTTCAGCTGCCTCCTTTCTTGTGAGCCATTGTAAAGAGTATTAAGAAAATAATGTTAAATTATTGGTTCGACTCTAAACTCCTACTTCGTGAAAGAAAATAGCCAGCCTCATTCTTTGCAGGCAGTGCTCTTCATTACAAACCAGTGCTATTCTTATCCCACTTCCTGTGTTAGAAACAACACTGTACACAGATTTCAATTGCAATAGGAATCATTGCTGTTCTAGGGCCACATTTCAGACACAACACTTGTGGAAGAAACATAACGGAAGTCGCAGTCACCAAAGTGAATTGTGCTCTGCCACTAACTGTTTTTGGAAGGTTAAAATTAATAACTATCAAATAGGCACAGTTCATATATGTGAAAGTTACTTTGATATTTTTACAAAAATGTTTTATTAAAACCATTGTGTTTGAATATAAAATTTGAATTCTCTGCTTTTGTTCAGAGAATTGTTTGTGCAACATTTTGTTTAAATTGGATTAGTACCATGTTAATTTTACACTGCCTCTGGTGAATAGCCACGGGACTATAATCTCTGCCAGTAATTTGTCACAGCAGAATCCTCTGGAGGGCCATACAAAACATTTGTGTAGTACGGATTAGACAGCAAAAGCCATATCTTAGATTGTTAATAAATGTTAATGACAAAACCCAGCTGGTAAAGCTTGGAAGTAAGATCTAATGCTTGGTGCCTATTGCCAAAAGAATGTTTAAACAGAGATTTCCATTACTCAAAGGTGATCTAGTACAGTCATTCTGCGAATTAAAGAATAACCTTCTAATTATTTAGGAAACTTTTCTTCAGATTCACAACCATAAAAGTCTGTGTTTCCAAGTTGTAGCTTTGTGCTTTTTTTTCTTTCTTTTTTTAATAACTGGATAGGTGACAGCTATAAAATATAAATAAATACCACATAAAATGGGCCCCCATTTAGAGAACAAGGAAATGATACCCATCCATTCTGGATTTGGTATTTTTGCTATACTGTGTGACACTGACTCTAAGAAGTTCTAGTTGTAAGACATTTAGGGGTAATTTAGTTTCCTTTTTTCCCCCGACTCCATGAAGATATACTATAGAACTATTTTAAAACCAAAACAAGTACTTGAATTAAATTGTACTACGAATATTCAAGTTAAAATGATCACTTTACTCCTTGAGCGAAGAACTAAGAACTAAGGTTTTGGGTAGGATGTGGGTCCCTGACCATATTTGTGCACAGTAGATCTGTTTAAAACCAAGCTGATATATTTAGTTAAAACAACACAGACTTCATTGGCTGACATCAGCACTATCTTGTCCAGCCTCCTGCTTATCCACTCAGAGTAATTAATTTGATTAATTTATAAGTAATTTAGCCAGGGATAGGATGTAAATCTTTGTTTAAGAAAACAGTTGGAGGTCCAAGTCTTGGTTAAAAACTGTGTCTTGAAACCATCCAGGCCCTCCTACTGACTTGTCAGCTCTGGGTTATTTTCAGAAAACTTGACTTGAGTTCCTTAGTTTAGTTGTAAGCTTTTTCCCACAGACGTACATGGTATGTGTGAGTGGGAGAGTATGTAGTGGCCACTTGTTAGCCGCTGTTTAGTCTAGTGGATGTATGTTTACATCTCCTCTCTGGATTTATAGGCAGCCACGGCAGAATAAAGATTATACCCTCTTGATTGAGGAGTCTTTAACCCAGAGCACCTGGCAAGAGAGGATTTCTTTCAGTAACCTCTAATTTTTGTGTGTGCATGTGTGATTATTATTAATGCTAGATCATTGATTAAAAATGCAAGGCTTTTATATGTTGTAGAACTAAAATGTTTCAAATTTTATAGTATAAAGTTAAAAAAATTTAATTTTATAAAATAACCTAAAATTAACCTTCTTCTCTGCTTGTAAATTTTCTTGATGTAAAAAAAAAAAAAAAAAAAAAAAAATGCACTTTACAGCATCATATAATGTAGATGATAAAAATCGCCAGTAACCTTATCTCCTCCTCAGCCAGATACAACAATTGGATGTTGTTTTCCTTTTAAAAAAATAATTTTTTAAAGAAACATACTGTACATTCCAGTGAGGACAAAAGATTCTTGTACACTGCAACCCCCACTCTCCTAGGTTAAGCAACAGAGCATTATCAGTGTTTTGGAAGCCCGCTGTGTCCTCTCCAAAGGTAGTTACTTTCCTGAATTTGGTATTTATTATTCCGGTGCTTTTCTTTGTAATTTTGTAAGATATATTTAAAATCGTGGTAGACCAGTGTTTCCTTTTGTGTGTTTTTCAACTTCATATACATGGGTCATTCTCTTTGAATCAGCCTTCTGTAACCACCTTATTTAATGTAACTCAGAATTGTTTGAGATGTAGCTATTTTGATTCTAGCTATACTTCACTTTTATTACTTTATAAAACTTAAACCTAGGAATATACCATAATTTATCCAGTCTCAGTGGACATATTTTTCTAAGTTTTCTTTCCCTTTTTTTTTTTTTTAAATCATGGATTTTAGAGAACGTTGATTTGTTGTTCCTCTTATTTATGCATGCATTGGTTGATTCTTGCATGTGCCCTGACTGGGGTTGAAACCCGTGCCATTGACATATTGGAACAATGCTCTAACCAAATGAGCCACCCATCCAGGGCCCCAAGTTTTCTTTAAATAAGACAACACAGAATTTTTGTACATGTAAGAGTTTCTCTAGTGTTTGGAAAAAATCTGAATAGCCAGCCATTGAACATGGTGTGAAGTATAACAACAATTATATGCCACTCATGGGAAGTGCACACAGATGGTGCAGATTTGCCCAACCACCTTTAGAAAGTCACTTGACAATATTGAGTGAAGAAATGAGCAATTCCCACTAACCAAAATTCTGTTTTTAGATATAGTTTAGTGGGCATGAAATACAGTATTATGTTGTGGCTTAAATTTTTATTTCCCTGATTGACTTTTAGCATTTTTTTTTCATAGCTTTCTAAGCCATTTATGTACATAATAAGGCACCGTGGAATGCTTTTTTACGTCTTTACTCAAAAGATGTAAATCAACAGGTAATCAGGTTTTGGAATCACCAGTTACAGAGTTTGAAGTAACTACTAGCACTATGTTCTAGAAAGCAGATGATGACAGGGAAATGTATTAATGAAGTGGAATCTTTTGAATCTATAGAAATTCTGGAAGGGAAAAGTATTGAGTGAAATGTAAGAATTCAATAGACAAATAAAGAGCAATTTATGCCTAGTAAAAGGAAGTCAGTAGAAAGTATCCAAACGGAAGCAGAGTGGGGAAGAAAAAAAGGTGGCAAATCTAGAAAAGACCATAAGCAACCAATGGGGTAGAGTATATAACACTGGCTACATTTTGTGTAACTACAGACCCCTGTCTTAATCTCTTTGGGCTGTTATAACAATACCATAGACTCCATGGCTTATAAACAACAGAAATTTGTTTCTTACTATTCTAGAGGCTAAAAGTCTAAGGTCAGGGTACACACCTTACCAGGTCTGTGTCTGGTAGGGTTCTGCTTTCCAGTTCATAAATAGCCATCGTTTTACTGTGTCTTCACAGAGCAGGAGGGCTAGGGAGCTTTGTAAGACCTCTTTTATCAGGTATTAATCTCATTCATAAGTGATTGTCTTCATGACCTGATCACTATTCAAGAGCACCATCCTCTGACACCATCATGTTGAGGATTAGGTTTCAGCTGAACATTTTTGGAAATATGCAAACATTTAGCCATTAGCATTTCTGGAGAAAATGCAGGAAGGATGGATGCACTATTTAAAGAAATACTGGCTGAGAATTCTATAAAAGTGAAAAGGATATCAAGTCATAGATTCAAAAATATCTATTAACTCAGCAGGATAAATACAATGTAAACCACATCTAGGTACATCATAGAAAAATTGTCAAAAAAGCAAAGAAAATCTTAAAAGCTGTGGGGATGGAGGGAGATATTACCTTCATAGGAGCAGCAATTGGACTGACAGATAGCTTATCAACCAAAGTGAAGGAATTCATAAGGAAGTGGAATAATATCCATAAAGTGCTGAAAGAACTACCAACCTAGAATTCTGTACCCAGTGAAAATGACCTTCATAAATGAAATTGACATGACTTTCAGACAAGTGAAATTACGAAAATACTTTGAACTGAAAAAAATACAACATATCAAGACCTGAGACTTCATGAAAGATGTGTTTCAGGGGAAATTCATAACCTCAACTTAGAAAATAAGAAAAGCATAAAATCTATTCTCCGTCGCTTTGAAACACTGAGTAAAAGAACAAGAAATTAAGGAAATTAGAAGCGAAGAAATAATCCAGACAAGTAAAACAATGAAGTAAGAGGAAAATGTACAACAAAATAAAGCAAAAGGTGGTTTTTTGAAAGGAACCTCCTTCTTGGCAACGAGTATTCAAGGACAAAAAGAGAATGAGCACTAGTTCCTAATACCAAGAAAAAAGGAGGACAGGCTTTACATTCCACAGACTTTCATAGAGATATGAGGATAGTATGAAAATTTGTATGTAAATTTGAAAACTTACAAAACTGGCACAAGAAGAAATAAAATAATAAGTAGTTACGTAGCTATTAAAGAAAATGCATCTGTAGTGAAAAACTTTCACACAAAGAAGTCTTCAGACCCAGATGACTTCACATTTGAATTTTAGTAAACATTTTAGAAGTAACACTAAATGCATACATCTGTTCTGGAAACCAGGTAGAGAGAATACCTTTCTCTTTTTTAAATGAGTCCAGCATAATCTTGATTCTAAAAGCTGATACAGATAAGGACAAAATAAATTGGCCCATCTCGCATTAATATAAGATACAAAGCTATAAGCATCAGAAGTTTATTTATTAAACAAAAGCAAAGTACGGTATTTACCATCTTAAAAGAGTAAAGGGAGAAAATTAACTGTAAAAATGCAGAAAACATCAATGTCCATTCATAATAATTTTAAATTAAGAATGTAAGGTAAATTTCTTAATAAAGGATATTTACAGAACTACTTTTCCTAAATTAAGGAAAGTATTTTTTCCTGAGATCAGGAATGAGAGAAAGATGCCCTTTCTCATCGTTTATTAATATTGTACTAGAAATTCTAGCCAGTGAATGTAATGCGCCAAAAGAAAGGGTGAATCAGTTGCAAAGGAGAAAGTAAAACTGCCACTATTTGCAGATGAGACTATTATATACTTAGAAAACCTAAAACGTCTGCAGGTGACCTACCAGAATTAATGGGTTTAGTAAGTTTGTGGGAAAACAAAGTCAGTACATTAAGGTCAATTTCAGTTCTCTTACTCTACTAGATAAAATTAGAGAAGGAAAATTTTAAAACTTAGCCATTTACAACAGCATCTAGAAACACCAAATGCCTAGGAGCACATTCAAAGGAAGATACTATTCTTAGTATATGGAGAAGGATAAAATATCAAACAAAATTAAAGAGGCCCTAAATAATGGGAGAGGTAAACCTTGTTCACTGATTAAAGAATCCATGATTTTGGCCAAATTGATCTGTAGATTTAGCATGATCAGATCCCAGCCAGATTTTTTTGTTTGTTTTTTCAACCCTAGACATTGAGATTTATATAAAAATGCAGGAGTTGAGAATAACAGAAAATTTTGAAGAACAGCCAAAGGTTGAAGACTTTTTCAGATACCAAGTTACTATTATAAGAGTTACAGTAACTAAGACAGTGTGCTTTTAATGCAAAGATAAATACAATCTTTATTTAGAAGATCCAGCAACAAACCTATACATATATCTAACGGACCAAGGTGATACTACCAAGCAATATGGGTGGTTGGAGGGGGGGGGCGGTCAGTAAATATTCCTTAGGTCAATTAGAGAAGAATGAGGGAGGAGAAGAATTTAACTACATATGAATTATTCATCTAAATGAAACTTCAAGAGGATAATGTAAGAGTATTTTTAAGACTGAGAAAGGCAGAAACTTAAGTTTGACAGAGGCACTAGCCAAAAAAGGATAGATAAATTTGGGTTGTAATAAAATTAAGTAAAAAATACCATTACAGCAGTGAAAAGGCAATACAAAGAATAGTGGGAAGTACATGGAATTTAAGTAAGGGACAAAGAGCTTATCCAGTTATACAGGGTGGGGAAAAAGTAGATTTACAGTTGTTTGTATAGAAAATAAAATAACATAAAAGAATAAACTCTTTCCCCTACTCACAACTGTAAACCTACTTTTGCCCCAGCCTGTATATAAAGAACTACAAACATACCAATAAAGAAAGATGAATAGCCAAGTAAAGCCATTTAAAATATGTAATCATACTTTATTTTTCATTTTTCCAAAGACTAATGAGATTAAGTCACAATGAGATACTATTACATAATCTATAAGAATGGCTTAAGTGAAATAAATAATTGACATTACCAAGTGTTAGCAAAGAACACTGAATGCAGTAGTGCTCAGGTGGAAGTATAAATTTGTACTACTTCTTGGAAAACTATTCAACAATATTTACTACTACTGAAATTCTCATACCCTTATGACCCAGCAGTTTGGATCATAGGTATATAGCCAATAGAAGTGCATATAAATATGTGCCAAAGGGCATGTACAATATTGTTCATATCAGCTTTATAATACAAGACTGGAAACTAACCTAAATGTTTCTCAGCAGTGCAAAGAATAAACTGTCTATTCATCCAGTAGAATACTAAACAGTAACATGAATCATCAACTACACATAGTAATAATGATTTGAAAACAGTGTTAAGTGAAAGAAGCCAGCCATAAAGTAACATATACTGTCCAATTCCACTTATATAATTTATATAAGGTTCAAAGTAATTAAAACTGATTTGTGATGTTAGAACATAGGGTAATAGCTATGTTTGGGGAAAGGATGGAAACACAGCCACATCTGGAGTTCTGGTGATTTTGTTTCTTCATCTGAATGGTGGTTGAGTGGTATTTTGTGAAGTTTTATCAACACGGTATACTTGCGATTTGGCAGTTTCCTGTTATTCAATAAATGTGTGTGTGTGTGTGTGCGTGTGTGTGTGTGTGTTTAAGCTTTTATTTATTTTTAGAGAGGGAAAGGGAGAGAGACATCAGTGTATGGTTACCTTTCACCTGCCTCCAGCTACGGACCTGCTTATTTTTTTCTTTTTTTTTTTTTTTTAAGATGACACATACCTATTGGTCTAGCTCTCCCATTTTGGGGTTCTGTCCTAAAGAAAGAAAAGCACCTGTGCCTAAAATAATATGGAAATATTTGTGAAATGTTAGACAATAGGGTGTTAAATTGCAGCATTGCTTATAGCACCAAAAGTCTCCTATTGAGAGAGTGGTTAAAAGCATGACAGGCTATTCTGTGGAATGTTACACATGTATTTTAAAGATACTTTGTCATGTGCATAGGTTTTTATATGAGCCTGGAGGAAGAGTGGAAAGGCATATTGTTACCTGAGATAGGAGCAGAATTAGTGGCAGCACAGAGGGACAGTGGTGAGTTTTTCTTGGCACGCCTTTGTGTAGTTAGCCATTTCTTAGCTGCTGCTCTCTGTGCTCACTGTGCTGCCACCAGATCTCTCGCCTCACTGCTTTACCCTCTGCTGCTCAGCCAGCCGCAGCCGTAGACTGGGCCATGAGAGGCTAGGGCTTAGAAGAAGAGAAGGAATGGAAAGACTTTTAATAGAGAACCTGGTCCTTTCTGGGTAATACGTGACCCGACCCATAGGATCGGCAGTGCATGGCTATATGTGGGGACTGTCAAGTAGGATCATAATCATAAGCCAAAGTGATATGGAATTTTATTTATTCCTAACATTAAGGATCTGGCTTATTTGTTTTTGTTTTCAAGCGGGAGCAAGAAAGTCAAATGGCTCGTCTTAAAAAGCAGCAAGAAGAATTGGAACAGATGAGACTACGTTACCTGGCTTCTGAGGAAAAAGATACAGTAAAAACTGAGCAACAAGAATTGTTGGATATAAGAAATGAATTGAACAGGTAGAGTAACTAGACCATTGCATTTCTTTTTCATACAAGACAAAGTTCCAACAGGACAATCTTTTATAATTTTTTTTAATTGTTTAATTTTATTCTTTTTAAAGATTTTATTTGTTATTCCAGAGAGAAGGGAAAGGAGAGAGGGAGAGAAGCATCAATGTATGGTTGCCTTTCACCTGCCTCCAGCTAAGGACCTGGCTGGAGACCTGGCTTGCAGCCTGGTTATGTGCCCCGGCTGGGAATCGAACCAGCAACCTTTGAGTTTGCAAGCCAGTGCCTTATCCACTGTGCTACCAACCAGGGCCATATATATATATATATATATATTTTTTTTTTTTTTGTTTTGTTTTTTTTTTTTTTTTTTTTCTCTTTTTAATTCTCACCCGAGGATATGCCCATTGACTCTAGAAAGAGGAAGGGAGAAAGAGAGAGAAACATCAGTCAGCTGCCTCCCATACACACCCTGTCTGAGGATTGAACCAGCAACCTTTCTGGTGTGTGCATAGGACAACACTCCACCAACTAATCCATCAGCCAGGGCTAGGACAGCCTTTTAATTGGTCATTGGTCCAGGGAAAGTACATCAGGTCTTTCAAGAATAAAGTAGGTCATACACTATAAAATATAGCTGATTTGTTTAGAAAAGTTACGCCAAAGAATATAGCTATAGCAAATTTATTTAGCTTTTTCATTTCCATTCATAGCATTAGTTTCATAAATTTTATATTCATGTAACTACAGGATTATTGCTACTATGTAAGGTAATTAATTACACTGAATTTTTAATTGCAAAAAGTATAAGAAATTTCAAATTCAGTTACAGTAATAATATAAATAATAGCTCTTATTTACTGAGCTATTACTGTATATCAGGAGCTATTTTAAGTGCCTCACATTCCTATCGCATTTTCTTTCATCTTCAAAGCAATTTGTTGAGGAAGCAATTATCCCCATTTTAGAGATTAGGAAATGAATTAAAGAAATTTAAGTACTTTTCTCAAGGTTACACAGCTCGTAAATCATTGGTGCCAAAATTCAAATCTTGATTCCAGAAGCTATAGTTTTAACTACTCTGTTACATTGGGCTTCACTGTAATGTCACATTCATCTTAGTTATGTCAACAGTATTTCCTGTTAGAAAAGTCATCTTCAGGAAGCAGCGTAAGAACAAATTAGTCTTTATGGAGAAATACTATTTGTAGAAATAGTATTTGTTTCAGCAAAGCATAGTATGTTAGCTTGGGGTAAAATACTATGGATGGGTGGCTTAAACAGTAATTTATTGTCTCTCAGTTCTGGAGGGTAGGGTTCAAGACCACTTGTCAGCATGGTTTCTGGTGGGGCTCCCTTCCTGACTTGCAAAGGGCTGCTTTCCCACTGTCCTCCCACAGCGCAAGAGAGACAGCAGGCTCTCTTGTGTTTCCCTGCACAGGGGCACTAATCCCATTATGAGGTCCCCATCCTTACAGTGTCATCCAAACCTAATCATATCCCATGTCAAAGACCATCATCACATTGGGGACTAGAACTTCAGCATATTAATTTGGGGGAATACAGTTCAGGTCATTTGACAAAATATCCCATGACACCTCCACGTATGAGCTGGGAAAACTCAGTCACGATATTCAGTGGGTTCAGAGCTGAATTAAATAAGTTTGTCAAGAATATTAATGTATAAATACCAGTTGGAAAAGGTCAAGGTCTACAGTGCCATGCAATAAGGCCTAGTTCATGCTGTTATTTTTCAGCAAATATTTACATGACATCTACTGTGTTGCGGACTTGGAAGATACACTAATTAATTAAAATATCCTTACCTTTCAAAATTTTGCTATCCTATAGTCATTCATTGCTTAAGGACGGATGCATTCTAAGAATACATTGTTAGTGATTTTATCATTATGTGAACATCACAGAGTGCACTTCCACAAACCTTGGTGGTAGAGTCTACTACACACCAATGCTTCATGGTATACAGCCTGTTGCTCCTAGGCTACATGCCTGCACCAAACAATGCAAGATGAAATCAAACACAAGAGAAAGTAATGGAGAGTCTAGAGATGTAGTCAGGAGGTGCATGAGGCTGCTGCCTGTGAAAGTTTATCACAAACTTGCTTGCTTACAAATAGAGCACACTAAATGAAAAGCATATCGATTCCCCAGCCAGGGCACATAACTAGGTTGCAAGCCAGGGCTCCAGCCAGGTCCATAGCTGGAGGCAGGTAAAAGGCAACCATACATTGATGTCTCTCTCCCTCTCTGCCTCTCTCCCTTCCCCTTTCTAAAAATAATAAATAAAATAAATAAAATCTTAAAAAAAAAAAGTAAAGTAGTAGGTTATTCTTAAGAGGAATCGTAGCTAGATACTGGGAAGCATAAGGGCACATACTGAGTTCACTATTAGAAGGTACTTTTTTTTTTTTTTTTACTTTTAGAGAGAGGGGACAGGAGGGAGGAAGAAGGGGAGAGAAACATCAGTGTATGGTTGCCTTCCACCTATCTCCAGCTATGGACCTAGCTGGGACCTAGCTGGAGACCTGGCTTGCAACCTGGTTATGTGCCCCGGCTGGGGAATCAAACCAGCGACCTTTGGGTTCCTAGGCTGGCACCTTATCCACTGTGCTACCAGCCAGGGCTGGAGAAGGTATTTTTTTAACAGAAGTTCTACAAAGCAGTAGGTTCCTAGAGACAGGACCTGTATAAATGGAATCCAGACATTGTTGGCCAGGGAAGTAAAGCTTCCTTTGATGTCATGGACTTCATCAGTCACATGGTTCTAAGATCCTGTTGTTACCATGATTGATGCTTTGCATTTCAGTAAAGCTTGGGTAGAGATAAGCTGTCAGGTATGTGAAAGTTTTGTTTGTCCTTTATGCATAAACAGATGAACAAGGAATGGTTGAACTTTCTGGTACATAATTTGTTGTACATCATTAATTTGCCTATAAAGGACCTCTTCCTCCAAGGGAGCTATAAGAATTAAGAAAGGGAAACAACTATTCAGAAATCTTCCCTTATCCATGCGTGTGAATTGCTCAAATTGGTGCCAGTTTTCCCATTAACCACTTGGTTTCCACCCCAGTTTCAAAGCACAATACCCTCTCTATTTAGGCTTTTTCCCTGAAAACAGATGGAGATATTTGGTGTCCTTGGACAGTAGTCTTCAGTTTCCAGTTTGTTTTTTGTGGGGAATTTTAGGAGTCAGCTGAAGTTTCAGAGGGCCATCTGAACAAATGAAGCTGTACACTACCAACATATCTGCACCCTTTCTGGGGCCCAGACCTGCCTGCCTGCAGAGCAGGACTCACTCTCACAGGCTGTGCCTCGTGCCCACTGTGTGTGCAAGTTCACAAGTGGATTTAGCTTGTTTACTCCAAAGATCACCTAGAAGCAGGGGCTCATAAAGACAAAACTTAGGAGGAATTGCAGATGAAAACATTTTTGTAGCCTATTACATAGAAGAGTATAAAGTTATATTTTAATTGTACATTCTAAATTAAAGCATACATCATATCCAGACTTGCCCTATCACTTAGTAAGTATGCTGTTCATTTTCAAAGCAGTATGATTAATGATATGCTATTAGAAGCCCAAATCTCAAGCTGGCACCTGCTCTGCTTTCTTCATCTCTTAGATGAGGTAATTCAAGTATTACTTGAAGATATTCAGACAGTCTTAAAATGTACATTTATATAATTTCACTTTCTATGAATTAGTGAAATAAACTTGATAACAGTAAGGGTTTTTCTTGATTCATAAGTGGAAAAGAGTATATAGCGCTGCATATATATTAATTTTTAGAAAGTATTTCAAATACATATGCACTTTTAATTGAAAAGCAGTACAGAAAATTATTACTCAGATTGGTTACCTCTGGCTAAGATTATGATGATTGTATTTTATTTTTTGCACATTTCCAAAATTTCTGCAGTTTTCATGCATTTTACAATTAGAAAAACAAGGGTTGTTTTTAAAACTGTCTTTTATAAAGTGTGCTAACTCTGACCTGCCAAGTGTAACACTGGTTTTTGTTTTCTTCATGGAAATATTACTAAAAACATATTTTACCATTAAATCATTTTGTTTTAAATGGCGTTAAGAAAATCAAAACAATATTTGTTGCCTGTTAGAGCAGTATTTGTTCTTGACTTCTCAGGTTAAGGCAACAAGAACAAAAACAGTACCAGGATTCCAGAGACATTGCAAGTGGAAAAATGGATGGTCCACATGGCAATGCATTGGAAGGAGGTTTGGATGATTATTTGACTCGCCTAATAGAAGAAAGAGATACTTTGATGAGGACTGGTGTGTATAATCACGAAGACCGAATAATAAGTGAACTTGACCGACAGATCAGAGAGGTTTTGGCAAAAAACAATGCCAGTAATTAATAACATTTGGAAAATCTTTATAAACTCCAGGTCCAAATTTTAACTTCATTGTAAAACACCCAAATGAATGGATGTTTTAAGATGCAATTTTCAATTTTTATAAGCAAAATTTTGTATGCTATTGTATAGTATTTATTTGATTTTATTTACTTTATGCTACCTCTCCCATTCTGGTTTAATTTGTTATTGCATTTTACATACTCATTTTAAAGGACTCGTCAGTGTTTCTCATAATCTGTAATTTCATGGCTAACTTTCAAAACAGCTTTTCACTAAATTTGTTCTAGGAGAAATGACTGCAGTAATTTCCAATTATGTAACTTTTCATGTTGAGCCAAAAGAGTATATGTTGCACTTTAAAAATGTTGTGGCCTAGTCATTTGGATGTAGACATCTTAATTATTTAGACCAATTGTAAATGGGACCAGTTTTATTTAACTCATTTTAGATGTCCTGTCTCTTTCACTTATAACAGAAGTAACAAATTGGAAAACAGAAAGCAGGATCTGTGCAGAGAAGCCATTTGATAATACTGAAAAACAAATTAATCATTTGTTTAAATAGCATTAATCCAGATTAAATTTATTTCAAGAACTACTGAATTTTCAATTTTCTTTGTGCTCTTAACTTTCAAGAATATGAAGTAATAGCTTAATAAGATCTTTGTCAGCCTCTTGCTCAAGATTGCCTCATTTTCTCAACTCTGCACTGCAACATGGAAACAGGCGCCTAAAGCCTTTAGCTGAGAGAGTAAACAGCATTTTTTCTCCCCCTAATTTTAATTAATCTTTTAATAATGTACATGAGATTAAATCATTGGGTTTACACCGTGCCATGTCCGTATAAATTCTTAAGAATTCCTTTACATTGTATTCTTCAGAGCCAATATTTGCCCTCAGAGCAGCACTTCCCACACATCCTTTTACAGGGCACTGAACAAGTTGACTAGAAAATTTACGGATTTGGTGAATCTTTAACATCTAGTTTGAAATTTCTGATTCCGAAATATAATAAATTAAAGTATGTACTTTAAGAAAAATATATACTAGTTACAGATAGCTTCCATAAAAACAGAATAGGCTATTTGGTAACACTAAATTAATTTTTGATTGTTTTCCAAGGAGGTATATATCTTGTTTGGGAAATTAAAATCCCTGCGTGCAGTGTATGTTTTCTGTATTAACAAAATATTAATTAAAAACAACCCAGCAGTAAATAACAAAAGTAAATTACTGAGAGAATAATGAATATATGAATCATAGCAGGAATTTGAAATATTAATTATGGTTAGGCATTTTCTCTCATTGATTTTCGTGCCACATGAACGGACAGTGTTCTTTTTGTTTGGGAAGGTCTCTGGTGAAATGTGGTGGCCGCGCCTTCAATGGCATTGTGTGCAGTGTGTGACTGTCCTCAAACACTAGAGGGGGCCTTAGATTTAAGGATATGAAAAGGACTTTTCTAAAGTGGATGTGTAGTTTACAGTATTTTGCCTTCTGAAAAGCTATCTTCTGGCTATGTATTTTAAGAAATAAAATCATAATTGTATGCATGTTTGAGTTCCTGAGCAATCTGTTACTTTTCTAAACTGAGTGAGAAAGTGCCTGACACTTACTGTATCAAGTCACTTTGTATCTTTGGTTTTTAAGGGCTTACGTTGCATTTTTATTGCATAAGCATTTTATACAGTTTAAAATTGGAAGACTGGAATTTTAACACCTTTTGGTAATCCTTTAACAACAAGCCATTTCATTTGTATGTGGCATTTAACATATGTATATGGATTGCTTTAAAATTATTACCAATCCTTGGGAATTGAATAAGACCACAGGAGATGAATGAAGTGAGCAAGTGAGTGGTGAATGAATAAATTTCCTCATTACTACATACAACAGCAGACCTTTCATCAACTATTTTAATGCGAAATAAAGTTCACCTTCAAAATGTTTGTGATCCCTTCACATGGAGAACGTCTAGTTTTCACGTCTAAGGTTGACACACACTTCATGGGAGGGGTGCACCATGCCTCCCAGGTATGTGTGGGGCTTGAGTTTCCTTATAGGTCTGTTTCCGCAGTTTCTGTCAAGAGCTGGGTTCCTGTTGCTTCCAGCACATGTGGGACTTTGAGTGTGACTAAGGAATATACTGCGGCAGTGCATAAGTATCTTAAGAGTAGGTCATCTCATGTGATCAGATGGCTTTCTTGTCTACTCACTGGTCTGTACAGGTAGTGCCCAGCATGAATTTGCGCTCTCAGACCATTTCAGTACATACTGTTCTCAGCTACCTCAAGAATGGATGACCCGGTTCTTGCTGTCTAAAAGAACGGTCCTCTGGGGGTATGTATGCACTTTAAAGATTTGGCCTCTCACTACTATTGTGTCCTGGTTGACTGAATACAGAACTGTTTTGTTTTAATAAAGTCATATACCATAAATTTCACCATGTTAAAATATACCATTCGGTAATTTTTAGTAAATTCATACAATGTGCAACACTATCGTCATCCCTAAAAGAAACCCCATTCTTGCTATCATGCCCCAAGTCTTTCCGTTCTTCATTCCCTACCAGCTCCTAATCCACTTTCTGTCTCTGTTGATTTGCTTATTCTGGACATTTTATATAAATAAAATTCAGAATTTAACATGGGAAATACTAGAAAACCTGAAGCATTTTTTGTGACCAGTTTCTGTGGTATACAAAATTTTATCAGATATTTAATTAAATGACAGATACAGAAGGCCAACATAGGCTATAACATTTGTCCATCTGTTAAGAATATAGCTCACTCGTTCTATTATCTGTTACCTATTAAAGTGATGACCCAAAATCATAGTGAAAGGTAGGTAATATTCTTCTGTAACATCTCTGAGCAATCCTGTGATATTGGAAATGGATTATTGCAAAGCCTGTGGTCATGCCATTAGTAAGCATCCTATCAAAACAGCCTTCTTTCCTACAAGCTTTCTCGAGTTTGGGGCTAATGAGAAGCAGCGTTCCCCAGAACATAAGGTCCAAGAGGACGGCAACAAGGTCTATCTTACTTCCAGCTGTATTCCAGCACTAAAGTGGTGCCGGTATGTGCTTTATTCATAAAGGAATAAATGAACAAAAGATTATATACTGTCTCTTATGGATAGTGGAAAGAGTTCTACAGCATTGTGGATATATTTAATGCCACTGACTTTATATGGTTAAAATTTTATGTTATATTTTTAACCACAATTTTTAAGATTTTATTATTTTTAGAAAGGGGAAGGGAGAGAGGCATCAATGTATGGTTGCCTTTCACATGCCCCCAGCTACAGAGCTGGCTGGAGACCTGGCTTGCAACCTGGTTATGTGCCCAGGCTGGAGAATCAAACCAGTGACCTTTGGGTTCGCAGGGTGGCCCCTTATTCACTGTGCCACCAACCAGGGCTACAATTTTTTTTTTAAGTTTGCTTCAAACTCTGCCTCATCTGCCTATGCAGTGTTTTCATGCTGAAAGTTTTCTGCACATGAGTTGCCTGTCAATCCATTCTTAAAGATACTATCTTCTCAGCCCTTGGCATAGGAAAGGTGCAGAGATTTCGTTATATGTGTATAGCATCTTTGTTAACAAAACCTGAAATGAGTGAAAATTAATGGCTACATTTTCAGCCTGTCTTCTAAAAGTAAATTGGAGGCTCCTTGAAATATGCTATCAGGTTTATAAAGTTAAGGTGTTATCCTTTCAAAAAAGAGTAACAAGAGTGTAAAAAACCACTGGTTGATTAAGTTAGCAAATAGTCCAAACCATGAACAAATTAGAATTTTCACAATGAAATACTAGTGGCCTAAAGTAGTCTTATTGTAGGCTTGTAGTCTTATTAACTGATAAAATGATTTGTATGGGAATGCTGAATAAAGTCTGGTTGAATAATTTTTAATACATTATAACTTGAAATTTTAAATCTATCTTTGATACTTGTGTTTTGGCAACTGTGCACAAGCCTTGGAGCCCAGACTTTTCAACATGCACTTTTCTGCCACCTGCTATAGGGCACAATCAAGTGACTCTTCTTCCTCACCAGTGGGCCCTGTGCTTCCATGACTGGGACAAAGACGTGACTCATCTATCTTGGTGTAAGTGGAGAAATAGAGTTGTTGAAGTGCCTACATTTTTCACTGAAACCAAAAGAACTACAGTGCTCACTGATTTTGTTATATAACCTCTATTTGGCATCAAATTAGAATCCACTGTGAGGAATGTAACTGTAGAAAGGCTGCTATATACTTAAATCTCATTTTATTTGCTTCTCTGGGGGTTGTCTTTGTGTTTTCATTAGAAATGTTTTTACAGATGTAGACTCTTCAGATATAAAGTTGCTGAAGTGGAGACTCAGAAGTCTAGCTTTCAAATTGAAGGGGGGGTGGAAATTAGGTTAATTTATAGATAAGTAATTTACTGACTCTGATATGTTAATGTGCAATAATCCTTGGAGGCTTTTTAAAGATGTAGTCATTATATTTTTAAGGTTTCTAGGAATGTTAAGCCTGTCATTCATAATAGGAAAGAACTAAAATAGGGCCCTTTTCTAATTTCTTCTTGGAAACATTTCATCCACAAATTCATAGACAAATATTTTCTCTTTTCCAAATAGCTTATCTAATAGTTGGACAGCACAGCCCTTTCCTTGATTAACATGTTAACTAGTCAAAAGCATACAGATACATTGGCTGAGTGCTGAATTTTTCTCAATATTTTAAGAGTAAAAAGTTGGCTAGAGCAAATGAAGTATTACTGCAAAATCCTCCTCTGACATTATTGTAAATTTTAGTGAATGCCAACCCAATGGTGAGAGCAGCTATTCCTCATAGGTTTGCAAGGTATTAGTCTGTTCTTTAGCAAATTCTCCTATTAGTGAATAGATTGAGCAGGATTAGGCATTAAAGAACTGATTTCATTTCAATGCCTTCTTCCTGTAATCTGAAAAGTGGAAGAAAGGTTTTTTGAGAGGAATTCTGAATTTCAAACAAGACGGTTATGGCATTACTTGAGTTCAGTTCAGAGAGTATGAGTTGATTCCAAAGTGTTGCCTTGAAGGTGGTATGTCAAATCATGAGTCAAGCATTAGTATCCAGTACAGATCCTTGTCATCCTGTTTAGACTGGATGAGATAGCATAGCAGACTGATGTTTTCACCTGATTGTTGTCTTGGGGGAAGGAAATGTCAATTCCTGAACTAGCTTCATTGTTGGCAGGTGAGATTAATGGTCTTATCTTGGTTTCTGACAGTTTTTTAGGTAACAAATTTGTAAAATTTGCACAAAGCAAATAAATGTACCAAATAGGAAATAATTTTATAGTCTTCAGAAGTAATTTAGCCCATGATCGTTTCACCAATGAAAATTGTATTTGCTAGGCCACATTTGGCCTACCATCTCTTCCTCTCTTACCAATGCACTTCTTTCTCCTTCCTCCCAGTGAATGCACCTTTACTGGGAACAAATGGTATCCAAATTTGTTTTTAAAAGATTTAGAAAACTCACAAAAAAAGAAAAGAAAGAGAAAGAAGGAAAAGGAGTGGCAAGAAGAGCTCACGGCCCAATTTCTCTTTAGTCTACCTTTTCCTTTTCTCACGAACATCTGGACCATCGTTAGGTGGTTTCGCTCATTCTGCTCCTAACTCTTTTGCCTCTTCAATTATCACCTGAACCTCAGTGTTACTGTACATATCTATTTGAACCCATCTATGTTTCCAGCAGGCTTTAAATGAAGGAGACCATTTAAATTAAGGAACTCATCATACACACACACACACACACACACGTGCATACTGTAATGGAGCTGAACTTTTTTATCACCTAGTGATGTCATAGTACAACATATTACTTGTTTGTGGTGACATTGGTGTACATAAACCTACTACACTGCCAGCTACCAGCCCTATAAAGTATTGTACATAGAGTGACACACAGTACATAATATTTGATGATGACAATAAATGGCTGTGTTGCTGGTTGATGTTTTCTTATACTATGCTTTATCATGACTGTACATTGTACACTTGACCTGTGGAGGAAAGTGTGCTGTGAGACAGTTTTCTGTGCTGTGCCGGCAGCAGCCTCATGTTTCATATTTACCTTCTCTGTTGGTTGTATCCTTTTCCCTTGTGCTTGATTTAATCTTGTGTCTTACGTAGTAACATGTTTCACAGGCATGTGGCCTAAAAGCTATAGGTATAATACCATTTAGCCAAGGTGTCAGTAGACCACACCATCCAGGTTTGTGTAACTGCACTCTGACGTTCACACGACGATGATGAAATCATCTGGCGATGCATGTCTCAGGACATGTCCCCATTAGTAAGTGGCACCTAACTGCATACACATACATACACTTACCAACTATGTTCAGGTACTTGGTTTAGTAGAAAATTATATATATTTATATGGAAAGTATTAATATTGGTCATCCTATTATATATTGGAGAGAAAAGAGATGATATCTTTCTTGGTTATTAGTGGACAGTGGGGGTGACAGTGGGCCCCCACCTGTTTGTGTAGTCGTCAACATAGAACAAAGTAGCATTTCTATACTTTCCTTCTCCTCCTCCTTTATCTACACTCATCATTCTACCTTGTCCATGATAACCTCAGTTGCTATGATGCAGAATAAAAGTTTCCAATCTCAGCATTGTAAATAAAAGCTCTAATAATACATTTATTTTGTTATTTATTTTATGTTGAAAGAGACTTTTTCTCAGGTTCAGTAAGAGTTTTTGGATACCCCAGAACTGCTGTCTCTAAAATGCCTTCATTCCAGCCCCCAGAGCCATGGCTGCTGGGCATGACCCCGCATCACAGACACCAGAGCAACCACTGCTAGAGCCAGTGCCCAACCCCAGAGCAGCTGTTGCTCTGTCAGCACCCAAGTCTAGAGCTCAACTCCACAGCCACTCAATGGTCACCTGTGCATCAGGCACAAGGTCACTTTCATCACGATGGTACCCATGAGCCAGACCTGAAGCCCAGAGGGATCTCCTCAGCCATGACATCAGCAGTGGGAGAAAAGGATCAAGAGGTCCCAGCACCTTTCACCACCAAACACCCCACAGACCTCACCAATAGTCTAGACAACCACTGAGTTGGCCACTGAGAGGCAAGTAATTCTTTGCCAGGACTGACCTCAGCTGACAGAGCTGCAGGGGGACTACACCACAGGAACTTCTAGGGCCCCCATGCCCCGCTCAGCCAGCACCCATGTACCCACCCGCAATAAATGTCTCTCCGCACCCAACCCAGTCTGTGAAGTCTGGAAGAGGTGATTGCTCCATCACAGGCACAGATATCAACACAAGGCTACAAGTAACATGAAAAAAAACAAAACAAAACCATGACACCATCAAAACACTAATTTTTTAGTAATTGACATCAAAGAAATAATTATTAAATGACAGAAAAGTTAAAATAATTGTTTTAAAGAAGTCAAGTGAGCTCTACAAGAACACAACTCAATAAAAATCAGAAAACAAGTACATGAACAAAATAAGTTCAACAGACAGAACTCATTAAAAAAGAAAAAAAACACATATTCTGGAATTTATAATGATAGAAATAACAAAATTGCAATAGCATCAGTAACAGATTTGATCATACCAAGAAATGAATCTGAACTTTAATATAGGTCACTGGAAATTATCCCATCAGTGGAGAAAAAGGAATGAAAAAGCAAATAAAGCCTACTTGAATTATGGCACACCAGCAAGTGAAACAATACTGGCATTTCCAGAGTCCAGAAAAATAAAGGAGAAAGGCAGGAGGCTTCTTGAAAGAAATAATGGCTGTAAACTTTCCAAATCTGGGAAGACGTATGGACATCCAGGCATGTGATGCTCATAGGTCCCCACACAGATTCAACCCAAAGAGAATTTTACCAAAATATATAATAGAACCTTCAAATACTAAAGAGAATTTTGAAAGTAAAAAAAAAAAAAATCATCTTATACCCCCCACCCTCCACCTCCATAAAGCTATAAGCAGATTGCTCAGCAGAAACCTTGCAGGCCAAGAGAAACTGGGTAATAATAATACGAGGTCTGTCCCAAAAGTATCGAGCCAATGTCAATATAAATAATTTACACAGCTGATACTTTTGAGACCGATCTCCTATATTCAAAGAGCAGAAAGAAAACATCCTGCCAACAAGGAATATTTAGCAAAATTATCCTTCAGAAATCAAGGAGAGATACTTTCCCTGGCAACCAAAAGCTGAGGGAGTTCACTACCACACTGCCTTACAGGAAGTGGTACAGGCCGTTCTCCAAACAGAAATAAGGGGACACTAATTAGTAACAGGTGTACATATTAAGTATCCAACTCACAAAGTAAATATATAACCAAACTCAAAATATTCTAATACTGTAATGGCAGTATATAAACTACAATTCTAGTATAAAGGTTAAAAGACAAAAGTATTAAAAATAATTATAGCTGCAGCAATTGGTCAATAGATACACAATATAAAAATATGTAAATTGTAACATCAAAAACATAAAATAGACTGTTACAACTGTAAGATGTTTTCTGTAGGCCTCATCATAACCACAAAGCAAAAATCTACCATAGGTACACAAAAGATACAGAGAAAGGGGTCAGGGGATACCCCTACAAAAAAAAATAATAATCTAATCACAAGAAAAACAACACGAGGGGAATAAAGGAAAAGAAAACTATAAAACAGCCAGAACACAATTAACAAGATAGCAATAGTAAGCTCTTACCTATCAATAACTATTTTAAAGGTAAATGGATTAAATTTTCTAATCAAAGGTATGAAATGATTGAATGGATATAAAAACAAGACCCAACTATATGTTGCTTTCAACACTCACTGCAGCGTTGAGGATCCACAGAGGCTGAAAATGAAGGGACAGAAGATATTCCATTCAAATGTAAACCAAAAGAAAGAGAGGTACCCATTATCTATACCAGACAAAAGACAAGTACTGCAAAAGACAAAAAAGGTCACTGTAATGAGACAGGGATCAACTGATCAAGAGGATATAACATAGTAAATGTATGCACTCAACATTAGTGTATCTAAGTATATTAAGCAAATATTAACAGACCTGAAGGCAGAAATAAACAGCAATGCAATAATAGTAGGGGACTTTAATACTTTCAACAATGGATAATTACCCAGGCAGAAAATCAGTAAGGAAACATTGCACTTGAACTGCACCTTAGAACAAATGGGTCTAACAGATACAGACATGCCATTCAACAGCTGTTAAATATACATTCTTCTCAAGCATACGTGTAATCTTCTATAGGATGTCATATGTTCGGTCACAAAACAAGTCTAAACACATGAAGTCTGAAATCTTATCCAGTGTCTTCTCTGACCCCAGTGGTATAAAACTAGAAATCAGTATCAGAAGGAAAGCTGGAAAATTCACAAATTTGTAGAAATTAAACAACACACTTCTAGACCCTGACTGCACAGTGGATAAGGTGCCAGCCTGCGAACCCGAAGGTCACTGGTTTGATTCCCCAGCCAGGGGCTTAACTAGGTTGCAAGCCAGACCTCCAGCCAGGTCTGTGGCTGGAGGCAGGTGAAAGGCAACCATACATTGATGTTTCTCTCCTTCTCTGCTTCTCTCCCTTCCTCTCTCTCTCAGAAATAATAAAATCTTAAAAAACAAACAAACAAACAAACAAACAAAAAAACTTCTAAAAAACCAATGGGTCAAAGAAATAAATAAAATTTCATGAGACAAATGAAAATAGAAATACAACATATCAAACCTTATGGGATGCAGCAAATGTACTTCTAAGAGGGAAATTTTCGTGATAAATACATACATTAACAAAAGCATTTAAAATAAACAACCTAACTTACACCTCAAGGGAAAAAAAAAAAAAGAAAAAGAACAAACTAGCCCAAACTTAGCAAAAAGAAGCGAATAGAAGCTAAAAGGACACTAGAAAAGATTAGTAAAATTAAGAACTGGTTTTCGAAAAGATTGACCAGTCCTTAACTAGACTTATGAAAAAAAAGAAAACAAAATTAGAAATGAAAAATGATATTACAACTGATAGTAAACAGATGCAAAGGGTCATAAAAAAGTATTATGAACAAATATATGTCAGCAAATTAGATAACCTTGAAAAAATGAATACATTTCTAGAAAGATACAACCTTCTAACACTGAAGAAATAGAAAATATGAACATACTAATTCTTACTAAGGGAGACTAATTACTAACTGACAACCCCACCACAAAAAAACTGACAAAGTCCAAGGCCAGATGATTTTACTAGTGAATTCTACCACACCTTTAAAAAAAGAACACTAATCCTTTTTAAACTCTAATCCAAAAAGAAGGGAACTCTTCCAAACTCATTGTATAAAGCCAGTATCACCCTGACACCAAAGACAGATAAGGATACTACCAGAAAAATACAGGCCAATGTCCCTGATAAATGTAGATGCAAAGATACTGAACAAAATACTGGCAAAACAAATTAACATCACATTGAAAGGATCATGTACCAAGATCAAGTGGAATTTAGCCCCTGAATGCAAGGACGGTTCAACACCTAGAAGTCAATAAATGTGGTATTCCACATTAATGGAATGAAGGATTAAAGTCAGATGATTATCTCAATAGACTTTAAAAATAGAACTACCATATGGTCTAACAATCCCACATCTGGGTATTTATCCAAAGAGAACAAAATCAGTATCCTGAGGAGATAACGGTTCTCCAATGTTTATTGCATTGTCCTTCACAATAGCTAAGATATGGAAATAACCTAAGTGTCAACAGATGAATGCATGAAGAAAATGGGGTATCTGTAGTACATATTAGTCATAGTAAAGACAAACACTGTGCAGCATCACTTATATGTGATATGTCTTGAAAAAAAAAAAAAAAAAAACTGAACTCAAAAAAACAAAATATGATAGTGATTGCCAGGAGGTGGGGGATACAGGGAGATGTTGGTCAGTGGGTACAAAATTTCATTTATATAAGAAGAGTAAGTCCTGGGGATCTAATACACATCATAGTAACTATAGTTAACACTCTCCTGTATACTTGAAAGGGTAGATCTTAAGCGTTCACACCACACACACACACATACACACAGTAACTATGTGAAGTAATGTATGTGCTAACTCCATTGTGGTAATCACTTCACCATGTATGTGCCTATCATTATGTGGCATATGTTGGATATATACAATGTTGTCAATTATACCTCAATACATTGGAAAGAATAAACTGGATAAAGAAATTAAAGGCATCTAGATTTTAAAGGTAGAGTAAAACTATCTTTGTTCACAGATGTCATAATTAACTATCTATGGAGTCTTCAAAAATTCTACTAGAATAAGTGCATTTGGCCAGACTGCAGAATACATGGTAAATATCAGTATGTAAAATATGCAAAAATCAGCTCTAGTATTTCTACATATAGACTAGCAGAAAACAATCCCAACAGTAAAAACTGTGCAACATTAGAAATATATATGATTTTAAAAAAATGTCTAAAGATCTAAAACCTTGGTGATAAAAACCTAAATAAAGAGACAGCATGTTGATAAATTAAAAGAGTAATATTGTTAAGGTATCACTTCTGCCCAAATTGATGTATAGATTCAATACAATCCCTACCAAAATTCCATCAATTGAACAACTGGTTTTAACATTTATACTGAAATGCAAAGGGCCTAAAATAGCCAAAACAGCTTTTAAAAAAGGACAAATTTGGAAAACTAACACCTGATTTCAAGACTTACAAACACTTCTCTTCAAAGACACAGATTAGAAAATGAAAAAAAGCAAACTACAATTTGGGAGAAAATACTTGCAAATCATATCTGATATAGAATCTGTATCCAGAATATGTAAACAACTCCCACAAACAACTCAGTTTTTAGAAAGCTCAAACATTTGGAAAAATATCTCACTAAAAAACATACATGCTTATTGAATACATGCATGGAAAGAGTGAACTTCAGGAGTCATTAGGGAAAATGCAAATTATAACCACAATGAGATATAACTACACTTGTGCTCTGTTGTGGGAATGGCAAATGTATAATCGCAACACCTGATGTTTTGCACATATATTAAAATTTGAGAGGCATAGGACTAGGGAGGAATCCCACACTTTCAAAAGTGTTTGGCAGTTGATGACAAAGTTAAATACACACACACATCCTATGACTCAAGAGTTTCTCTTGTAGGCATCTTTCAAGAAAACAGAATACAAATGGCCACAAAAAACTTGTATAGGTAGCTCATGTTAGCTTTATTCATAATAGCCAAAGATTAGAAATAACACAAACCCATCAAAAGAAGAATGACAAACCAAATCTTCACCCAAAAAATTCCATAAAATAATACTAAAGAAAAAGAAGGAACTGCTGACATAGGCAGCAACAGGGATAAATTTCAAATACATGATGTAAGTGAAAGAAGCCAGACATTATATGGTATGGAGTCCGTTTATATGAAATACAAGAATAGGCAAAACTAAGCTGGGATGACAAAAGTCAGGACAGTGTTTACTTTTTGTTTCTGAGGAGGGCAGTAAACTGATTTCTTATTTAGGGTAACATTTTGTACAAGGCAATTGAGTAAACATGGTAAGAGAAAGAAGACTAAGAAATAGAAGACTAAGACTACCTCAAAAATATACCAGGGAACTTTCTGGAAGTGATCAGGGTATTTTTTGTCTCAATCTGAGTGATTAGGTATATAGATATAGATATAAATTATATATATGTAAATGTATTGATACAATTTAGACACTGTATTGTGTATTTCATTTTAGTGGAATTCCTAATATTCATAGTATTATTAATACTTGTGGATCTTACTATATATAAATTATATCTTAATAAAGTACCGTAAAATTTAATAAAGTTAGAATTTTAAACAGAATTTTTAATACTCTAATATGATTGAAAAGTTCTGACATCTTCCCAGGTTATAATTAAATATAAGAGAGATTTCACAGAGCAAAAGAAGTGATGAAAAATAAAAAGGGTTCATGCTTGTATCTTACGTAGTAGAGAAGGGTCAACAAACCAGCTACAATTTTATTATGTGACATTCAGTAACACATGAAAGGGTACTATAAGTTACTTATGGAAGGAACATATATGTGTAGTAAAAGTTTGTGTTTTTTTTTTTAAACAGGAATGTGAACAATGTAAACATTTAGGAAAATGGTTAGAAAGGGGAAAGGAAGGAGCTGATCAATGGGATTAAGAGGAATACCAAAGGGTCTTCAACTTTATTTCTTAAAAGGCAAAGATTTTGAGAAATGCTAATGCTTATTAAGTCTAGGTGGTATCTTTAATAGTGTTTATTATACATTCATTCTGCAACTATTGTTTAAAATATTTTACATTAAAAATGTTATAGATTTTTATATATTAACAGAAAATTATCTCAAAAGTTTACTATAAGTCATCATAATTTTGCACCTTATTTGCATCAGTGTTACTAAATAGCTTAAGTGGGTGTTTGTGAATAGGAAAATTCTAGATGAATAATCAACTAACTTTTATAGTCATTGCCCCTGGGATAGGAAAGAACCCAATTTCACTATACAACCTTTAATAATAGCTAAATATTTCCTTTCAGTGTTGTTTATTAATAAATAATATAATTAAATGTGTGGTTTAGATTATGTGATCTTTAAGGTATTTACAGGTTTGAAATGTTATGATATGATAGCTTTCCAGAAAGGACTTTATTCTTTGGTCTGAAGACATAATTTTAAAATGTGTCTTTTTTTTAGATTTTATTTATTATTCCCAGAGAGAGGGGAAGGGAGAGAAGCAGAGAGGGAGAGAAACATCAATGTATGGTTGCCATTCACCGGCCTCCAGCTACAGAACTGGCTGGAGACCTGGCTTGCAACCTGGTTATGTGCCCTAGCTGGGGAAGCAAACCAGCAACCTTTGGGTTTGTAGGCTGGCGCCCCATCCACTGTGCCACCGGCCAGGTGAAGACATAATTTTGATGTCATACATGTTTTGACTTGGAACATTTTATTAAAATTACCTGAACAGAGGCCCTGGCTGGTGGTACAGTGGATAAGGCACCGCTCTGCAAACCCAAAGGTCCTGGTTCCCTTCCCAGCCAGGGCACATAACCAGGTTGCAAGCCAGGTCTGTAGCTGGAGGCAGGTGAAAGGCAACCATACATTGATGTCTCTCTCCCTACACCTCTCTCTAAAAATAATAAAATCTTTTAAAAAATTACCTCAAGGGAAAAGTATAATATTATCTTATTCCTTTAATCAGCATTATGCCTGTGTTACCAGTCAATTTTAAAGTTACTGAATATGCGTATATAGACCTTTTGTTGCCATTGCACTGAATATTGTAGGTTATTCACCTTGGTATCAGGAAAATCTTAAAATAGTGGAAAATATATATTAATTTGATTACAGAAATTCCACATAAGTTATTACACTTATCCTGTTTCTATCATAGCATATTTAATAGTCTATACATGGTTATATTTAAAAATACTTAAAATGTCCTTTCTATTTTAGAACTAACTTTCAGGTAGGCTTGCATTCTGATTTGAAATGCTCCATACATTAATTATATATCCACCAAAGGCCCTTAAATTAAGCTTTATTCACTACTTAAACTTTGGTTACTTCTTATTCAATGTAACATTCTGTATGAGGCAATTGAGTAAATATGGTGAGAGAAAGAAGATTAACACATGTATCCCACCCTACTGGGTGCTGCAGTCTAAAGAGACCGGTACACAAGTAGCAGTTTACAAGATCTTGTATGGGATTAGTGCTATCATGGAAAGTGAAAGACTATTATAACGCTGCTCGGAAGAGAGAAATATTTCAGAGCAGAAGGCTACAGAAGAGGTTGAGTTTGAGTAGGACAGAAAAGATGAAAAACGTAAGGATGCTTATATTAATTATTTCCTATAAAATTCCTGTTCTTTTCTGGGAAATGCTCAGAAGTTGTTTTTAATGCAGTTGTTGAAATGATTTTATTTTTGTACATGAAGAAAAGCCAGTTTGGGGTAAATATATATATGTATGTGCTACCAAAAAGTTTTAATGGAGTGTTAAAGAATCATATCTTCGTGATACATTTATGAACATCATATAATTTTTATTTTATGTCTTATCAAGAGACGCATTAAATTGACAAGGCCAAGCTACATAACCCATTCACTAAAAGATGGACTGGATGAAAGCACCTGTAATATTTCATATTCAATGGGTGTAATAAAGTATCAAATGGCCCAAATTGTTACAGTAATGAGAAGTTAAAATACAGCATATTAGTTGCTGGAAAGGTTAGAGATGGTCAGATAACAGCAGTAATAACAACAACATCATAATACTTCAAGGTCTGAATCAAATAAATTCCCGAAGAGAAACCCTCAGACTTGCACTGTGTCGCTCAGGAGAAGCACCAATGGCCAAGCTAGAAGTCACAGTTTTAAATCTCAGCCCTGCCACTTCATCTCTTGGCATCTCTGCTTTATCAGCTGTCTGAATGGTAGTGACTTGGACTGTGCCTCCTTCAAAGCGTTATGCTATAAGCATCAACTGTGGAATGAATGTGCTTTATAAAATACAAATCATGCAAATGAACTTGTTACTAGTCAGGTACGGCTTAAACTAGCTCAAGTTTTCCCAGCATATCTTAGAGAAGTTAGAGACACCATAGGATGTATACAGAAAGGCCTTTCCCTCTTATCCTTATTGCTGCTATTGCACTTATCCTTATTTTTGCTGAGAAAAAAGTTGAGGAGTCCTCTTTACATAGTCAGCTACCTGTATGACCAAGGAGGTTTTCTTCTACTTGGCTCTACCTTCATTTCCTTATCTGTCAAGGAGGGGTCGTTATGGCATCTCCCTTCCACAGCATAGTGAGAAGTAAATAAAATGCCACATGTGAAGAGGATGTTCCAATGCCTTACATGTGGTAAGTCCCCACTTAAAGGCAGCTCTTGTTATTATTGTGTTTTATATTTTGAAAGCAAGGATGAGACATTGATCGCATTGATACATTATGTAAGCCCTAATACGGACACCAATGTACCAGAGTTTGTGAATCTAGTTTGCACAACTCCTAAGGAACTATGAAAAGGTATTTGGAAATTCAGGGTTATATTTAAAGAGTTTTCTCAAATTATGGATTTAGATCTTTTCCTACCATGTATCATAAATTTTTAAAAATTACATGTACTTAATTCTTCTCCTTGAAATAATTCTTTTTTGAATCCTTCAGTTTCCTATGCCCAAGTGTGTCAACAATGGAGTATCAATAGAAGCACCACTTATGCTTTTACATATGGTTTGAGGAAGTCTTCAAATCAGTCCTGACTGACAGAATAACAGCATAAAGGGAAAAAAAAAAAAAAGGCCTATAAAAGGTTAACCAAGCCATAACTATTCCAAAAGAAATAAAGTTGGTTCACTAAATTTCATGCCTTAGGCCAAAATAATTTCCACCAGGGAAAAAGAATTATTTAAAAAAAAAAACTCAGGGTGCTAAAGGTCTTTTGAAGCATAAAGGTGAAGGAGAAATCCCTTAAGGAAAGGATTGATAGATTTAATTTCTTTAAGTAAATAACAGCATAAATAAAACTAAAATGAAAGCAAGAAATTCGGGAAAATATTTGCAATACATATGGCAGATATATGTCTTTATTGTAAAAGCAAATAGGAGTTATGTGAAAGGATATATGTGAATTTTATAACAGTGATGAATTAGATAGTTTATGGAATGAATAAAAGTGAATAAAATATACTTATTACAAAATAAGGTTTTGAATTAATACTCCAAAAACAGCACATTCTTGAGTGGACAAAAAAACTGTGGTACATTTACACAATGGAATACTACGCAGCAGAAAGAAAGAAAGAACTCCTTCCCTTTGCAACAACATGGATAGAACTGGAGAATATTATGTAAAGTGAAATAAGCCAGTTGGTGAAAGTCAAATACCATATGATCTCATCTATAAGAGGAATCTCATGAACAAAATAAACTAATGAGCAAAATAGAACCAGAGGCATGGAAACATGGAATAGACTGGCAGTGACCAGAGTGGAAGGGGGAGATAATGGTGGAAAGAAGGGGAAGGGGCTAGTCAAGGAAAATGTATGAATGACCCATGCTTATGGATTGGAAGAATTGATACTATTGAAATGTCCACACTACACAAAGCAGTTTACAGTTTCAATGCAATCCCTATCATATTATCAATAGCTTTTTCCATAGAAACAGAAAACCAATCTGAAATTTGTATGATCTACAAACAATCCCAAATAGCCAAAGCAATCTTAAGAAAGAAAAATAAAGATGGAGGCATTGTGCTCCCTGATTTCAAACTATATCACAAAACTCTGGTAGTCAAAACAGTAGAATTTAGGCATAACAACAGACGTATAGATCAATGGAACAGAATAAAGAGCTCAGAAATAAACCCATGCATACACAGTCAATTTACAAGAGTCAAAAAGACAGTCTCTTCAATAAATGGGGTTTGGGAAAACTGAACAACCACTTGCAAAATAATCAAACTGGACCACTTTCTTACACCATACACAAAAATTAAGTCAAAGTGCTTTAAAGAAAATGGTTTATAGTTTCAAAAATATAAAGCTAGAAGAAAATATAAGGGTAAGTATTTTGACATCAAACTCAGAGATGGCAACGAAAGTAAAAATAAACAAGGGGTACTACATCAAACTAAAAACTTCTGCACAGCAAAGAAAACCTTCAGTGAAATGAAAAGGCAACCCACAGAGAGGGTTATATAAATAAATATGAATATATAAGGAACTCATACAATTCAACAAAAAATAAAAAGAATAATCTTATGGGAAAAAAATGGGTTGAGGACCTGAATAGGCATTTTTACAAAGAGGATATGCTAATGGTCAACAGGCACACGAAATGATGCTCAACATCACTAACAATCAGGGAAATGGAAATCAAAACCACAATGAGATACCACCTCACATCTATGAGAATGGCTGTTATCAAAAAGACAGGAAATAAGTTTTGGAGGAAAGGGAACCCTTGCATACTGTTGGTAATGATATAAATTGGCGTAACCACTATGGAAAACATTATGGTGGTTTCACAGAACATTAAAAATAGAAGTACCATATGACCCAGCAATCCCACTTCCAGGTATTTATCCCAAGAAAAGGAAAACATTAACTCAAGAAGATATATGCATCCCACATTCTCTGCAGCATTATTTACAACTTGGGCTGCATAAACATCCTAAGTGTACACCAACAGATGAATGGATAAAGAAAATGTGGCATATATACACAATGTAATATTCAGCCATAAAGAATGAAACCTTGCCATTTGCAACAACATGAATGGTCCTTGAGGGCACTGTGCTAAGTAAAATAAGTCAGAAAAGACAAATACCATATGATCTCACTTACATGTGGACTTTTAAAAAAAAAAAACCCAACTCAAACAGAGAGATTGGTGTTTGCAGAAAGCAGTAGTTTGGGAGGTGGGCAAAATAAGTGAAAGGGGTCAAAAGGTACAAACTGTCAGTTATAAAATAAGTCATAGGAATATAATGTGCAGTATGGTGACGAGTTAATAATACTGTATTGTATATTCAAAAGTTGCCGTAAGAGTAATTCTTAAAAGTTTTCATCATAAGAAAAAATTTTCAATTGTGCATAGAGATAGTATGAACTAGACTTATTATGGTCATTTCACAATATATGCAAATTAGATATTATTTGTGCACTTGACATTAATATAACATTTAATGTTAGTTATACCTCACTAAATGTTTAAAGAATAAAGGAGCTCACAACACAATAAAATTATTTCCCTCGACTATTTTTAAAAAATTGCAATACAAGCCCTGGCTGGTTGCTCAGTGGATAAGCGCTGGCCTGTGAACCCAAAGGTTGCTGGTTTGATTCCCCAGTCAGGGCACATAACCAGGTTGCAAGCCAGGTCTCCAGCCAGGTCCTTAGCTAGAGGCAGGTGAAAGGCAATCGTACATTGATGTTTCTCTCCTTCTCTGCCTCCCTCCCTCCCCCTCTCTCTAAAAATAAATAAAATCTTTTTTAAAAATTGCAATACCCTCTACTCAGTCCCAGTATCAACCACCTTACTCAAACTGCATTATTTTTCCATACGCTTAACACCTTCTACCATACTACATAATTTTTCTTAAATGATTATTTATTTCTCTATAGAATGTTGATAGAAACCTAATGAGAAATTCTATGAACAAATTATTGTATATGGGTAGATACATTTAAAAAACCAAAACAGAAAAAACTTCACCAAAATGCAAACTGGTAGGTACTCTATTTAGAAGGTATGATTACAGGCAGTGATTATTTTCTTCTTTATATGTCCCTAGATTAAAAACATTTTATGCAATGAACGTGGACAATTTTGATAATAAAGAGAATGTACACGTACCTATGTGTATGTTAAAAGGAACATTAAACTAGACTTGTTAGGTAGATCATTAGCCCTGACTCATTTTAGATATTCTAAGGTTTTCAAAGACCTCCTGGGGAGATGGTTTTACAGTCTTCCTGGTCAACCTGTGACAGGGTTTACTGTCCCTGAGAGTGAAGAACTATTTCTGCCTGACTTTGCCCAGCTTGCCACAGGCAAGGTTAAACGGTGCCTGTGGGTCTACTGTCAGGTGGTGTTGAAAGCAAGAAAAAAACAGGAGGGAGACATTTTTTACAGTGATAGAATAATGACAATGAAAAGAAGTGTAAGCAGCAGAGAGAACGGGAGAGGAAATAACAATTATAAGTGGCGAACATTTATTGAGCCTCTTTCATGTGCTAAAACCTGACGGGTGCCACGCTGAGTGCTGCCTAAAGGTGGGTGTGACAGAGTCCCTGCCTTGAAGGAGTCTGTGACACAGCAGGAGAGCTTGTGGGCGGATGTTTATGCCCAGTTTCCTCTCACAACCCCAGCAGGCATTTCTTACCATAAGCATTAAGTGGGCAGCTGCTGGGGACACAGGCTCGGCAGCTACATGTAATTACACTGTCTGGATATTAGAAAAGGTGTTTGACTTCCAGTTATTCTACGAACTATCCCCCTGTATAACTTATCTGATGTCTAAAAAAAAAAATGTTTTTTCTTATACATTTTAGAGAGAGATGGCAAGGGAGGGAGGAGAAGAGAGAGAGAGAGAAAATATTTGTTTCACTTATTTACGCATTCATTTGGTGAACCTGCAACTTGGCATACCGGGATGATGCTCCAATCAACTGAACTACCCGACCAGGGTGATAGTATCTTTTCATTCCATTTTAATCCTTAACTAGCTTTTCCTGAGCACAATTATGACACATACTTGGAAGATTTCAAAATAACATTAAGAGTGGATTAGGTGAAAGATAAACATGTAAATCTGAACTAGGAAAGAGATGCACGTTACAATTCTAGAGCCAAACATAAATAATTTACAGTGTTGTTGTTTGATGTATTTGGTCCATGGCGTTTCTCTTTTTCCTTAGGAAACAGGGAACTGTTTGCAAGATCAGTGTAAAATACAACCTTCCTGCTTTCTGCAAAATGATAAAAAAAAAAACAACAAAAAAACTACGCTGGTTATTGTCAGTTGTAGAATGTTTTTGATAACAACCGTTGATAGTTTTCTTCAAAAGAACCCACGTTTCTTTGATTTTGCCTCCTATTTTCTAGTTCTTCACACTTTCCTGAAGTTGTGTGGCCCTTTCCTAACATCAGCATTACAAGCTATGTCGGAACTCTGTCAGGTCTCAGGAACTATGTTATGGCTCTGATTTTGATTGTACTTCACTTTTATAGCGAGATAAAATCTATTTCTTCAGGCACCAGTGTTACCAGTCACTGCTGATCTACCTGCATCGTTGCCTGTGTGCCGTTTTTCCCGCGATGCAGCACACACCCTCCACATGTGATTTTTTCTCACCCTGGGCTTTCAGGCCACTGTGGCTGGGTGAAATGGGAATTGGAGTCAGAAACCTTGGGTTCTGGTCCCAGACTTATTGCATCCTTTCTGTGGCCTGAGTTGAATTGCTTAAGTCTGTAAACCTACCCTGGTTGTAAGCATTAAACACAAGAGCAAATATGAGACTGCTTTGCAAACTGGGAATCAGAAAAGTAAAGACTCTCCTTCTATTTCACTTTTTTTGTCGGGGGGAGGGTAGTTTCTTGAATCTCCCTTTGCTCCTTCCCATCACAGGGCATTTCCTTCATTTTAAATACTCCTCTAGAAATAAGAACCCTCGTGCACTGTTGGTGCAAATTAAAATTGGTGTAGTCACTATGGAAAATAGTATGGAAGTTCCTCAAAAAAATTAAAACAGAACCACTATATGATCTAGCAATCCCACTTTAGGGTATTTATCTGAAGGAGTCCAAAACACAAATTTGAAAGACATGTACACCCCTGTGTACATTGCAGCATTATTTACCATAGCCAAGATATTGAAGCAACCTAAGTGTCCTTCAATAGATAAATAGATAAAGAAAATGTGGTGCATGTACACAATGGAATATTACCCAGCCATAAAAAGAGTGGGGTCTTGCCATTTGTGACAACATGGACAGACCTAGAGGGTATCATGCTAAATAAAGTAAGTCAGAGAAAGATAAATACCATATAATTTCACTTATATGTGGAATCTATAAAAACCAAATAAATGAACTAACAAAACAGAAACAAACTCATAAATAGAGAGAACATTTTGGTGATTGCCAGATGGGAGGGGTGTTGGGGTACTAACCGGGTTAAAAAGGGGATAATATTACCATGTACAAATTGCTAGTTGTACAAGCAGTCATAAGGATGTACAGTACAGCATAGAAAATATAGTCAATAATATTGTCATGACTATATGTAAGTACCAGGTGAGATTAGCCTTCATCAACTTAATTGCTTAGTAACCTATATAAATGTCTAATCACCATGTTGTACTCCTGAAACTAAAATCATGTTGTATGTCAACTGTAACTTTAAGTAAAAAATAAGTAAATAAATGACTATACCCCTCTAGGCCTTTTTCACCTAGTTAATGCCTACTTGGCCTTCAGATGCCATCTTAACCATCCCTACCCCAGGAAGCATCCCTGACTGCTTATGTGGGTAATTTCCTCTTACAAAATGCTTGATAGTACCACAAACCTTTCCTCCTTAGGTACAATTTTCCACTGATCTATAAGATTGGTTGGTTATCAAAAGTCATTGTAGCTCAGGAAGCAGACAACATGGATTCTGACCCATGGATTCTGAGTGATGCTTACCGGCTGTATGACATTGGTCAATGGAATGAATCCATCTCTGTGCCTGAGATCCTGCACCTATAAATGAAAGATAATTTGCAGTGCCTACCACATGGGACTGTGGTGAGAATTACATGTTGGTACACATACACCACATCCTCCATGAGCGTTGGAGGCTCCATCAAGAGTGTCTTTCAAGACCTTGACTTTCAAGAGCAAGCACAGAGCCTGGCTTAGGATAAGCAATTCCTAAAGAGTTGTTGACAGTAATAATAAATATTTCACTTAATAGGTCTGAATTCTAACAGTCAACTTAACACATTGGAATCATTTCTATTCCACGATGTATGTTACATGAAGTCATGTAAATGTGAAAAAGCAGGGGCTTACAACCAAACCTTCGGGGAGATAATGTCCCTCAAAGTGCTAGGAAGTCACTGGTAACTATTTGTATACACCATGAACTTCCATTCAGTTGGGTACTGCCTACTTAGTTATTTGTGCTGTCTAAAAATATAATTGTGAACATTTACCAGAATCAACAGAGCTCTACTGGGCATTTTGGATAATAGAATAAGACAAAGGCAGATCTGAGAAGTTTACTGAGGGCTTCTGGGAAAGGTTTTTCTCTCAAATTACTATTATTATAATAATAAACATTTTGTCTGCCTTGACATATTGGTGAATGTGATGTCTGGAGTCACCACACCTTCTTGGGAGTTGAGGATAAAATCCCAAATACTGAACACATTATGGCAGGAAGATGCAAAGAAGCTGGGCTTCTGATGACATCTCTAACTGCAGCAGCCACCTTCCAGGTGTGTGAGAAAATAAATGTGCTTGTTGCTAATGATCTTTAGCAGACTACTCTGTTACAAGCAGTTACAAGCAGTTAAAACTATGTGATGTATTAGTGTCTCTTGGCCATCACCGTTCAAAGACCCAATAGTATCAACTAAGCAACTTATTTTCAAAATGGGCCCACATGAATCAGTGAAATCTTTAGAACAGAGCACTAAATTAGCCTGTAGGAATAAGGAATTGTGCATTCCACCATTTCAGTTCTGGCATCAACTGGTGAAGTGACAAGTCCTATAACCTCCTCTGTGTGCAATTTCATTACCTGAGAAAGAAGGGATTTGCATTGAGAAAGCACTCTGGTGCTTTTCATCAGCATTCTCCGATTCTGTGTTTATAGGAATGTCAAGAGCTGAGCTCCCCCAGGAGGCAGACTGAATCGGAGATAAGCATGGAGGAGGTTTATTAGGAGTGCTCTTGGGATCTTCACTGTGAAGGGGGTGGGACAGATGCAGAATTGGCCAGGAGAAGAAAGGGGGCTGCAATGCAATCTCACTGGAAGCGGAGGCTGGGATGTTGGAGTGAGGGGGCCTTTTCACCCCATCAGGGAGTCACTGGAGAGGCCCTTAGCAACAGCGTGCAGCCTTGGGTGTAATGTCTCTCTCTCCAGCAAAGACCACCCATGTAAGGGGCTGGTGGCTGGGCGCTTTCTGTGGGGAGCACTCCCAGGGACCAAAAAATCTGCTTTCACTCCTGAAGGCAGACTGAATAATGCACCCCAGCAACAAAGTTTACCTGTGCCAACAACATAAGGTTGATCTCTTTCCATTTTCATTACTGAATAAAAAAATCAGTATGAACATTTCTAAACCTTCATAAAAGTAGAGAGAAGCACATCATGAATTCCTGTCTATTCATCCCCTAGTCTCAATAATGACCCACATTCTACCATTCTGGTGTCATGGATTCCCCACTTCTACACTTTTCCCTCTGATAGACTACTTGAAAGCAAACTCAAAATAGTATAATAATCACTTATGGTTTATTTAACTCAACATATTATAGGGTGTCCATCTATGGCTCTACTCTTAAGAGATTTTCATGTATTAAAATATTTAAAATCAAGCCCTGGCTGGTAGCACAGTGGATAAGGCTCCGGCCTGCGAACCCAAAGGTTGCAGTTTCGATTCCCAGCCAGGGTACATAACAAGGTTGCCAACCAGGTCTCCAGTCAGGTCTGTGGCTGGAGGCAGGTGAAAAGCAACCATACATTGATGTCTCTCTCCCTCTCTGCCTCTCTCCCTTCCCCTCTTTCTAAAAATAATGAAATAAAATCTTTAAAAATATATATATTTAAAATCACAATATCAACATACAGCCTCCCCGACTCCCAGCTCTGTGGGTTCATTTCAAGGGCTTCTTCTACAGCCCTGAGAAGATACCCTCAGGCCAGGAGTTCCCACTTGCCCCCACCTACCACTTTCACCCTGCAGTGGGCAACCAAGAAGAGTTAGACTGCGAGCACTGAGTCCTAGTGTCCCATAACCAGCCAAGCCAATTAGGGGTCCCTAGTGAGCAGTATGTCTTGCCACCAGTGTTGACATGAACAATGGCAAGTTGTGAAGCGTTACTTGGTAAATGATGACTTTTGGTTCCCAAGGTCAGTAGATCCCAGTTTAAAAATAGTGTTTGTTTTAGCTATGCCCTCACTTTTCAAAAATTCTTCCACATAATGGCCCCATTTAATCATTCTCATTTCCAAACAACCACATCCACTGACACTTTTAATAAAATGGGGGTCTCAGTCCCGTTGCCATAAAAGGGAGCCCAGACTAACAAAATGAAGGTCTGATTCCTCTTCAATGTGACCTGGAAGGTGCAGAAAAGTCGGCACCAGGGAAGAGTTCAGAAGGAGCGCATCTCCTGAACGACACGTTATCTCAGGAATTCACTGGACTGATCTGCAACTTGCTTTGTTTTCCAGAATATGTAGCTTTAACCCCACGTTGTTTTGTCCCTTGTGGGAAGCCTGACTGTAAAGCTAGACAAATGTTTTTGCATTCTTTAGTGATAGCTGAGAAGCATGAAGGCCTGAGACTGCATCTTACCCAGGAGCATGGTGATTGGTCAGTTATGGAGTGTACCCTGTACTGTGGGCAGAGACACAAGGATGCACATTAGGCAGGACATGTGAGGACCAGAGACTACGGGCTGTTCTAAAAGGCTTATGGTTCAATTATGAGGAAAAGCCACAGAAGCGTGGCAATCTAATAAGAATAGTTACTTGGAAGCACAAAAATAAACAGATCATCATACATGTGGATATAAAACCTGGAAACTTCTTTATGGCAAAAAGCATTTAGGAACCTGGTGAGAATACTATTATGCCATATATCACCTTCGTGAAGTCTAAGAAATTTAGTTTTTTCTCATGCTGCTTAAAATGTTATTTAAATAAAATTGAAGCCTTAAAATTCAAAAGATGTGAAATATACTAGGGGAGTGAAATACCAACCTTATATGGTACTCCCAGGCTGCTCATGAAAGTTTTTTTTTTATTTGGAAGCATATGTTTCAAGGTCACAAAGTGGAATATAGTTTTAATAACTCTTCTAAGATATAATACTCTTGAGGCTGGGTAAAGACTGGTGAAATTATTTTGCTTCTAAGAAATAAAGACTTGGAACTTTAGATGGAAAAATCCTAAGAAAAATATCAGCAGACCAAACCCAACAAAATAAAACATATAACATGATCAAGCTAAGGGGTTTTTTCTAGGTTGCAAGGTTAATTTAACATTAGCAAATCAATTACAAAAGTTCATCACAGTAATGGAGAAACCATGTGATTTTAAGAAATAAGACAAAGTTGCCTCTGTTATTAATTCTACTGAAACTTTGTTCAGTAAAGGCAAGAAAATAAAAGGTATTAAAAAACCTGGAAGGTAACAAAGTTATCCAAAAACCCAAATAGAACCATTGTATAGAAAAACAGTAATTGATATAAAAAAATTACAAGCTGCTGGATGAAAATTCAATGTACAAAAATCAATGCATTTCTAAACTCTAGCAGTAAATACTTAAATATATAACTTTTAAAAAGGTACCATTACCATATCATCAAAAGTATACAGATTCTAGAAATAAATTTAAGAAAGATGTATAAAACTTCTATAAAGTATAGTTTTTAAAAATACATTCGAGAAAGCTTATCAAATTATATACCATGTTCATAAATTGAAAAGTTCAACATCATTGAGGCATTAGTGTTCCCCTGATTGATATTTAGATTCAATATATGATTCCATTTAAATCCTCAAACCTTTTTTCCTATAAAACTGACAAGCTAATGCTAATATTTATATAGAAAATCAAGGGGCCAAGGAGGGAACTTAATAGATATCACCATTTATAATAAAAATACAACAATTGATCAGTATGTTACTGATTTAGAGAGAAATAAATTGAATAAAGGAACAGAACAGAGAGCTCAGAAAACACATACAGACACACACACAGTTTAAGATAGTAGCCACTACATTTTGGGTGCTGTTGAATAAGTCATCCTGAGACGATACATAAAATTGGGTCTGTACATTATGACACGTATGAAAATCAATTCCAGGTAGATTAAACACTTAAATATACAAAGTAAAATTATAAAACTCTTAGAAGACACAAGAAAACTATTTTCATTAGCCCAGACCAGGGGAGGGTTTCTTAAATAACACAAAATACTCCTCAAACTATATAGACAAAGACTGATCAGTTCAACTACATTAAAACGAAGAACCTCAGCTCATCAAAATTTACCATTAGACAGTGAAATTACATGTCGATATCCATAAGAGAAGATATTTGTAAAGTATATAACTAATGAGGGGAATGGGCAATGAAAAACAGGCCCTTTGCAGAACAGAAAGGCCAGATGACCAAGAAAAAGATGCGTAACCTTACTAGTAACTGGAGAAATGCAAATATTGGGTTGGCCAAAAAGTCTGTTTAGTTTTTTTTCTGTAAAAGACACGTTTCTCATTTTCACCAATAACTTCATTGATTTGGATATTTTGAGCATGTTGGCTATCTCCCAGTATTGGCTTCTAGTGGGTAGGGTGCTGCTAAGCATCTTCCAATGCATAAGAGGCCCCACAGCAAAGAATTATATGACCAAAACATTAAGAGTACCAAGAAACTCCACAAACCACTTTTGACATATTTGATGAGTCAAAAAGCACTTCTCCATACACTGCACAAATGCTTTTTTTGTGTTTTAGTTGCATTTTTACCTTTCTTGAAATAATAAAGCATAATACACTGAAAACATGTATTTTCTTTCATCTTCAATATTAAAATGGCTGCACAAATATTCACCAATGTGAAGAAGTTATTTTTTAATGCATGCTGATATGATAGATGTCATAATACAATCTTAAAAAATTGTTTAGAATGAAGTTAAAAACAGTTAAGCACTACTAGAGCCACCCTACAGAAAAAAACAAATGACTTTTTGGCCAACTCAATACAAATTCACAGTAAGGATCCATTTTGTTGCCACTACATTGGCTAAAAAATCTGACAAGATTAAATATGTGAAGGTGTGCACAATTTTTATATAAGCTACTAGTAAGAGAGTAAATCTGTACATCCAGTATGGAGAACAACTGACATTATCAGTAAGGTGAGATTCACATACTTTGTATGACCTTATGGGTACCCTGTGACCCAGTAATTTCACTCTCAGCTATCTGCCCTAGGCCTAGAGAACTCTGGAATGGCTACCAGGAGAAATGTACAAAAGTGTTCACACTGGCACTATCTACGATAGAAGAAATTGGAAATAACCCAAATATCCTCCAGCAATAGACAGGACAAACACCAACGTGAACATGAATAAATTATATCATGCTATAATGCGGCAAAATAGATGCCTTTTCGAAACATGATGTTACTTCAAAATAAGCCATAAACAGTATGTATAATAGGATTTTGTGTATATTAAGTTCAAAAATATACAGAAATCTAAAAGCTATGTTTTTACAGGTAGAAACACATGGCCTAACTACATACTGAAATAGTCAAGGACTGTTGATTGAAACTTCAGGATGGGAGGAGGGAGAGTCAGAGAGGGACACTGGATCACAGAGAAGTTCAAGATCTTATACAGGAAACATTATGTTCTTCACCTACACTAAGTGTTCACTGTATTGTATTCTTTACTCTTTACATAGATTTTAAATATTCTTTTGTATCAACTTAATAGTCTACACATTAAAAAATAATACTGATGTATAGCAATCTTTACATGGATTAAATCTAATTTTTGATTTTTAAGAGAATACTTTCCTAGAATAATCATTGCCTGACATTAATATTGGAATAGAAGTAAATAAAATAAATCCTCATTATCCCAATAAACATGACAGGAAATCATCAAAGGAGAACTTGAGGCAGAGGAGGAGAGAATAAAATAACCAGCGGCCTACAAGAAGCCAAAAGTCTCCCTTGGAAAATCAGCCAGGGAGACACACATTCCCCAGCTGACAGTGCCTTTCATTTGAGATAAGGGGGTAAAATCTCTTCCCCAGCCTGGAGTTCAGTGTAAACAGAGCAAAGCCTGAAGGACCACAGAGAGAGAGAGAAATGGCTTGGCTCTGGCTACTTTTCCTCCGGGGGGGTGGGGTGGGGGGGATGCTCACTATCAACTGTTGAATCGCAAAATGCAAACTCACTACATCTTCCCTGGGCAGTGCACCCCTGCGGTGTGGAGACCACTGGGTGCAGGGAGAGGGCAGGAGGGCGGGGTGGGGCAGGGCCAATACCCCAGTGGTTCCCAGGCCAATGTGGCTATGGGTCCTAGGGTCCCAGGCAGGGCTGCAGCTGCTCCATTCCAGCTCTACAGGCCTGCCCCCCAGCCTGGACTACACTTCATTTTAGGCACTGGGACTGACCACACGCACCTTCCTAACTGGCCTCAGTGAATAAAACATGACTATTCCAGAGTTGCTCCAGAACTTTTCAGTTGGAAAATGGAAAAGAAAGACACATTGGACACGGAGCTGACAAATACTTCCGTCTTTGTTCATGGGGAGGTTAAAGCACATCTTGCATTTCATTTGGGTGCCTAGTGATCCATCTGAGAATGAAACACGCCACCACGCACAGCAAGGAAAACTGCGTGGAGCCTGGGGGAGAGCAGGCCGCGTAGCTGCCGCAGCCAGCCCGAAGCCGCTTAGATAGCGGTTGGCAGTAACAGCCCAGCCTGTCAGCTGCAGCACTTAAACCTGATGGATATATACTATTTTCTTTTTTAAAAAAAGAAATCCATTCTTCCAATAATGACTCCTGGGGTGTTAGCTCAACTATTTTCTTTTATATTAAAATAAAAGATGATTTAGAAAGGCTTCTCATGGCCTCTCAGTAACTTAGGACAGTTTACATGGTTTAAATCAACGTTGAGGTATAAATTACATACAATAAAATGCACTCATGTTAACTGTACAGTTTAATAAATTTAATTTGTACAACTACTCTACTATAATTAAGCTGGAGAACATTTCCAACACCCACAAAAGTGCCCCTCCTGGCTCTACTGTCCCCCTCTGCTATGTCCCTGGCCTCAGGCAATCTCTGATATGCTGTCACTATGGATTATTCTGCCCTTCAAATTATTTCAAATAAATGAAATCAGTCAATATGTTTTAAATTCAAGGATTTCTCCATTCCAACAAACTTCTGTTTTCTGAGGCATTCCTCTTGATTCTTACTGCTCAACATGGCAAGACTCCACTTTGTTTTATTCCCTCCTTCTGGTTTTCCTATCTTTAGTATAGGTGCCCCCAAAGGTGACACTTCTACTCTGGTTTTAAACTTAAGGACCAGAAAAGTTAAAGAGTCCTAACTTGAAGTGAAATGCAATATGACTCATAGTGATGGTAAAAAACAACAACAACAAAAACCACTCCATAGTATCTGTTCCACACGAGTTAACTAGACAAGTTGCTCAACCCCAAAGCCATGGTTGACTGCAAACAGCAACTCTTGGGGTACACGACAAGATCTATTTAAAATATCCATGATGGGAACAAAGGAGAACATGCAGACAGATTAGCCAATTACAACACAGTGAAAAACTAAAAAGCTGCCAACTGGAATCACTTATAAATATTTCCTCTCTGTACAGTCACTGGCAGGGAACAGAGAAGAAGGTGGTTTCTCTGTCTCTCTCTCTCTCTCTCTCTCTGTCTCTCTCTCTCTCCATTTGTAAAATACTTCTGAGGTTTTTAGAATAAGTTAAGTACACTCCACTGATTGCCAACGCTGCCCATTCCAGGTAGTACAGAAGTCTCTCCACACTGAGGCTCCTTTTATTCAGTTATGTCTGTCTTCCTAAATACTACGATTCTTAGGAATACAGGAGTGGACTGGTCTCTTAGCACAATCTTCACCTTTTTTCTCTTTCAGGCCATTAGCTGTGGAAACTCTGAGAGGCTGAAGTCACAAGATCACAGGGAGCTTCATCCCCCATGGCAGAAAAGGAGGATGCAGACTGTTTTGCTACCTTCTATTTTGGTTGCCCCTCTATCTATTTTAATGGCAATTCAACTCTAGTGCCCTCACTTATCTCTGATGGCTAATGTGTTTAACTCCACCAGTCCCGAAGGGAATAATCCCAAATCTCAAGCCTGTGCTGTATTAAAGATCCATGAATGCTTAATCAGAGCAAACAGAGGATTTGGTTTGTATATACAGCAAATCTCATGTCTTTCATGTTCAGAGAGCAGGACTAAAAGGAGAAAATGATGATAAATCATTTCAAGAAACAGCATAACCAAAATGTTGTATGTTTATTTAAAGCTTCACATAACCATTTGTCTAGAGCTGCAGCCCAGCTCCAGAAAGTGAGCCTCTATAATGAGGCTCAGAGGCAGGCAGCGTTCGAGAGCCAAAAGACGCGGAGACAGCTCCCCAGGCTGCCTTACCGGGAAAAGATAAGCTCTTAAGCAGAACCAACGCGTCCAAGAGGGTAATGCGACAGTAACACTAAGCTATGATTTTTAAAAAACAGGCTTTTGTTGTTGTTGTTGTTGTTAAGGTATTGGGTGACACAAAACTCTAAGATGGTTTTCAACAGAGGAACAGGATGCGACTTTTTTTGGTCTGCGTTGAAGTGAAAAATCCAAGTTGAGGTCATCCTTAAGTTTGCTTCCAACTGAAAGAACGACAGTAGGCGTGGGTGAGTTGGTGGGGGGATTCAGCTGTCCTGAAACGCGCTTCCACTCTGTTGCGCGGTATTGATGCCGTCGGAGGACGCCGTCCAGTTTGGAGCGAGGGCCGGCACTGGCTGGCTTGGAGTTCTGACGCTGCTCCTCCTCCGCTGAGCTGCTTGCAGGAGCATCTCACACCTCCCTTTCCCTCAGCGTCCTCCTCTGTAAAATGGACTGATAAAAGAACCGGCCCTGGAGAACTGTCGCAAAGATTAAACACATCTGGAGTGCTTCAACAGTGTCTGGCCCCTAAAGGATAAGAGCTGGCGTTTTGGAATATAGCTTGAAGCAAACCCCAGTCGTGGTTTTGCTAAGAGGCCAGGATGGATTCGGATGGACAATGACTAGCCCTGAAGGCCAGGTTTCCTGGAGAGGGGGAGTAAAATTATTCTCAAATGGCTTCTAATGTGAAAGGTAAATACACAGCTAGGGCAGTGTGAGCTTTCTAAAGATGCTCACAATGGGTTGTCATGATGACACCACAGGTATGGGCGTGCAGAAAGCCCGGTTTCTTTAAGAGACAACACCGCCAACCTCCATGAGCTCAAGGTTTGGCCTGCAGCAATATCTTAAAAGCTGAATTAATCTTCCCACAATAACCTGCTAACAGCCAATGTGCTAGATTTTCTTCTTTTTCCTCATTGATTCCGCTGACTGTGAAGGATGGAGGAGTACCTTGATGCATGTTCCACCCCATCATAACCAAATACAGAAGTTGGTGGGGAGTGAGTAGCTCTACTCCGTAGACGCTGATGCATAATGATCTCTGCGCTCATACATTTCATAGATACTGAAACATTTTAAGGGACTGTCCATAGGAAGGGAGCATAGTTTATCAGTAATTAGGAGAACTGATTCTTGGGAAGGAAGCAGGTCTGCAGACTATATAATGCAACCTCAAAAAAATTCATAAGATTCTGCAGTTTGTAAGAATACTGGCAAGAGTTTCCATGTAACCCAAAGGGGCAGTGCTGTTGCAGCAGGCTCCCTGCCAGCAAAAGCAGCCCTCCTGCCTCGGAAAGGTGAGGGTTTCTAACGCTGGGCCACGGCACATGCACGTAACGCACCGTTTCCCTTACTTTTCCCAGGTCAAGTCATAGTGTATACGTATAGAATGGTGCATTTCTTGTCCAGAAAAATAAAGGCTCAGTTTCTAAAAATTCATGTTCTTCAGATGAGGTCAGTGTGTTATTAATGATAAATATGTTCATTTAATCCAGAACTCTCAAACCCTGCTTTTAAGGCACTTAAGCAGTAAGATAATGTGCCTGCTGTCTCGGTTTTTCCATTTTCCCTTAATTTGCTTGCCTGTAAAGGTCAAGTTTTCTCATAAAAACCCTATCAATATTTATATTTGTGTTAAAAAGTATTAAGGAAACAAGCCCTGGCTGGTGGCACAGTGGATAAGGTGCCAGCCTGAGAACCCAAAGGTCGCTGGTTCGATTCCCCAGCCAGGGCATATAACCAGGTCTCCAGCCAGGTCTCCAGCCAGGTCTCCAGCCAGGTTTCCAGCCAGGTTTCCAGCCAGGTCTCCAGCCAGGTCTCCAGCCAGGTCTCCAGCCAGGTCTCCAGCCAGGTCTCCAGCCAGGTTTCCAGCCAGGTGTAGCTGGAAGCAGGTGAAAGACAACCACCATTGATGCTTTTCTGCCTCTCTGCCTCTCTTCCTTCCCCTCTCTCTAAAAATAATAAATAAAATCTTTTAAAAAAAAGTATCAAGGAAACAAAGTTTTGAAGCTTCTACCTTTCTGAGGCTTATAATCCATATGCAGAGGCAAGATAACCCTATGAACCATTTCACAACAAACAGGCGTAACTTTCCAACTAAATTTTTTGAAGAGGTTAGTGATCTTACATAGTATTAATTCTTTATAAAATTCACTTCCTAGAGAGAGGGTTGGTGGGAGAGAGAAGGTAGAACTTTGCTTGAAGGATGAGAAGGCAAGAGGCAGTAAGAGCCAGAGGTGAGGTTTAAGACTGTACATTCATCCACTCAGCAAATATTTATTGAGCTTCTACTACACGCCAGGCCCTGCGCTCATTTATGAAGTGCTGGGCAAACAATCTGTATGCACAGTCCTTGCCTCTGAGAGCTATTAAAAACAACAGGCTCAAAATGAGTCACTTAGCTAAGCCCCGAGTCACCAAACTGAGACTTAATTACAACTTTAGTTCTACGGGAAATGGAACTGTAAGCCAGTCAGTTAGGAATCACCTGATCAGCACTGGTCAGGTAATCTACCTGAGAAACCCCTGCCAGCCCCTAAAGGAAGGTAGGTAACCTTATAAAAACCAACCTAATAACCAACCAGCCCTTTGGCCTCAGGTGACTTCCTTGCTCTTGCTGCTTCTGCCTGTGAACGTCCTTTGTTGCGCACGACCCCTTTCAATCTGCTATACTGCACGCTGCCTGATTCCAACTGATCTTTGCTCAAATAACAAACTCTTTCTTAATGTGCTTCAGTTTATTTTTTTAATACAGCTTGCAAAGAAAAAAAACTTTCAAAATGAAATACAAACTTTTGTTAACTGACTCCTTTAAAGTACCTTAGCTGTGCCAAGTGGGGGGACACCTGCTGATTTATTTTATTTCTTCTACCGTTTCTTTTGGTCCCTGTCCTCACACAGGAATGCAGGTCCCCATGTGTTCTTCACCTTTCTCTCTGGGAAAAAATTGTTCTCATGTACAACTGGATACATGGAAGACTGAGAAGACTAAAGGGTTGTTTTTCTCAGGAGATATATATTTTAACTGAAGACAAATAATAGTGAATGGTATAATTCCAGGAGCCAGCAAGACTGCCCAGGAGGCAATTTTGGTGTGAGGGTGTGGGGATGCGGGTTCAGAGAGCCTTCATCTCCCCTTACCCCTGCAGTCACCTCCCCAGGCAAATCCACCTACAATTGCTGTTTCATTAAAGACCTAACATTGCTTGACTTTCTTTAGGCATCAACTAATTTGTCTGACTCAAAGGATTTCTCAGAAGTCATTTTAGGTAAATAAAAACACAAGAATGAAAATCCTTTGAGCATCTTTTTTTTTTAAGATTTTATTTATTATTTTCAGAGGGAGGGGAAGGGAGAGGCGGAGAGGCAGAGAGGGAGAGAGAAACGTCAATGTATGGTTGCCTTTCACCTGCCTCCAGCTAAGGACCTGGCTGGAGACCTGGCTTGCAAACTGGTTATGTGCCCTGGCTGGGAATCAAACCAGTGACCTTTGGGTTCGCAGGCCGGCACCTATCCACTGAGCCACTAGCCAGGGCTTTTGAGCATCTTTTACTCTGTTTATATACCTTGTACAATCTTGTCATTGATTTCTTATTCCTTGTTTCTTTGAACATTTTACTTATCTTTTCATTGAGGGACAGTTTTTAAGTTAAAAAAATGTCAACAAAAGATACTTTTAAATATTTTTGCCAGGGCAACGCTAGAATTATCTTTGCAAATAATTCTGAAGAGAAGGGTTGGGAATGTACAAATCTCACGGTACAGTAGAATGTACTGATGAATGTCGGGCTCTTGGTGAAGTTGTCCTCAACTGTACTAAGTTTTACCACTTAAAAAATTTGAAGGACTTTGGACAAATTCTTCGACCTCTTTTAGCAACAGCTTTCTCATTTGTAAATGAGAAGCATCATAGCATCTGTCTTATTAGGTTAGCATAAGAATTTGATGAGCAGATGCATATAAAATGCCTAGCACTAATGAAGGGCTTACTGATAGTTAGTGCTCATTCTTTAGCAAGTATTTACTGCCTACTATGTCCCAGGCATTGTTTTAGGTGTTGGGCTACAGCGGTGAAAAAGTGCCTGGTCCCATGAAGACCACATTCTAGCTGGAGTTGATAAGCAATCATTACAGGTGGTGCTAAGTGTTACAAAAAAAAAAAAAAAGCCCTCTTCCAAAGGGAGAGGGAAAATGTTGGCTGGGAATAGGAATTATTGCGAAGAGGATGTCAGGGTAGGACTCTCTGATAATTCGGCAGAGGCTAGCCTGAGGGGAAGCAAAGAGCCAAACCGTTATCAGGAAAAAAATGGAACAAAAAGGGCTGAGGCCAGTATCACAGGATGAGTCTAGGGGCCCCAGAACTTGCTTTCTCTTTGCCAGGTCCACTTTTGACCCATTCTGGGTCTTTTGGCCAGTCTACTCTCTTCACTGCTCTTTAATTTCCTCACTTATGAAATGCAGACACTATAATGTGTTTCCTTGGAACTGTTGGAAGGGTTTGAGAGACAGATCTTGGGTGAGTTTGCAGGAATGAGCCCCAAGGTCAACTGTAGAGCTATGCCTGTGCTAGGAGGCGGCAGCTGCACGGACACTGAGGGACTTCCAGCACAGCTGCTGGCTCTAGAACCAACTCGCATCTGTGGATCCTGCACCAGTGACCAACTTTCCTTCTTCAGATGCCTGGCTATCCAAGGTACCCACCTCTGGAAGACAAGCACTGTTCCCCAGCCCTGAACCTGGAAGCCTCTGGGTCATTTGGAAACCTAGCCAGCCTGCATAAAAGCAGGTATTCTGAGTTCCAAGATGCCTCAGAACAGGCTTGGACATTGTCTTCAAACATGGGAAAACTATTGCTGGAAAGAGTTGATGGATATAGGTTAATCATGTCAAATTATTGCACAATGGTAAAAATGATGATACCTAGTTTATTGGTAATCCAAAAGTGATGCCAGTAATGGCTTCCAAGTGAACTCGTTATCAACCTAAATCATAAATATGTGAAAACTAGTGTCAGCATCTACTGTTATGCCAAGTCTAAGCATGTTTAAGCAAGGGGATGGAGCTTCTCTTAGCCAGAGCATTATTCAATGAGTCATCATTTGATTTTCTCCTCTGAACCAAAGCTACACCTCCTGTAGTACACCCCAAGTTCTCAGGGGAGTCTGGAAGAGAAGGAACCCTACAATCATGCAATGTAGCCAACAGAAAGTTTTCAGTGTTTTGGAACACCTGGGGCTGAGAAAAAATCTCTGAGAATCATGAAAGAGGTACATAACTATTTTACTCACAGTGGTCCTGCCCACTAGTGTCTATGGCCTAATCAATATCCTACAATCTAGCATTATTCACAATAGCCAAGATATGCTAACAGCCTAACTATCCTTCAGTAGATAAGTGGATAAAGATAAAATGGTACATATATATAGTGGAATACTATTCGGCCATAAAAAAGGATGAAATATTGTCATGTGTGACAATATGAATGGCTCTTGAGAATATTACGTTAAGTGAAACAAGTCAGATGGAAAGGGACAAGAACCATATGATTTTACTCATATGTGGGATATAAAACAGAAAGCAACAAATAAATAAAACATAGTCATAGACACAGGCAACAGTATGGTGGTTACCAGAGGGGAAAGAGTGTTGGGGGAGGTAGAAGAGAGTGAAGGGGGCCAAACATATGGTGACAGAAGATGATCTAACTTTGGGTGGTGAGGACACAATGCACTATACAGATGATGCATTACAGATTTGTACACTTGAAACACATACTGTCATTAACCAATGTCATCCCAATAAATTTAATTATATAAAAAATATCCTGCAATCTTTCCAGGTTAGTAGTTCTTCCTCTTGAACAGAGATGAAGCAGGAGAAGGGCAGAGAAGGAAAGAGCAAGAGGTGTCCTGAAATAGAGAAAGAGGCCTGCTCTGCTGCTGCTAGCACGGCAAGCCCTGGTTAAAGAAGTATTGTGTGCCTCACCTCCCTCCTGGAATTACCCAAGTCCTTCTAAAGTAGAACCTCACGCAAAATGATAGATGATTCACTACATTGTAAGCTAACAGCACAAACGTTCCATAAGTTCCCACAGGCTGTTTCATCTTTTTTTTTTTTTTCCAATCCTCACACAAAGATATGCTTATTGATTTGAGAGAGAGCAAGATGAAAGAGAAACATCAATTGGTGCCTCCCTTATGCACCCAGACTAGGGGATCAAACCTGCAACCTATAATGTGGCCCGACTGGGAATCAAACCTGCAACCCTTTGGTGTTATAGGACAATGCTCCAGCTACCTGAACCAGCCAGCCAGGGCTAGTGTTTCTTCTTTGACTGCAGTGCCCTTCCTTTACTGTTTGTTGACTCAGGATGCTTCCTCTCCTGAAGCCTTACCCTCCTAAGTGAGCCATCTGCTCTCCCATATGGTTTCTTCAGAGATAGGTCACATTTCTCTTACATTCTGATCATTCATATGATTATTAATTCACATGCCTGTCCTACTACTGGATCTAGGAGCCCCAGAGGGGCAGGCCTCTTCCGAGTGAGAGGCGTCTGGTGTCAGGGATGCATTCATTACAGGCTGAGATGGTGAGTTTGGTACCAAAGCACTGCAGTAAAGTGGGCATCACAATAGAGTGAGTTGTAATATTTTTGCTGGCACAGAGATTTGCCTTCAATTTGTAAAGCACAATATCTGTGGAGTGCAATAATACAAAGCAAAATAAAGTGAGGTATGCCTGCATAGCTTTCAACCTTTCCTGCTGCCTCTGAGATGCATTTTACAATGCATCTGTGACATGGCGCTGAGATTGACACCCATGTCCTTCCAACTCCCCATCAGGAGTATGCTGGTCATGCCCTAACATTTTGGCTTATCCAGTGTCAATTCCTTAACCCAAAAGAATGAATGAGGAACTTGATCAACTAGTAGGGAAAATGACTGCCAGGAAGACTCCCAGGTCCCAGCACCCAAAGGTTCCCATACTTGGGCTGGGGGCATGACAGCCCAAGTATGGCTGTTAAATATTTGGCTGTTAAATGAAGGGGGAGGGCAGCCCCTTTAGGGGAACCTGGGCTATGGCACCTACAATCATGGAAATTCTGGGGGCCTAGAACCAGGAAGCATCTCCTCCAGAGGCAAGGATGGCAAGGGTGCCCTTGTCACTCTAATGAAAGACCTGCAGGGCCCTGATAGATTAATCTGTGATCACAATTCTTTTTTCTCTTCTACATTACTTGTGCTTACTGGCCATCCTGTCTATACAGATCCCCTCCATACTGAGTCTCCCTGCAGCATGGGAGCTTGAGGGTTAACAAAAGCTTTCAGTGGCTATTTTCAAATTTATAAATTCAGGGTTTTTTTTTTTTCTGGACCATTTTATCAAGCTTCATAGCTGGGACTTTGCATTTTCTTGAATGGCTTTTACACTTTGTTTGAAAATGTCTTTCCACACACAGTGTAATGGAAAAAAAATCCACACAAATAAGAAGCCCTGCTGGCATGTTCCTTAACAGCTCTAAAATTGTAAAGCCAAGAGCTCATTCTCATATCTTTAAAAATGACCAGGCCCTCTGGGTCCCGTTATTGTTTTTGTAGTTCTATTAATAGACTTCCTTTGCTGGTGCCCTGCAACGTATAGGACATGGCATGTTTTATGGAAACACTAACATAAGACTATTTTGGAAGTTTCTTTTTCTTTCTTCCAGACTTGACATTACATGTATGATCAGAAGTAATCATAATTTATACCTTTCTTTTCGGGGGGGGGGGTCAACTACTTGTTTGAGTTTCTCGAAGTGGGGAATGTCAGTGTAGAGAAAGGTCTATTTGTGAGTTAAAATCCTTTGAAACCAGAACACGTTTGATACTTAAAAACTGTTCCAAAAGTCTGTTTGGTTTCCCGCTTCAAAGTGGTCAAATGCAAGCTGAAAGCGGTTCAAATGAAAACGCCACTGCTGTCTGTCATCTTTGGGGTTTGATAAACACAGGCGAGAGCTGAGCACCCTGGCTCAGGTCCGCAGCGCCACTGACAGCCACCCATCCACCCAGCTGCCCGAGGAATTAATCTAATTAGTTTATTTTTCTAAAAAGTAATTTATACACATAGCTAACAATTCAAGAAGCACAAACGGCTTACAATTAAAAGCAAATCTAATTTTTATCCGAGCCCCTCGGTCCTCCAATTTCCTAGTTTACATATTCTTACAATAATAGTCCGTGCATACAGTAAACATTGTGCTACATATATGGTAGCCTACTCTATTTGCAGGTTTAAATCCTGCTCTCTTCACTGCACCATATAGTTTGGGGATGGTGTCTTGTTAGCTCTACAGAGAAAATATACTGTATACATATAATCTCAGCATTTATTTAGAATGAGAATGCAAATCACAAGGTACAACTTTTTTAAAGCTGCATTTTGCACTAACATTGCAAAATTCAGAAAAATAAAATATTTGTATTGGCTCGCTGTCTACCATACCTAATATTCTTTTTGTTTCCATTACAGCTTACAGTCAATATTGTTTTGAATCAGTTTCAGGTGGACAGCCTAGTGTTCAGACAATCAAAAGGGCTGCTCAGTAGTCCATACTATAAGTAACAAATTCTCTTCTGATGGACATGGATGTCATTTCCTGTCCTCTGCTACAGTAAACAGAGCTTCAATGATGTCTAATTCCCTGGGAGGGATGGACAGACTTCTGGGAACATGGGGCAAAGCACCAATGAACACAGCAGCGATGGAGAGGAGCCCCAGGAAGAGGAAAGCTGGACAGTGGGCACACTGCTCTTTGGAGGCTTCCTGTTTATAACTATGCAGCTGCGGCACCAACATGGTTTTTAAATAAATGAAAAAAGTAAAATAATTTGACCCTGTGACCTCAAACATGTATGGTCAATTCCTGCAGTCAGGAAGGTCCGTTCCAGAAGAGATTTTAGTGAAAATGGTGATCTTTGCATATTCTTTCTCTTGTTCTGTCTTCCTTTATTTGGTGTTTAATATGCTAAATGACTGTCTCTGCTAGTTAAAAATTTATATATTGTCCAGCATATTTCAAATAGAAAATAAATCAGATTTTTCCAGCATTTTTAAGTTCAAAAGCATACCCCGATAAAATAACCTTAAGATATTGACCCTCTAAATATAGTTAGCAAATTATAAAAAATGCCGGGGAGAAAGGGTCAAGTTAAACTACCCCATGAAAAAGCAATCAGCCAATCGGAATATGAGGTGTTCTAGAGGCTGAATAAGTCAGTTTTCCCCATAAATGTATACCACAGAAGAGAACAGAGACTGAGGTTTGTTACAGAACAAAAGAAATATAAGAAATAACAACCAAATACATTCATTGGATTTGAATTTTGACTCACGCTACCTGTAACAAACTTATACCTTCTTGACACAGTTGGGAAACTTTTAATATGGCCTAGGGGAAATAATGGCCTGATGAATGTGTTTTTATAAATGTTCTTAAACCGAGATGCATACCGAAACATTTTTCATAGAAATGACATGGTGTCTGGAATTTGTTTTAGAATACTACAGACAAAAACATTGCAGGGTAAAAATGAACCGCAATGGGCAAACTATTGACAATTGTTGAAACTAGGTGGGGGTTTATACAGTCTTCTTTTCATGTTGGGGTGCTGTGTCAGTTTACTGGGTTTGCTGCAACACAGTACACGTGTGGCTTAAACAACGCAGTGGCTTAAACAACAGAAATGCATTTGCTCACAGTTCCGCAGATGGAAGTCTGAAACCAAGGTGTCAGCAGGGGTAGTTCTTTTTGAGGCCTCTGTCCGCAGCGCGTAGGTGACTGCCTCTGCCCTTCATGTTCACAAGGCTGATCTTCTGGGGTTGTCTTTTCCTTTCTTATAGGCACACCAGCCATATTGGATCAGAGCTGACCTGGATCACCTGATTAAACCTAAATTACCTCTCTAAAGGCTCTATCTTCAAAGACACCCACATTCTAAAGTACTGGGGGTTAGGAGTTCAACAGAGGAATTGGGGAGGAGGTGGCACACCGTTTAGCTGGTAGTAGGCGCCTAGGAATATTTCCACAACCAAATGGTTTCATAAGTAAAAGGAGCATTAGTTTCTTACGGGCTTTTCTGCTAACGCACAAATGACATCAGGTGAGCCGATCTCCCACTCCCTCCTCCTTTCCAACAGAATCATGCAGCCACTGATCACAACCCAAATCAGCTGCGTTATTTCAGCTACTTGACACAACAGACCTCCATCTCTAGGAGTCCGCTTCCAGAGGAGCATGTGCTCTACGATGTGCAAAGATCACTCCAATGTTGGGAAGCATTTACGGTCTGACTGATGAGGAGCCAAGCTGTTCCTCTCGAGCCTGGGGTATGGGGGTGACCCACGGGTTAGAGGGGTTAGTTGTACCTGTTTAGCACCCATTTGTCTTAAATAAATCTTAATGGACCTTAACCTCCCCACTCACCCTGTTTTCCTCCAGCACTTTTGCCTTTTCCCCTCCTACAAAGAAGCCAAGGACCCTTTGTATGAATTTGATACGACAAATGAAGGTCAGGCCTCCAGTGTCAGTCTCTTAGAAATGCAGACAGACAGTGTCAGGTGGGCTCCATACACCATGGCCCACATTCCTCTCACAGTCCCTTTCCTCTCCTTCTCTTTGGTCTTTAACTCAGCCTCCACTCTTCCCCACATTCCTTCAAATCCTTATGTGTGCCACCTAGAACTGTCCCACTTTGACCTAAAGCTCTCCTGCACCCTCAGAGTGTTCTCTAACCTCGTTCTTTTGTCCACCTCCTTCAAACCTGGCTGTCTTGCCAGACCTCCCCCTCAGGACTCTCGAGTGTGGGTTGCTTATTCCCTCAGATCCTACCCCCTCAGCTCACATTGCCTCTGAGAACACCGCCACTTGCCAATGACTATGACTCTCCCTCAGCCCAGACTGCTCTTCTGGGCTCCGGACCCACGTATTTCACAACCGTTGTAACGGATCTTCCATCAGGATCTTACAGGTTCTTAAAACACGAAATATCCCAAACCTAGTCCTTGATCTTCTTTCATCAAACCCAGTTCTCCTCTAGTCTTTCCAGCCTGATAAAAGGGTCTATTGGTGCAAAAAACAGGGGTCCCCATGATGCTTCCTTCCCCCTCACTCACATATCCAAAGCATCACCAAATTATATGGACTCTTGTCTTCTTGAAGAGCTCAAAGATCCAGCCACCAGGCTCATTTTTCCTCCATCATGCCTGGCCATGCCACTCTTAAGTCTCAAACAGACTGCTGCAGTCACCTGTCCCTGGTCTCCCCTGTCTCCTCATGCCTCTCTCTCAGCTGGTCTCCACAAAGCACACTATGTATAAGGTGAGTATGATCATGTTCTTCTTGACACCCCTCAAATGCATGCCTTTGCTCATAGGATGAAATGCAAGTTCTTCCGGCAGCTCTGTAAGACTTTTCATAATCTGCCTACTATCTCCTTCATACCCCAGACACTTAAGGAGAAGACCAGCACAGGTCTTCTCCTAGGCACCTGCCCTAGGAGAATAAGTAAACCAAATAAACATGACTGTGACACATAGTGTGACAGAAATCAACAGGTTCTGAGATAGAAACTAATGAAGTAGGAAGAGTTGACCTCTCTGAGATGACATGATTAGGAAAGGCCTCTATATGAAGAGGCAGTGAGTAAACTGATCCCAGAAGTGTAAGGAGGCATTGGGCCCTGTGAAGGCAGAAGGAAGAGTGTTGTAGCACCAGCAAAGTCTTGAAGCTAAACTAAGCGACATGGCAGAGAAAGAGAAGGGCACTGTGGCTGAAGAACAGTGAGTCACAGAGGGAGCTTCCCAAGTGGCACCAGACAAGGCTGGGGGTTTGGGTAGGACCTTGTAGCCAGGGTCAGGGAAACAGCTGAAAGCTTATTCTAAGGACAACGGGAAACCATGTTCTCTGATTACACTTGTCTCACCCAGGCTCTTCCATCTCTTTGCATAGTTCTGCAGCCTCCCTAGCCCAGGGCGACCCAAATCTGGGGCTTTCTCTGCCTGCAAATCTCCTTTCTTCTTCCGTCATCTGGCTGCTGTCAACACAGCCTCCAGGTTGCAGCTGAAAGGCCACTGCAGCCACAGGGGCTTCCCAGCTGCGCTCACGCCTTATCTCATTCCCTCATAACTCCAGTAGGTTTCATTAGTGGAAATCAGGAGACTGATTAAAGTCTGTTTGTCATCCACTCTATTCCAAACCCCGAGTGCGAGCTGGATTCTTTAAAAGTACATTTAAATACATAAGTGAATGCACACATTAATGAAAATTGAGGCAAGCTTAGAGTTTGTTTGACGGAGGCTGACAATGACCATAGACACTTTAAAGTCGGAAGAGATTTGGAACCTGTTCAAGCCAGGCTGGTTGGTTGGGTCCAGAGAGAAGCCGCATGTCTACAGTCACTGAGCTCACCAGCAGGACCCACATCTGCACCCAGAGATAGGCCCTCGAATTTCTCTCACTAAACTCTGTGGCACTTGAATCAGCTCCTGGAGGAAGTGAATTCCTTAAGGCAAACTTTTTCTGGCTGCTAATAACTGACTAGGAAAAAAAAAATCATGTAGACAGCATTAGTATTTCACTGATGGATTTAGTTACATAGATTAAAGTGTCAGCTTGGTAAGGTTCCAGCCTGTCTCTGGCCTGACACTCATTTTAGAATGAAGGTAAAGACATCCAGGACTGGCTCCTTGACGAGTTGGGTAGCAGTGTCCCATGGGTCTCAGTCTCAAAACTTGGGTTCAGTTTGTCACGGTGGGTCTGGTTGGCTCCAGGGAGGCCTACAGCTAGAAAGAATAACAGGGGCGTGCAGTTCAGGCCTGAGACCTGTTGGCACCAAAGTGTGGGAAAAGTTCTCACAAGGCGGGCCCACAGTCCGCCTGGTCCAGACCAAGGTTATTAATCTTTCATGTCCCCAAACACTCAAGTCACGGACTTTTGAAAAGGAAAAATAGAGCAGGATGGCAGGATGGCCATGTAGTGGAGTAGAAAGTACTATAGAAGGTGATTTGGGAGCCTGGCCGCTTGACATTCCTCTTCTGAAATTGAGAGGGTTGCACAAGGTGATGTCCAAGTTGCCTACCAGGTTTATAATTGGGTTCAAGGAGTTTGAATCCTGTTCAAATCGGACACATTTGAACACATTTTCAGGCAGTGGGAGCAGTGCCTATAACCATGGAGCCAAGCTGCCTCGATTGCAGTCTTGGCTTTACCATGTAGTATGAACCATATTCTCTGAAGGTCTTTGTGCCTCAGTATCCTCATCTGTAAAATGGGCCTCATGTTTTGAAGTTGATAAGGGATATTCTACTAAGGCAGTGAGCACATAGTAAGTGCTCAATAAACATTAACTATTGCTATAATCTTCTGACATAAAACAAAAGACAAAAGCATGCCCAGAAAAGATATTGACCACAGAGAGCCAAAGGTTCATGGTCACTTACACAGAGTAGAAGAAAAGTAATTCCCTAGCTGCTATCTATTTTCTAATGGTGTCAAATGAAATCATGCTCAGGGCATAAATAAATAAGCAAGTTCCCAAACTCCTCATATACCTAGATCTCATTTTTGCAAAATTCCATACAAAACCCATAGTATGGATAAGGGATGAAAAGGAGGCACAAAGCAATGCTAATGATTATCTCTGGGAGGAGATGATGGGGCTATCTGTGCTTCATATTTTCTGTTTCATTTCTTAGTTGCTTATTTGTGTTTTCTAAATTTGTTCAGCAAATGTATGTTAATTTTTAAAAATTTTTTATTGATTCATTAATTATAGAGAAGAGAAGGGAGGAAGAAAGAGGGTGAGAAACATCAATGTGTGGCTGCCTCTGGCCTGCAACCCAGGTATATGTCCTAACCGGGTACGAAACAGTGACCCCTCAGTTCACAGGCCAGGGCTCAATCCACTGAGCCACACTGGCCAGAGCTGTATGTTAATTTTGAAAACTTTTTTTTTTTTTAATGTTTAGGTCACAGAAAAGAGAAGATAAATCTAATTTTTGTCAATGGCTTAGTTATAATTATGGATTATTCATCACCTGGGACCCTGACTTATTCTCACTCTTTGCCTTCCCACTTACAAGCGATTCTTCCACTCTTTCTGGACTTCTAGCTGCAAAACAAAACAAGAACAGAAAACATATCAGTGAGAAGTTAAAGTATGAAAAGTTTACACATGACAATGATTATTTGTTAAATGATTAAACAGATTAGATGATATTGTAGGTGGAATGTCCATGACATGAAAACTGATGGTACATAGTTCTTCATTTAACTCACCAGATAACAGTTCTGCAGGAAAACACACACACACGTGCACACACACGCATGTGCATGCACGCGCACACACACACACACACACACACACACACACACACACACACACTGTGAGTTTCCCCAGACCTTAACAGCTTATAGGCACATTAATGGTATTAATTCAGATTCCACTGGTACTTATTCTTACCTGCTTAACACAGAATCCCCTGAAAGTAATAAAGTCAATGGACAATGAGAAAGTAAAGACAAGTAGAAAAAGAAAGTTATATTCTGTTGTCTTAGAAGTGGTTTTTCTTAATTGATTTAACATATCACACTTTTAAAATAACTTTCACGGCCCTGGCTGGTGGCACAGTAGATAAGGCACTGACCTGTGAACCCAAAGGTCACTGGTTCGATTCCCAGCCAGGGCACATAACCAGGTTGCAAGCCAAGTCTCCAGCCAGGTCTGTAACTGTACATTGATGTCTCTCTCCCTCTCTGCCTCTCTCCTTTCCCCTCTGTCTAAAAATAATACTTTTTTTTAAAGTTCTTAAAAAAATAAAATAACTTTCACAATGTATTCTTTGGAAAGGCTATTTATTACATATTGGCCTCTTTGAAGTCTGAGGGTATATGAATGTGTTTATACATGTGTTTCCTTCTCTATATAATCTGTGTCCTTCAGTCAGTCTCTTTCTGGAAAGATATGCATAGTCTATTCAGGTCCTTTTAATTGGGTTGTTTGCTTTTTTGGTATTGAGTGTTTTTAAGTTTTTTAAATAAATTTTGGATATGAACCCCTTATCAGATGTACTAGTGAATATGATCTCCTATTCAATGGATTATCTTTTTCATTTTTTAATGGTTTTTCTTTGCTGTGCAAAAACATTTTAGTTTGATGTAGATACAAATAAGTGGAAGTATATACTGTGCCCATGGATAGGCAGAATTAACATCATTAAAATGTCCATATTCCCTAAAGTAATCTATAGCTTCAATGCAACTCCTATCAAGATACCAATGACATATTTCATAACACTAGAACAAATATTTCAAAAATTTATATGGAATCAAACCACAGAAGTCTCTGAATAAAACAGCAATCTTGAGAAAGAAAAACAAAGTTGGAGAAATCATGCGAGATGATATCAAATTATACTGTAAAGCCATACTAATCAAAACAGCATGGTACTGGCATAAAAATAGACACATAGATTGATGGAACAGAATAGAGAGCCTAGAAATAAGCCCACAACTTTATAGTCAATTACTTTTTCACAGGGGAAGCAAGCACATAGAATGGGCTAAAGATAGTTTATTTAATAAATGATGTTGGAAAAACTGGACAGGTATGTGAAGAGAAATGATACTAGACCACCTTCTTATACCACATAAAAGAATAAATGCAAAATGGATTAAAGACTTAAAAACTTCAGACACAGCTCATAGCAATATTTTTTTGGATATATCTCCTCAGGCAAGGGAAACAAAAGAAAAAAATAGACAAACAGGACCACATCAAATTAAATGGTTTTTTATCTTCCATGTCCCTAGGTTAGCACTGGGCACATATCACAGAACAACCACATTTTTAATCTGGGAAAAAGTTTCAAAGTCTCTCTTGCCCTTTGTCCTAGTGGGGTTTCCTGAACTCTCCAAAGCCCAACCATCATTTTATGGTGAGGCTGGTGCTCTTCGTGCTAATACCAGGCAGGTTTCTTTTCTTTGCACAAAATATTTATTAATTGAAATGGGATCCAGGAGCAGTAGCTGGAAATGCCTTAAGTAATGTCTCTCACAGACCCTCAATCCTTCTTCCCCTCAGTAATCCAAGAAATAGGATAGATCATGTTGAATGTAAAGATTTAATGAGTAAAAGAACATAAATCCAAAAGCACTCCTGGCTTTCAACACCTCCTTCTTTCTGAAATATTTGAAATAGCACTTTGTGGAAAAGAAAGGGTGCAGATGGGTAAATGAAGAGTTGAATTAAGTTCTTCTTTTCCTAATTGTTCATCAGAAGCATTTTATTGGATCGTTGCAACTTATCTAGAAAAATCTACAGACTTACAGGGCTGGTCCTTTGTTTGAGGTGACTTCCTCGTTGCAGTCCTTCTCACCCTCCAGCACCTACATACCACCGCTTAGCCCTGCAAGAGACCTACCTTATGCATTAATGAAGTCACTATTGTCTTGCCCTACAGGCCCTAATGCCACTATTTCTAGAATGACATTTATATGATGCTCTGCCTCCTGTATCCTTCATGAGGGAGTTTTTATGTGTCACTGAAAAATACTGGATAACACTCTTTATTAGCCCCATGATACCTCAGCCCATCAATACTTGTCCAGGCCTGATGAGATCATGCTATGGTTCTTAATCAGAGTGAAAGAGAGCAAGAAACACCTTTATTAGAAAATCAATTAAAAACCAGTTGGCCCAGGTAAACAAAAAGCATCACTAGGGCATGAAAGAGAACTAATAATGAAATGAAGTGGCAGGGCACTGTCTAGGAAAAGGCTGAGAGATTACTGGGCACTTCATGCATGGTGGGTTCTTGTTTTATTTTTGTTTTGTTTTAGCTAAAACTCCTTCCTACAAACACAGAAATGCAGCCACATCATTCTTGGGTGCTTTATGAGATATTTTTCTGGGAGCAGAGATGAATTTTGGGGGGAACTATCCATAGATATAGCTGGTCCTCACATACCCAGCCCCAGGCAGGAAACCTGGCCAACTTTAGTAGGGTGGTGTAGGCCTTGATTTTCACTTCAGAAACAGTTGGGGTGATGGTCTAATGTCCAGATTCCAGGTTCCTATTCCCAGCAAGTCCTATTTCGTGATGCCGAGAAAAGCCTAGAAACCTGCATTTCAAGCAAGCATTCCAGTTGTTGGGTCTCATGCAAAAGTAAGGGCTGAGAACCACTCTTGTAAGAGGTGTGACTAACCCATGGGCCTGACCTTAGGGCAGAAAGTTCACCAGAAAGCCATAGGTGCTTCAGTCTCCAGATATAAAGGCCTAAGAGATGGAACATTTTCCTTCCCTCCAGATCCACTGTAGTCCTGCCTCACTTCCTGCATGAACAGCCATTGATCTCATTCGAATCACCATAGGTTACTTTTGACTACTCGAATCACCATAGGTTACTTTTGACTCTTCTAGAACTTTGAATCAAGTATGGAATCATACTCTTTTGTGTCTAGTTTCTTTTGTACAATGTCATATCTGTGACATCTTGTCATAGGATGAATGCATAGTACTGAGCACAGTGCTGGGTCACGTCCACCTAATCCCAGTTGCTAGGGTCATCATCATCATCATCATCATCATTTTGTTCTTGGAAGATGTTTTATTTATTTGGGTTTTTGTTGCTATTCAAAAATAATGGTAGGCCCTGGCTGGTGGCACAGTGAATAAGGTGCAGGCCTGAGAACCTAAAGGTCACTGGTTCGATTCCCCAGCCAGGGCACATAACCAGGTTGCAAGCCAGGTCTCCAGCCAGGTCTGTGGTTGGAGGCAGGTGAAAGGCAATCATACATCGCTGTCTCTCTCCCTCTCTGCCTCTCTCCCTTTTCCTCTCTCTGGAAATAATAAATAAAATATTTTTTAAATAATAATGGTAATAATTTCCCAGGTGACTACACAGCCTGGGAAAACACTTTTTTTGCAGGCTGACAGTCTTTCTGTTGCACAGGCCCACAATGTCAGGGAAACCCTGAGACATCAGTCATAAGATGGTGACTTGACTGACATGAGGCTGCCACGTGGACCCTGATCACCAGAGCTCCATAATTCTGACAGCAATTTATGATTTCTTAGAGAGCTGAGCCACAATTGTTAATGAATATTCCTACTTAAGAAATCCTGGTTCACAAAGCTCATGAGTAATGGAGCCAGATTTCCTCAGAGCTGAGAAGATACCTTTATTGTTTAAAGAGTTCTCCCTACATGTCAAGGTCTAGAAAACTGGCCATGGGTTTGGGTGTATTGTTTCTAATTGCTTGCTGGCTATAACTATAATACTTAGGATACAGATATTTTGAAAACTAGAGAGCATATGTCAGGATATGAAAATTGGTGTCATTTTCATTTCTGGCTTAATTGGGATCCTTTATATGAGAATGTAGATAATAGAGAAACTGGTGTTAAATTTATTTTATTACTTATGTATTATTTTTCTCAAGAAGACTTTCAACCTGAAATCCCTCCAGAGCAGATTAGCAACTCTTTCCAGGAAAACTAAATCAAGACCTAAAAAAATATATGGCACAAAGCTCTATTTAGCAAGGTAATCCCCTGATAGAAAGTCTAATATTAGACATTCTGCCCTGCTTGGAAAAACATAACGTTTATATGATATAATTTGTATTTGGAAAAATAAAGAGATAGCAAAAAAACAAACAAGCAAAAAAAAATCTGGAGTAAGGGCAGCTTCTCTTTGTCATGCTGATGGTTACTGAGCAAAGTGGCTTGTGGGAAGGGCATTAATATTTCATTCTATGGCAGCCAAGGTATTGGACAGTGATGGAACATGAAGGAGAAAGTGAGGAATCAGAAACTCCTTGCTGAACTACGGAAGAAAGCACTCTGTGACCCCTCTGGTTACTTTGGAAGAATCCCTTTGCACTGATTTTAGTACATAATTTTGTGGTTATTCCTATTAACTTATTCAAGAATTTTTTCAGTTCCAATATTGTGCCAGGTGTTGGGCAAGATACAAGCTTTTTTTAAAAAAAAAAAAAACCCTCATTTTTAAGGCCCTGGCTGGTGGCCCAGTGGGAAAGGCACCAGCCTGCAAACCCAAAGGTTGCAGGTTTGATTCCCAGCCAGGACATATAACCAGGCTGCAAGCCAGGTCTCCAGCCAGGTCTGTAGCTGGAGGCAGGTGAAAGGCAACCATACATTGATGTTAAAAAAAAACAAAAAACAAAAAACCTCATTTTAATGTGTAATGGTAGATTTGCTAATTCCATAAAAATGTTCTTTTGGCTCTATTTTTTTTTTAACTTATCAGTTGTATCTTTTTTTTTTTTTAAGATTTTATTTTTATTATTTCCAGAGAGAGGGAAAGGGAGAAAGGGAGAGGCAGAGAGGAAGAGATATATCAATGTATGGTTGCCTTTCACCTGCCTCCAGCTATGGACCTGGCTGGAGACCTGGCTCACAACCTGGTTATGTGCCCTGGCTGGGGAACCGAACCAGCGACCTTTGGGTTTGCACAGCCGGTGCCTATCCACTGCGCCACCAGCCAGGGTTTATTTTTTAATTTGTAGGATTATTATTTCTTTCAAATAGATAAAACTGTAGGGTTTGATTTGTGTCTAGTTTCTAGCTGATCCCCACCACATTATGTTCTGTGTATCTTGAGTTCCTGGTGATCTCCTTGAAGGCAAAGACCTGGTCTTACCCATCTCTGCCTCCCCAGGGTGAGCATAGGGCCAGAAATGACTCCAAAATCTTGAATAAATGAATGAACAGGCAAAGGACCTTTCTCATTGGTCTCAGGGGGCGGGGGGGGGGGGGGGGGGGGGGGTGGTGCTTACAGAAATAAACACTAACTAGAAAGTAATTAAAGTAAAACCTGGCTGGAAAGCTGATTAATATGCAGATTTTCAGGTAGTTCCAGGGAAAATCCTAATTAGAGCCAGGTGGGTTTCCGGGAAAGCTAGTGCTTAATAAGCTCCCCAGGTGGTTCTCATCACACGCACGTTTGGGAAACTGCTCCAAAGTCCAGCACAGCAATACAGATAGAAGATACATTCAAACATAAGGAATAATGTTTTAGCTGGAGGCCCTATTTATATGGACAGTAAACACTGGCACCTTCAACATATTTAAAAAAATAAGCTAATGCTAATATTCATTTATATAAAAGTTCTGTCTCCGAGCCAGTCTCCCTCTCCATGTAGTGCATCACTAAGTGATTTGACTTTGCCCCTCCCTACCCCTCTTCCAAGGTTGCCTGACCTTGGCAGCCCCAATGTTACCTCTTCCCGTGCCCTGTTTCAATTCCTGATGTAAATGAGGGCTATTCTGAGGTTGTCTGAGGGGTAGATATACTGCCCATTGATTTTCACAAATCCTGTGGGTCCTGTGAAATCCTCTTAAATGAGTATCAGCTACAGGAACAAAACTGGGAAATTGAATAGAAACTGCCACAGCTCAGAGTGAAATGGGAGTGTTCACCTGTTCTGCTGAAAAACACAGGCCCAGTGTGATCCTGAAAAAGCCCAGGCCAATGCTGGTAAACACATACTTTAAGGAAACGCCTTGGACATGCCCCAATTACTGCATAGATGTCCAGGTTAGAGCAGGACAAATGGGGCAGCGATTCTAATTGGCTCCTTGGACAAATTCAAATTTTGAATATTCCAGAGGAAGAGATTGTTGCAGTATTATTAGTAATAAATTCCTGCAAAAGCATTACCTGACTGACATTCTAAAACATAATGCGGCCCCTCCTAGTCATGAAGGGCCACCGGTAAGATCATGAAGCCACAATGATTAGAATGATGTTTCTGCCAGCAAATGCTGGTAATAGGACTCATCAGTCACCTTTCCTCCAACCCTGATTCTAATGCAATAAATAGGCCTTCATGCAAATGTGTCCATTTGCATTTTAGTGTTGTTGAGGACACTGTGTATTTACTCTGTTAGGGTCTCCTCTGCTAGGTGCTAGAAGTATGAAGCAAAATGAATCTTGGTCTCAAACCATGCCAGGTTTATAATCTGATAGAATGATGGCCTAAAATATACAGCATCGTAAGAGTAGAATATACTAAATCCCCAATCGTAATGTAGGCCATGGCTTCTCCAACTTAATGTGCATCAGAGTCTGGGGATCTTGTTATAATGCAGATTCTGATTCAGCCAATTTAAGATGGAGCTCAAGGCCCTGCACTTCTAACTAGCTTCCAGGTGCTATATGAGGCTGGAAGCAGAGGAAGACACGTTTCACCTGCTAACCCGGCAGTCCTGGGCCTGGTCTGATAATATTGCCAAGTGGTCCCATATCACAGGAAACAGTATGTTGGAATGGGAAGGGAAGAATCCTTGGAATTCTATATATTATTCCCACTACCTGGGAAGGAAAGCCTTTGAAACTGTGTTTATATCTCAAGGCCTAAAAAGTGGGAAAGGGTCCATAGTGCCTAAAGAAAGCCCATGAACATTGGGGACCCATGCCCCAGTCCTGGAGAGCTAGCATCATCTTTACCTGTCAAATAATATGTAACTTCACCCCATCCTGCCAATTATATAAGTCCTCAGAACAAAGGACTTGCTGTCTTGGCCCTCTGGCCCCTGGGCCTCTGATCCCTGGGTCCCCAGCCAATGGCCCTCAGCTTCTGGCCACACTGAGGCAAGCCTGCCACCCCGGCCTTTGGCCACCCTTGTTTTTTTTTTTCCATTCACTAATAAATTTCAAGTGCACACTAACAGGCTCACTGATCTGTAATTCTTTACTGCATTAGCAAGAAGAACCAGGATTTCTCCACTAACACAGATAATGCAATGGTTGGTGTTGAACTTGGGAGTACCTACACTTGGACATCAGAATGGCGGTATATGCCTTTGGAGTTCAGGAGAGATACAGATATAATTTAAGGAGTAACAGACATGTGGGTGGCATTTAAAGCCACAACACTGGCTGAAGTCACCAAGAAAATGAGGGTCGAGAGAAAAGACCCGGAATGGAGTGCTGAGGGTGCATCTCATGCACGCAAATTTGGCCTGATCCAAGGCTCCTCTCGAGGACAGTTAGAAATAGGAACTCAAAGTTGGAGTTTGGTTGTAAAAGGTCTCCGATAACACTTAAAAGACTTTGAACTTGAAGAAACCATTCTTGTTCTTGATGGTCTTGGGGGACACTAGCAGTTAGTTCACGTAGCTGATGACGAGGTGACGCCAGCCTCATGTAGTTACATCAGCCAGTGCTTGTACAAATAGAGTCATGTTAACAAGTTAGGCTAATATGCCACTCCGGCGCTTGGATAATTCTACAGAACATGTAAGAAAGCAATTCTGAGTGACTTTCTCAATGCTGTAAGCAGGTTATTCCTGTAACTGAGGGCAGACTATAAATATGACACATCTCTTTTTGGTAATTGCTTTATTTCGGATTAAGACGACCAATTTTCTTGTCAGAGACAGGCTTGCAGTAGAGAGGGAGTGGAGACAGTTGGACAGCTCAGGCAGTTTTTGCGAATTGAAAAGCCATCTACCGTTATTTTCTTTTAAATGAACGTGGCAGTTTTGGCATCCACACCAAATTTGTTTTCTCTTGCTGTCTTTTGGTTTGATACTCTTTAGAGCTAAAGAAAAACTTTATTAATCCTGTGAAGTGCAGACCTGTTGTATCTTGTTATTTTTCTCTGGATTGGAGTGATCTGTTGTGGGCATTCTGGGGGAATGAGAGTGACAAGGTCGGGGAGCTAGATGCTGGTACTGGGTGCCCAGGTTTACTAATCCCATCCAGCCTCGTCATTAAACCAAATGTGCACATTCCCAGGACTGCACTTAGCTCTGTGTCACCGCATATTTACACGTCTCTTACATGTGGATGTGTGTATTAATCTGGTCTTTCCAAGGACACCAACTGTGGTTATAGGCATCCTGTGAGTACAAGGTAAATGTGACTAATTCATTCCATTTCCTGAACAGAGTAGTCATAATTCCTTCCATCCCCATTCTTTGGCCAACTCTGTTCTTTTTCAAATGGTTTTTGGTGGTAGTAGAACTTGCCAGGAAAGAAGAATAAAGGGAACTTCACATTTATAAAGCTCTGTTTTATTTACATATCAAAATCTGATGCAAAACTGACAACTTATTCATGTTTGTTCTTGGATGTGACAATTCCAGTGTTTGCTTTCTTTGTTTTTCCTACTTTTGAAATATTTTAACTTTCTTCAAAATAATATATATTTTTATTTTTTAAAAAAAGAAAGGTCCACTGAGAACCTTGGGAAAACCAACCTGGAGGCCTGAAGTAGTTGTCCTCTGACTTGTCTTTCTTGCCTTCACTTCCCTTGAATCGGAAACCATGTCAAGAGATTGAAAAAGAGGAAGGGATGAACTTTTGTACCTTAAAATGAACTTATAGCTACTTTTGGTGATAAGTTGGGTTTTTCAATACTGAATTTCTGGCTCATTTCCACACACTAACACTCCCTCTGGGCCCTATAGGTCAAGGAGCTTTGACAAATGCAGAATCAGCAACCAAGGTACAGGAGGTTCCATCACCTTTGTAGTCACGCCCTTCCCCACCCCCACCCCCACCCCCACCCCCACCTACTCACCTGGGTCTGCCCCTGCAGTTTCGTCTTTCCCAGAATATTTTTCTTTTTTAAAAGTACAGCCTCTTCCTTGGATATAATTTTTAATTGCAGATGCCTTGTATTTTCTTGGTTCTCATTGTGAGAGGTTCTTACTGTTCAATAAGCACAACATCATTTTTTATTCTTTAAACCAGTTTGAAGTAAACAGTAACAGTAAAAACGTTCCTTATCATAGAGCTCTCACTTTGTTTTTCAGGCCAAGAACATCAAATCCAAATTTTCTGTGATTTACCAATCTTTTTGTGGAAGTGAATTTCACGTGGCTTTACCACAGAGAGCTAACTGCAGTTCACACTCAGTCATTAGAATCTCACATGCAATTTCTGTCAACATCCTTGGGAAGGGTGCAGAATGAAGCAGTACCAAATTTATTTCACTCTCAAGGGCTAAGCAGCACTTCCTTTCCGGTTTTCCATTTTGTGTCAGAGCCCACAGTAAGCTGATTTGACACGAAGGTGACAGCTTTTCTTTTCTTCCTCTGTTCCATTTAATTATTTTTAGCAGAGAAGTAAAGAAGTTTTAAAATTGCTTTCAGCACCTTCTTTTCAAGTACTACATTCCTAGTTCAAGCTCAAACTTAAACTTAGCGAGCCACTTATCAACACTTGACAGAAAAAAGCATAATGAATGGATATATTCTAACACCCTCTTGACAGGACTGCTTATATCTTTCCTTATGAAAGCACAGTATAGATGATTTCCATCTACTTTTCAGACATATCATTTTCATAATCTACCTTGGTGCTTTAACAATATGAGGAGTTTCTCAGAAAAACAACTTCACTTCTACAGACAAGGGGGGGGTGCGGAATGAGAAGTGGAAGCAACCATCTTTGTGCTTGCTTCGAGAAGCAAACTTTCACCCACAGCAATTAGAAGACACATTTAGACCTGGGAAATACATATGTTCTATCAAAGAAAGTTAGGAAGCAAGCATGACTTTTCTTTAAAATTCGAATTTTGTAACATGTGTTAAGAAAATAGCACAGACATTCAGAGACCACATGAGTTAGCAAACTGATATATATATAGTAGGCGAACAGACGGACATGCAACTTCTTATGGGCCTTCCATAATTTTAGTGTGTGTTATTTTCACGTGCTTAATGGTAGTTTTAACTTACAACAATAATTTTATACTATCAAATGAGCAGAAACTATTTTTTTTCCATAAGAAATAAGCGTTACATAGATAAATAAAAATTAGTGTCACAGCACAAAATTCCCCAAATGGTAAAAGAGCTATGTGGTATGTCACCTTTTAATTTAATACTTACAGTTTTGCATGATTTTTGAATATGAGAAATGTATTTGTATGTATTCTTTAAATAAATCAAGGATCCACTTAATATATTTGAAAAACTAGCAGCCAAAATGATCAGCTTCTAATCTAGGTTCCCATTATAATACTGAGAACATTTTTAATTTATGCATATGGTCTGCTTGAATACACAAGCAAATAAACCCCAGCGACAAAGATAAATATTTATGTACAAATAAATAGTGTTTTAGCAAACAGGCACTCAGATGTGAAGGATGATGTTTTATGATTTGGCTCAGCCTTGATGAAACATGCTCACAAGCAGCATTTTTCTTTAGGGAAAAGTCGTAACTTTGCCATGGAGGGCTATTAGAGATCATTTACTGACATGGAACTGAACCTACAATTCCCACAGAGAAATATTATTTGAAAGGAATGGCTGATAGAGGGGATTTTCAGGGAAATCCGTCCCCCACTCCCACCCCCACCCCGGGGAGCTGAAATTGTGGTGCCAGGTATCCGATGCCCTTTTCCCTGTTGGGATGGAGAAGAGAAGGCTGCAGCAATTGCTCCTAAGTGAGATGAGGCGGGGGCACATCACCTCTCCAGGGCTGCCCTGAAGAAACTAACAACATGGAATCACAGGCAGTTTTTAGAACTCTCACTGGTTCCCACAAGGGACCTTTTGTTTCACTGATTATGTACAGAGACATGTCCTTCAGTTTATGGTTTCAGAATATTTCCTGGGGGAGGATTTGCGCAAAGTGCTAATGGGAGTGAGTCCTGCGAGGGACTGAATTGATTTCATCATAAAGCCACAGCTTCAGCTTCGGTCCTCTGATGACCCAGAGTGACTATAAAAAGTTGTCAGGGCCTCTCCCCTCCAGCAGATCCTGGAGCCGTGGTGTGAATTTTGCAGCAGGGATTGATCTGCATGCAGCAGGCACCTCCCACCTCCCCAGCTTCACAATCAGCCTGGTTTGGGGCAGGTCCTAAAGCAAAGGCCCAGCTTGTATAGTTACATCCGCTTGCCAGTGACCAGGTGAGAATAGGGGGCAGGGTCCCCAGCAGTGGGCAGAGCATCAATCTTCAGGTTTTATGGAAAGATGAACAAAAGAAAATGGGCTGAAGTCACAGTATGAATATTTGCTTTGCATATAAAGCATAATTGGACAATATAGTTGCATAAAAACTTTAATTTTTCAAATTGCTTCCAAATTATTACCTTCTTTTATCGAACCAACAACCCATCATGAGAAGGGTCTTATTGTCACTACTAATTTAAAAATCAGGGCACCCAAAAGATGCTCACTTCTCAAATTGAGTTACTGGAGAGTCCATCTACTCCTATGGCTAGCACTGTAGAAACAAGGGCCACCATCTGAGTGCTCACTATATGCTCAGTGGTTGTTTTGTTTGTTTATTTAAAAGATTTTATTTATTATTTTTAGAGAGAGGGGAAGGGAGAGAGGCAGAGAGGAAGACAGACATCAATGTGTGGTTGCCTTTCACCTACCTCCAGCTATGGACCTGGCTGGAGACCTGGCTTGCAACCTGGTTATGTGCCCTGACTGGGAATCGAACCAGCGACCTTTGGGTTTGCAGGTTGGCACCTTATCCACTGAGCATGCTCAGTGTTTAACATGCACTTGTCTAATTCACCTATCCAAATGTTCACATGTTACATATATGTGTGAATATTTATATTCACATATTAAACATAAATATAATTTATATTTATTTGCACCCGATTTATTCATCCCAACCTGTAAGACATGTCCATGAAGGCACAGAAGTGAAAATGGCATAGATAAGAAAAATGATATACTTTGGTAGAAATAGCACTGGATTTTAGAGTCTGATTAAAATTACAGATTCATAGATAGTATAACTTTGAGGCAAACTAGGAAGACCATTTCTCTATCCTTGGACAAGTTCTTTAATCATTCTTTTCCTCCCTTTCCTTAGAAGTTTAAATAGGGATACAACCTCGTTGAGTTGTGCCTGTTTTAAAGGAGTAGATATTATTAACCTGCTTAGAGCAGTGATTTTCAACTGGTGTGCCACAGAATATTTTTTAAAGATTTTATTTATTATTTTTAGAGTGAGGGGAAAGGAGGAAGGCAAAAAGGGAAAGAAACATCAATGTATGGTTGCCTTTCCCCTGCCTCCAGCTATAGACCTGGCTGGAGACCTGGCTTGCAACCTGGTTAGGTGCCCTGGCTGGGGAATCGAACCAGTGACCTTTGGGTTCACAGGCTGGCACCTTATCCACTGAGCCAGCAGCCAGGGCTCTTTTTTTTTAAAGATTTTATTTAGTTACATAGAGAGGTGAAGGGAGGGACAAAGAGAGGGAGAGAAACACCTCCCAAATGCCCCCATCTGGGGACCTGGCCTGCAACCCAGTCATGTGCCTGGGAATCAATCCAGCATCCTTTTGGTTTCACAGAGGCGGGTGCTCAATCCACTGAACCACACCAGCAAGGGCAAATTTTTAAAACATGCAATACCTGACTAGTTAGTCAGGGTCATTGACCTCATTTTTCTTAGATTATTAAATTTAAAAGTGTAAACAGCCAACACAATAGCTGTCTAATATGAATGAATCAAAATTATACCTATATTTTTGTCAGATCAACAAAAAATATATTTGGTATGCCACAAAATTTCAGTAATTAGTTTATGTGTCATGAGATGAAAAAAGGTTGAAAATTTCTAGCTTAGAGCAATGTCTAACGTAGAAAAAGTGCTGTGTGTCACTTCTTAACATTATTTTTCCTTCCTAGCTAAATGTCACTGGACAAGCCACTTCATCTCTTTGCACCTCAGAAAATACTTATAGTAATACCTTCCGTCTTCACAGGCTCAAGAGAAATAATAGCTATGAAAATAAAAAGGTTTTAGATTAAAAGATCCTAGAGAAATGTGGCATCATGTTTATGACTTCTGAGTTTGTCCCTAGCCCTGGCCAGCCTTCTGAGATGCATTCCTGACTATTTTGTGTGGAACTAAAAGGCATTAATTTCTTAATTCAGGTTCAGAATAAATACTAAGTATTTCCTCTGTGCTAAGAGAAGGCTCAAGTACTCATGGTTGGACTCTTGAGGCGTTTGCAGTCTGGGAGTGGAGACAGACGAGAAGTGTGCAAAATCCTGTGCGCGACTGGGGCTGGAGGAGGCAGGGCCAGGGCCTGCAGTGGGCAGGGGCCGTGGGAGGCTCTGTGGGGAAACAGTTCAACGTCACTGTGTCCTCCAATGACTCATACTTGATATATTCAACCTCTCTTTTCCTATATATATTTTTAAAGAAGTGAACTTATATCCATCTCAGGTGTCTTATGAGTTTGCTATATGTTAGGGATATGATCAAGGGCCTGCCAAATAATTTTTTTTATTTTATTTATTAATTTTAGAGAGGGAGGAAGAGAGAGAGGGAGAGAGACATCAATGTATGGTTGCCTTTCACCTGCCTCCAGCTATGCACATGGCTGGGCACCTGGCTTGCAACCTGGTTATGTGCCCTGGCTGGGGAATCAAACCAGCAACCTTTGGGTTCGCAGGCTGGCCCCTTACCCACTTATGCCACCAGCCAGGGTTCAAATAATTTCTTTATGTAGTAACCCAATAGGATTAGGCCTAAATGATATTAAGAATCATAAACCTTCAGATATCCTTTGACAGGGAAAAATCTGGTTTTTCTGAAACATGGTGTCTATAACCATTCTTTCATTAGCTACCCTAATAATTTAACATCATTCACCAGAAAGAGTTATGGAATCAATTCTATTTAACAGCTTAGATATCCAACTCCACCGTTTCCAGTGTGAGCCCCATGCTTCACAGTCTTCCCCAAAGTGACACTGAGGGCAGCCAAGAACAGCCATAGCCCTGGGTACAGCGTCCAGCCATCCTCAGGGGCATCACTGAAGTTTTACATTTTATCCTAAACACTAATAATAATTTTGCAGTCTAAGCCATAACTTAAATATATTTATTTTAATAACATTCTTTTGTACCTTATATAATATTATATTCTCTCTAAATCTTGTTTCCAAATTTTCTCTCCTCAAGTCTCTTTCTTTTTTTTTTTAAATCCTCATCTGAGGATATGTTTACTGATTTTTAGAGATGCAAGAAAGGGGAGAGACAGAGAGAGACATCAATGTGAGAGAGAAACATCAGTTTGTTGCCTCCCATATATGCTCCAATGGGAAATCGAACCCACAACCTAGACATGTGCCCTGGCTGATGTGCCCTAACTGAGGATGGAACCCGCAACCTTTTTGATGTATAGGACAAAACTCTAATCAACTGAGCCACTCAGCCCAGGAAAATCTCGTTTCTTAATACTTCTATTTTCCCAATCATAAAAACAATGCCATTGTAGTAAATTAGAAAACTATATTAAACTGCAAATTAAGAAATAAGGCTCACCTGTAGTTCCCATACTACTATCCATTTTAGTGCTTTCCCACCTAGTTATTTTCACCTACAAGGCCTGTCCCGAAAATATTGAGTCAATGTCAATACAATTAAAAGTTTGCGCAGCCAATACTTTCGGGATAGACCTCGTATGTGTACAGCACAGTAATATACAAGGATGCAAATACATACATACAACTTGAGGTCGCCTTTATATCTATATCTTCAAGGCTATATCCTGCTCTTTTACTTAATGGTAACTATCTGATGACTATTTTTATATAATAAATTTGATGAGTTTCAAGTATAAGATCTGTAGCCTGGATTTGAATTTAAACTCTGCTTTATTTACTGGCCTCAGGTATAGTATTAATTGAGGTTAATAATTACTTTCTTCAGAGGGTGGTTGTGGGAATAATATAATTCAATACATGCAAAGTACTTAGACACTCCCAGGCATAGAGTGAGCACTTTATTAGAGTTTAATGTTGTCCCCATGAATTCAAGATGCAACTTTTGTCATAGACTGAATTCCCTTATATATTTTGGATAGATCTTCTATTTTCTTCCATTAAGAGCAGTTATGTACCCAAACTACTTTGTTTAATATTTTGTCTTTACAAAAAAGAAGCCAAACTACTTAGGCTAATATCCCTTATTATACAATTATTTCAGAATTTTCCTGGTTATTCTTTCTTGGACAAGACCGTCTAAAGTTTTATGAACTTTAGAACAGCATGCTTAGTTAATTTTTTCCTTATTATTTGCTTTTAAATTGCATTCCCTGAATATGTGAGTGTACAACCCTTTATACACTTTCTATAATTTACTGCTCTTGACCCTTATTACATGCTGCTTTATTCTTAATTTTGCCTATTTGACTCTTAAAGCTTTTTTACCACAATCTCCCTCAACTGAGTTAATTTTAAAGATTTAATCTCAAATGTGCTAAAAGAAAAGAAAAAAGAGAGAGAGAGAGAAAGGAGAGAAAAGGTAAATAATATTCTGGCACTTTGCAAGCATTATCTATGTACCTACGTACCTGGTAGCATTCCCAAAGCATGCTCCTTGGAATACCACTGCTAACCAGATGTTAACAAGTTTCATAAAAAAAAAAAAAAAAAAAAAAAAAAAAAAAAGTAGCAGTATGGCTAAATGCATTTCAGAAATTCTATGTTAAATATAATTAAGTTTTTATTCTGCAAGAGCTCTGACAAACTTGAATATTGCTAATGCATTTTCTGAATCTCCAAAAAGATATATTTTGCAGAAGCACACAAACTTTGGACCATGTGCCCTTTTCTAGAAGGAACATCCCTTAGGAATTAAGCTTCTAAATGCACCGGTTTGGGAAACTGCTACGAATGGATTGCTTCCAAGATTTTGGAGTTGGTACCAAAGGAGATTTTTTTTTCTCCTTCCATAAGCACAGTTCAGGAAGGTGGACTATTCATTTTTAAATCTAGGATAATTGGTCTTTCATCTAAAGGAAATTCCTCTCAGATTTGGTCTGTGGGTTGACTGTGAGTTTCACTTTTTTGGCAATGGTGAGCATTTCATCTCGTCCAACATCCTCATGTGTGTGTTTTAGTGGGAAGTTTAGTGGGAGAGGCTCAATAAGCCAAACGGTACTCTAAGTAAGAAGATTGGTCCAACACTGTATTGGTTACTCACTGGAGTGACTCAACACTAAGTCAGAATTGTTGACTCACACAGAGCAAATGGTTCCTAAAATATATACTAAATTTATTTTTAAAACTCTTCATCTGGAAGAGAATGATTTTTCTCCTTCAGGGAATTTTTATTATTTAAACAAAACAACACCCTGCACAAGTATTAGGCTATGTACCAAAATAAAATGTTCTTTTTTTTTTTCTCTCTTCCTTTTTTTTTTTTAATTTTTTTGGCAGGCGGGAAATCATTTTCATGCAGTCATTTGTTAGGCCTTGGGGTAAAATTATATTTCATAGTTCCCTTGTTCCCAGGCTATGGTAAAAAAGAGATTGATGTCTGAAATTTCAACTGTATTTGTCTTACAGATTTGTTTGATTCTCTTGGGAATAATTATCTCATATCTTTTGAAGGTTAGTAATTCCTTAGACATGACCTCTTGGTTATAATTAGAATAAGGGTACTTACATGCAGCTGGAAAAAGTGAAAGCTAATGGACCTACTATCTGGCATTACTATTTGATTAAACAAATGGTAATAAAATAGTTATGCTCCTTGAAACAAATGGCAGGAGTCACAGGGACACAGTTCAGTTGAGTAACCGTGTTTTTCTTTTTTTTTTCTGAGAACAGACAATGGTGAAATGCATGATAAAGTAACAATGTTCAATAAGAAATATCTTACAACAAAATACTAAAGTTATATAAAATAGGGAAAGGTGTGTCTGGTGGCTTTTGAGAGGGATTTCCAATGGTTTCTTCTTTCCTAATTTGCTACCAGTAGTTTAGTTGGACCCAGATGTTAGATTTAAGACTTAAAGAGAAGGAAGAAAAAAAAAAATACTTCTAAGTAGCTTTGTAGAAGTTACTCAGAACTTGAGTTAATTTGTGAGCTAGGGGGAAAAAATGGCAAGGGAATTTAAAAGAACCTTCAAGTTCTACCCTCCTACATCCAAGAAAATGGAAGTTGGGGACAACTCAGTTTTGGGACTTTGAGTGAAGTGGTTCTTTCCCTAGACTGAGCAAAACACTGTAGTTTCAGGTTAGGTTTTTGCATTCACTTAGGCTTTCCCGTGGTCACAGGCTCTATGCTGTTGGCTCAAGGTTTAAGACCTTAAATGGGCCAAGAATACTATCCGAGTGTCAAGATGCATGAGTTCTTTCCTATGTATTTTTAGATTCAAATCAAAGCTCAATTATAAAATGCATATTATTCACAGTTGAAGGACCCATAAATAATACCAATCATTAGAGTAAAAATTTAGACTTAGTAGGAACATTGGATAGATGTCAGCTATTTAATCTCCTATTTCATATAGAAATTTCCTTTCATGCCAGATAGGTACTAGCCTATTGTACTTGAACTGATAGCACAGTGACTGGCAAAAATGTATTTGATTGTAGACTCTAACTGCTAGGATGAGTTTTTAAAGCTCATACATTGGTCTATATAAGTTGAAGAACAATTATAAAATGGACCTCTAGAAGGACATCTCTTTATTTTATTTTTTTTAAATGCTCTTCCTACAGCCCTGGCTGGTGGCATATGGATAAGGTGCCAGCCTGTGAACCCAAAGGTCGCTGGTTCGATACCCAGCCAGGGCACATAACCAGGTTGCAAGCCAGGACCCAGTCAGGTCTGTAGCTGAAGGCAGGTGAAAGGCAACCATACATTGATGTTTCTCTCCCTCTCTGCCTCTCTTCCTTCCCTGTTCTCTAAAAATAATAAATAAAATCTTATTAAAAAATGCTCTTCCTAGCAAAAAAGGATTCAGAAAACTCAAATGCCTCCCACTAAAAGACAGAGTGACTTGAATCCTAGGTGACTTGCAAATGTTGAGTCTGAGTTTACATCACCATGTGGCCTGGAATATCAATATGAAAATTGAATTTAAAAACTGGTCTAAGGGCAGCCAACAGAAGTAGGCTGATTTATAAAAATACTCCCCTAATCTAGGGTACACTGGATTCCCTTAAAAAATTCCTATTAATGATGAGTCCCTCCTAAACAATTATAAAGCAATGAGGAAATAACCTACAATAAATAAGCATCAACAGATATAACTAACAGGATAATTAGAATTTGATCATATTAATAGAACTATAATATAAGTATACTCTAAAATGGTTAAAGAAATAAAGAAAAAATGGAAACCATAATGAAATAATAGGATACAGTGAAATTAAGTAAAAGATTTTGAACAAAACTAATAAAACTTCTAGAAAAAGAACACAGACACTAAAATGAAAAGCTTAATGGCTGCATTAAAAGCAGTTCAGCCACTTCTAAAGAAAGCACCAATGACTCAGGAAAGAGATTTGGGAAAATTACCTAGAAAGTAGCACAGAGAGATTAAAAGTACACAGAAAATACAAAGCTGAGTTTAAGAAATGCGCAGAGAAGAAAGCAAAAGCTCAGTATACATAAAAGTTCTAGAATTATGAAATAGAAAAAGTGGAGGTATGGAACTAAATTATGATAAGCCCTGAATAATTTTTAAAATTGTCCTTTTATTGATTCTAGAGAGAGGGGAAGGGAAGTAGAAAGAGGGAGAGAAACACTGATATGGGATAAAAACAATAAATGTGCCCTAACTAGGAACTGAACTCACAACCTGGGCATGTGCCCTGACTGGGAATCGAACCAGTGACCTTTCAGTTTGCAGGAGGGTACCCAGTCAACTGAGCCACACCAGTCTTTGTTATAATTACAGTTCAAACCTAGACACATTTCAGCAGCAGTTAATGCAAAACATCAGGAGAATGAGAAGATAGTTCCAATAGAACTTTTAAAATGCAAAGTACTAGGCTAGCCATTTATTTTTATTTAGACAAATGAGATTATAAAGCTGATTTTCCTCAAACTCAGTTTCTTAAGAATTGCAGAGAACTTTCCTGTGTTAAGAGTCTATTTGAGTATTTTCTAGGACTAATGACTTGTAACCTTGAGACCATGAATGTCTGAAATGCAATACATGTGCTGCATTATTTGTTATAGGGAATTGTTTTATTTACTTTGTATCCTATGTCATAGGATTTGTGACTATAGCTTCAGTGTTCTTAACATTTTCCATTTTCTTTTTAAGTTAGAAGAAGAACTCATGTTAACATTTTGAATAACCTCTGAAAGAGGAGAAATATATACAAAGGAAAGAGAAAAAAATCACCCAAAAGATACAACTCTCAGACTCAAAACATAGTATATCCATGAAACAATACAGCCTCAAAATATAAGCCAAAAATGGGCATAATTGCAAGATGAAATTAATTAATGCACACTTCTAGTATTTGAGTTATGACACACCTATTTTAGAATCTGACAAAGGAGGCAAAAAATTAGGAAGATATAGGATAGATGAACAATTCAATTAACAAACATGACCTAATGAACATGTAGAGCCTTGTAACCACCTGTAGTCTGCATTTCTTTCAAGTACACCTGATTATTTTATGAAAATTGACTGAACGCTAAGCCACAAAGCAAGTGTCCAGAATGTCAAATAATTGATATCAGGGCTGTCCAATAGAAATATAATGTAAGCCATGCAGGTCAGTTTAGTGTTTCTAGTAGCCATATATTAAAATGTGCAAAAAAGCAGGTGAAATTAACTTTAGTAATATACTTTATTTTACCTAACATATCCAAATACTATTTCTTTTTCATACTAAGACTTAGAAACACAGTGCCTCTCAATATGAAGTAGCCCCATTTCAAGTGTGTATGAAGTGAAGCCGCACATTACACCTGACTACTCAACGGGCAAAGCAGCACCGTGCCGCAGAGAGCACTATCGTATATTGAAGTGATACAGTTAGAAATCAAAATCAAAAGGTGGCTTAAACAATAATAAATTCTGCTGTTTGGAAACTTCCATAACTATGAAATACTTAGAACTGAACAGAAATAAAAATGTAAAAATGGGGGGGGGGGCGCGGGTAGGACAAAAGGTACAGCTTTAACGCTCCAGAGACAGGCATGTAACTTCCATGGAACGTGGTGTGTGACAGAAGTGACTTTTCATGTTATTGGGGAAAGAATGGGCTTTTCTTTCAGTGGACAATTAGCTTTTTACATGGAAAAAATATAGAATTGGAATCTTATCTCACACTATACACAGAAAATGAATTTTTGTTAGTAAGAAAATCTCTCCACTTGGAAAATGGGACAATCTTATCAAATGGCTTAAATTATGGATCGAAAACATTAAATCAGGACAAAAGCAATGATCTCTGGTCCCCCAAACCCTTCATTGATTACATCCTTATTTCTCACATTATTATGAGAAATTAAGCTGATAGATAAAGGGGCCATAATTTACAGGCTAGTAAGGATCTAGGACTTGAGAACAGGCAACAGAGAGGAGGTATTCAGTCCTAGAATTTTTAGAACTGAGTGTGTAGGTTGGGTTATACAACCTGTCCTCCAGTCCTGGTTTCCTCTGTCAAATGATGATAAGAATGCTTACCCCTCGAGATACTGATAGGCACTTAAGGAGATCGAGTAAAGTACATTAAGGGCCTCAAAAATGTTGATTCACTTTCCCTAAAGGTCCATCGTGCATGGAGGGCACCCATCCTAGTGCCCTGCACCCTCTTGTAATGCTGTAAGGCCTGAAGGGATTCCTCCACCATTGATACCAGACATCCCAGGGGCACTTTGTGGGGGACATAAGGATAATAGTTCTAAAGTAAGGCACATATCATTTGAATCTGGTACCTGTTAGACTTGAAACAAGTTACTTGTTACTTAACATCTCCAGTCTCGGTCTCAGTATTAATACCTGTAAGCAGGGTTAATAATAGGACTTGTGGCTCAGTCAAGATTCTTAGCTTCAGCCCTGGCTGGTAGCACAGTGGATGAGGTGCCGGCCTGCAAACCCAGGGATCGCTGGTTTGATTCCCCAGCCAGGGCACATGGTCAGGTTGCAGGCCAGGTTTCCAGCCTGGTCTGTGGCTGGAGGCAGGTGAAAGGCAACCATATATTGATTCTCTCCCTCTCTGCCTCTTTCCCTTCCCCTCTCTCTGGAAATAATAAATAAGGGGGAAAAAATTAAAAAAAAAAAAAAAAGATTCTTAGCTTCAGCAACAGACAACAGCTCCAGCTAACATAAGCAGAGACAGATGGAGTAGCCATAGACTCCCGGGCTGCAGAGCCAGGACCCATGTCCAAAGTCCTGCCGCAGACCAGTCCCAAGGAGACATCACTGCTGACGCCAGAGATCACTGGCTGCTGACACTTAGAACAACTTCAGCTGTTGGAGCCTGGCTGCAGCTCTCCTGACCAGGACATGGTCAGTGCTGTCCTTATTCCTCTGTGTCCTTAGTTTCCCTACCGAGGTCTGGAGCAGGTACACATGATCCATGAGGCCTGTGTCACTTGTCCACATCCTAGCTGTGCAGGAGGTTGAGAAAGTACATTTTCAGCATCTGTGGAGGGAGGGAGGGATTCTTCGATTCTACTCAGACCTCAGGCTGGGAAGGACTCCAAGAGAAAGGGAGTTCAGAAGTTTGACTGTGAGGATAAAACAAGCTCACGGATATGAAGCACTATTGCGGTGCGGGGCAGAATTTCAGTGCTCGCCTGAGAGGCTCACTGACGGAAAATGCTGCACGAGAGCATGTTTGGAAGAATAAGAGAGCATTTCCCGACCAGGAAATGGGGTCAATGTGTTAGAAAAGTTCTGGTGTTCCTATCGGCCACATTAACAAATGTTCCTAGAGAGTCTGAATCCTAAACTCACGTATAAAACATGAAGGACCTGGCACATTGAACTGGTGTAAGGTTAGGAGGGTCACAGCCAGTGCTGTGCTTGGCTTCTTTTGGAGCAGATGCATCTGTGATGAGCCAACGGTGAGGAATCCTATTTCCGCTGGTCCCAGCCTGTAGGTAGATGCGATCCCATGGCCTTTCTGAGCACAAGAAGCAAGCATTCTCCTTATTTCTGTTCAGTTTTCTTTTTAAAACAGAACTTACAAGATTTTTATGCAGATACTTTTAGTAGCAGAAACATAGAACCTCCTGGAATTGCCCCTACCCCTTTTTTGATGAAAGACTTAAATCCACAAAAACAACACTTTTCAGATGCCATTCTTCCTACAAATAAGCTAAATACACATTCACTTGTGGCTTCTCATTGTCAGTTCTTCAAATACTTCTCTATGTCATGGTGAGGTAATAAAATTAGGTGACCATAAGAGTCACCGTGAATGACTGTATGGATTTCTTTCCATTTTTATTACAATTCTTTCTGCTGAGACTTATCTCTTCAACCCTGGCCTCATTTTCTACAAATTCTGGAACTAAGCTTTATTACATTAGATCATAGTAAGTTTAAGGGAGAGGAGCTTAAGTTCTATTTTTCTGTCAATTCCTTCACAAATTGATGTAGGGTTGCATGCCCAAAGGAAAGTTCAGCAAACATCATGCACTGAGGGCAGCCTGTGAACTGTCTGGCGGGTCCCAGCCAGCACTCTACTCCCTGGGGCATGCCCTACACACTCCTGCTGCGAGAAGGATCATCATTAAACAATATTTATTAAATAGCCCTATGCGTGTGGCACTGGGCTTGTAAGTGAGAGCAGTCACAGCCCACACCCTTTGGGAGCTTACCATATCAAACAGGACATGTCCATAGCCCGAAGGCATGCTAGTGAGGAGGAACGCTAAAAGCATCCATTCACACCACAGAGCGCAGCTTTTCTCCCAGACAGTGTGGTTCACTCAGCCTCCAGGCGATCATTTAGACGCAGCTAAAACTCTAGCTTGCTTTAAAGTCCTTTTTGGGGGACATTCACTAAAAATTCCCATGTTAAGTCAGCCCTTGTACCAGAACCTCCACAAGCTCAGTCACTTCCTGTCCACCAGATTCAGTGAGCCCCATGCGGTTATAAAGGGCACTCTGTCCAGAAGCTACTGGGATCCAGCTGGGGTGAGGTGTGCCCAGGTGGCCCGGATAGGGTTGGGGCCAGCAGGTACAACACAGCTCCTGCCACACACATCTCACTACGCAACACGGGACCTGACAATGGCATGCGCTAGACAACACCACTCATTCTGACTTGTGTGGGCCAGAGAAGGCTTCCAGGAGAAGAGGGCATTCAGATTAGGCCTGTAAGTTAGGTGAGATTTTGGTGGGCAAACACAGGGGCAGGGTGGGCACTGCAAACTTTTGGATGGGTGCTAGAATAGTTGGGGGAAATGATGAATGTATGGGTCAGGATGTGGAGTAATTCTCACGTAGGGCCTATTTCACTTACTTCAAAAACCCTTGGATCTATAGGTTAGAGGCAGGATGGAGAGTATTCCATACGGGGCGAGGAGCCGCCCGTTTTCCTGCTTCCTGCTGCTCCTGCTCCCCAGCTGTTTCATCTGGGAAATGCTCCCCGACCGGGAGCTCAGGAATGACAAATCAAGGCAGGGTCACAGCCAGGCCGACACTGCAGCAGGGCTAGGTGAAACAAGGTCCCCTGGGGATATTTGGAAATTCAGAATCATCCAGCCACCCTTGCTAGGTCACAGTCAGATGACCAAGCACAAGGCATTGTCAGGCACTATGGAACACATGTGTCCCTTTCCTCCATCCTGGGAGTTGAGGAAGAGGTCCCTGGGGGCCTTTGTCTGCCCAGGGTTTGGCGGTGGCATTGGCAGGGAAAGAAGCCTGTGCTAGTCTCAAAGAGTCTGGAGGGCTCTGGCACCCTAGCAGGTGGCTTTAGTCTGGACGGCACAGAAGTCACAGAGCAGAGACAGTTGTTTCTTACTCAGAGATACAGTTCAGACGTTGATGTGTCTAGCCTGCTGGTGGATGCTTCTCTGTCACAAGCCTCTGCCTACCGTAGGTTACTCTGCTTTTACCCTGCACATTGATCCGTGGCCACCCATCAGGAGGCACCTGCCTGGCCTTCTACAGCACACTGCCATATCATCAAGGAAAAGAATGGCCTCAGCCAAGGGTCTTCTTTGAGGAAGAGGAAGTATCTGCTCTGCACCCACATCCTATTTAGCTACATCTGACAATTTCCTCTGCCCCCAGTGATCTCAAAGAAAGCACACACACAGATACATGTTTTTACCCAAGTAAGCTATTATTGTCTTTCTCTTTTTCTAAAGGGAAAGGCAAATGATGCCTTAGGGCAGAGGATTTCACAATTTGGGAGTACAAAACCAGCCAAGTTGGAAAGAAAACATTTCAGCCACATAAAATGAGACCTCTAGCTGAGCCGCCAAGTTCAGAAAGGACTCATTCTTTACGTGGGTGAGTTACTTGGGATTCTCCCTGATTTTGCTGGAAGTCAGTGGCCTTCAACATGACTCACAATTCCTTTTTAATGCGGTCACTTAGTACAACCAAATATGTTCTGCTTCTATAATGTGGTAACAGCACATTTGGATTACATTTAGAAAATATTGGATAGTGTTATTATAAATGAAATTCTTCTGGAAGCCTGATAAGTTGTATACTGTGACTTCATCTTTCTGTCTACCAAATGAGAACAATTCTAAAGACTGATATTTGGTGAGGAGTCGTACAGAAGTTGCTCGAAATTATCTAATTAAGAACAAGTAGCATTTAGGGATTTCTTGCTATTATTGTTATGGTTTTTATTATAATTGTTCTGGCTGAACTTGTTTCTTTAATCCATAAGTTAAAATTCAGATAGGACATTCTCTACCAGTAAATGTGCAGTTCAGACCTGTTACCCCAGATTCAAACTAACAATAAACTGTTTCTTCTTTTGAAGAAAAAGTGGGTATGTATTAATTCATCCAGGACAGCAGGGACAGAAGTGGGTCTGTCATCATTTTTATATTATTAACTTTTACTTGTTAACTTTTTTTTTTTTTTAAGATTTTATTTCATTATTTTTAGAAAGAGGGGAAGGGAGAGAGGCAGAGAGGGAGAAAGACATCAATGTATGGTTGCTTTTCACCTGCCTCCAGCCACAGACCTGACTGGAGACGTGGTTTGCAACCTTGTTATGTGCCCTGGCTGGGGAATCGAACCTGCGACCTTTGGGTTCGCAGGCCGGCACCTTATCCACTATGCTACCAGCCAGGGCTTACTTGTTAACTTTATAACTAAACAATACTCTCAGGCAAAATCATTCCTTTAATTTACTTTAACAGCCAAGTAATTACGTTGGATAAATGAAAGATAAAAATTAAACTAAGATGGTTCTTTGTTGAAAAAGTAAATCTTTTCCTTCATTGTAAATATTGCATATTTACCCTAGGAAAGTATTTTAGGGAAAACCATCATAGTTCCAATACCCAAAGAGCAACAAGTTACAATGTAGGTAAAAATCTGTCTGCTCTTTTCTCTATTTATGGTAATTGGGTTGGGAAAGTGTGTGCTCACACTGTATTTCAAGTTTTACATTTAATACTACAGGACAGCTTTCTGTGCCTTTATCAATTCTTTGTACATCTTCCTTTAAATGCATAATAGTGCATTAAGCAAATAATGTACTTAAAGGCATTAGATCATTTCCTCTTTAAAAAAGGATATTGGACACCTTTGTGCATAAAGCTGTCTCCATTTTTAGGATTCATTTTCATTGGATACATTTTTCAGAAGTAAGAGTAAAATACAAACATGTTTTTCACCTTTATTTTCAAGACTGTTTAAAGTCCATAATTATTTTACTTAAGTAGAATCTTGATCCCTACCATAGAGAGCACTCACTCATTTGCCCTAGAGGAAAAATGATCTCTAGGTTACAACATATAACTTCCTACTTTCAGAGGATTCTCTCTTCAAAATGCCCCTGCTTTTAGGACAAACCACATATTCATAATGATTGCGCTGTTCCTTTTCAAATTCAGGATTCCAATATTATGTTTTAGAAATATCTAGGGCTTGATTCCATGTGCAGTGTAGAGGAGGGAGATCATTAAAGACTTGAAGGGGAGGAAAGAAAGGGAGAGAGAGAGACAACTTCTCTTGGCGGTGTGAGGCCATTATTTATGTGGCGGGCCCAGAGTGATTTTATTTGGCTTCTGCGCCATTACGTTCTGTAGCCCTCTGGAAGGGTGTGACACCAGGGTGTGGGAATGTCTGCACGCACACATCTCACATCTGCTTGGCCCTGTGAACGGAGCTATGCCAGCAGCCCTGACGTCAGCTGCTGCAGAAATCCTGCTGCGCGATGGAGTTCCTGAGCAACCGTAACAGAGATGCCAGAGGGACAAATTCAAGAACGACTTAGAAATTATAGACCAGATCACACAACTGTCATAAAGCTATCATCAGTTAATAAAAATGGGTTTTCTTTTCAATAATAAAAAAAAAAAAGTTGGCTTTTTTCCCTCTTTGAAAAAATATTGATGTTGGAGGCCTTTGCAACTTTGTCTGATCCTCTTTCTGCTGACTTTTTCATTTCCTGTTTCTTTCTTTTTTCTTTTTTCTGCAAATAGTGGAGATACCTAAAACAAGCTCCCGATGTGTTAAAAACAAATATACGTTCCTTAAGACATTGAGCTTCAGCATCCTCCCTTCCGGAGACCCGCTTTGGTGAACAAAATGCAGGTGCCCTCCTCTTCCCTTCCTCCTGTCTATTCCCACAGAAACTAGGCAGTGGAGGTTTTTGCAGGAAGGAGTCCAAGAGTTAACAGGAGAATATTCTGAATGAAAAGCAAATCTGCAGTAAGGATGACTACAACAGGGTCTGTAAAAGGCTGCATCAATGAGCTTGGTTTAAATGCAGATTCTGAGTTATAGCTCCATCGTGGGAAATGAGACAAGCAAGCCAGGATAGAAAATCTGTGTCTGTCCATCTGTTCCCCCTCCTACACACATATCAGCTTTTCCGTGTACCGCAGCGCCTTACAGTACGATGGCACTCCAGGGCCTTCGCTGAGGCACTGAGAAAGTGCTATCAAGTAGCCAGGCCTCATGCTAACCACCAGCAGCACCATCACACTCTTAAGGGACTTCCAGACATCAAACAAGCATACAACATGGTGCTTGGTGCATGACAGGTGAAGAAGGAAGAGGTACAGGTGCTGCTGTGAGATCCAGAACAAGAACATCACACCGTGTCAGGGCCAGGGAAACTTCCCAAGGAAGGTATGTATTCTAAACCAGATCTGGAACATGCTAGCAGTGAGCCAGATGCAGTGTATCTGAAGACTCCAGGCCTGGTTTACTGAAGGCAGGGAGGACTATCCAGGCTGTCACGGCAGAGGAGAGAAAGGTATGGTAAGAGCTGCAGAGGTTGTCAAGGATGATCACGCAAAAGCCCCCAAGACCATGAGAGACATCTGAACTTGACCCCAAGGGCAACAGAAAGCAGTTAGATACATGACACAGCAGGTTTGCTCATGAGGCCTGAGAGTGCATTGAAGTAGTAGTTTAGTTTTCTAATTCTTCCTGGCATGTTCTTCTTTATCTTCTCCCTTCCCAAACAGGGATCTGACTGGCTGTGCTTCCCTTAATTTCAGGGGGGTTGTGTTATTGCAGGGCAGTAAGAAGATACACTCTGAAAGAATCTCTGGCTTTTATTTACAAAAGCTTAAACACGTAGAAAAACTTGGAGGTTTTCAAAGGAAGTAGAAAGGGGTTGCAGGGAGAAGGATAGAGACATCGGCTTCTCTCCTGGTTAGAAAAACAGATGCCTTTGGAGATGGGGAAGAGAAGAAGTGTCAGTCAGTAGGTCCTGGAATGGTGGGTACATGGGGACAAAGTTTCGGCAGCAGACAGAACCCTAGAGAGCTCCTAAAGGAGAAATAGAGATGGGGGCAATGGTCATCCCTGAGAACATCTGTTCTCTGAAATCTTGACCACACAAGATCCTGAAAGCCTGGCAATGCCAGGGAGTCATAAAAACCTCAAGACTCCCTAAGGATGACGTTTCTATCGGCCTGGAAAGAAAGGCCTTCAGAAACCAAGAGAAAGGTGACCCATGAGAAATAAAGCGCTGTGATACTGCTTGCACTGCTGATGTTGAGGCCCATGCTTCATACCGGGGATGCTTAGTCGGCTTCCGTGTGGAAAATGGGCTGGTGAAAGGTAACAGTGGCCTGCACCAGAGATAGGAGTGAGAATGAAAAGAAGTGGATGGATCTGCAAAATATTTAGGAAATAGAAGAGGAAGAACCTGGTGATCCGTCAGGCATGGCGGTGCGTGAGATGGCGGATTCAGGGGTGACTCCCAGGTTTCAGGCCTGTACCGCCGGGTGGGTGGTGGAATAATACGTGAGCCCATCTCCTGCAGCGTCTAACTGCACAGCAGCGTGGAGGAAGCGCACGTGGAGATTTTACTGGGAGGTTGCCTGGCAGTCATATATAGGGGATGGGACGTTTCCCCAATAGCATATGAACAAACAGGTAGTAAACACTCCCAAAGGCAGAAACTGCAGTTAATGGTTAGTGATAAATAATCTCAGATGTCAACATGTTGCTCAAGATACCACCCATCAAAATCCTTTCTGTCCACTATCTCCAACACAGAAATGAAACATTAGTGTTGAAAGAGGCCTCAGGAGTCCTGTGGCTGGAAGGGTTCCCTTCTCTGAAAGGAGTGAGGCAGCAGCCTCGAACTTTGCATGCCCAACACCCCGCACCTGCGGCCTTTAAAATGAGGTTGCCTGTGGGATTCACTTCTAGTTATGAGAAATCACTCCTTACCTTCCATGGAAAACTGCCTCACACGCTCACTGCTCCCTGCTTTGCCTTCTGGAAAAGAGGCATGCGGACAAAGTCCAATTCCTCCCACACATGATGCCTGAGAGCTACTACCACATTTTCTCTAAGGCTGCTTTACTCCAAGCTAAAACTCTTGTTTCCTTCATCCATTATTTTCAGCAGACAAGCAGAACAGAAACAGCCACTAACGCACACCGGGTGTTGTGAGTGTTGTAGGAAGTGGGACGTGTCTCCCCTACCACAGCTGCACACCTTTGCCCTCCACCTGCTGAAGGAAGAGTCAGAGTGATGGCACATGGTGGCTAGTGGCTGGCTTTGGCAAGATCTTATAAGAAAGAGATGAGCTCAGGAAAGAACTGGCCAATTTTCAAACAAGGGTGGAGGAAACAGAGAAAGCCAAGGGATCAAAGATATTACAAGGTTGGAAAGGTCAATTCCAAAGAGTAAGAGATGAAATTGAAGGCTTTGGTGATAATGCCCCAATAAAACTTCTCAGTTGAACAGAGATTCAATCCTAGAGCAAAACCAAATTATCATGACCTGAACAAAGCTTCCATTTAATTGGAAGAGAGCGGTGGAGACAAGAAGGCAAAGAAATATGAAGGTTTGAGAATAGTATCTAAGAAAGAACTCTGAGTGTGATTACTAGCACAAGTACCTGACTAAAGCAAATAATTTTGGATGCCTCCTAAATTTCTGAGAACAGTCTATTGCCAAAAACAAAACAAAACAAAACAAAAAATAAAACCCTGAGTATGTACCAGGAAACAAAAACTCTTTTGACTATTTAAACTTTAAAACATCCTTCAGGCCCCTGATCTTATACCATCAGGAAGTGAATGGGCCTGCAAAGAAGAGTTCTTCATGTTCAATTTAGGTGTGTTCATTGAGGACAATGGACAAAGAAAATTTCTCTAGGGTGGGGCCGGAGTGCTCAGGTGAAAACAATGGACAGAGGGTGTCTCATAGAGAGCGGGGACCAACAGGAGCCTCTTCTAGGCTTGGCAGAAGGGCTGATGTATCACCCAGAGGTCCTGGGCTTTGAGCCAGATGGAGTAACTGGATAAGACTTGGAGTGATCTCTTTGGGAGAGAGGTGAGTGTGGAAGAAGGAGGCAATGGGTAAACTGGTGAGGGGAAAGCTGGATGGTGGCAGAGGCTGCTGTATGTCCACCAAAACATAATTCCTCTCCTCCCGTGCACAGAGTATATTTCCCAGAACCCCTTGCATTTAGATGTAGCCATAGGATTGAATTCTTCACAATGGAATGTCAGTGGAAGTGATTTATGCTGCTTCCTTACTAAAGAGGCTAAGAAGGAAGTAGTCTCTCTCCTCATCTGCAGGTACAGCCATAAGATAGAGGGATCTTGGGTCCCTGAATGACCTTATAGAAGGTCATCTGATGGTAATATCTATAGGCAAGATAGAAACTTGAATTACATCGGGTCCCTGAGAAATTAATAGGTCTTACCTCAGTAAACCTACTTGAATAACAAGTTATCTCACATAATATCCATTTTATAGATGAAGAAATTAGAGAAGCTAAGTAACTGTTCTGGGTGACTCATGAAGTAAGAGGGACATCTAATGCTAGAACCGAGAGCTACCTGTTCCAAAGCCTGTGCTTTTCATCAATATGCTCCTCTGTTTTCCAGAAGAGCGGCATTCTAGATGCTGCACCTCCTGGCTCCCCGCCTCAATATGTTCTTAGTTTGTCCACATGTTTTTCAGAACTAAACACAATAATGCATGCAATAATTTAGGAGGTGAGGTGACCTAAACTACTTCTTCCTCTGAAATCATCATGTTTGAAAACAACCCAGTTACATTCATGGCCAAGCCCCATCCAGGACCACTGGCTTCAATTAACCAACACTTCCAGACCTTCTCACCATGGCAAAAACCTTTCTATCAACTAGCACTTGAATAATTACTTTTAGTCTAGGGGGAGGTTTTACAGTCAGTCCTGTTTGATTTTTTTCTCGATAATTTCAGTCTACTGTTCTAGCCTGTCCACATTTTTCTTGAATCCTCCAATGACCATCCTGTCTAGGACTATCCTACCCTAGGATGGGATCAGCTTTGTGGGAGAAGCACTATCTTTGGATTCTTACTATGACCTGTCACTGTGCAAAAGACTTCGTGCACTCTTGTCACTTCAGCTTTTCCTCAGGCCTCCTTTACAGATGAGGAAAGTCCATTTTAGGGAGGTTAAGATTATACTGTTAAGTGAGTGATTATTAACCCTAATCACTGAGTAATATGAATGGACAGTTAATAAAATATGACCACATTTTCCTTCAAGTAGAAGAGAACTATTATTTACTAAGCACATATTTTGTGCAAGGTACTTCACTCGCCCCATTTCACTGCACCCTCACAGTCATCCAATGGCATGGCAAAACATGGAGGCAATAATTTAAGAGACCTTACACATGAAATAGTATTATTTCTAGAGGGCCTCTGTGTAGTAAATAGTGGGAGCAGAACAAAGTTATTAATGAGATACCTTGAGCCCAAACTAGCTAGACCGGGGTCTAAAGCGAAGAGCCTTTCCCCTATGGACTCTGCCTGGGACAGAGGAAGTGCTCAATACTCCTTGTTAAATTGAGTAATTGGATGTAGACCTTAGTGGGCAGATAGAAAACTTCAGAGGAGACAAAAGCTTTACTCGTACAAGTATTTTTCAGGTGGCTACTATCCATAAGACACTTTCAAAGGGGAGCATGTCTTAGGGAAAGGATAAATAATCCAAACACACACACACACACCAGCAACACATAGGTTGCCTGTTCCACTACGTTCTACTAATTTCTTCAGGTGTTGTAGAGCGGACATATCCAAGCCAACAGCATCATGAAGTGGGTGTGCAGACTACAGTTCTAGAAGCCCTGCATTTAAACCCAACGCAAACATCCAGCCTTAGCATAGTGTTTGGTGTTGGGTGTTGATCCTCTTAAATCAACACTGGCAGATGTTCTGTTGGATTGGAATGATTTCAGCATAACCACATTAGCAGGGGTTTGGGGGGTAGATGGATAATTCAGCCAGCCTTTCTCAATTCCTTGGACTCTGTGAGCTTTCCAATGAGGCCCTGAAACAGACACTAGGTAAGGGATGCCACAGGCACCAGGTTAGGCAATAGAGCCACATACGCTGTTTGACTTTCTTAAGGGGCAGAGCTTGTTCACAGGGGTTGTCCCCATTGCTGTTCCTGCCTAAGTCCTTTTCTGTTCCTTTCCAGTCACCTCCTTCCCCTTGCTCCTACTTCCATTCTATTTCCTTCTTTCTAAGTCTCGGTTTCTCCTTCCTTCCTCCCTCCTCCCCTCTTCCTTCTGTATATCTTCTCCTTTAGTCTCTCTTCTGTTGTGCCATTTTTCATTTGTCTCTCTCTAGAAGACAGTGGAATTCAGAGCCTCCAAAGAGGGGTTAAGTACCTCCTTGTCTTTACTGTGGAGGCTGAAATTAAAGCTGCAGGGAACAATTAGGATGCAATTTTAGGAGCAGCCATTCATAGCCTACATCATACTTCCTGCTCACAAATCTACCAGCTGAGCTATTCACATGCTGTCATTTCAGGCAAAATTGTTTATACATCACATAATGCTAGTCTATGTTGTGTCTGTTGGAGCCCTGGCGAGGACTCTGTCCTGGATTGGACAGTTGGGCCCAGGCACATGGTCAACACAAAACACGAGAGCTCCATATTTGGGCATGAGTAAGCCTTAAACACGGATGGGGTTTGGCACAACTGTGGCTCTGGAAATCCAGCCCACAGATCAAGTCACACATCAGGGGAAATCAAAACAGAATTAAGTTGGCCACTTTTTCTTTGGAGAGACACAGGAGGCATTTTCAGCTAAGTCTGTGAAACCTTGTTTTTCATGTTCACATCAGCCTTTGGGCATGGCTAAATGTTATCAGTGTTCTATTTTATACGACTTTTCCCATGCTCAGATGGAGGCCCGTATACAATCCCAAAGCATGGGAGCACATGATCAAATGATGCTTTTTTTTTTTTTTCCTTAAGAACTTTGAGATCACTGGATAAACAACCATCTGCCTAGGACAGTTTGCATATGTTCCTGCTCCATGGATGGGGAATAAACAGGGCTGGGTCCAAACCCCTCAGGAGCAGATGAGAAAGCACTGAGTCTCAGGATAGGGCGCAGATCAATGGCTCCCCATTATCCGTGGCCTGGCCTTCGCTGGATCTCCAAACTTGAACCTTCTCAGATGCACCTTCCATTTTTCTTTCTATGAACTCGGCACCTCAGGATTTTTTGGTTAACCCTTTGTTTGCTCAATTCTCTTTCCTTCTCACCTTAGCTAGTGTCACCCTTTCTCTTTCACTTTAAACATTTCCAAATTGTGATCATCCTTCAACTTCCAGATTGCATTTACTTCCAAATGGAAGCACTCAATCTTTGGAGCACCTTATGCCTCCTTAAAGATGCTTGCCTGTGTGTCCACCTGTAACTTGAGAGAATGCTGGTATCACTAGAGGGAGTGCTAGACAAAAAGAATGGAAAGGTTCAGGACTCGCTGGTGACTGATGGCAGAGTTAAGAGTTAGTGTTTCTCGCTGCTCCTGATGCTCCCACCCGACTCTGGCATCTAGCCTGCACCGCCTCTTCCTAAAACATACACTTTTTGGAAAGGTAGAGGGAAGGAATACTGATTGGAACTGGAAAGTAAAAAAAATAGGAGCAGTCGGGGATGAAGTTGCAAGAGTTTTCTCCCTGCCATCTGCTCAGCCTAAGGGCTTGCCTAGTGGCCAATTTAGGAAGTTAAATGAACAAGGCCACCCAGGAGGGGAGAGAGTAGCACGTAGAGATGAGACCAACACTGTGTCCTTGCACTCCAGGCACCTAGAGAGCTGGGGTCATGGCTACCCAACCACAAGCTGCAGTAAATACATCAGAGGACTTGAATGAGAACCTTAGACGGGAAGATCCTCATCCATTTCCCTCCCGAGAGATAGGGAATGATGTTGATGGACACCAACTTTGAGATCCCTGACTTCTCATGTAATTCAAAGACTTGGTATCTATCTGTACCCGCACATAAGTCCTGTCAGTTAAACCTATTTCTTTATCCAGTGCTACAAGTGAGCTTAGGAGGTGAGGAGAAGAAATGGTACTTATGGAGATCCAGGGTAATAAGAAATTTGGCTGGCCTTTGTCTCTGTTTCCTGGGAGGGAGACAGATCCTTGCAATTTCCAGAGTGATAGGAGTGTCTTTTTTATTCGTGGTGGGGTCCCCCAGAACACGCCCAAGTTTCTGTCAATGAGATGACTCAGGATGGGGCTGGATGATACCAGAAAGACCAACCATGTGGTTAAAGGGTTGGTGCTTTGAGTCATGTGATATCGGCCCCATCGATGAGGACAGGGACTAGAAACTAAGCCATGTAACTAACGATTAATTTACTCAGTCATGCCTGCATAATGGAACACCGGCAAAAACTCTGGACGTGAATGCTAGGCTGAGCTTCCCTGGTCGTCATATGTCCATGTGCCAGAGGTTGACGTTCACTGACACAGAAGCTTTGCATTTGGGGCCCTCCCAGGCCATACCCTGTGTATCTTTCCTTTTGGCTGGTTCTGATTTGCATCCTTATTTTACAGAAACCTGCAATCATAAGGAAAGCACCTTCCTGAGTTCTGTGAGTCATTCTAGCAAATGACCAAACCTGGGGGGTGATGGGAAGCCTCTAATTTGCAGCCAGCTGATCAAAAGTGCAGGTGGCTCCAGCGCACCTGTGCCTGCAGTGTCTCGAGTGAAGGTGGTCTCACAGAGGACTGTGTCCTCACTGTGAAGTCTAACTCCAGACTCCAGGGTGCTGGTGTCCGAAGTCATCGTAGCAGGGTAGTAGATATCCACAGGATAAGATTTGGAAGAGAATAACCATTCCTAAATCTAGACACCAGAGTCTCCCATAAAAGAATCAGGACTCAGATAACAATTCCATGTTTACCTAAGCCAGAGAGTCAGGACTGTGCCGGAAACAGCATTACAGTTCCCTATATAACCAGTGCACCATCTTAAACTGTGTTTGTTGAATAAAGTAAACAAGTCATATTACTGTCACTAATTTTAGTGTCATCAATGTTTTGTAAAAAGCCATATGCCTTCTAGGCCTAGGTTAAAAAGAGAGAGTGAAAATACATGCATCAAAATATTAACAGTAATTGTTTCTGAGTAGAGGTGTTGGAATTTTCCAAAATATGTATTTGTTTTTGCTTGCTGGTTTGCTTATACTTTTTGTTTGTTTGTTTTAATAACCTATCAAATAAGATTAGTTGTGGGAGGGTGAGGGTGGCCGTGGCAAGCGTCTGGGATGAGAAAAATGTTTTCCAAAGGCTAAATAAGGAATTGGACTCTTTCTAACACCTCTTAATGCATAACTTATGTAATAACAATTTTCTCCTGTTGGTGTCATTTTGGCTCTGTGATCTTGGACAAGTCATTTCACCTCAATTTCACCATATGTTAAATTGGAGCTTAACCAAGATGACTGCTAATATTTCCTTCCACTCTAAAATACGAAGTGCGTATGTAAAGACTTAGGTTTATGTGCCCAGATCTCCCAAACATCCACAGATGTTGGAGGTGATGCAGAGGAGTTCTTGAATAGGTGAGCCCCTCAAGGGGAATATTTGCATAAAGTTGATTTAGCAAGTGAAAAATAGACTGTGACAGATTAATGCTGGGAGACTTGATCTGCTCAGTATCTGGCCCACACAGCCTGGTCTGATCAGATCTTCAAAGTCATATGGTCCCTATTTGGTTTTACAATAAATAACTCAGACTTATGAGTTAGACATCAATTAATGAAATCATCTAGCCCAGAGGAGAGCAAACCTTCTGGGCAGTCATTTTGGAAGCATAGACCATCCACTAGGTTTGCCAAGCCTGGGGCTCGTAGTTCTGCCAGTGATGGAAATGGTAGGACTCCTCCCAATTCCAGACAACAACCTTTACTCTGAAATATACCAATAGTTGCCATGAAGGTCAGGGAGGGATTGGCTCCCACAGACTTTACAGATGACAACAGGCAATTCTCATTACCAGTCAGAGGCTGGACTCAGTACTGGGAAGTATTGTATGGGGTCGGTAGGTAAAAAATAAGAAACTGCTAATAAAACTATGCTTATTTAATTTATTGTTTATATCCATCTTGGAAAGATACAGGAAGGACCCCAGGTACAATTGTTTTGGAAACAATTAAAGCAGCATCTTGAAGCATCATGTGTCTGGTTGAGAAAGAAAATATTGACGTGTTCAGATATATTGAGAACCAAACCCACCATGGGTCCTCAATAAATATCAAGCAATCAATCAATTCTCCAGCCACAGAGAAGCTTCCTGTTCCAAACATGTAGTCATGGAAGGAAGGTTGGCCCAAGACCCATCCCTCTTTTCCAAATGATGTGGCTCCGAACTCCAGGAAAAGTTCTGGCATTTTTTTCTCTCTATCCCACAATAACCTATGGCACAAGCCATGGCAGTGCCATGAATCAAGACACCACAGCAGTGAAGTTCTGCCACAGGCTGGTCAAACTATACAACTGGTGCAAAGAGGATCTTAAATTAGCACCAGAGGCTAATTGGAAGTGGCTGGACCTGTTTTCAGAAATGTCCTCACTCAAAGCTGATGTGATTTGGAACATGGAAATCTATTGTATGGAACTCTTTAGCAATGAAAGTACTTGCTAGAAGATAGCCATAAACTGCATTTATCTGAGTCAATTTTACATCATTCAGTATGCTTCCAAGGTGACAGTCTGCATTTTTTTTTAATTTAGTGATACGGATATTATAAATTTCACCTCAAAGTGTTGGGAAAAAAACATGGAAAATCCACTGTAAGGGTTGACAAGCTACCAACAATTTTTAAATATGACTATTGCAGAAGCAATGCCCACTGAAGCTTGAACATTTGGAGTTACCCACTTTTCAACTTACGATACTGAGGTTTCACCAAATGTGACATTACTCCTGAGGGTTCCACTTTTTACGTTGCCATTTAAAATGATGCATGTTTTAATGGTACCTTGGGCACATGATTTGCAAGACTGTTTCAGTTGTAACTTTATAGACCTTCTGATGGACCATTTGTCTTTGGCTTTTGGAAATGGGAACTAAGGTTATGTGATCATATATGTTTTCTATTTAATAGCCATGTATCAAATCTCTATACACTTCTTAGTGTGGTGGGTAATAATTTGATATATTAACCATATGAGGGTTTTTTTTTTTTCTTTTGCATTTTTTAGCCCTGTGATCCCATGAGCATCTCCCATTAGGACCATTAGCCATATGGCCTCCACTGGAGGGCAATTTTAGAGGAGACGGGTGAACAAAGGGGCAACTTATGAGTTTAAATTCAAAAGCTGCTTATGCCTGAGTGTGACAGAAGAAGCGATGGCAATCATACTGAATGGATCTCTCTGGGGTTCTATCCCTCACGTCAACCTAAAATAGTACTCCTTAGAACTGGTAAGAGGAGAGAGCTGAGAGATTCATGAGTAGCCATAAGGTGGGGGTGGGTACTTTGCCAGGCTGGAGGATGAGTAATCCGGTACAGAGGACCGGGCCTGTTTTCCATTGTAGGTACTAAGAGGCAGCCAACCCCCACAGAATTCCTTTTGTCACCAGGCCTCTGGAAAGCAAACTTGATGGGATGCAGCAGTCAGTGGGATGGAGAGAGGGAAGAGAAAGAAATTGTTTAGGAAGTCTTGAGACCAGAGCAAGGAACTACTGCAGCAAGAAGTATTTCCGAGGCCCTGGCCAGGTAGTTCAGTTGGTTGAAGCATCATCCTGACGAGCCAAGGTTTCAGGTTTGATCCCTGGTCAGGCCCATGCAAGAATCAATAAATGAATGCATGAATAAGTGAAACAACAGATCAATGTCTCTCTCAAATCAATTTACCAGGAAAAAAAAAAAAAAGGAAATGTCATAGGGTTTTTAGACAGAGGTCTGACAATGAATCATTCACTGTAGTGGATGCGAAGTTGAAGAGGTAAAGACAAGCTAAAACCCAAAATACGTGGTATATCTTAGCAGAAACCAGAATATATAGATAAAAAGAGGCCCAAGCACTCCCACCTCCTCAATATTTCATCTCCTAAATCCATCCCAGATACCATGCTAAGGGAGGCTCTCTCAAATCAACCCAAATGCGTTACTGCTGAAGAAACAAAAACCAAACAAACAAACCACATAACACACACACAAAAAAAAAAGAAGAAGAAAAAGAAACCAAAAACATAAACCATGATGCCTTGCTGCTAAGAAAGGCCCCCTGAATCCATAAACCACACAGGAGAAGTGAGTAGTGGATATCCTCAAATCTTTAGTCAGTTGGTCAGAAGTGCAGATGGCCTGGGGCCCCAAGTTTGAAACTGGACTGACCTTAAAACTACTGATCAAATGTTATAATTGACATGATAAAAACAGAAATAAAATCTAGGGAATGGAGCCAAGATTCTTACAAATTTGTAGTCTGGTTAACATACCTCCTATACCAGTGTATTGTGAAACAAATATTTTCCTTATTGTCTGCACAAATACAAACAACATACTGAGCAGAAAACAGAGACAAAGTAAATCGTGACTTAGTTAAGGTGAAAAATGAAAGTTTTCTTGGTGAACGGAAAGGCACTAGAAGGCTGGGGTTCCGGTCTCAGCCCCGACATTCACTAGCCATGGGAACTTAGGTGAATCACCTGGGCTTTCTGAGACTTTTGTTTTCTCATCTATAAAATGGGAATAATGCTACTCTACTTCACAAAGATTTGCACAAGGTCATGGTGAAGATCAAGTAAGAAAAAATATATGAATGTTCCTCTTGGGTGTTTTAACTATTTTATTTATATTTTTAGCAACAGAAATATGGAGGCATCACTTTCAAGAGCCAACAAGAATGCTGGGTAACATGTGCTTAGGTTATTCAGTCTGTCCTCAAGATCTAAGATGCAAAAGCTCACTTGAGATTTCAAACAGTTCTTCTTTTTTTTTTTTTCATTGTTGTATTTTTTTTTTAATTTTATTGTTGTTGTATTACATCCATCCCCTTTTTGCTCCCCTCTGTCCCCCTCCCCACCCACCCATTCCCCCCAAAGTCAATCCCACCTGTTGTCCATGTCCATGGTTCCTTTATACTAGGTTCTTGTCTAAACTGCTCCCCTTCTTTGCCTCTGCCTCCCCCCTCCCCCCAAATAATTCTTCTTAACTAGCATATTAGGAGAATGATTGTTGGTCTATTTTCAGCATTATGATTTTAATCACATCCAAATCCATTAAGTGTGGGAGGCATAATGTCTCCCTACCTCACCTTCACCCAAAATGTTGAAGAAAGCCCCTCAGAATTGGTGTTAATTTACTTGTAATTTTGTGCGAATGTGTTCATTTTTATTTTACAAGGCTCATTTCTGAGTCTTTTTCACCTTTTTTCCAACTAGTCCTTCATGTCAGAAGAATGCATTCAAAAATGATGACTAGCCCTGGCTGGTGGCACAGGATAAGGTGCTGGCCTGCGAACCCAAAGGTCACTGGTTCAATTCCCAGCCAGGGCACATAACCAGGTCTCTCTTGCAAGCCAGGTCTCCAGCCAGGTCTGTAGCTGGAGGCAGATGAAAGGCAACCATACATTGATGTTTCTCTCCCTTTCTTCCTCCCTCCTTGCCCTTCTCTCTAAAGATAATGAATAAAACCTTAAAAAAATAAAATAAAATAATTTTAAAAAGGATGACTAATCTAAATAAAAGATATCATCCTCTTACGTTTCATCTCATGGAAAGTAAATTAGAGATCAAGAAGCAACAAGATACTGCAAAAAAATAGGAGCATAAAAATAGGACCAGTGATGGATTAACAAACACTGGGAGTGGCGGAAGGTGGATACAGACTTATTCAGGACTTGCCCCAAGGCCTGTGTGGCCCCTGCAGGGTTGTGCCTGCAAGGGGAGGCCACATATACTCAGGAGTTTGTCTTTTTGTACACTTAGAGATACTATAAAGTTGTTTCTTGCATATGTAATCTTTATAATATATTGTGTTTTACTACACAATAAAACTTTGATACATACATATTAGTGCACTTTCTATGCATGCCCAGGGGTTTTCAAAGATGATTGGACTGTTCACTCTTCCTTACATAGTGACTTTGGAATCAAATCTCCATATAAAATGGAATTTCATTGCATTCTTAATTGTCAATTCTTGCTAAATTGAACAAAATTTAAATATGAAAGAATCATGCAACTCTATGGTAGAGTCATCTTATCCATACCTATGTACCTTTGGAGAGATATATGATTCCAAATTTATTTGGAAGTGACTATTCATACTAGATTTACAGACATTTTGATGATATTTGTACCCCTTTTGCCAACCTGTTTATTTCACTTCCAGCTGACCCAATTTCAGGGCTAGCATGGCATTTTCAAAGTCCACAGGAACTTGGCTTCCAGAGGCATGGGCTTCACCAATGGAACAGAAGGCAAGGTGGGTAAGGCATGACCTGCGCAACCACGGCCGGTCATGGGGCAGAGGGAGGTATCCAATTTGAAACCAACCCATTTTAATCACATCCCAAATCAGGAAGTTAGACATGCACACCATCCTCGGGAAAGAATAATCCATGCAGGAAGTCAAAAGACAATCTTAAATGTCCTCTTTGTTTTTGCTAACCCGCTCTGGAGACCCAAATGAAAATTTAGTGAGAACAGTTTTGCAAGCACAATGAAGAAATTATTATTGAGATTTTCAATATGCAAACCTGTCACGAGTTTCATTTTTCTGATACCTTTCAGATGGCTAACTTCTAAACAGCAAATTCTGGAATACAGAGTAGCTGTAACAGGTATTCCCAGCCCAGACTTGAGAAAATGGGGTCTCCATATTTTCCATTCCACTGGGATACTGGTGCACCAAGTAACTTTCCTACCAGAAGACGCAGGTGGGCAATGGTGGCAACTGGTGGCATTAATTTTGTTCCTAAAGTCAACATTCATGGTAAAACCAGTCACTAAAGCCCTGTCTCCAAAAATGCTAAAAATATAATTGTCAACAGCTATATCCCCTTGAGAACAGGTTTACTGAAGATACCTGGTCCAATGCATCCACACTGCTTACGTTTTTAAAATAGTTACTTAAGTCCTGACCAGCACGGCTCAGTTGTTTGGGTGTCTTCTTATAGAGGGAAGAGTCGCTGGTTCAAATCCTGGTCAGGGCACATGTGAGAGTCAACGGATAGGTGTGTTTTTCTTACACATGGATGTCTCTCTCCCTCACTTTCTCCCTACTGTCCTCTCTCTCTAAATATAAATAAATAAAATCTTTTAAAATAGTTACTTAAAACACAAATTTTCACACTCTTTTCTATGGAGCCATAAGTATTTTCAAGGGGCACAGAGGAGGCCAGTGGGTCCTTCTTTACCAAAATATTTCCACTTCTCTCTGTTTTATATAGTATTATTTTTGTTTAAGATTTCAAGTTTTAAAAGTTCCACCATTTTCAGAAATTTGAAAATTACTAATCTAAACTGCAGTCCTGTTCATTTTTTTTTTCCACTTGGACTTAATATACCTCAGGCGATGAGTTTCAGAGGTTGATGCACAGACTTAGAGAATGTCCTTGAATCAATTTTCAACGGAAGCCTTTTCACTTAATTGAATACTGTCTGGGCCTTGAATTATGTGAGAACAAACCAGAAACACCTGTGTGACCAGGCATTCCTTCAATGTCTGTCATTTCTCCCCTGCCACATCTCATTCTGTCCAAACACTATGACTTCCCATTGCTCTTCTGCATCATTTTCTTATCTTTATATTTGAGTTTCCTTCTAATATGCCTTGGTAAAAGAAAAAGTTAGCCTCCTACTGCTTTTCAGTCCAAGAACCTCCTAGCCTCCCTTCCTTGCTGGTCAGTCTTGCTGATTTGATCAGAAACTTCTTTTTCAGCTCATTCTAGATGGTGAATTAGATATGTGAGAGCAATCTTCATCATTTTTCTTGCCCAGAGTATAACTCAAAGTCCCTCTAAGTCAGAGTAAAGTTGTGTGCTTTCGTCTGTTCCCTGCACCTGGAAACAATATAGGTCCTCTGTGCAGTTGCTCACACTCTGATAGTTGGATGGTAGATCCCATCCATTGCTAGCCAGTGTTGACTCCGTTTGGCCTTCTGCTTCTAACACACAGCTCTGGGCCCATGAAGAGTCACATTCAATGTTGAGACTTACTGTTCCACTGAGTGACCCCTTGAGAGGTGGAAAACATGATGCTGTTCTTAAGAGAAGCACTTCAGCCCTGGCTGGTGGCACAGTGGATAAGGCACCAGCCTGCGAGCCCAAAGGTCCCTGGTTCGATTCCCAGCCAGGGCATGTAACCAGGTTGCAAGCCAGGTCTCTAGCCAGGTCCCCAGCTGGAGGCAGGTGAAAGGCAACCATACACTGAAGTTTCAACCATACATTGATGTTTCTCTCCTTCTCTGCCTCTCTCCCTTCTCCTCTCTCTGGAAATATAAATAAAATCTTAAAAAGAAAAAGAAAAAGAAAACTAGAGAAGGAGACCAGTTCTCATTAAGGCAATGCTCTCCTGCTTTAGTGAGGAGCATCTGCATTGACTCTGGAGCTAAGTCACTTGCAGGATCCACCCACCAGTCTCATTCAGGAATGTCCCCTTGAAACTAGCTACAGGGCACATGGGAATAGAGGCGGGCATGTCGGACTTTCACAGCAGGTCATTCTGAAGAGGAAACTGTGGCCAGGCAGAGGAGGAGGAGTGCCTTCTTATCACAAAGGCTCCTTTGATAGAATCAAGCACACTTGACTGGCTGATGAACCCCAGGCCTCACAGGGCCACCCTCAGCACACAGGCACGGAGGCCTGCTCCCTGTGGAGCGGCTGTCTGAGAGCCTCACAGGGCAGGGCCTTGCAGCAATCCGACAGAGCATTCCTGCGGACTCTGCCACCACAGCCCTGCTGACGGCCCCTGGCTCCGCAAGGGCCACAGAAGTCCAGCCTCTACTGTAGCAAAGCCCACAAGACCCGGGCTCCCGACCCTGGCAGAGATGGAGTGGCTGCGACGCTGTGTCCACCCACCAAGGGCAACCCCGAAAAAGCGTTTGGCTGGACGTCGTCTTGAGTTTTTCTGCTGGCCTCTTGGGTTGACCCACTGACCAAACACGATACCCCACCACGGCTTGGGATCTTGCAAGTTTATAATCCGTACAGAAGAAACATTGTTACATAAACCTTGCCAAGACTATAGGCCTTTTAAATTCCCAACTAAGAAGCCGAAGAATTTATGGCCGTGTTGCTGGATGGGGAGGCCAAGTAAACTCACAATGTTGATCTTAGGTCTGTTTAAGTTTCTCTTGCCTTCTGGCACTTTAAGCAGTAGTGGAAAGAAATCATTTACTCATAGGTGCATTAAGCATTTGGACACACAAGGGTCCCAGGGAAGAGCATTAGAAACATGATTGATGGGACACGTGTGGTCCTAGTCTGCGGAGGGTGGGATTTCACGCCAACACTGCAGCCATTCCTGTCATGGGTGGCACAAAAACCTAACAGTACCTTCGTGCAATAAATAGAGTGAATTATATGAGGGCTCAGTTTTCCTACCAGGGAAGTCTGGGTAATTAACTAACCCTTCCCCCGTGCCCCCATAAAAGGACACACGGCTTGGAAATGGAGCTAGTCATCACATAGGGAAGATCCAGTTGGCCTCAAAGGACACGGATGTGGCTTTTTAAGGCAGGTTTTCTCTGCTCCTTTGACATTAGTTCTGGGTCCCCTGCTTTGCGTGTCTGCGAAAATGGCAGGGTTAGTGGCAGGATTAGCAACAGGGGTCACTCAAGGTCAGAACCTTTTAGGATTGTAGCTGATCCCCAATCAGTATTTAGCATGTGATTCAGCCTTCATTTGCTCATTGCATGCCTTGGTGGGAGAATCTGAGATTCGATCAACAAAGAGTACTTTCTGTAGAAGGCTACTGCAATTCCTGCAGCAGTATGGGGCAAAATGCTGTGGGAATCTCCACTTTTCCCGAGTTGGAAGTGAAATGAAGAAGCCTATTTTTACATGCCAGATTACCTTGATTTAATACAAGATGAAATGCAATCTGATATGAGAACTGGTAATGGACTAACAAATGACTCAAGTAAAAAGTCATTTTAATGTAAAGTCCTGGACATGATGTATAACCTTCCTGGGAAGGCTGCTAATTGTACGCCCCTGAGGTTCATGGCTATAGGAATTTTCTGGACCTGACGCCTAGCTCTTATCTACCCTCCTCCAGCCGTCTCCACTTTAGGGCTCACTTGTGTGTAATCTGAGCATTTTATATAAGAAAAACTTGCTGGAGTTGAGACTGGAGGAAAATATGCCTTCATAGAATTTATAATTTAACAACTGAATACGTCAGACTAGAATTTATTGGAATAACATCTTCTAAGAATCTTCAAATCCCAACTACCACAGTGACGGATCTTTAAAAGAAAGGGATGCCTTAGAAATGTTTTGAAGCTGAGGAAAGCTGAACTTACTTAAAACGTATTGGGTTGGTACAGACATAAGGAATAGAGGAAGGAAGGGAGCAAGGAAGGAGGGAGGGATGGAAGGAAGGAAGACAGAGAGAAAAAGAAGGAAGGCCTTGGTTTCTAATTTCTCTGAAGCAGGAATGACTTTCTTCTGCTTACCATTCCCTCAGTCTCCACCCTACTCCCATGGAGTTTCTTGGATTTGTGTATCTTTACATGCAGACATTTTCTTCACTCAGGAAGTTATTCTCCTTACGCCTTGTGAGGTCTTGGAACAAAAATCAGTTGAGAAAGAAACAAATGCTGCTTTTCTGTCCAGAAAAAAAAAATCATATTGCATCATGTAACTCAAAAAAAGTTTGTTTTGGGAGGATGGGGGTGGAGATAGTGCTGGGGGAGAATTGTGGGGGGAGGAAGGCATAAGGGAGGAGAATTTCCTTTCCTATGTGTGTAATTTTTCTCCTCAGGGAGATACAGGAGCCAACAGTCACTGTCTGCAAACATGGTTTGTGGGGAACAAAATGAACACAAACAGCAATTCACTGGGTCCAGCCTCATAAGTCAGAATGGTGTTTGCGCCTGTGAGGATTGTTGAGTCTCGATATTTTTTTGTTTAATTTCTTCATGTTACTCCTCATTCTCAGTCCCACAAACCCCCATGCCAATACTAAAGCTTTCCTCAACCGTCCACACATAACATTTTTACGAAAAGTAGCTTTTACACTCAGAAAGTTCATTGCTTGCTCCACTGAAGGCGGGGAAATGTGGTTTGGCGCGGCTCCATTTATTGGCCTATAAATCATGGTCGCTGTGTCTGACCCAGCCGCTGGGGTGCCTGGGGTCAAGGGACCCTTTCTGAGCTTCGAGGCTCTGAAGCTTCTCTCTTTGCTCGGCTCTTAATCAACCGTCCAAAGGCAGAAAGAACATCAAACAACTAACATGTCAGAGAGGGACTGGTGGCTTAAATGACACAGCCTCTGCTGGAGAGAAAGAATTTCTTAGAGATTTTGCCCTCTAGTTAGTGATTTTTCTGATTACTTGGAGGCAGAGGAGGGACCGACCAGGGCAAAGAAGAGATCAATCTGAATAATGCAAATGCCTTACCGAAAAATACAAATGGTTTAAAACCAAGAGCAAAGACTGAGATATCAGCCCTTCTGAGTTCACTCCTCTTAAAGATAAAGATAATAATAACTGCTTCCCAGTGTCCCTGAGGACTCAGGGGCAGCAGCCCAGTGTCTGCGGGGTGCCCCATCTCCACGCCAGCCTGCCTGGGTCAGGTCCTGGCTCCCCGTGCTTCAACACCGCTCATCTGGAAAATGATCGTTACAAAGATAAGACATGCCATGTGTTTGCCATAGCCAAGTATGTACTAAGTGTTCAGTAAAAGCTGCCTGTTATCATACATATGTCAAATGGCTAGAATGATATCTAGGCACTCAATGAAGGCTGGCTTCCCTACCCACAATTCTAAATTATCCAAAACAAAGCAGAATGAAATAGTTACAAGAACATGACTTTTTGATGCTGGTCAAAAGATTTGGGTTCAAATTCTAGCTTCTTCACTTGCTAGCTATATGATTTTGGACCAAGTATTTTCTCTATGCCTTGGTTTTCTTATCTCTAAACTCTACCTATCTCACAAGGTAGCTAAGAGGACAAAATGAGCAACTCTACAAGAAAATGTTTCATTTGGATGGTGCTTTCTGGCTTAGAAGCTGTCAGAAACCAAATGTTTCATTGGTCTTTTAAAATAAGCATATACTGAATTTGCACTGCAGGCAGGTGCTCCGGCCCTACGTACTGAATATACAAGGCTAAACACCACACAGTACTGCCTCAGGGAACTCCAGGTCTAGGGAAGAAGACACATAGGAAACATCATTTTAATTCTCTGTGGTTCTTGGTATTGTCAAAGCATATGCAGAAAACTAAATAAGACTGGAAAACATCTTGCCTGATACATCTTCCTCCAAGTCTTCACCAAAGCAACTACTACTGCCCTTCGGCTTTCAGACTGGATTTCACTTGGTCAAGGAAGGTTCTCTGAACTCCAAGCTCTTATACATTATGAAAGCACCACATGTTTCCCACTTCCTAACATTCACCAGTATTTCATGATCTATTCATTACACTTCATCCTACCTCAGCCCACTAGCATTTCAGGGATGCGTCAACTCATTCACTTGGGAAAAAAAAAAAAAAACAGTTTAATTTCTTTTATACAGAAAGAACTGCCATGTCCCCAAAATCTGCTCATGAGTAAATGAAATGATAGGACATCCTGGGGGCATCAGCGTCTAGCCTCTGGTTTGAAGCAGCAGGAGGCAATTCTGTGACCACCAACACAATTTAATGAGTTAACAATTACTTTGGGAGCCCAGAAATAAAACTTCCCATATAAGGTCAAATGATTTACAGCAAAGGAATCATGACCATCAATGGAAAAGAAGCAGCCTTTTCAACAAATGGTCCTGGGAAAACTGGGTATCCACTTGCAAGAGTGAACTTGAACCCTTATAGCCATATACCAACATTAATTCAAAATGGATCAAAAACCTAAACATAAGATCTAAAACTATAAAACTCTTAGAAGAAAACATTAGAGAAAGCCTCATGACACTGGATTTGGCAATGATTTCTTGGTTATGACACCAAAGGCATAGGCAACAAAAGGAAAAAATAGATAAATTAGACTTCGTTAAAATTTTTCAATTTTGTGTATCAAAGGATATTGTCAACAGAATGAAAAGGCAACCCAAGGAATGGGGGAAAGTATTTGCAAATCATATATCTAATAAAGGATTAATATTGAGAATGTATCAAACTCTTATAACTCAACAATAACAAAAATAACCTGATTTAAAAATGGGAAAAGGACTTAAATAGACATGTCTCTAATGAAGATATAACAAATGGCCAATAAGCACATGCAAAGGAGCTCAACATCACTGATTAGGGAAATAAATGCAACTCTGAATCACAATAAGGTCCTACTTCACGCCATTAAAATGGCTATTATTTTTTTAAATGTACCATTTACTGAAAAAGATGTGAAAAATTGTAACCCTTATACATTGCTGGTGACAGTGTAAAAGGATGCAGCCGTTATGGGAAACAGTATGATAGTTTTCCTCAAATAATTAAAAATAGAATTGTTGTATGATCTGGCCATTCCACTTCTTGGTATATAACCACAAGACTTCAAAGCAGGATCTCAAAGAGATGTTTGTATACCTATATTCTATCAGCATTTTTAATAATAGCCAAAAGACCGAAGCAACCCAAGTGTCCATCAGCATATGAATAGGTAAAGAAAATGTAACATGTACATACAATGGAATATTATTCAGCCTTAATGTGGAAACAAATTCTGGCACATGCTACAACATGAATGAAATTGGAAGATATTATGCCAGTTACTAAAGGACAAATACTGTATAATTCTACTCATTTGAGGTGCCTAGTTTAGTCAAATTCTTAGAGGCAGAAAGTAGAATAGTCATTGCCAGGGATTAGGGGGAGAGGGGGAGGAGAAATTAGTGGTTAATGAGTCCAGAGTTGTGCTTTGAGATTAAAAAAAGAGTTCTAGAGATGGAAGCTGGTGATGGTAGCACAAAAATGTGAACCTACTTAATGCTTACCTAGACCCTCAAAACTGATTAAAATGGTAGATACTATTTTGTGTATATTTTACCACAATTGAACAAAGTTAAAGCCTTACTCTGAACTGAAAGCATTTGGTAATGAAAGAAGTCTGAGAATCCCACCCAGGTTTGAAGTGTGAGGTTACCCCATATGGGTTAAGTCTGAAAGGCTGCATGTCAGTGTGAGTTCAAGTAGGCAGGTGAGGGGAGAAGGCAGGATACAGCTTGTCGGTGTTGGGAATGAGACTGGAGCTTGGAAAAACCAAAGATGCTGGTCTGTGAGAGTCTTACTTCTTGCTTCTTTAGATGCTCTTGTCTTTTTTCAGGGAAACTGCACTCCATCTGGTCTGAGTCAATAGCACTTTTTGAAATACTGCTTTGAAGATCTTGTCATGTGCAAAAAAAACCCTTAAGCCTATTCTTATCTCCTTTGTTTTTAAGGAAGGAGGCTTTGTGATTGGCCAGGAAGGAGGCTGCAAAATTAGTAGGGCTCATATTCACATCCAAAGCTCAGGCCTGTGGGGTTTGAGCACTTTCAATTCTTTGCGCTAAGGCAAAGGGCTGTAAGGAGAGGCTGCTGAATGAAAGTCGAAGAACTCTGCCTGGTACCAGAAAAGGGAGCTGTGATGAGCCCTGACTCCTTAAGGCCACTCCTGCCAAAAGCTGGGGGCAGCAGGAGGCCAGGATCCAGGCCTTGCCCCTTGAGAGCCTGGCTCACATTCACGGAGACGCATGCAGTCTATGGAGGAGAAACGCACCCCACCAGCCTGGTGCCCCAGTGTGCCCATGAACGTGACTCAGCCCAGGAAAGCATTTTAAAAGGAAAACAAGCTACAAGGTGAGAGAAAGACCAGGATGCTGGATGGATGCTCTTAACTGTGGGAAATGGTATTTTACTCACTGATACAGTATGGTGGTTACCAGAGGGGAAGGGGCGGGGGACAGTAAAGGGTAAAGGGGGCAAATACATGGCAATTGAAGATGAGTTTGCTGTGGGTGATAGGCACACAATGCATTATGCAGATCATGTATCATAGTAAGGTACACTGAAAACCAATATAATCTTATTCACTAATGTCGCTCCAATAAACTTCATTTTTTAAAAAAGGGGAACAAGCTCGATTCCCCAGCCAGGGCACATAATCAGGTTGCAAACCAGGTCTCCAGTCAGGTCTGTGGCTGGAGGCAGGTGAAACGCAACCATACATTGATGTCTCTCTCCCTCTCTGCCTCTCTCCCTTCCCCTCTTTCTAGAAATAATGAAATAAAATCTTAAAAAAAAAAAAAAATTTAAAAAAAAAGGAGAACAAGCTACAATGTGGGAGGAAGACCAGGATGCTGGAGGGAAATGGTCTTTTAAAAAACAGTAAACCAAACCTATTCATGATTCTTAGCGCCTCCGTTGGTGAGACTCGGGAAACCTCCACACTGAATCCTATTTACTTGTCTCATGGAGGAACTAGTGGACTTCTGGTTTCTGGCCCAAAGCAAACTTATCAAAGTGGCCCCCAGTCAACAGCAATGGGAAATACCAAATATGCTTGTCCCAAGGACAATGTTGGCTTTTAGAAAGCAAACTAGTTCTAAATGTTAAAAAACAGAACCCATCCAGCTGTAGATGTTGGCCTAGTTCCACATAGATTCAGCTAAGGATAATTTCTCTGACAGAAGTGGCTTTCTGGCCTGTTTTATGTGGGTAGTGCCCTCATATTTGGGGCTTTCCGCTCCTTTTTTAGGAGTTCTCAGTCAATGGGGTACCTTAATACTCAGAGCCAGGGAAACTCTTCCCATAGGAGGTGGCCCTGAGGGGTGGGAGTGTGCAAGGGAGCACAACATGGATCATGGTGTGAAGGAATTTTTCTACACCGTCATGTCCAAAAGTTACTTGGAAAAGCAGTGGGACCAAGAAACAGCAATTCATATCCCACGCCTAAGGACAGGTAAAGTTCAGATACTGCTGAGTCAATCGGAGGTTGTCCGGAAAGGGAGCTCTTTAAATGCCCTGCACTTGCGGGACTCGTGAACTCTCCAAGTCCTGAGCAAGATGCCATGAGCATTACTATTGGTGACTCAAGAAGCTTCACACGATTCTCACCACTCTTACAAAGTTCTAGCTGACTTCCAAGTTCTCTTTGTTCTGGACCTGGGCTATTGCTATTTCAAAAGGCCCAGAATAAATCTCTGTCAATTACTCAAAGGTTAAAACATATGACCTTTAAGAAAGAAGGAAAGAAAAACAAAAAACAAAAACAAAAACAAAAACCTGGGATTGAATGATCTAGATATACACATTGTGTGGGAATGTTTCTGCGGGTCTTTGGAAGTTACTGGAATTCTATCAAGTGGTCTGTGGCAGTTTAAAAACATGCCTGGCCCCCAAATTCTTTGATGTCCCTTCCATGGAAAAGTGAAGGGTCCCTGTCCTCTCCCTTGAATCTGGGCAGGTTTGTAACAACTTCAATCTACAGAATGTGGTGGATGTAATGCTATGTAACTTCCAAGGCTGGTCCTTTCGGGATGCTGTCTTTGAGGAAAGCCAGCTACCATGTAATATGTTAAACTCCCCTAAGGTTGCAACACTAGAGAGGCCATGTCCAGGCACTCTGGTCAACAGGCCCTGCTGAGCTCACAGGTAACAGCCAGCACCCACTGCCAGCCACCCAGGAGCCATGCGCAGTGCAGCATAGTCTTGCCTCCGATGATCCAGCCCCCGCCAGGTGCTGGCTGCAGCCTCTTGAGAGATTGCAAACAAGAACCATCTAGCTGAGCCCTTCCCAAATCCCTTATCCACAAAAGCGTGCGCCAAGTAAAAAGGTTGTTTTAAGCCATTAAGTGTTGAGGTAATTGGTTATGGAGAAATAGTAGCTTGATGATGGTCCTGTGGTAGTTTGGTGATTTCAGTTAGCAGAAAAGGTGAGGAGACAACTCTGTTCGTACACATGTCACAAATTTGCAATGTCAGGTTGATGATTAGGGTTTTAAAAAAATTCATTTCAGTTCTCAATAACCATCATACTCTTAAAAGTTACACATGGACAATTAAAATTGCTTATAGTCAGTTAACAGGGTGCTTTTCTTTATATTTGCATGTTAATATTCATAGTAACTTTGTATCTTTATCTTAGTTATACATATATTTGTTAGATGGCAAATATACACAAGGCACTTATATGCCGGATACTGTTTTAAGTGAATCCATTTAATCTTTAGATTGATCCCAGAAAGTAGGTATTATTATTACCATCCTCATTTTACGAATGAGAAAACAGTTACGGAGAGATCAAGTATCTAGCTCATGGTCACGTAATTGTTAAGTGTTGGATCTGAAGTTTGAACCCAGGTAACCTGGCTTGAATCCATGAACTTTTTGAGCTCCTACTGTCTCCCAAATATGCATCATTTTATTCCCAGTTGATGCAAGTGTGCGCACACACGCACATACACACTCCAATATAGCATACTGAGGTACAAAAGAAGTAATAAAAATATACAATTTGGGGTAATGTCATAAATGTAAATGATCACCAGAACTCAAGTGCAAACATAAAATATATATTATGTAGGCTGGGATGAGTAAGGATCTGAGTATATGATACCTGAAAATAAGGTTTTATAAGACCATTTATTCATTCATCCCTTATCTGTATGTAGTTATGAAACATTACATTATAAAACTTTATCATAAGGTTACAAAGCAAGTCAAGACTTTCCTTTACTTTTAAACACAGCACAACAACCTTCCTGGAAAACCAACAAAGTTTTTCTAGACCAACTGCAAAATAATACTTTCCATTAAGAAATTCCCAACTGGACTGCTATGGCACTGCAGAAACCAAAGGACAAGAGGCATCATTTAAAGTGCCGCTCTCTACAGTGAAACAAGCCACACTATTGCCGATAAGCTTGTAAAGCTTACTGTAAGCTCATAAACCTGTATGTATTTACTGATCAATATCATGTTTGGCAAGAAAGCAGAACAAGCCATGGGAGAAGCTCCCTTTTCCAAGGACACCACGGGCATTACATCGTAACAATGACACACAGTGTGGAGAAACAATTATTATCATGTGTTGCAATTAAGAACATGCCCTCTGGATCCAGAAGGCTTAACTCTACCTCCCAACTTTGCTACTTGCTAGCCACATGACTTTGGATGGTACTGAGCCTCCTTGTGCCTCAGTTTTCTCATGTATGAAACAGTGATAATAGGACCACTGCAGAACTGCTACAAAAATGAAGTAAATCAATAATGTAAAGCACTTAAGGACAGCAGCTGGCACAGGGTACCTGCTATATAAATGTTTGTCAAAGAAGTAAATAAAACATGTGCTAACAGATAATTAGCCCTGCAGTTGGCTAAAACAACTGAGGTACAATGCAATACCCACATGGACACATATAGGGAGAAATGTGTGATGACCTTTGTTCTAATGAACGCTGAAAGCTAATACTACAGAGGAACAGCCATTTTTGATGAACAATTATTTGATGAGCTATAAATAATTATTTATGATGAGACATAAATAGAAATGGTGAGTTTCTGGAGTATTAATAGGGTGGTAAACTACGTGTGCATCAATAACACAAGAGTAAAATAATTGTCAATTACTAAATAAGTGTCCAGCCATACCCAGCTTTGTTCACCAGGAACAATGAGTGGCCAAAAATTCACCTCCAAATCTTAATTGAATGTTGAAAGAAACAATGAAAATTGAAAATACTCATATAATGGACTCACAGCCACTGAATGTCTTTTTGGTGTATGAAGAAGCAGTGAACTTGAGGCATTCAGGTTCTACAGTGAGAGGTCTATTGACATAGTTATTCCATGTAACAAAGAATCACAAAAATCTGTGGCACACAATACTTGTAACTGCTCGTGTAGGGGAATCATTTGGGGATTAGCTCGGTAACATTGTGAAAGTTGGCTGGGCTCACACACACACCTTGGGCTGGCTGTATATCAGCTACAGCACCTGTGGCATTCCGGCTCAGTTCCAAGTGGCTCTCACCCTCCCCGGACTCATTCTCATGGCAGTAAAAGAGGTACAAGGGAGCAAGCAGAAACACACAAAACCTCTGGAAGGTGGGGCTCAGAACTGGCACAGTCATTTTACACACTGTTGGCCAGCAAGTTCAATGCCAACCCATATTTGAGGTGTAGAGAAATACACTCTACCTCTTGTGGCCAAAAATACAAGCTTAGATGGCAGAGAGAATGAAAACGAAGAGAAGCAAAGTAAAAGACTAGTCAATCATTCAAAATGCTTTCCCCCCAAAATTTATTCTCTGAGTAATGTAGTTTTGAAAGGTACCTAAAGCTGGTGGGTTGTATTTTTATGAACTGCTCATAATGCACTCTGAATCTATAATAAGTCCTATAGTATCATGAATTTTAACTTAAAATAATTTCTTCATAAGACAAAACTGGAATGAGCATGTTTAACTGCCAAGAGCTTTTGTGATACTTGAATATTTTTGTCGTTTGTTGGAGAAAAAAAATCAATGATGTAATATTGGACAAATTTTCAAACCATAAACAAATACTACAGAAGAACAGGAAAAAATACCTTTCATAGACATAGGCAATCAGAGTGGATTAGGAAACCAGCCTTTAACTCTCAAGTTGAAAGTTCAAATGTCCAATTTTAAAACGGTATGTTCATTAGGTCAGATTCTGACATAATGCTAAAAGAAATTTTCAGTGAAAAAACTCATAATTGCTGTATTTGGGTCTAACCTGTGTGCTGAAGACTCTGAAAAAAGCCATCAGCTACCTGCTGCCATTGCCAATAACTTATAATTGGAAATTAAAAGAAATAAAGAAAAAGACAAGAAACTGATGAGATATGGAAACAGACCTATGACTAGAGTTCATTGTGGAGTCAACTGACAACTGACAAGATTACCTTTCAGGAGAATAATTTGAGTAAAGATTACAGACACCATCACTCCTAAAGTTTACATGAAAATAATTATGGTGAATTTTTAAATGTTCTATTTATTATTTAAAACTTATGACAACTTTTAAAATATACCTAAAATTGGCTGGCTACACGTATGTTCCTTGCCATTTTATTGTCTGCATACAATGAAGGTTTAAGAAACAAGTAATAGTTAGCAAATGTCTGAAAAGGAGCTTGCCAACCCTGCAAATCAGCAGAATACAGATTCTGTACAGGTCCAGGCATTTAACTGATTCAAGACCAGTTATTAAGAATATAGTCACTTTGAATTGCCAAAGCCACATCAAAAGCCTTATTGACCAATGAGAGCAAGAGCAAATGAAATTATCTCAGTGGAGAGAGTTTCACCAAAATAAACTTCATTGTCCTGTTTGCAAGATCCTGGGTCATAAGCTACATGGTGTGCTAGGTTCCTACGATTGCTGAAACAAGTTACCACAAACCTGATGGCGTAGAACAATTGAAATTTATTACCTCACAGATCTGGAGGATCCAGCATTTTAAATCAAGGTGTCAGCAGGGTCATGCACCCTCCAAAGGTGATAGGGGAGCACCTTTCTCTGCTTCTTTTAGTTGCTGGTGGCTGCAGGCATTCCTTGGCTTGTGGCTACAGCCCTCCAATCCCTGCCTGTCTTCAGATGGCCATCTCCTTGGGTACATGTTATTCTTTCCTATCTCGTTTAAAGACATATCATTACATTTAGGAGGTAACTGGATAATCCAGGATGACCTTAAGATCCTTACTTATATCCACACAGACCCTTTTCCAAAATAAAGTCACATTCACAGGTTCTAGGTGAACACATGTTTGGGGGGATACCACTCAACCCACTACAAAGGGGAAAGAGGATGGTAAAAACTCAGAAAAGAATGGAAACAAAAGCTTAAAATTTTAAAATTAAGGATACCAAATATAAAACAGATTATCTATAAAATGTGTGTGTGCATGTGTACTGACCACCTGAAGGCAGATAAAAATGGAAGGAAAGACCTCATAAGAGCTCCCCCATTATAGGGTGAGTTTTCAACTAAAAGTTGTTTTACCTTCTCTGGTAGATACTAAGGTAATTGGTTTTAGTTGTGACTGGGATTCCAAATAATTAATATTCCCTTACGTTTGCATGCATGTCATTCATAAATTCTACGCACATGCGCATCTGGTTTTAATTTGAGGATGGGAAGAAGAAATAATCTGGAATAACAGGTGGAAAAATATCTGCCTGGTTGTATCACCCTTTTAAATGATAACAAATTCACCTCTCTAACTTATGTATTTGCCCTGGCTTTCCGTCTAAATTTCTGTGGGCCTCATACCAAGTCATAAACAGGAAGAGAAGCACCTATTTCCATTTTTTTTTTTTTTTTTTTTTTTGGTATATAAGCATCTTAACACGTAGACTTCTAAAAGTATTTGCTAAATGAACGCGTGAATCAGTGGCTAAACAACAAACACAAGTTGTCTGAGGACTAGAAGTTGCATCAAAACTACTTAGAACTGTCTCAACCATGAGGCTGAAAACCAGAACAACCCCCATGTCAGATCCTGCCCTCCTCCTACCAAAAGACGCTGAACTGAGCCTACTTTCCGACCAGAGAAACTAGTGACACCAGAAAATGGTGCCATGTGTGGTTCCTGGAGCCCCCTTTCCTTACTTAAAGAATCTCCAGAATGGGACTCACTTGCCCCACGGCTGCCGATTTCCACTAATTATGAAAGCAGATCCTCTCTTTTGATGTAATCTTTTTTCAAGAAACATCTGCGTGTCATTCCTTGGCAGTGGACGATCCATGTGGTGCCACGGAGGAAACAGGACTTCTTGTTTTCAGACTGGGGCTGGCTGCTGAGTCTGGCTATGCTGGGCAGTCAGCATCCTTATCAGGCGGCTGCCCACTGTGCGTGATCATTTTCCCAATTATTCTACTGGAATGACCCTGATGCTTATGGAAAGGATGAGCAACCCCCAAGCCATCTTCCAGTTGCTTAAGCCAAAAAACTTGGAGTCATCTTGACTCCTCTCGTTATCTAACACCCCACAGCCAATTCACAATACAGAATTTAGCCACTTCCTGCTGCCTGTACCACTGTCACCCCTGCAGAGGACATGATCATCCCCCACTTGTATTGAGATGCCCTCCTAACCATCTTCCATCTTGAGCCCATAATCCCCTACAGTCTATTCTCAACAAAGCAGCTAGAATCATCCTTTTCAATTAGAGCATGCCCCACCTCTACTCATACCAGCTTTCCTACCTCACTCAGAGGAAGCAGCCACGATCTCACAGTGACCTTCAAGGCTCCACTTGTCCACCCCACCATACCATTCCGACCTTACCTTCTACAATCCACCCCCTCTTGATCCACTCCATTCTCATTGTCCTCCATGCTGTTCCTTGAAGTTCAAATGCTGTTTCTTAAGGTAGAATGTTATTTTCTACCGGAACAATCAAACAGCTGACTTTGGCTTTCTGACTGAGTCTCATGGCCCTGAACATTCAGAAGGATCACCAACTCAGGCCACAATTACAGCAGGAGCTTTCTGTTCTTCTCCAAGTGTTGTCAAGTCCACCCTGTAACAAAATTGTGGCTGGGCTTCTGCATGCAAGTTTCTCTGAGAATGAACCTGCCTCAGCTGAGCAAACGGGCATACAAGCACAGGAGTGAGGGGAAAACACCATCTCGAACACACCTGAATAAGCCAAGGGGCTGAATGTTAACAATTACTCTGTTAGCTGGTTTCCCAAGCATTGTTCCCCAAGTTATGCTTTCAGAAGAAGAGTTCATTGACATCCTACTACCTAAGCTTCAAACTAGAGTCAAACCATTGAAAAAGCAACCAACGTGGAACTGAAAAGACAGATAACCATCGGCAGAGAAGTCAGCATAGGAATGTTTTATTAATCAAATATATTTACATTTCTGGGTCAATTATCTCTAAAAGTGTGCCTGTTTTTCATTTAAAACATAATGTAATCCCAATAGATTCTATCATAAGAGTACAGCTGCATGCATGATCTCATTGGTCCTTTGTAGTTTTTTTAAAGATGTGCAGTCAATAAAGCTAAAAAACATAAGCAAATTGATTACCATTCTAACTGCAGGATAATCATTCTTGTCATATCAAGGGTCCTTATAGCCAATGCTCCTCACCCCCACAGTGAGCTTCTCCTCATTCTCTTCGGTGACTTATTTAAACTTTCCAAACCTCAAAAAACTGAAATTAAATACTAACCCTTACCATTTTATTTGGTGAGAGTATGGAGAGAGACATATTTGTATTTCAATATGGATCATTTTCAGTAAATTTAATATTAGCCTATTAAGGAAATTTATACAATGCCTTGATAGCATCTAAATATCCTATTTCTTTTAGCATACTGTTACAAAGCTAGAAGCCTTCCCCTTAATGTAACAAAATAAATTAATTTGGTGACATCAGGTTTCCAAAATTATTTTGCCTATCTGAGCCTAAGTTTTCCTTAGTGTCTGAGTCACCACCTTGGCGTCTGTATTTGTATGACCAGGGGGAAGCCTCTATCGTATTTATTACTTTCCAGGAAAACAATTACGCCTTGATTTTTGCTATTTCATTCTCTCCACGTTGGGAGAAACGTATGTGCAGACAAGATTGTTCAGAGAAAGTACGTCCACAAAGGTTCTATTTTCGCATTAGATAATGCTTGAAAGAGGACCAAGGGGGACTATGAGTTGGGGGACACTAAGTCTGAAACTGCCACTCTCATCGACATGTGGTGGTCACCTGCTGTGACAGGACTTTTTTCTCCACTCCAAAGAGTTCTGCTGTAGAAAGAGACCTCCAACTTGCTGAAGTTTGTACAGAGATTATTTTCAGTTGGGAGCGATGTGCCAAGCTTGAGAGAGAAAGGCAGCAGCGCGGGGATGCTGCACAAGGCAGGCAACAGGAAATACCAGCCGGAGCCTACCCTGTCTGACAGAGAAAGCCTGTTCACCGTTCTCATAAACGAATGTATCTGTTAGGAGCTGAATTTGGGAAAAGGTAGCATAGAGTGTGGTTTCAACACTGCAGTTAAGAATTGCCTAGTAATAAAGTCAGTTCATAAAGACATTTAGTAAACTGATTTTTTGAACACATTTTATAAACAGTCTCGTCTAGGTTGTGGCTGAGACCTTGACCTGGTCCCTGGAGTACAGAGTTCCCAGAAGTGCCTTACTTGTGCCTTTGACAAACCAGGCCTGACCCCAGCCTTCCTATCCCACTGCTTTAAACCAGCAGGCTAAGCACATGAGCTCATATTCTGAATGGACACAACTGCGTAATTACACCACCGATGCCTGATAAGTAACTCACTTAGCACTGGGTGAGGACAAAGACAGGCAACTAGATTTCACTTAGCCTTGTTCAGGATGTGTTTCCACTTGTCAATAGTACTCAAGTGGAGTTCTTCATTTTGGGCCACAGCCCAACATCACCTGCCTTCCTGCCTGATGCCATGTGCCCTGATGTGTACCACATACTCGGGAGAATTTTTTTCCTTTTAATGTGGATTTTCAATGGCATATTTAAACAAATAAAAACAATGGGGTATTTGAAACTCTACCATCCAGCAGCACAGATTTGGGGATTACAAAGCCAGCAACTACAGTGATGCATATTTTAAGAGTATTTTAGCATTAATGCTAGTAGTGTTCCCACGCAGACATTTCGTAAATAAATTACATTTCTGTTTATTTTAAAAAGCTCTTGTTTTCAGAAAAAAAAATCTTAGACTAAGGAAGTATTTTCCCCTTTAAAATGTTATTATCATATGGTTTTGTAGCAGGGAGAAGTAAAGAAGCGGCTAAAATTAAGTATATGTGAGGAAGGGATAAATGATACTAGAGAGCAACTGAGGATCGAATTAAATAATCCACGTGAAGCAGTTAAAACAGTGCCTGACAGTAATTGCACAAGTATAACCTGCTATCATAATTATCATTCCCATCTACATCTCAGGGAATACACTCAGGCTTTTATTTTTCCGTTAAAATCTACTCAATAGACTCTTTCATAATCTTAAATACAATGGTAGCTTCTCAATGTACAGGGAAGACAATTCACTAGTTTCATGTCTTTGTTGTTTTCTGACTGACATTTTTAATCATTTTTCATATTGATCTGATGAAGCAGCTGACATTCATTATTTCCAAGGAGAAACAAAATAAATGATTTTAAACGTTAAACACATCCGCGGATTACAGGCTAAACATCTGCGGCAAAGCTTCACAGATAAAGCAATGCCTTTCCCGTCTGGCGCTCTCTGCTCCAGCTGCACTAGACGGCTGGTGGTTAGGTTTGTAGAATTTAATCCCGAGAAGGCCTGAACGGCACATGTAGTTCTGCGGTAGTTCAGATAAGTGCCGGTGATGGGGAAACCTCAGGCCTGTGAGGGGATAAGTACCCGAACATGCAGTCACTTCGTCAAATGTCTCCAAACCTCTTCACCTTGAAAGGATCCTGACAAACGCGCCACAGTTCTGGGGCCTACTGTTATCACTTAAAGAAGCATATCTCCCAGTATCTTTCAAGTTTTGGTGTGAGGGCTTAGGAAAGGCTGTGGGAAATGAAATGAAACTCACAGGAAGAAAGGAAAGGAAAACTAACTTTTTCAAAACTGTGCATCTTCTTTAGTTAATGTGTTATTCCTGGCCAGGCTTCTGCAGGCCTATGTGGTTTTAATCTGAGAATGATGGATTTGCTCCTAAACACGAGGCTGCTAGGCCGGCGGAGAGCAACCTGCTGACCTCAAGCTGTTCCCCACTTGGCGCCACGTTCCCCACTTTAAACAGTTCAACAGACAACATGCCTTTCATTTTTTAAAATTCATGCAAAACAAAGGTAGTAATAAAGCTACTTCTAATACAAAAAGCAATTAAATATTTGTTTTTCACACAAACAACTCATAACCAATGACCAGCAATTAGTTTTATGATGATGCACCAGAGACCCGGGGCCTCAGAGGTGATGTTCCTTCCCTGAGCAGCTCCAGCCGCATCCCCATTGGTTGCCTTATCACTGGGACAGGGTCATAAAAGCCCTACAAACCTGGCCCTGATTCTGGCATCTTGATATTGTTGCTAAGAACCAACAGCCCAGTGGGTCAAACAAGAACAATCGAGTTGTGCGTCTTAGTTTGTTTTGAAATATGCTTGCTTCTGGTCCTCAGCTGATTTTACATCCCTCTGATTCTCCTACCTGTAGCAATCCCTATCACATCTTGAGTAAATTATGAAACAGTGAACCCACTGATTGATGGAAACATCGGATGGGTTGGTACGTGTTTGTAAATCTTTGCATGTCTGGAATAAAATGAAATTTTTCCAAGTTATGGTCCAATAAATTGTAAGCACTGTGAGGACAGAAGTGGTATCATAATCTTTATGTTATTTTTTAAAAAATCCCCCCCATAAGGTTACACTTGAATAGACATTCAGTAAGTATTTACTAATTGAATCAAAGTATATAATTGCACAAGGTTTAGTTTTACAGCTTTAATTACCCACACATTAACTCTATAAAAGCATAGGTACCCTGAAAAAGTCATTTTGAACAATAATGGCAATCAAAATGAAAAGCTTATCTTAAGAAAGCATGTGCATTTTCCTGGGGAAAATCTTGAGGTTTTCATAAGGTTATTGAGACATTTTTAGAAATGTGATGTCTGCAACCCCAGACCTAACCCTCTGTACCTCGACTTTGAAGTGACATTACCCTCTGGTTTAGACTCATAGCTAAGCCAATGAACAAATAGCGGAATAGCAAGTCTTCTACTGGGGGCAAAAAAGATCTGTCTCCACTTATAAAGAAGGGCAAAGAGATTGCTTCCAGAGCCAGACACTGATTCATCTTAGATAGTTTCCCTTTCTCATCTTGGCTGTCTTCTCTGTGCAATGATCCTGAGTGTTTATTCTCTTTGTACCATGATTCATTAGGAAGTTGCTAGTAAGGGAGACTGTTAAATCTTTATAACTGCTGTTTCTACGACCACTCACAGTGTTCCAAGGGACTATCTGTTGATTTTATATAGTAGAAGGCTAAAGCAATTTTGGGGAGGTTTTAAGGAAAACTCCCCTCCCTGGAACGTACTTCAACTAAAAAGCATTTGGGATGCAAATGCTCTCAGTACCTGCGTCCAGGCTCCGGGTCCGCTTGCAGGAATAGGGCTGGTCTTATGGACGGGTGGCCCCGGCTGGTCCGCTGCAACCTGGCTATGGCTCAGCAACGTGAAAATTGTTAATGTACCTCATTTTTTATTTGTTAAGTAGACATATTTTTAACCAAAGTTGGCAGACATTTCTCGAATAAAGGAGAGAAGCCAACTTAAGTGGACCAGAGGCTAAAAGAATCTTTTGGTACAGAGGTTACTGCCACATTTGGTGCAAGTCTGGGGTCCACTGGCACAGCCATCAGGGCGGCAGAGGCCACTGCTACAAAAACCTTCCCCACATCTGGATGGCCAGGCACCAGGAGCCAAGTGAAGGCTTCCTTTTCATGCATGGGGAGAAACTTGTGAAAACTGAGCGGGGTGCATTATGTTCAATTATGAAATGCAGCAAATGACTGAACTCATTTTTCTCACAGAAAAACAAAACAAAACAAAACAATGCATTGGAAACATGCAGGTAAGTCCCTTATTATTTTTAAAAAGTACAACTGTTTCGACCTTAGTAACAGCAACCGTTTGCTCATCTGTGTAACGGATCTGGCACAGGCTTGCAGGTTTGGGGTTGACACGGCTACATACTCTTTCCACCTTGCCCACTGCCACACGTTGTTGGCAAATGTCTCCGTTACCAAGGAACAGTAAAACCAGAGCACATCCCTGTCTACCAGAAAAATACTTTCAGTCAGCAACACTAAACAGCAGTATAGATAACTTACTATACTTCTTGCATGACAAGAAGCCAACAAGAATTGGGGTAAAGCTCTAGGTGAACGACTTAAGATTGGACAAGGAAAGTCGGAATTAGCCAAGCACCTCTTTGGGGCCTAAAATCACACACATATATAAATTACAAACACAATTAGCAAAGTCCTGTCTTACTCCATTTTGAATACAGTAGTGGCGCTAAATGATGAGGAAGCAAAATTAAAAGGGGAGGAAGGTTTTCTGAGAACCAAATAGATGAATAGATGATGATCCATCAGCTGAACCAGGCAGTCTCCTTCCTTTCAGTGGTTAGTTCAGTGAGGTGTCTTGTATTTTTGTTGAAGGAAAGCAATAGGAGGGCTTTCTAAGGAACTCCCTAAATGCTGTTATCAGGTGACCAAAAAATCTACAAAGAGGGATTCGCTGCTGTTAATTAGGCATTCTAGGTGGGACATTTTTATCTACTCTGGTGATCAAGGTAGTCTCAAGTCTCTGAAGATGTGCTGTGACCTCAGGTACAAGAGAGTAGAAGCCATTGTTTCTTCCTGAAGTTGAATCATTTCCTGTGATGTGACCCAATTTTATTGAGCATCATCGTTGAGTTACCAAAACACTCACCGAAATTAAACTCACTTTCCTAGCAGTCCGTCAAAGAATAGCACAATTGTTAACGTAATTCTTTCTTTTAATGGACCAGTGCTGAGAGAATATTATCAAAGGCCACAGGAGATGAAAAGGCAATTCCCATTGATAAAATTAGCTGGTCCTGCACGCCCTGTTCTAACCACAACCCCCTCTCTGGCTCCTCTTCTCAACGTTTCCTTGTCTAAGTTACTTTCACCTATTTTTGTGGAAAAGCTCCCTGCACACTTAGGAGGACCTCCCAGCCTTCCCCTGTACGAGGAAGAAAAATGAAACTGCTTAAAAAGGACTTGACAATGGGGCTTGGTACTATTTTTGCTCACATATTCAATGCTTTCACAGACACAACAACGAAAAAATTACTTGAAGCCTAATACCTTATAGTCAGCCTCATACAGAAGAACTTTTATTTTTGGTTTTTTTCTTTTTTTAAGCTAAAATGTTACTGAAAACATTTTCTCAACTAGGTGCTTCACAACAATATACTGTATTATGAAGCTCCGTACATTGTACATGTTTCTGAAACAGGACAAAGTCAGTCCCCCATTTTGTTTTCCTTGAATTTTGAAATGTAATCCATTTTCTTCCACTTCCAGGCTCTTCTGCATCAAGACCAGGCTGTTGGGTGGAAGGAGCCACATGGAAAGTGCATGGGCAGTGCATGGAAGACAGAAATGGAATGCCCGTGGAGCTGAGGATGGCAGCGCTGGGCGAAGGCTCTAGCTTCGGCATCCACGGTCCCACCACGCGGCTCGCCAGACCACGGCCAACGGAAACAGCTGCAAGAAGGGCTGTACAATGGGTCCCCTTGAGTCATGCTACTCAAAAAAGGTGCGATGAGAAACAAGTCCCTGTGCATTCTGAGTCACAACTGCGGGCAGAAGAACCCATATGATTCCTCCCTTTGGAATTAAATAACAGTTTAGAAAAAGCTTTTTAGAAACAAAGCAAATACATGGTGGTACTGGAAATGCTGGCCATCCCAGGTTAGCTGTCCACTGAAATTAAGTCTAATCCCTAGTCATAAATAAATAATCTCTTTCCTGGTCTGACGTCCATGCCAGGATCAATATCTCTTAACATCTTACTTATTTTATTACCGCTTTTGGTTTTCTGGGACTGATTGAAAGTTGCTCAGAGGAAATCTTTGGTTTTGCTTAAGTGTCCGTGACATTTAATCATGACTTTCCTTGCAGTTTAATTCCAAGCAGTCAATCAGTTAATCCACTTCGATTGATTCTGGGCTCTCGGTTATTGGCTTGCACTCATTGGGCATCCGCTGGTGCCGGCTCAGCTGGGTGGCCTGCGTGAAGCTCCTCTCACACCTCTCGCACCTGGTGGAGGCAAGAGAGAAAATTGAGACCAGGGAGCAGGCCTGCAGGGTGATGGGTGTCCTCTCATCCTGCCTAATCGGAACAGACACTCCAAAGTGGCTTCAGATTTTCCCGGCTCAAGTGGATTAATTGGTGGCTCCTTCCGAGGCCTGGATGCCCGTGATGGGACAAGGCCCGTCTGATGCAGAACAGAGGGATCTGTCAATAGGCAGGGGGAAGGTGATTTCTCCAGGGAGCCCTGTCCTGCTGCAGCTCTGATCACTGTCAGTTCAAATAGATAAAGAACAAAAAGAGATTTTTAGGAGTGAGCCATCAAAGCAGCAGCTTGTCTACAGTTTTTCGCTCCGCAACTCGAAAGAGAAATTGATGACAAATAGAATTTCACCTGCTGCTAATTTAAAATCAGGAATTCTATACTCCCCTCAAAACAAGGAGCGATCACCTCGGAACGTGGAAACCAGAGGAAGCAATACATCAGCTTGCAGCGGTGGCTGTGCAGGGTGGGTGCTGGTGGTTGCTTTTGTGCTAACGTTTGCTATCGTACCGAAGCTCAAACTCAGAATAAAAACAATGTTTGCGGTGGAGTAAGTGGTCAAAAAAATCTGAAATAAACCAATGCTTGTGTGATTCAAGAAGTTCAGCCTTTCAGAAAGTAAAGGGAACAAACGTCCTGAGGACCATAACAAGGGAGGGTGTCTAAGGAGAAGAAAACTATAGTTTCACACTTTTAAGACTATCTTCTCTCCTTAACTTAAAGAAAAAAGAAACTAGTGCCCTGGCTGATGGCACAGTGGATAAGATGCCAGACTGCAAACCCAAAGGTCACTGGTTCAATTCTCAGTCAGGGCACATAACCAGGTTGCAAGCCAGGTCTCCAGCCAGCTCCATAGCTGGAGGCAGGTGAAAGGCAACCATACACTGGTGTCTCTCTCCCTCTCTGCCTCTCTCCTTTCTCCTCTCTCTGGAAATGATGAGTAGAGTCTTAAAAAAAAACAAAAACAAAAAACAGATTGCAATCTAGAAACACTGGGCCTGACCTATCTCCCAGGCAACACACGTTTACTAACTTGAAGGCTACTCAGTCTACAATCCACACATACACACACACGAGCTGTGGCAGCAAGCTGGGCACAGGGGCTTCCCTGTCTCTACCCTGCTTATCTGGGTTGCCTGCAGCACTGGCCATGCATCCTTTAGGGCACAGTCACCACTTTGGCCATCCCTTCAACGTCCTCTCTTCTAACGTTTGAAGGGAAAGGTACACAGGAGAGCTGCAGACCACAGCCTCTCTTTCAAATAACACAACCTTCGGTCCCAGCTCCCTGCACTATTGAGGACAAAAATCATCATGAGAAAGTCCATATACTGACCTATCATGTGCTCCCGCCTTGTTATTTAGTGAGCAGTCCTCCCTCCTTCTCAGTAAATTACTCAGAGTCCCTGGTCATAGGCATAATTACCTATTAGGACAGAACATGCCCACCCTCTCTGGAGATCCTTACACGTTTCTGCATGTGGGGAGGCTGGCACTTGACTACCAGGCATGGGTTTTTAGGGCTTTGCGCTAGCTGCATGTGTCAAGGTGAAGAAGTTGTGTTTCTTTGATTGTCTTCCTGGAATATTTTTAGCAGCCTGTTCCACTGTTAAAAACTGCACCGTGATCTTGACAAATGTATCATGTCAGCTTGAATGTATCAGACCTATCAGCTCAATGAAAATAACTCAGAAGTATTGACCAGCTAATGATTTTTGGTGTATTCATTAACGTCCACAGACAGCGCATTCTCTCTCCAGAGCTTCCAAAGTGCTGATGACACGTCAGTGATTGCTGATTGTTTATTCGAAAACTGATTAGTTGCTGGATTAGCGTGTCAAAATATACTACCCATCGCGGCCTGACAAACTTTCAAATTATTATATTCCTTGTTTTTTTTTTTTTGTTTTTTTATTTTGAAGCCCTAGAATCAATTTCAATGACAGCAGAATAGTTTGAATAATTATGACGAACAACAATTTACCTTGGTCCATTTTTGCTCCTCTAACCTTGTGTATTAGTATATAAAGAATTCAAAAGGAGGCAGTTTCATGCTTCATGGAAGGCAAAGTGTATGTATATGTATAATATTTAAACATCCAGATTGGATAGAGACATGAAAAGGAGAGTTACATTTTTTTCTCAAGTGTTTGCCTAAATGCCTCACAGATATTTACTCATGGAAAATTTTGTTGTAATAGTTAGGAAATTACTAAGTCAGATCCAACCATGGCATAAGATCGTTACTGAAAACTCATCTTTAGTGCCATCTGCCCACAAGTGTGAGTAAAAACACATGCAGAATCAGGCTTCCAGAAACATCTCTGTGGTCTGGGAATTAGAATATAATTTGAGGACATAAAAAGAGCTTGATACAAAAATAGTTTTTAAATAAAGGGAAGGACCTCAGTTTTATGTATATCATCTTTAATTTTAGAAAAAATTTCTTTCATGAGTTATTTTCATAGCTTAGTAACACTCATCAGAAGAACAGACTCAATGCGAATGCCTAGGTTCTAGCAGTTCGGATTCAGATGTCACCTGGGTTGGCACTTAACTCTGAACTACAATCCCAGACAAAGGACTGCACACGGACACCTCTAAGCCTGGACTTCATGCAGAATAAGGAGGAGAGAGAGATATAGTAACAAGCTGGGAGCAAAAAATTGCTCTTGCACAGAGGGTCCTCTTCATGGTGACGATGTCGTAGCCTTGAAGGGAACATTGCAGGAACAGTGAAGTGGAAAGTCGCCGGAATACTTCAGCAAAGAGAAGGTCTCCAACTTCCTACCAGTATGAGTATCTTAATTAGACTTGTTTTCCTTTTAGATTTGAGATCATTCTTTACTTACTGTGATGGTTGACTGGCTTATAGGACAGGGAGTTTAACAATTACCATCTGAAATTGACAGAGATGCAAAATAATGTCAAGTTCTGTTCATTTTCTATGCCACTGCAACCTGTCAAAAATATTTGAGTTGAACTGAACCGCACAGGGCTTCATACATATGATGCATTCAACTCATATTTACTGATGTGCTTTTTTAACTTGCTTTGATTTTTGCCTAGACCTTACTGAAGTTTAGATGTTCTCTGGAATATCCTTTGATTTTTTTTTTTAATACTGAGCCAAACTGTCATTACTTAAGGCAAAAATTTAAGGATGAGTACTTTCTCCTGCTTCTAACAGAGGAAGAGAAGAACCTGTCCCGTTCCAGAGCACAGAAACCAGGCGTGGAGCAGTTCACATGGGTCCTCCAGAGCAGAGCAACCTCCCTCAAAACGTTGAAAGGTCACATTCAGTAACAGAGAAAGAGAAAGGATTTCTCACTGCACAGAATGAGTTTCAGACTGCCAGTTTCCTTCATATCCTTTCCTCCTTCCTTCCTTCCTTTTCTCAATAAAGTGCTTGGGAATTGCTATCACATGAAATGATGTCTTGTGTTTGTTCGTTGTTCTCTGTGATAACCAGTCTTAAGGTGCAACTGAAAGCTGAGACCTTAAATATGACCCTTGATGTGCATTTTTTCTATGTGCTCCTCTACCTTGGAAATTCTAAGTCTACAGCCAAGTTAGTTACTGATGCATTCAGGATCTACCTAAAGCTTGGGGGATGGAGCCACTTGGTGGGAATTCAGACCTTGGGGACTGTGAGGCAACTCCTGGACTGTAACTGATCTCTTAATGCCAAACCTTCTCCAGCCTCCTCTGGAAGGGAACCATCTTGATCTGCCTTCAAAAACCATGTCTCAGCAGATGATCTTAGAGGCTGGAAAGATGTGGCAGGCTCAATCTTGTCTGGCCCTGGAGAATTTGGGGACTGGACCATTTGGGGCATCTATTTGGAAGCTGCCCAGGATGGATAGTTTAGGGCTGTATGTCTTTTACAAGATTCTTTTCCTTCTTTGTGACATTGTTTAAGCCAATACCCATTACTTGAAGCAGTAAAGTTAACTGTTGTGGTGAAACCCATTTTATTGACTAATCTGCAACAAAAGTTTTTTGAATGTTTGTCTTATAATCTTGTAAAAGGATATCTTCATAATATTTACAAATGTCCATGGGATGTAAACATATCCATGAGCTATGGTTGGAAAATTCCCAAAACTCCCTTGGGACAGTTCAATCCTGACCAATCTGTTTGTATACACTGAAGGTTTGGCTTTCCATTTCTTAGAAGATGTTAGAATCTTGTACTTATAAAATAAGTGTACACTCAATTCTACCCCAGCAATATATATTTGATAAGTTAAAAACAATCCCCATAATATATGGCTAATCTTAATAAAAGTAGAAGCAGAAGAAACTAAAATATGCACGTAGAATTTAGTCCAACCAACTCCGGTTTGCTGCTCATTTTTTTCCCCATATGAACTTAGATTATGGTCACAAAAGCATACTTTCAGAAAGGAGAAAGAGAAAATTGCTAAAGCCCTCCAAATTAGTAACCTGATGAATTAAAAGTAAGTTAAAATGGCAACTCTATTGGAAACATGACAAAAACAGGGTGTTAAAGAAAAAAAATTGAGTGGAGTCAACGAGGTTACACATAAGTAACACCTTAACATTAATAGAAATCTATTTCCCATTTGAACCCTGAAACCTCTTCAATTAATTACTAAAATCTATTTACACAGCAACAAGATAAAAATCAATCTGATCCCTGGCACTGTGTCTGTATGGCTGCCCTCTCTAATATAAAAGCCAGAAGGGCTGTCAGTCCTGCATCTCTTTTAAAAAGCTCTCTTGCTCAAACGCTCTCAGGGGAAGGTGCCATTGTCATCTTCCTCAGCCGGAGCAGTGGACCCCCTGAAAATCTGGCCTGAGGGCAATGACAAAGTCCACTTTGCTAGACACAAACACCTGCAATGAAAAACTCTAGGGCTGCACCTACCCACCTGGCCCTTAGGGTAAATTAAAAACAGTGGCGCCTTTGGGCTATCTTGGACCCAGATATACAGCTGGCTAGCATGGGCGCAGGCTCATTTTTAGAACCCACCCAGTCCCTTTAGCCAGATGTCTTATGCAGTGAACAAGCTGCATGCATGTACAAGGATGAACATAAAAACCATTTTTATTATTTGTATCATAAATTAAAATGCAATGAAAAATAGTTAAGAATAACTAATTCACTGGGAGGTGAGTGAAGATGACAGCCTTTTATAAGCTCCCTTCTGGACAGAGGTGGCAGGACCCAGACCAGCAGGACTCTGCTCAGAGCCTGGCCTCAGCCCCAGCACCACAGTAACCGCCACACCCGGAGGTCCAAAGGGAAACTCATAGGTAACAGAGTCTGGGAAGACTTGTTGGCTGATACCAAGCAAGGGGATGGATCTCCAACTGCCTGAATCATTTCCTTTCTTGCTTGATCTTGTCCTACAGAAGGTAAACAGGCTATGTATACTAGGTCCTGTTTATCTTCCTTCTTAACTAGGGGAAAGCCAGTATGGTAACTGAGTAGAGAGAGATGTAAGAGGGCTGAACAGAAAAAGAGTCCATTGCACAGACAGTAGAAACAGTTTTGAGATGACCAACCAGTCACACACACTACTTCATACGTGCTACCTGGGCTACCAGAATGGTCTCTTTCCTTTGTATGCCTGGAAAACTCCTACTTATCCTTTAAAACACATCTTAGAAACAAAACAAAACAACAACAAAAAACAAACAAACAAAGAAAACTCCCAGAAACAGAAACAGACTCATAGACAAAGAGAACAAATTGATGGCTAACAGAGGGGGTGGGGGTTAGGGAGCTGGGTAAAAATGGTGAAGGGATTAAGAAGTGCAAAATAATAGTTACATCATAGTCCTAAGGATGTATGATGGAATAATATTGGAACAATTATGTCTGGTACCACGTGGGGACTAGAAATATGGGAGTGAATCACTTCGTAAAGTATATGACTATCCAACCACTATGCTGTACAACACCTGAAACTAAAACAAAATAATACTGAATGTAAACTGTAAATGAAAAATAAAAGTTAGGAAAAAAACACAGGCATCACCTCCTCCAGGTGATTATTTCACTTCTGTGATACTCTCAGTTACTATACATACATGTCTTACTGTTTTTCACTTTTGTACCTTTCACCCTATGCAGTAATAATTGTTTATCAACTGGGCTTCCCCATAAACTATGAGGTCTTCAAAGACTGGGGGGCCTAGTACAAAAGAAGGTGCTCAGGAAGTATTTGCCGAATGAACACATATATAAACAAATGAATGAGTGAGTGGGTGAACAGCCTATCTTGCATGATTCAGTTGTCCACTACTTCCATGATTGTGCTCTACCTAGAAACATACTCTCTTACTCAGCCAAAGCCCTTGGAATTCAGTTCCACCTCTTTCCATGTTCCCTGAATCTTCAAGAACTCATATGTGCCCTTTGTTTTCTTTTTCTTTTTCACCAACATGGTAATTCTGAGATCCAAAAGGCACATGAAAAAGTTGCAAGTTGGATGCCATAATAGATTCAAACCTCTTCAACACATAGGAAAGACGAGGGGAATAGTTCACCAGAATCCTACAGTGTTCAAGTTCCTTAAGAGATGTCCCAAGTTGTGGCCATTCTGCTGATGGCCATGGGCTTGCTGGTAGCCATAAGATGGGACTCTGAAACTGCGCTCCTAGCTCCAATTCTAGAAGCATAAATCCTCAGGAACTAGAAAGAATCTTTATAAATGACTTCCTCCTACTTCTTTATTTTACTGATGAGAAAACAGACCCAGAAAAATTGTCTCATGTCCAGGACTGAACAGCTCGAGTGAGGATCAATGTATAGGTTTCCTGACCTCATTTTCCAAATGCCAGCCATTAAACAAGTAGATCCTTCCGCAGCCTGGACACCAACCTTCCTGGCTGAGCTGGGCAGCACTGACCCACACCATCTGCCGGCTCACAGAAAAAGCTAGGAGGAAGATGGGGTGAAAGGTTAGCCATCACTTACTTGAAGGGCTTTTCTCCAGTGTGGGTTCGGATGTGGTTGTTGAGAGTGGTGGCACCGGCAAACGCGCGACCACAGTAGCCGCACTTGAAAGGCCGGTCACTGGAGTGAGTGACCACGTGGTTCCTCAGTTCTGAAGGCTGGGAAAAGGACTGGGAGCAGTGGCCACATTGGTAAGGTCTGAAACAAATAAAGAGACCGCCTGGTCATTATTCGTTGTTAACCCGTGGGAGTCAGCATTGAGAGGCAAAGGCCAGCACTTCTGGTTGACGTCGTACTTTGGTCACTGGGTTCCCATTGCCTTACTTGTTGCTGCAGGGACAAAATCCACAGAGCTGCTGAGAGATGAATTCCCCCCAAATTGTTTTTTTCTGGTATTAACTTTACCATTTTAAGAACCACTTTTTTCCTGCTTCTATCTCCTCCTCCAGGCAAATACTAATGTATCTGGGGGTGGAGGGCATGAGGAGTACAGGCTTGATTAACCGGAATGTTACAAGAGAAAACATATAATTGACTTTCACAATTCCCTAGCACTTTAAACTTTTCAAAGGGTGTTAAAATATTTATCTGGTTTAATCTTTACAATAATCCTCTGGGATAGGGAAAGCGGTCCTTACCATGTATGTCAGTCCAGAAAACTGAGGATAAACTTTCCCCATAGGAAGTAAGCTCTTGATGCCAAGGTTACTGTAGGGCATTTGGATCTTATTCTAAGTGCCAGGTAAACATGCAGGCAAGGCAGCAAGCTTTCACATGTGTTTTAGTAAATACTAAACCATCTTGGAATCTGTCTATAGCACAACCTCAACTTGGAGTTGTCTGATATAGCACAGATGAGCACAGGTATGCAACCCAATTTATTTCTTTGTAAAATAAATCCTGACTTCTATATACTTTTCCCCCCACCCTGAGGAACATTTACCCATTGGATAAATTCAGTCCCAGTTTACTCTGGTAGAAAACAATGATTTATAGCAGCATAGAAATGGCAGGATGCCACCCTGCTTGCAAAAGGAAAGCTGGGATGCAGGAACAATGGAAGGAAGTTGTGACAAATACCTGATAATTAGCAAGATTATCAGAGAACATTCTTCCCGTCTCAAGAGAATTAAATCAATTTTTGGCTTTCGTAAAGCAGATTAAAATTCTATCTCCTCTACAGAAGTTCTTCAGCTTACTTAAGCAAAGTCTGCTGAGTGATACAAAATCTGGAGTTTTCCCTATCTGAAGCTATTTCATATCATTCTTTTACAGGGCTCTAATTTGTTTATCAAAATCTTTATTAGGCAAATTAAGGATCTGTCATAACGGATATTAACAGCACTCAACGAAGCCCTAGTTTGTGGTCCAGATGTTTTTGGCTGCATTTGGAAAGCCAATGACAAAAGCAGACTTAATTTTTCTACCTTTAACAAATACCTAAGCTCCAATGACCAGAATCCAAAATGTACGGCCAGGAGACAATGGTGGCAGAGCTTGTACAACAATTCAATTAAGTGCAGAATAAAGTGTACTCTCTCATTTGTCAAGCGAAGTGCTTAATTGTGGCTACTTGCCTCACTGAACACAAATACTATTATTTTACCAGACTTCAGCACATTGAGCACTGATTGTAGAATTTTTTAGCTTGATTAATAGTCCAGGATTGATCAATAACTCAATACTATACAATTTTAATTACTTAGATTTAGAAATCTATCTAACTGCTCTCAAACAGGTTTCAAAGAAATATATAAGAGTTCTTCATAAGGAGTTTATCACTCTTGACAAATTGCACATACATTTTATTATAATTATAAAATAATGCTTTGGAAGTCAGTAAAATTATATGTAGATGAAAATGTCCTTCTTCCAAATCTTTGTTGTAACCATTAACCTTAAAGAGTTTCTGAAGAAGTCACTTTCTCAGGGGTGAATTTTTTTAATGTTATTAAAGATTACACATTAATAAGTGCTATATCCACTGATAATGGATTTTTCTAATAGTGAAGGGACCATTAACATTTATTAGCCTCTGGTTATCTATTTTTAATGGCTATCACAATAAACAATAAGCCACTAAACAAAACCAATTAATCTTTTTTTTTTTTTCTAACTCTGCTGTCAAAAGTTGGGGTGATTTATTTCCTACAGTCAGGAGTCAATCCATCCTTTTTATGCTAACAGTCACAAAGGTTTACACACAGAAGAGCAGAAATTACCACAGAGCAGCTTAGGTTGAATTCTTATAACCAAATACCAACTAAAGGCAAAGAAGATTCTAATACATCACCCTTACCCAGTACCAGCCTGAGAAGTATCTGCGAGATACCCAGTGACCTATAGCTTTTAAAATGTTGCAGAATTTAGCTCTACTGAATCAAAAGGGAAAATAGGAGAGGTGAGTCTTCAGCCTCTGACCCTAATCAGCTGTGGGACTTGGACAAGTCATTCAACCTCCCTGACTCTCCTTTCTCACTTCTCATCTCTCCAGTAAGGGGAATGGACTGAACTAGATGCTCTAGTGCATCCTGTCATGCTCTGCTGTGTGCTGCCTGAGATTTGTCCAAAACAGAGCTTCATGAGAGGGTGCAGCAACAATATGATATATGATTTCCACCTTCTATCATATGTACTTGCCAGTCCCCTGTACATAGAGCTTTCTATGGTTGTGTGTGTGTGTGTGTGCTATTTAAACTTCTTAGGTAAACAGCTGTGAATCAGAGCAACAAGAAAACCTAGTACCAAAAAGCAGGATCAAATCTTATTGTCGTTGATCTCAAAAAAACAAAGTGATAGCCCTTTCTTCTTCAGTAGCTTGAAGAATAAAAATAAGATTCTCTGCCCTAACTGGATGGCTCATTGGATTGGCACCAGCCTGTGAACCCAAAGGTCACTGGTTCGATTCCCCAGCCAGGGCACATAACCAGGTTGCAAGCCAGGTCTCCAGCCAAGTCCATAGCTGGAGGCAGGTGAAAGGCAACCATACATTGATGTTTCTCTTTTCTCTCTCTTTCTTCCTCCCTCCCTGCCCTTCTCTCTGAAAATAATGAATAAAATCTTTAAAAAGAAAAAAAAAAAGAAAGAAAGAAGATTCTTAGGTACTTTGAAGAATAAGATTTTAGATTTTTCACTTTAACAGAAGCTGACTTTATGTACAATTTAAAACTAAAATGTGTACTCTACTTGCCAGTATGAAATCAGATTGTGTTTCTCTAGATTTCTAGATTGTGTCTAGATATTTACCAAAATTATCCCTGAGAAACCACATAAGTTACACTGACTGGCAAAGATTCCATCTTTTCCTGGATTGTCAATATTTCCTAAAAAGTGAATAAAAGCAAAGGATCAAAAACTAATGTTAGCCCTGACAGGCATGGCTCAGTTGGTTCGCGATGCCCCACAAAACAAAAGGTGTCTTGTTGGATCCCTAGTCAGAGCACACACCTGGGTTGTGGGTTCAGTCTCCAGTTGGGGCAACCAATCGATGTTTCTATCCTCTTTTTCCCTCTCCCTTTCTCTAAAAATAAATGAACAAAATATTTTTTAAGTAACTTTAACATTGATTACGTCCTAGGGTTTCATCTAAGGACACAGGAATATATTCAAAACAGAATTAAATCCTCAAGCCTAAGAGCAGGGCCTAGAAAACATCATTACTGTGGAACCTGAAACTTTGGGGACCACCGGCCATGGGAGTTAAGACCCTGTTTGCCTGTTTCAATGAGCCTACCCTGCTGCTTCACCCCTCAACTGACTGACTGTTGGGGACACAGAATTAATTGTCATCACTCAGCTTCTCATTCTGATGGCTAACATTCCCACTGATTTTTCAAAGGTCTAGCTACAAGGTAAGACCTAATGTCCTTAACTTTTGGATAACCTCAAGTCGACCCTCCAAATTTCTGTCCCCCTTTGGTGACCCATACCAGAAGCAGAAGAGGACAGGCCTCATCAAGTGCTATCTTCAGCTGCACTCCTTCCAGGACCTTGCGTCATTGAACAGCTAAACCTTTTTAGTGCATTTTGATTCTCCCTAAGCCATCCTACGCAAGCAGCACATTATTATTCTCAAAACAAGTCCAAGGAGTTTTCCTCACAGAGGGGTAACATCTCACAACCAGAAGAAGCTCTTGGCTCTTATACAATTTGAGATGCCTGGCAGTGTTGTCCAGTGATGTAAATGCTCTATAGCTACATTGTCCAATGCAGAAGTCGCTTGCCACTTGCAATGTGTCTCAGGCAAAAGAGAAACTGAAGTTCTTCATTTCCTTAATTTTTGTTATTTTTCATTTAATCAGCCTTACATGGCTTAGTTCCCACAGAAATACTAAGCTTCATGGAAAAGTACAGGGTACTCCATACTCAATAGTGAAACGACTAAAACACAAAGCCTGGGTCAATTCAGTTAGCGGACAGCAGCACTATAAGATTTTAAGCAGAAAGCAGTGAGACAGTTCTGTACGTCCCTGGCATTCGCTGTAACTGGCAGCGCCTCTGCCAAAGATTAGTCCAATAAAATGTGCAATTCATTTACTCTTGAGTCTGTAATTGGTTTGGTGTACACACAGGATAAGAATGAAACACTTAACAAAACTAAGTGTGGTTTGGTTTAAAATATCATTAATATGTCTTTGATTTTTCTCATGGCATGACAGCCTCCAGGACAAAAGTGGATCAGCTGGGAGCCACATTCTCTCCTTAGGTCACTGTTGGCTGTGTGGAGTGAGAAATGACCTTAGTTCTATGGAAGGAAAACTGATTTCACAAAAGCAGCAGAAGTGCGGGGTTGAAGGATTGCTAGGAAGGGAATGCTAGGAAGAAGATAACTTTTACACTTTCGGGGGGAAGGGGGTGCACAGTGGACCACAGGACATGGACGCATTCCAAAAACACTCTTATGGTGATGGCTTATCTCTAGGCTCCTCCCACCAAACAGCACCTTCCAGTATCATCTTCCCCAGTGCATCTGTATACTAACATTGATACTTAACACAAATGCGAGCAGCGGAGATGCAGCCGGGAGGCTAAAGGCAAACTTTCCCCACGTGGCTCAACTGACCAAAAAAGAGAAAACAAAAGGAAAGAGGACGCAAAATGAAACTAAGCATGATAAAGATACTTTCTGCAAAAAATAAGAGACCGTATTTGCAAGAAAACAATCCACTGTGATTGAAGGCTTTGCTTACCCCTTTCTGGAGCCCCACCCCTGCCCCCACCCCCAAAGGAACTGTTGAGAGTTTCTGCAGTAGAAAAACAGGAGAGAAAGGGATTTCTAACTCTTGCTTCAAGCAAAAGTGAGTCAAGCTGTCCTGGCTTAGGTCATAAGCTTGTGCAAAACCCCAAATGTTTATGAAGTCCCTAAATGAAATCTTGATCTTGATTCCAACAGTTTCTTCCCTTTGAATTCACTTAGGAAGGAAAAAAAGTCAGTTGACTGGGGAAAAGGAAGAAGAGATTTGGGGGTTTATTTAATATTAATAAAACAAAATCAAGAAATAGCAATTCTGTGGCTCTTTGGACCCACAGGGGTGTATTTTTTATCTTGCACATTAACTCCTACCTTACTAGGTCAATGGAATCTTTTTTCCTGTGTTCAATGTAAATAACATGATAGTTAAAAAAAAAAAAAAAAAAAAAAAAAAAAAAAAAAAAAAAAAAAAAAAAAAAAAAAAAAAAAAAAAAAAAAAAAAAAAAAAGGTGATGCTGGCAACCCTGGGTTTTCTTGGATCTCTTTTCTTTATATCAAGGCATAGATTTTTTGATGGTCTCCCACATGAAAAAGCTCACAAATATAGGCACACAAAGTCTCTTTGATGAAGGTTCAGATGTCTTAGGTTTCCTGGCCAAATATTCAGTCTGTTGAGTGAAAAATCTTTTGGACCCAAGATTCTGGGGGCTGTTTCAAATTTGGATCTGTTTGAAACTCTAACCTGTTTACCTTCTGACTTTGTCTTCTGCATCTCCCTTTCTTGCCTCTGGTTCTAGCAAGATTTTCCTATCAAAATAAATGTGCTTGAGTTTTTCCAAATCAAAGGGAAACAGTCTGACTGTGAGTTCTAAGCTTTTTCACTGTATATGCCTGAATAGGCACAAACTGCCAAAGACTGAAAGACACTCGATTTATGCTCCCTCACTAAAGAAAATACGTACATTCAATAGTTGTGATTCTTCACATGGATAATAAGAGAAAAGGCTCCAAATTTTGCAACCATCAAGCACAAAGTTGATGTTCCATTTTAGTTTTGTATTATTTCTCTTACTTGGCACCCACATGATTAAGAATTATGGGGAGTCCCTTTTAGTTCCAAACTTGCTGGCATAAAGAGAACATTCTAGGTTCTGGAGCTTCAAAGGATTATTCCAGTCCTATGTGCTAAAAGCAAACCATGTCTGTAGAAGTAAACTAGCAGGTCAGAGTAGCTGGGCATCTTCTATTTTCTCTTTATCTGCAAAGTCAACTCAGATGTAATGGAGTAAGTCAAGCATCTCCTCATTATTACGAAGAAACACTGTCCTTTTCCACTTTGCCTATAAAGGGACTAATTTTGTAAAGTCTTAATCTTAACTTACTTATGAATGATGGTGACCACTTCTCATGTCACCAACAGAGCACCAGAGGGGGAGAAGCAGGAACCCATGCTTGAATAACCCTTCAAGGAGTTATTCAAGGATGCTTCGATCCCTCCCTGGCTGTCTACAGAAAAATCAAGCACCTGTTACTTCCCCTCACCTGGAGAGGGAAGGCCTGGCCATACTGAACTTGGACATCTGCAATAGAGAAGCCCATTGGTGTCTAGCACAGAACAGAAGTCTTATGCCACTTGGATTTTTGCCAAGAACTCTAAATTAGCTTGGAATAAGCATTGATCTAACACTTTCTTATGGAAGTGTGTTTTGTACATGTAAGTTTCCTGAAGTTCTCTGACAGTTTCTGTAGATGAGTCACAGGCTAGGACACTATCACTTGACATGAAAGGCTTCATAAGGACTTAAACCATAATATGCATATGATTTTCTAAGTGTGACTGGGGTCAGTTTAAAGAATCTGTTTTGGTATCTTCCTATTTACTATGGTGTATTTTCATTGCTTTATGTGATATTCAGTGTGGAATTATATCATAGTCAAAGCTAAGCTCAGGAACTTTCAACTATCATTTCATTTTACCTTGCCTGTTCAGTTATTATGACAACAAATTGTGCAAATAACAAATCTATCCATTTGAACTCACTCAATTTAGAAAGAAAGTTTATCATAGCAGGATTTAATGTATCTTGCTATTACTAAACTACTAAAGTGCTTTGCAAACTTTGCATAAATATATCTTGAGGCTATATGTACTTATAAGGAAGGAAATTTTCAGGAAAAAAATTGTTTCTGAGTGAAGGAAACATTTTCAAACCTTTTGTTCCACCTCTCAAGCCAGTAGCACTAATTTAAATCAGGGTCGGGGTGGGAGCTCTTATATTGAAAGTAAATGATGGTAAAAAACACAGATGCCTCCATAGCCCTAAAGCAATTGTTTCAACCTTAATTAATTATAGCAATGCTTCTAGAATGGCACAAATAAAAACATGTACACAGGTAAGTGCCATTATTATTTTAGAAAACATCCACCCCTTGCCCCATTCTCCCTGCTGGGTTTCCTAGCATATCAGCACAGCCTGCAGAGCTGCGAGGGGAGAGCTGGATGTATATAACAAGGCCACGAGAGGCAACTGGCTTAAAGTCCAGTGGCCAAATTAAGAAAATAATTCAGGAGTCCTGCTTATTAGTCTCTTTTTCTTCTTCCCGAAAGAATTTCCTGCTTTCACATTCAAAGCGCTTTTTCAATGCTATTCTTAGATATTTTGGGGTTTGATCAAATTTTCATAGTCCATGAAGAAGAGATAAAACACAACCCTTTCTTTTTGAATTAATTTGATTTTTGTCTTTGGCGCTCCCAGCTATCAAGACTGTCCAATAAACCAGTTTTGATTCATAAATAATAGTTCCATTATATCTACTGTGCCACTCGTCAGAGTACCTGAAATTTTAATTCACTTGTTCAGCTAAATTTCATCTTCAGTTCATGGCCATAAAATTCCTTATTGACAAACTTTCAAACCAAGTTTGACTCTGAGGTATCTAGTCAACATTTTTCTTCTGTGTGGATATTAGTTTATTGAATAAGTGGCATCTGTTTTCCTCCACATCACTAGCAGAGTAGGTATTTCCTTTTGACAGCTTTGCAGGATTTATGGGTTCGCATGCTCTGAAGAAAAATAGTACTAAGCAAAAAATTCCAATTCATTACCTCTTAGTACTTAATTAAGTTCATACCACGGCACACCGGAGGTGAACCCTGAAATGACCGTGACAGCAGCAGAGCAGCCAGCTACATTATCTTTGGAAGACAGAAAGGATTCTAATGATCCTGATCTCATTTTCCCATCTCCGATTTTCATAATCTTCCTTCTACTTTGCTCCCCTTTAGACTTGGACAGAACTGTCTGGAAAGCAAGAGCAGATTGCTCTCAACCACCACGGTTCCAGTAGCCCTTCCAAACAATAAAGTCACAACTGTGACCTTCTAGAATGCAGGCACCTCTGATCACAGGGTGTGCCCTGAGGGGTGGCTGGGGGAGGTGATGGAACCTGTCAGGAAGGCAAGCAGTACGTCTCACTAACCAAACATACCACGCGCAGGAAGAGTCAGGGTTACCTGTCGGGGTTCTGCGTGCACACGTGCATCTGTAACAGGATCCTTTGTGTGAAAGTCTTAAAGCACTGCCCACATTTCCAAAGATGCCAGTCACTGAACTCCGAGTGCAGCTGGCTGGTGGAAGTCGGGCTCGCAAGGACTCGCTGGTTTTTCACGCTGATCTGGTTGTATCCTGATTCAATGGGCCCAGATTTATCCAGGAGAGAGAAGTTCCTGCTGCACGGAGTCTGTGGGAAAACGACGGAGCGCTGCTGAGTGGCTGGGGAGAGCTTGCTGCTCTTGCTGAAGGGCTGCAGAGCGTCCTGTCTACACATGGCTTCCATTACCGTGGAGGGGACATTTACTGGGAGAACAACAGAGTTTGAGAAGATCAGTTTTATTGGCCCTTAAAATAAACACAGTAACATGAACTTTAAAAAACTAATAAATCAACATTTTGAAATTTTGGTTTTCTGGACTCAGAATGAACATGATAGTAGACAATTTGATTTTAAGTTAAAGCACTGTATCACAACTTAGTGACTCGTTCAATGGCTAAGATGGCTTTTATTATGCAACTACTATATGCTCTAGATTGTTCACGCATGGCCATGGCCCTCACGGAGGTAGCTTATGACTTTAGACATAAGGACTCCATAATAAGGCTGCACTCTGCACCCTGGGTTTGGAGGGAGTTGGAATGGGAGAAACAGCAAGAAAGCAGAAGAGAACAGCAGGGACTGCTCAGAGAGGGTGGCCTTGGGCCGCATAGGGAAGGCAGAGTCAGGCCTTCCATCAGCCCCTTGCCAGCACAGGGCCGGTATTAAAAAAAAAAAAAAAAAAAAGTGGTGGAAAAGATGAAGGAAACTAAGACAAACACTCGGAGACACAAGTCTGACATGCTGGTCAGATGGTGAGGGAGACATGCCGACCAGGCAGGGCCATGGCTCTCAACACTGTGGGAATCAGGCTGGCGTGGAGGAGGGCAGGACCTCGAAGGACCTTTAAAGTCCAAAGGAATAAATAAGCAAAAGACTTCAGGCCTAGGAAATAGATGCAGACTGTTTCTGAGCAGAAATAGCAAGAAAAAAATAAATCAGTGTTCAGGGAAGGCTTGAGTGAGGCATGATTTAGACAGGGCGCCATGGATAAAGTCAGAACAGGGAGGCAATGAATTCCAGTGCTTGCAACTTGGACTTTGCCATCAGAAAGACCTAAGTTCAACTCTGCCTTTTATTAACTGGATGATCTTAGGCAAATTAATTAATCTCTCTGCCTTAGCGTCCCCACCTATAAAATGAAGACAGTGGTAGTAATAATCCTAAAAGTAACAGCAGCATGGCTTTGTGGTTGAAGCGGCCCAGATTTTAACTCCACTATTTAAGAGCCCTGTGACTGTGGGCAAGTATAAAACACGGACATTCACATTTAGCAAAAGGTAAAATGGCCACCCAAAAGGATGAGGGAGATAATGCATTGATAACATTTAGTAAATGCCTTCATTACCACTCAATGGATGTTGAGCTCTATGAGGCCTGGTCTCCTCTTTGTTAAAGCCCTTATTGTGAAGTTTAAATGAGATAATGAAAGTATTCATCCTAGGGTCTGCCATTAACAATAGCCAGATGTTATTATTATAGAAGGAAAAGAGACTAGAATGAAGATGACCCTAAATTGGGGTGGTGATAGAGGGAGTGAGAAAAGAACTAGAAAAAACATTTTTGAGAACGGAAATATAATATACTTGAAATTTGTTTTTTTTTTTTTAATTTACTTATTTTTATTGGAAGATTTTATTATTTTTAGAGAGAGGGGAAGGGAGAGAGGCAGAAAGGGAGAGAGGCATCAATGTACAGTTGCCTTCACTTGTCTCCAGCTACAGACCTGGCTGGAGACCTGGCCTGTAACCTGGTTATGTGCCCTGGCTGGGAATCGAACCAGCGACCTTTGGGTTAGCAGGCAGACACCTTATCCACTGTGCCACCAGCCAGGGTTGTTTTTCTTTTTAAAGTTATTGTGCTAAAAATATATATTACATGTTCACTGATCAACCCACAGGCTCAAAAGTGATTAGAACCTAATATGCTTAGAAACTATTATTCCCATTTATACAGTATCTACTGTACCAGTAAATGTATTTATTGGTTATTTTAGGGGTGAAAAATAACCAGTAGGTGTCAAAAAAGTAAAGGCTATAGGGTGTTCAAGAGAAGGAAAATAGAGACCAAAAAATTTGAAAACAATGACTGTCAAAAAGATTAGAGATGGGAAGTAAACCATTAGTTCAAGGCCACTTGAAGGAAACACATGAACTGGGAGCTCTTACACTTTCTGGCCACAGACAACTGCTGAGGTTCCTACATAGCATGAAAACTCAAGCATGCTCAGCTCTGAAGAGAGAATGGTGAGGACCATGATTACAGGCTATGCCCTTGAGTGGACAAGCAGACACCAAGTGTGGGGGCACAGGGTGGGGGGTGTGCCACCACTAAGGAATCTCCAGCTCACAGCTTTCTATACAATCACATGTTATTAGACACACCCACCACAAAAAAATAGCTCAGTCTACAATACTCTGTTGGCCTGATCCATCCCATCCTGAGAAGAAAAACTAAAGCAAGAGACTTGGAGGCCTGAAAGAGCCTAGTTTTCCTAGTTGGCAGTTCTTGACCCTGTCTGCACCTGAGCCTCACAGGGGAGATTGTAAAAAAATTAACCAGGCCCTGACCAGGCGGCTAAGATTGTTGGAGCATCGTTCTATGTAGCAAACTGTTGCAATTCAATTCCAGGTCAGGGCACATGCCTGTGTTGCAGGTTCAGTCCATAGTTGGGGCAAGTAAGGGAGGCAACCAATCAATCCATCGCTATTTTTCTCACATTGATGTTTCTCTCTTTCTCCCTCCCCTTTCCTCTTTCTCTCTCTAAAATCAATGAACATGTTGTCAGGTAGGGTAAAAAAAATTAAATCAGAACCACTTAGCAGAATCTAGGCATCTTCATTTCTTTCAAGTTCCCCAAGTACCTCCAATGCATAATTGGGGCTGAGGATCAGTGATGTAATTCTATTCTCTCTGATTATAAATAAAAACAGCTCAAGCCTAAGAAGGTCCAATAACTTGCAAGGACCACACATTCAGTTAAGGGCACACACAGCAGCTAGAAACTTTAGCTTTTTGATTACAGGGAACTTTTTCTGACCACACTCCTACACTGTCTCGACTCACCAGCTGTATTTCAAAACTAAAAATGACATTTTATAGCTAGTACATCTCACATGAACATGTATGTCATATATACACATAAATACACATGTAAACACGTATTTTATATGTAAATATTTATGTATAGTTTCAATTTCTGGGGCAAAAGTATATAATAAAGATGAAATTTGTCCACACATTTTAGACTTCCAAAAAAATCTTTGATTGCACACAGACTGTGTATTTTTAAAAAGGTACTTAATGAAAGATAAAGAGGAATGTCTTATCATATTTTGGCACATTTTTAATAAAAAGGAAAACCAGTAGGATTGTCAGAGATCAAGGGAGAACTTATCTTGTTTGGCCCATTCAGAACTAACTCGGAAGAGACAAAGCACAGGGAAACCACAAGCTTTCAGGCAACACTAAGCTCCCGCAGACTGGGAAATGCCATCAAGCAGGAAGGCGGGCACAGTGGGAAGACTGTGGAATGAAGATGTCATCAACATGCATGAGAGCAGGAAATCCGGCCAGAAGCTTCGCTGTGGAAAAGAGGGTTGGGATGCCTTTGGGGGAAAATAATACTCTCAGTAGAGATGAAAAATTCTAACATCTCACTTACGCTTCTGGAAAGCGGCCTAATAAATTAATTTTCAACAATTGTTATGGTCACCAACCCTTGATATTAAGCTGAAGAATTTGTGGGCCAGTGAATCTTGTTAAGTTTAATGATTGATGTCAAATGGTAATAAAGAAAACTTTAGACCAGTTTTTATAATAATCTAGGCTATATAGGATCTGAGTTAATGATAGTAATAGTAGTATTGAGGCAATAAGAGTTGGAATGGTTGGAATATAAATATTTTCTGTTTTATTATTGCTTCTTGGGATACCCCAATACAAGTGTAACTTTTTTTTTTTTTTTTTTTTTTTTTTTTTGAGATAAAGGTAGCAATACCTGCACTCTGAAGTCTACTCTGGCATGACCCTTTATTATACTTGTGAATAAATTCAATCCTACTGAATAAAATAAGCATATAATTTACAGAGAAGAAAAAGTAAGGGTAGGAATAGTCATCTTATTTGCTCTCTAAACTGTCCAGCACTCTCCCATGGAACCCCAGAGGTCTACAAAGCATAACTGTTTTAAAGCAGGGCCTAAAGGACACAGATAATTCTTTGTAAATGCCAACCTGATTTATGACAACAATCAAAAGCATTAACAAAATGCAGAGAAGTATCAGAAAGAAAATATGAAATGAATTCAGAAAACATTATCTCATCCCAACGCGAGACTGACAATCCAGATAACTGCAAAGCCCCAAAGATGACTAACTAAAATGATCAAAAAGTTGAACTGGTTTCCACCTCAAGAATACTAAGTTAGCAAAATCTCTTCGGTCTATAAAACAAAGATTAACAGGAAAAGGGCAAACTCTTAAAGGCCTAAAAGAATGGTAAGGATGAACATAAACTCATCAAACCTGGAAAATTATAACATTGAGAGGCCAATTTAAGATCTATAAAACAAAGTTCTGCTTTATTTCCTTGCCCACTCATTCAACCTACAAGTAGTTTCTGAGTGTCTGTTACACGCCTGACACTGTGCTAGGTGCTGCGGATGCAGAGGGAACAGGAAAGCTACAGCCCCGGTTTTTGTGTCACTTAAATACTAGAGAGAGAGACAGATAGTAAGCAATTGTTTTTACCGTCAGTATTACTCAGTTTCATCAAACCCCAAATTCCATTAATGGTGAGTCATATCATTAATTGTAAATCATCATTCATGGTAAGGCATCTTCCAGGTTCAGAAAGCATGAAACGTGAAAAACATATAAATTTTTGAAAAATAGGACAGCTGATACCAGTGTGAGAAGTGTCATGAGAGAGAAGAAAGGGGTGCCAGGAAAACATGTATGCAGGATGGCTAAACGTGGGTGTACAGGATGGCTTCCCTAAGGCAGGGGCCTTGAATGTGAATCTGGAAGGGGATACGGATCAGACAGAAGTGTGGAAAGAGGACCTGGCAATGCAAGGAGAGGAGACACTGGCTGCTCTGCCAAAGGGCCTATGTGTTGGTGCTGAGGTGAGAAGGGGCCCGGAGCTGTGAAGAAATTGAAAGAAGGCTACTTTCCATCAAAAGAAGGCGCTGGGAAGGAAGGCAGCACAAACATGAGGCCTGTGGGGGCTGGGCAGGGAACGGAAATAAGGGACGGGAGGCAAGTGGGTACAACAGAGGGTTTGGAGTCTGTGGCAAACGGAACAAGGCATGGACAGTTGAATAATGTTTGATTCTATTTCTATGAAACATCATGTGAGCCATGCAAAATACTCCTGAAGACTGTATATAGCCCAAAGGCTAGATCAGATTAATGTTTTAAATGTATCATCATTCTACATTGTTCAATGAAAAAGGTGCAGAACAATGTATATAGCATGTTAACTATTTGTATAAAGGGGGAGGGGCAGAGTGAGAGCAAGAGGAAGCGTGGGAAGGTGACTGGTGCTTAAATGGGCAAAAAAACAGTATGTCTGGCAGGACATCTAAGAATCTGTCAACTGATTACCTCTTGGAAGAAGAATTATATAAATCCATAGTCCTTTCTGAGTTTTGATCTATGTAATCAAACTATCTATTAACAAAAGAAGTGAGTATGCTAAAACAATAAAATTAGCAAATCAATGAAACTTTACTTCTATGATACGGACAGAGGTGGTATGTGACATTCAGAGAGCTACTACAGTGGTCCAGGCCAAAGCTGGTGGTGATGCTGACAAGGCTGGTGGCAGCAGAAGAGGGGGGAAATGCACTGAGGAATATACACCCTGCAGGACTTGAGAACTGATTGGATAGAAGTGGGTAGGAGGAGCAAGGTGTCATGGGCTCCAGAAAGAGCAACCAGATGAATGAGAGGGAGAGGTAAGTGGTGGGAGTGGGCAGATGGTTTCAGTTTTACATGTTTGAGACCTGTGAGACATGCAAGTGAAGATGTGGAGCAGACGGTTGGATAGGAGCCTGGGGCATGGTGAACAGATCTGGCCCAGAAATAAAACCCTGAGATGCCCATTTTAAGTCAGGAAACAGACTCAAAAGGAGATTTAAAATTTGTGTGCAGGCTGACTGAGAAGCACTTCTCAGTCAACACCTGCTGGGAAGCGAGGCAAGAGGATCTGTTGAGAAAGGAGATTAGTAGGCCTGGGGCTGGGAAAGTCCTTCAGAGTTACCCTGCCTCAGGACACAGGAACCAGTCCTCAATACCCCCTACATGGACCATCAGTAGACACAGGCTCCTGGGGAAGAGGGCATGACCAAGGTAAAGAGGCTCTCAACCAGGAACTTGGGCATGAGGGCCTCAACTCTGGCACAGAGTTGAGATCCAGGCAGCACACCACAGCACCCAGGAGGTCAAATCTCTCATGACAGCAGTATCCCTGGGTCTTTGTCCCCTCTCTGTGAATGCATTATCAGTGAGTGATCTTCTGCTGGGTACAGACAAACACAGAGGCATCCCGATGAGTGATTTCTCCTTTGCTTCTTCTAGGTTCCTACAGGTTTCTCCACTTCTGGACCAATTTTTATATTAGTTTCCTGGCCCAGGGTTCCCATACCCAGCAGACAGAGCAAGATCAAGCCCACACCATCTCACTGCCAGGGCTGCTTTCCAGCGTGGCATTGTTTTCACCCAATGGCTCAAGCAGGATGCTTCCTTCTAGAGGTTGGCATTTTGCTAGTCCTCATTCAGGGACACAATATAACTTTCGGTTCTTGGGTTTCTGTAAGGAATCCAATCTCAGGGTCCCATTGTATACAGGGGCCTGGAACTGTGACTGCTCCCAGCTGTGCTGATTGTCACCTTCAGACCTGAGCCCCATCGCTGGCTCACTGCTATGGCATTGCACGTGGTGCGTGCACGGTGTTCTGTTGCGTAGTTCTGGCCTTCCCCTAGACTAAGTGCCTTGAGACAGGGCCTGCGTGTCTGTACCCCATTGCAATGCTTCCCAAAGAGCCCTGCACGCAACGGTCCTCAAGTTTCACATTCTGCCACCTCAGCTTCCTAGGCCAGTTCAGAAAACACAGCAAAAAGACCTGACATTTTTTCCGAGGTTTTTAAAAATATTTCCTCTGAAATGAATGTAATATGTTGAGGCCTCTACCTGCTGCAGGAGTTAATCCCCACAGGAAGCTCTGGGGCCCCTGCTCCTTCTTGGGGATGCAGTCTGTCAACAAGGGGAACCTGCAGGCCCCTCTGAGAGAAGAGCTCTCTCTTTGGAATTCTATTACCTGGAAAACTATGGCTTTTTAAAAGAAAATAGGAATTGAGAAATCAGCTCCAGAACCCAAATAACTATGTGACACGCTGCCTTCTCTTTGAGGCAAGGCAGCTTCCAGGGGCTGGTCCAGGCAGAGCAGGCAGAGTGTGTGCCCCGCGGCTTCATGGCCACCACCAGCACTCGGAGCCTGAAATCACTCTGTAGGAAATGTGTACTTCTGATGAAACAACCATGGGAAGAAAATGATATTTTTATAAATGAAAGTGTTAAGTATTATTCACTAAGTAAAATCATATTTTCGCTTAATGTCTTCGGCCAACTAGCAATTTCATTAACAAAGAAAAGTCTGGCTGCAATATTTAATCCCCCAATATTTAATGGCGGTAAGATTCTCAATATTTCCCCAGCAAGCATTTATTAATTGTTTACTGTGTGCGTAGAACTATAAGCAGGCTCTGCACAGGCACTTTGTCAAGTAAGTCTTTGATCTCAAGAAGCTTCTTTTTAAGGTTCCTTATTTATTTTGTGGCTAGCTCAGTAGGATAAAAATTGTCTTAGAATTGCTAATCCAGTTTAGATGATTTAAATTACTCAGGGCTGGGGAAGGCTTTCTGTTAAATTATCTGTCCATGCCCTTTCACACATTTGTGCTTTTAAATCACACAGACTTTTTTCTCAGTGCAGAATAAGGAACCCTCATTATAAGTATCCCCAGGTCTCTCAGTGAATCATGTGGAATGAGAATCCATCTTAGATTCAGAGTCAAAGTCATATATCTATCTCAGCCACACCATCTGATGAAGCTTTCTGCTGGTTTCTTGGGTGGCCTGTCACATGACAGATATACGACTTGGAGACAGGAACTGAAATACAATTCCTGTAATACCCCTAGAGGGAAGGTGGATTGTCACTGTTGATCATTTTAGTCAGTGACTTAATTCTTTTAAATTTTCCCCCATCCTCAGTTAGAATTCTGAACTCAACCCAAGAGCTGCTTAGTTTACCTACTGAATCCACAAGACTTCAAGCTCCTGTGGCTTAGTGAATTTTCTTCTAAGGATTTCAGGTGCTAAATGATATAACATATACCCTGGTAGAGTTCATTCAATACTCTAATCAGCTACATTTCACATGGATTGGACTCTATGAGACGGACTGTAAAGCAAAGCACATGGTGCATCCAAAAATTACACTTTTTGATGGCACCCTGGCAGTGGATTTGAAGACCAGATGGTATACTCTTAGACATCCATTTTTAGGTGCCTGTGAACAACACACCAGAATCCTCCAGTCCAACCCCGACACTCCTCTCATCCTGTAACAATGCCATGAAGCAGAATGTTGTAGGTGTGTGACTTCCACCCCAAACATCCATGTCAATGGTGAGAACTGCAATCCCTAAGTCATCTTTCCATGTCAGTTTCCCTTCCCAACTCACCACCCAGGAAATAGCCATTCCATCCTTCCAGCTGCTCAGACCAAAGCTTTGGACTTATCTTTGACTCCCCTTTCAGTCTGCATCTGATGTGTCAGCAAGTGCTGTTGGCTTTATTTTCAAAATATATCCAGAATCCAACCACTTCTCACCATCGCCACCACATCTACACTGGTCCACGCTACCACCATCTCTCTCTTGGATTCCTGTAAGACCCTCTACCTGGATTCCCTGCTTCCCCCTCATCCTTTACTGGCTCTGCTCAGTAACCAGAGCCATTCTGTTACAAGGTTAGTCAGCCCACACCACTCTTCTGCTCTAACACTCTGCACTAGCTCCCTTTTACCCAGCCAGCACAGCGTAAAGGACAGGGTTCTGACAGTGGCTTCCTGGGCCCTACAAGATCCTCCCCATCTCAATATCTAAGTTAATTTCCTTCCACCTCACTCCCTCCCAAACACCTACTTCAACTTCTGTGATGCTTTTCCAATGAGCCAGGAACATCCCTATCATGGGGCTTTTGCATTTCTAGACAGCTGGCCTGGAACATTCTTCTCTCAAATAATACGTAGCTTGTTCTTTCAACTTCTTACATCTTATCCCAAGGGTCACATATCTAGTAGCAACTACCCTGATCACTCTATAAAACTGAAATTCCCAACTCCTGGTGCTCCTTACCTCTTCTCTGTTTTGTTATCTCTAAAACACTTCTTACAAATTGTTTAGTTACTCATTTATTTGTTGATAATCTGTCTCCCTCCACAGGAAGGTAAGCCCCATAAGGCAGAAAGTCTTGTCTATTCTGTTCATTACTACATTCACAGCACCTAGCAAAAACACTGGCCTATAGTAGGTGTTCCATAAATACCTGAGGAATGAATAAATGAATGAGTGAATGGCTAGTTGGACTATGTGCTGTGTACTTTAGAACTCTAGGCTTCGCTATGTTTATTCCCAGATAATCTTCAATACACACACCGTTATGACATCTTCAGAGTTTGTAGCAGGTTTTAAGAGATTTCTGGAATCCTTTTGGATCAAATTCCACATTTTGGAAGGTGAGCTTATGCCAAGGTTCTACAGACAGGCCCATGTCGGCAGATTAGGTATGTGTAGGCTAGGCTGATACTGATGTTTTTCTGTCCATGGACCTATAGCTAGTCTTAGAGAAGCTGGGGCATGGAGCCATTCTAGGGAGAGAGAGCACACTAGCCTCCAAGTCCACACCTGCCTCTAACACCAGCCATGCACTCATGCCCAACACTGAGATTTTCTCCTCTGCAAACAGACTCTCCCTCAAACAAGGGTATCACCGCAGGAAAGACACTTCCCAATGGAAAGTTGGAAAGTCAGAGGAATGTGCTATAAGTCCAAAGATTCATATTTTGACTTCAGATTGGTTTGGGTTCAAGTGTGAAAGGAAAGTTGATAGTAATATGCCTTTTGAGGGTTCTATTTTTCACAAAGAAAATAAAAGCAACATAGACAAGAAATATCTGGTCATCAACATTCTATTCAGTAGTAATATGAACATTTTTAAATTGGAGTTTATGTATATGAAAAAGTGGAGAAGGATAAAGTAACATTAAACTTTTCTTTCAAAATAAGGTTTCTTAAATAGATCTGCTCTCTCAGCTTCCTTTTCTGTTGCATAATCCCAAATGATCAGTTCACCGGTTAGTCAACTTTATGACAAGAAAGAAGCAGCACAGTTGTAACCAGTGTCTCTCACTGAAGCACAGCAGAATCCCCTAATTCTCTTTCAAATACTGAAAATCACCTTAAAAGATTCTTCAAAGAATTGATAAAACAAAAATATAAAGTTTAAGTGAAAATTGCTGCAAGTTTTCATTTCCCTAGACATCAGATTATTTTTTTAGAAGATAACAGCTACCATGGTAAGAAAGATGGAAGAAAATCACAGGGTTCATTTAGGCAAAGAAATGTAGAGACTCAAATCCCCCAGTGATATGCCTACAATTTTTACTACTCTTTCTCATAGAACTAACTACTAAGGAGGAAGCACACCCTGTGGCCTAGAGGGATTGCTCCTGATGAAAGGGCACTGTCTTCTCATCCCTTCAGCTCTGCTTGTGGCCCTCAGAGAAGTTGTGCCTCACGCTAGTCTCGCATCCCTGTTAAGGTGGCATGCAGAGAACCAGACACACAACAAGCACTCGGTGGGCACCAGCTGCCTTAGCAATGCTGCTGGCAATTATTTCAAACTCTGATCAATGTTTTGACATTGGAAACAGGTGAGGAAGATTGGCCTGTACGAGTCAAGATGTTCTGTGGAAAAGCAAAGGACAGGTAGGGAAGAGAAAATAATGGAACAGACTTTAGCATGTTTGTGTAATATGGCAGAGTGAACGCATTTCAGGAGTTTCAAACAACACTACTTAAAAGTTAGCTTTAAAATAGAGCTTTTGAGATGTAAATTCAGAGCTAAAATAAATTCTTACAGTTTTCATCCTGGGCAATGCATTGTAAGGGGATCCCAAAGAAAGATGTATAGCTGTCATTGTACCACACCAGAAGCTCGGTACCCCTGGGAATATCTATACAGGCTCGGTAGAATATATTCGACCTATTCAAAACAAAAGAAAACCCAGCTTAGTAATACGTAGGACTTATGTGCCCCCATCCATATTTTATTGCCCCCCAAAAAGTTCTGCTCAGCTCCAGCTAAACAGTTTTTGTCATAAAATCAACACCCACCTTATCATCCCCACCAACCAATTAGAGCCTGTGATCAGTAAGATAAAGAGCTAACAGTTTATTTCCACAGTGCCCCTTCCTAGAGCATCTTGGCTGCAGAGACAGATATTTGGCCTGTGAGACAACAGAAAGGAAGAGTTCATTTAAAAAAAAAAATTCCATCTCACACTGATGAGAAAATTCTCCCTCTTGGCAAACTGGAGACACGGATGCCTCAACCCTGTATATAAATTAATACTATTGATTTCTTATTTGAAGAAAAAGCATTATGTATCTTCTTGTGGTTTGGCATTGGGAGTTCTTGCATTTGTAATAAAATTAAACAGCTCTGTGATATAGGGATTGAGAAAAATAAAAATCTTCCCCATTGACTTCCTTCTAAAGTCTGATACAGAAGGACAAACCCCCTCATGTGGAATGGAGGGCAACTCGATAAACACAAGAGGAGCACTTTACTCTGGCTAAAAGATCGCACTCTGCAATGATAGAGTGAAAGTACCGAGAAATAAACCTTCTTTAAGCTTTGGTACTGTGAAGAGAAATCTACAGAGCAAAAAAAAAGAAAAAAAAAATGAGACTTCAACTGGTTTTCTCAGTGAAGAATTGCTACACGTATTAGCCTCAAGTTCAAGATAAAAGTGTGTGGGGTTGGTGGGCCTTAAATTTAGCCTTTCTGTAAGGAACTGGCTGTAGCAGGGCAATTTGTTCCTTGTACAACACTGCAGACAGGAGGCGAATCCTTCACCACATTTTTCATGGCAGTGAGATATGCACTTGTCAACATATTTTGTCACCACAAAGTGGCTCTTGGCAATAGGATCATAAAGATCAATAAAAAAGTGCAGATTCTCAATATTTTACTTGCAGCTGCAAAAATTTCATTTATCTTGTTATTTTCCTTACTTGCTGCCATTCTGTCTCACGAGGGCACTGCTAGCTAAGCAGAATGTTTTTTCCCAACATTCTATGAATATCTGACAAAAACTCCAGCCAGTGGTCCGGACCTCGCCACCCTTCCTCCCTCTGCATCCCCGAGAGCCGTGCATTTTATTAATTCTTTCCAGTGCTACATTTAAAAAAAAAAGTCAAAATTGGAGCCGAGCTATAAATCACTGGCATCTCCTAACTTGAGAAAAATTGAGTCTACTTTGTACTTCACCCTTGTAACATTTCATCTCTCGGTTTGGCTTCCCTTAATATAAACACAGCGCCCAGCAAATGAATGTGCTAAAACCAAATGACACACTTTGCCGCTGAAAGAGCAGAACTGTTTTCAAGCAATGGGTGGTCTTCTGAGGCACGGAGTAGGCCGAAAGGAAAAAAAAAAAGTGTAAGCGTACACCGTTCCTTACAATCGGGCAGAGCTTCCAAAACTCGCAGAAATCTCTGCATGTTGAAGCACATCAAAGGGATTTTTCCCTTTTCAGATAATATTTCCTTGGCCGACATGTATTTAGTATTGTGGTTGGATGACTCATAAAGATAGCTTCATGGCGTCCCAACACAGTTGAAGCAGAATGCACGCCAAGAAACATTATTGTCAGCCTCAAAATAAAAACAAAACGTTCAGCTAAGGGTCAATCAATCAAGGGTGCTTTGAAGAAAATTCCATTTAGATATTACAAATCATAACAGAATGAATCTAAACCAGCTGACTTTTTGTGAAGAGGACATTCATGTACAATAAAAATTAGGCTGGCTCTTCAGGGTCCAACTTTTCTATTTTCTTACTCTTGGACGTGGTCACCAGTGATGGATGCCAGTTTTTAAAATTGTGTTTCTGTAGTTCATTTTATAAAGATCGGAACTAATCGAAAACAGATTGGCAGAGAGAACTTGAAGTTTAAGTGCCATGATGAAAAGGGAGCAATAAAATCCTCTTCATATTGACAGATAGGTAAGGGCTTCCTCATGCCCACCTTCCTCTTAGGGATTTCCAGTTTGCCCAGATGCAGGCTGGGCCTCAAGAGCTCCCTGGGTGCTCGTTCCAGAACCATCCCAGCTATCTCTTGCACAATCTTGACTAATTCTCTAGCTCCAAGTTTTATTTAAAAAAAAAAAAAAAAAAACTTCATGGCAGACAGTCAGCTGCAATAAAGGTGAGTCCTAGACACAGCAGCATAACCGAACACTGTCGTGTACATGTTCGTTTGAACCATTACTGCATGAAATATAACTGCATAACTGCACGGGAAACCAAGGCAGGGAAGTCACATGCTGCCCAAATAAGTTCCTTTTGAATTGGAGACCTTCAGAGAGCAAGCCAGATTTGTGCAGCCTTTAACCTATAAGGGGAATAAAGTTCTTTCTTTTTTTTTTTTTAAGGCTTCATTTTTTTTAAAAAAGAGGAAAGGAAAATAAATAGCCACAGGCAGGACTCCAAGTTGCCTCGCACAGGGCCTCCCGCTTTGATGTGTCAATGGTGCCTAATAAAGCTACACAGTTGCTTCTGATTCTAAAGGGAGCATGGCTGTTTATAACTGAGGTCATATATTTATATGGCACATGTTTTCGAGGGATTTTTGAGAAAAGAAGGCTTAGTGGTAGGGCTTTTTTTCCTATGTGATCTGTTTCTGCCCTCTTGTCTCCACTCCAGCCTTTAGCACCAAATGGAAAAGCTTGACCAACAGGTGCACTGAGCAGATGTGGCTCCGCATCTGCTTCTTAGTCCCCCAGAGGCCTCCCTATGGGACTCTGGGAAACAGTGCGGCTCCACCTTGTCACTGGGCTTTGCACAAACATCTCGGGAAACCTGAGGCCTCCCCTTGCTCCAGAACCAGCTCATCTCCTGAAACATTCTGAATCGTCCAAGGACCAGCGCCGAATGCGTTGGCATCTTTCTAGGGACCAAGAGAGGTTACTCTGGCTCAGGTACTGCTGCTGAGCATAATGGTTTTGGAAAAGCAGCCTTGGGAATGGCTGAGAGTCCTTGGTTTCCCAGGCCCTTGTGCAAAGGAACTGTTCCTCCTGGAAGCAGGCCTGAAGATGAATCCGGGCTGAACCTCGACACTTTGAGTTGCGGGTGTGTACATCCTACGGGGCGCTCAGCACAGGCCAGTGGGTTTACTGGGCTCATTCAGGTGAGGATGTGGCAATAACTTTACCATGAGCACTGAGTGAAAGAGGCCTTCTACTAGGATCTTTATTTCTGAATTCTCACAAAATTACAATGCAAGCACTAAGATTTCGGAAACCTAGCAAAACAGTTCCTGCCCATCCTTGCAGAGTTCCTGCAAAAATTCCTGCAGAATTGTTTCAAAGCTAGCATCAAGCCCGAATTGGTATATGCAGGCCCAAGGGCTTCAGCTCCATAAGTGGTAAATTGAGATATACTTTACCTGTACTGAACTACTGTTAGATTCTGTTCTCCGCAGTGCCTTGCACATCGGATATACCTCATCCAGCTCGACTTACTAGGTTCCCCACCATCAATAAAGTGCTGTAGTGTCCCATCTTGGTCATATATCTAGAGAAGAGGTCAGAAGGTCAAGTAGTTAGAATGAATCATCAGCAATCATTTTCCCTGTTTCCCTTGGTATCTTTATGTATCGGCTGCAAAAATTTATTGTCCTTAGGTTTTCTAGGGCTTATTGATGCTTCTGGAAACTCAACTGGAATAACAGGAAAATAGTTTTTGGTGACGCAAGTCAATCACACTTTTCTTATCAAGCCAATCTTCCCTGCATTAAACATAGTTGTGGTATCTCAAGGATGTGAGTGACCATGTTTCCCAAAGAACATTTAACCTATTTTGACAGGCTACTCCTAAGTAATGAGCTGCTGGATAAACAAAGCAAGCTGAAAGGAGAGGCCATGCTGACATGGCTGGAACATCCACATTAAAGGCCCCCAGCCTCAAACACGAACTATTCGCAGGCATGAGGAGGCAGTAACCGTCTGTTCAGTGAGCTGGGTGACACCTAGCAGAAGGCAGTTGGAGAGTTATGGAGCTGTACAGAACTGGTAAAACAGATTCTGATTTTGATGAAGTAAATGGACTCTCACCTCGCAGAAGATGTAGGACTTTAGCTGTCCGGACCTGAAACTATTAGGAGAGGAGTCATCAAAAAAGACAGACCCTCGAAAGCAAAAAAAAAAAAAAAAGAAGAAGAAGAAGAAGAAACCGTTTTCTATGGGTTTCAATGTCTTAACTGAGGTTGTCTATTAACTATTGCCTTGAGTCATCTCAAACAGGTTTTCCTTCAAGACTGTGTTCAAGAAAGTGACATCTGCCCCAAACCTGGCAACAGGCCTGGGATCAAAAGTCTCGTGCAAAACAGCTAGCCAGCCGGGCACAGATGGGGTCAGTGCTGACAGCAAAGGCAATCAGCTCCCACTTCCAGAAAGCAGGTCAGCCCTGGGCTCCTGGGAGGATGTGGTCCCTGGAGGAGTGGGAGATCAGGGGTCACACATGTTCAGCAACTCCAGTGGGCCATTCCCTGTCCAAGGGATATCCGAGAAGCAAGTGGAACCATTTTTAGGACCATTTTGAAATTGGATCTTTGCAACTAAAATCAGCAGTGGGATCAGACAGCTGCTGAGGTGTTCCCCAGAGCATCACGAGAAACCATGTCTCTTACTCTTGCTAATCAATCAGCTTTTCCACTTCTTTATAAATAGTCACAGAGTGTAAGTCTTACAGAGAGTCTCAATGGTTATATTTAGGTCCTAAACTTAGTATGGTCGTTCACATTAATTTAGCTCAGTATGTCTATTCAAGGGGCCAAAGGGCTTAGTGATGACAGTCTCTGTCTTAATCATCATTTAAAACAGCTGATATATAATTTTTTGCCTGTCTTGAATTCATTTGTCTCCACCCCCAACCCTTCCACTAACCCTCACAAATAAAAGATAGACATCAACCTAAAAATTACAATTGTTTGAGAAGTTACCACTACATAGCACACTATGCTCATCACAGCTGATAATCAATGTCACCTGGGAAAATTGAATAAATTCCTAAATTACATTATATTTCAGATTAATGACTTCTTTAAATTCTCAGTTTAGGGATGATGGCAGAGACCGGAAACATTTCATGTGGTGGGTACATCTGCCACATGAGCAATCTAATGACAGACTTGGTATTTAGGGTGGCTAAATATACTGTAGTTATTTTATTGTTGTTTTTGTTTTCGTTTTAAGAAGCTGGTTCAAAGGCTGAAGGTCTCAACCCTGAGCTTGCTGTTGACAGCCCATGTGGCAGTGAACAAGGCCACCAGTTCCTTAAATGCCACTGTTTATCTATAATGGAGCCAAAAATGTTGATGGCCCGGCCCTCTGCTCTGTCCTCTCCCCAGGAACAAACAAACCTCCCACGAGGAATGCTGGTGAAAATAATTATGGAGGTTTTGGAGTTCAATTCTCCTTTGCACTTCTAGCCAATGTCCCGAACAGCAAGGAAAACTAACATTTGTAAGTAGTGGGTGCTACCTTCCATGTCAGTTGAACACCAGGCACTAGCCAGGCAGTCTTGAAAATTAGTATAAAAAGTATTTCCTCCTGCATTCTGGTCTCTGCAATAATTTCCTTAAACTAAGCATATTATGACTACAGGAAACCTGCAATTTTTGCTTGTCTAACCAGTCTGCTACCTGCCTTAAAGAAAAGATGGCTACCTGTCAGGCTTTTTCCAACTATCACCCAATAGAACATGGCAGGAGACTGAGCCTCCTTGGCTTCAGCTAATACTGATATTAAACCGTTTTCTTTAAGCTGTGATGAAAACCCCCTGCCCATAACAGTGCCCGATCAGAGGTGAGGTAACTCATTTAACCACAATTGACCCTTTTCTTTCCTTCAGCCCCCAGAGTCCAGCTATTATCAAATCCAGTTGAATTTGCCTTCTAAACTTTTCTTGTGCACCCATCTCTTCCTCCACAGATACCTTCCTCACCCAAATCAGCTTCCTTTCTCACTGAAAGTATTGCAGTGGTCTCTTAACTGATCTCCAACAGCTTCTACAGGCCTCCTCCAACCAATTCTCCAAATGTAGCTGGAGTGATCTTCCAAAACACAATCTGATGACCTCCCCATCCTGGAAAGCTTCATATATCACAACATGTCAAGTCATAACAACATATATTCACAGCATGTAGGGAGCTCAACAGGCTTGGGTGGCCAGCACCTTCTTTCGGTTACAAAGGAAGGCCAAATGTGTGTGCCTTTCCATTTGGATCCAGGTTACCATGAGCCCTTTCTGATAAGAGTTAACATTTAAATTCAATGTTTCTTAAAAGAGAAGCAATGGACCACTGATGCCTACTTCTGTTAATAAAAGGATAAAACTGGGAAAACACCCAAATGTGAGTGCTAAATAGAAATTAATAATGACTTTTCAAAAAGGCTCTGAGTACTAATTTGGACCCTGTCATCACTAGCTCAACTTTGTTTCCATTTAAGAGCTCAGTTAAAATAAAATATGGGAGTCAAATTCTGCATGTAACTCCACTATACCAGGGCACTGTGCCTGTCTATAGCCATCGACTGTAGAGAAAGGGGCTGATGCTGTGCCACCAGGGTGAGAAGGAGCAACAAGTGAAAATGTTTCAACAAGGTTCAGTCCCAAGCAGCACCAACAATTTCAAGTTCAGGAATGGGTTCCTGGAGGTTGCACTAACGCCTCTAATTGTGTGACAGTAAAGGGAAATTTTAAGTTAGATGCCTAAGAGGTCTCAAAAATTTAAGGAATTTAAGGAGACAAAAGAATGCTAAGAGCAAAAGTTACTTCGTTTTCATTACCTTTCAAAAGATTTAAAATAAGCATTAAAATATTAAAAATCATGCATAAAAGGGTTAGATGTCTCATGACTTAATGAAAATGTTGAAAAGGTAAGAAGTTATATTTATTCAAATAATAAGAATAAAGAGAGTTAAATCTAGAGGAAGATTTACTCTGAAAGAACACTTGATTAAAGCACAGTATATGAACTGGATCTTAATACAAACAGATCTAGCTCAGTCATATTAAGATCTGTTTGTATTAAGATCCAGTTCATATAAATATCAAATATATATGTTGACTGAGAAAATCAGGTTGCAGATTGATACCATTTGTTAACATTTCAAAATATACAAAATAACACTCTTAATACTCTATAATAGTGTACATTGTAATATGCATAGAGCAATCTATCTACCTATATATGTTGTAAAATTCTGAAAAGGAGCACTGGAAGGATTCCTGATAACTTTCTCATAGTACTTGCCTTGGGAAGGAAGAGGATGGAGGAACACAAAGGGAATAGCTCTGGCTGGATAGTTCATTTGGTTACAGCACTGTCCCAATACACCAAGGTTGTGGGTTCGATCCCTTGTCAGGTCACATGTAAGAATCAACCAATGAATGCATAAATAAGTGAAATAACAAATCAATGTGTCTCTCCCCCTTCCCTTTCTTCTCTCTAAAACCAGTAAATACAAATTTTAAAAAAGTGGGGACTGACCACTGTGGCTCAGTTGGTTGGATGTTCTTCTGCACAGTGAAAAGTCACTGGTTTGATTCCAGGTCAGAATACATGCCTGGATTGCCAGTTCAGTACCCAGTCAGGGTGTGTACAAGAGGCAACCAATTGATGCTTCTCTCCTTCTCCTTCTCCCTCCCTTCCTTTCTCTCTAAAACAAATAAAATTTAAAAGAAGGGAATTAACACTTTATCGGAAATGCTTCATTTTTCTCCAAAAGCAAATACAGTACACCAAAGTGTTAACACTCTGATGGCCTGTAAATAGGCATTAATATATTATACACTTGGTGCTTTTCTGATTTTTTTTTCCCAAAAAAAACAAAGAAAGAAAAATAAATAAAAAGGAAGTCTAGCCACTTCTTTCTTTATAGTTCAGTTTTTGCATGTGTTGTTAAAATGAAGAAGCTGTTTTAAACAAAGTTAAAAACTACACCTGTGTTATACTCCTGGGAAAAATAAGTTTGAATATGTATCACTGCATCATCAATCACTTATTTCTTTTGTGATGTTGCTGTTGTTATTTTAAAACCACTGTTTTTGGTATGTACTTTCTATTTTACATCAGGGGAGCAGAAATGTAAGTAAGGGGGAAAACTAATTTTTACCTTTTTAAGAGATTTACAGTTTTCAATTCAATAACACTTTTTGGGATACAACATATGTGGTCAAAATAATGATCACAACTTCTGCCTCATTATAAACCATGCATGACATTAACTGAAAACCACCATGCAAAAGGCGTATTTTATTGCAATCTTGGATATTAGAAAGCACCATTCTCCCTCTCATTATCTTATTTTCCTAGAACAAGAATCTACTTTAAATGAGAACAGCATGAGTAAAAATGTACCAACATTGTACATTATAAACCCTAATCACCAGGAGCTTGTCCATGGCTTTGTCATTTATAAATGTTGCCAACTTACGTTAATAATAATAATAATAGAGAAACCATACTGGTGGGTCTGAGCAATCTATTCCTCTAACGTCAGATTTTTAGACTAGTGTCTCTCAGGGTGAGTTCAGGCAACTAACCAACATTGTTTTTTCTTCACAGTGCTTTTAAAATGCGAACAATTTATTTATTTTCTCTTTTTTCTTGGAAAAAAAAATCAAAATATGGGTCCCTAGTCTCTGGCACTCATCCACTGAAGCTGAGAAAAAGAAGGTAGCCCCCTTTAGATCAGCTATGTACTTTTCTGTTGGGTTGGCCAAAGTCTGTATGGTTTTCTTTCCATAAAATAAAAGACACCCTTTTCATTTTCACCAATAACTTGATTGATTTGGGTATTTTGAGTATGTCAGCTATCTCCCATATGGTATAATGCTGATTGTTCTCAACTAATGTCTCTAGTTGATCACTATCAACTTCAGCTGGTCTACCCAACTATGGAGCATCGTCCAGTGAGAAATCTCCAGCATGAAACTTAACAATCCACTTTTGACACGTTTGATCAGTTATAGCACCTTCTCCATACACTGCACAAATCTTTGTGTGGGAGGGGGCGGGAGGTGTGGTGTGCTTCAGTTGCATTTTTATCTTTCTTGAAATAAGAAAGCATGACATGCATAAAATGTGTGTTTTCTTCCATCTTCAATATTAAAATGGCTACACAAAAACTCACCAATTTTGATAAAATGTTTTAATCACGTGGATATAACAGCTGTCACAAATTAATCTAACAAAATTGTTTCAAATGACATTAAAGACAACTAAGCACTACCAGAGCTATCCTGGAAAAAAAAAAACCCACTTTTTGGCTAACCCAATACTTCTCCATAGTCATTACCACTTTCTGTTGTTTTATGGGATTCTTTACTAATTTGCTTACTTCTGGCCTCTTTCAGCATCTACATGTGTAATCCCTGCTATAAAGGAATTATCGCTATTCCTGAACATCAGGTTGTTACAGCTGGGGGCCACTTTCAAGGAAAAGTTTGAACTGATAGCCTGGAAACACTGCAAACATTCATCTCTCCTGTGCTGCCCAGCAGCATCATCTGACTGAGAGCTCAGCTTCTGGGCTGTAGTTTTCCAGGGTGTGGGAGAGCAAAGAAAAGCATTCGTTTCATTCATTTTTACCAGCAGCGGCTTTCAATGGTCTTTTTAAGCAAGGGATCCCCTTTAATTCAAAGAAGCCTTAAGTATAATTCCACCATAAAAACAGATAAAAACTTGCCCTGACCCACTAAAAAACGAATGAAAAAAAAAAAAACAAAACAAAAAAAGAAAAAACAGATAAACAGAAAGCTTCCTGGTCCACTATAAACATGGATAAAAAGAAAGCCCATCAGGAACACCCTGCCAACTCAATGAGCCTCACTTTGCTCTCTGAGGCAGTTCCTGGGACGTCACCAAGGGCTTGCAGGGAACTAAGGGGCCCTGTTTGAAAAACCACAGGCACTGCACTTCCTGTAGTAGGTAGACCCCATGAAGAGGTCAGTCACCAATCCTGCTAGAATACTGAGTACCTTGGCCTAGCAAAAAATTTCTGAAAGGGACCTTAGCCACCATCTGTTCCAACACAATTGGCTTATGTATAAGGAAATGGGCTTTCCAAAACTTGGTGACTTAGACAAAGTAAGAAGACTGCTAGTCAGTGGCAGAATGAGGCCTGTCTTCAGGTGTCCTCACCCACCCCTCAATGCCTCTGCCTTCCTATTAGAATTATGCTGAGGTCTCCCTCTCATTTAACCCAGCAAATAAATACCCAATAGAGAGTATTAACAACTGAGCAGCTGACATGAGGGAGCACATTTTATGCCCAAACATCAAACAGAGGGCCTCATGCAAGAGGAACTCAAAACATGCTGAAGCACTCAGTGGATAGGTGCCGGCCTATGAACCCAAAGGTTGCTGGTTTGATTCCCCAGCCAGGGCACAGAACTAGGGTGCAAGCCAGGTCTCCAGCCAGGTCTGTAGCTGAAGGCAGATGAAAGGCATCCATATACTAATGCTTCTCTCCCTTCCTCCCTCTCTCTCTGCCCTTCTCTCTGAAAACAATAAATAAATAAATAAATAAATAACATGCTGAAGTGAATTGAACTGAACCTTCAAAATAATTCTGTAGCTTCTTAGAGATCTGAGATTTTTATCCAAAGCTTGAGAAGAAATCCCACTAAATGTAATTAAAACTTCATTCTAAGCCCTAGCAGCTAGGGCTTTTTTTTTTTTTTTTTTCTTTTTCTTTTTTTTTAGCTAGGGCTTTTTTAACGAAAATATGACATCTGCCTTGAACCTAACTTCATTCAATTCTGTGAAATGCAAGGGTGAATTTCACAGGATGATTAAAATGTGTTAAACAATTACAACCATAGCAGGCTGAGGAAAGAGGTTTATGTGAATTTCCCCTTTTATATCTCAGCCCCAGCACTGTTGCAGTTCTTTGCACAGCATGTGGAGGACCCAGGGATGAACCCACCCAAGGTGGTTTCTCAGGTCTCCTTCTGTTAGTCTCCATCCAGCGTAAAATTCAGAAAATTTCAATTTCAATAACCAAGTGTATTAGTAATTTGAAAAACTCAACTGAAAAAATATACTGTCTGCCAAGATGCATAAAAAATGTTTCACTGTGAGATTCCTCTGTGCCAGGAGGTAGAGGTGCATTATTTTGTGGCCTGTTGGGCCTATGGGCTATGGCATTGTTTCCACTGTGAACAGTTAAAACCAGAACACCTCTGTTGCTAAATAAAATATTTGACTTTTCTTTTTTTTTTAGATTTTATTTATTATTATTTTTAAAGAGAGGGGAAGGGAGAGAGGCAGAGAGAGAGAGAAACATCAATGTTTGGTTGCCTTTCACATGGCTCCAGGCATGGACCTGGCTGGAGACCTGGCTTGCAACCTGGTTGTGTGCCCTGGCTGGGAATCGAACCAGGAACCTTTGGATTCGCAGGCCAGTGCCTTTCTACTGTGCCACAAGCTGGGGCCAAGATTTTACTTTTAACAGTGTGGTTGTTCATGGAGACTTTCTTAAGTATTACTGGTGAAAACATGCAATGGAAGTAAATGGAGAGGACAGTGCATAAGTTAAGAGCATGTATGTGGTTGTCAATTGTGGCTCCACATCATGTGGCCGTGTGACTTTGAGTGGTTACATAACTTTTTGCAGAAGCTGAGACTGTCTTTGAAAAAAAGATAAAATGGTGCTAATAATGGTCCCTGTGTCAAAGGACTGGTAGGAAAATCAAATGAGCTATAGTGTAGTATATATAAATGACTCAAATGGGCACTAGGCACACAGTAAGAGTCCAAGGAGCACTAACTATCCTTTAGGCCAAAACTGTAATTATATAGGAAATAGCCCAGGCAAAATCTACTAACCTGCTTGGAGACGCTGACCATAAGATACGTAAGATAATATATGCCGCATATGCAAACTCGTTATTGCTAGAGTTAGCAGACTGTAAGCTCAATGAGGGCAGAAATGCATTTCAAATATTTTTTAAATGTACCCATAGCTGCCTTACACAAGGTTTTGTACATATGAGGAAGTCAACTTTGGTTAAGAGAGGGAGAGAAGAAAACACTAGGGATGACATAAGGGAAGTGTAGAAGTAAACTAGTATTCTAATTTTATATTTTATTTCCCAGATGGGTTTATCAAAAAATAAAACAAAATATTTAAAATGCTAGATGAATGTGAATATTATCTAGAAAATAGTGAAGAAGCATTTCTTTAGTTCTATATTCTCCATTTCCTAAGTTAAATCAGTCTTCAGTTTAATAGTGTTATAAAAATGTCTTTCAAAAAAACACAGGCATCCTTTAAGAGCATTCCCAGAGCATATCTGTAACTAATGGGTAGTTATTACAAGTGTTTTAATTAATTATGGCTTGAGGACCCCAAAAGACCTCTCCCTGAACATCACCTACCATGTAAGATTGCTTGACCTCTGAGGCCACCAACATTTCTAACCAGGAGGTCCGACTTACAGTGCCCTGTCTCCACATGAACAGTGGACATGTTCAAGGCCAGCGGGCTGTCTGTGTAATCCAAAGTACCTGGATGAGAAGCTGGGGACATTTGTGGATGGCAGCCTGGAGCATTAGGCCAACAGAGATCGCCGTTAGCCAGGGTTTCAGGGCACTTCTTCCCAAGCCAGAGAGGACAGCACAAGCACCACTGTGGTCTCCCAACCTCTTTACTTTTAAAGTTTCCAATCAAGCTAAATCAAGACTTGAGAAGACAGACCCCTCCCAAAACAATGTTTTAAAAATGAGTGAAACCATTTGCTCTCACCTTAACACAAAGAAAGAACAGTAGGTCCATACACATCTGTGCAGGATTTTAGTTTATAAATTACTTTCACAAGCGTACTTAAGCCTGATAACTGACCTTGAGGGTAGACTGGGACATTATTCTGTTTTGCAGGTAAGAAACTTTGGGCTGACAAGGTTAAATGATTTCCCCACAGGGAGGCAGTTGGTGAGTGTGACAAGGATAAAGCCCTCCCGAGCCACAAGCTACCCAGTGTTACTGCTTTTTTCTTCACATTCCCCTTGTCCTACCAGAGAGAGATAGTGGGACTTTTTCTTTAAAAGCATCTGAAATTCTCCAAATAAGCGTCATGGAGATGTTCATAATGATTAATAATGTCATTTATAAAACAAATCCCTGTTTTCAGAACAATGTCAATTTATCAAGAATTAATCTGTTAGTAAAATTTACACAAAGCAACCATGCAATGGATAAAGACAACTCCCAAACACTGCATTAAACCATTCTCCTTCCACTGGCAATAGGCCATAAAGACCAGGAACATCAAAAAATGAGTACGGCATATAGCTGTAGACGGAGATGCGTATTTTACAATGAAAGCTTCTTCATTAAAGCAAATACTGTGGCCAGATTAACTTGTTTTCAGTTTTTCAACTTTGTTTCTCAAGTATATAATACTATAGGGCTTTTTCCTCCATTTCAATCATGTCTTCCTCTTCCCTCCATTAGAATGAACTCTTTTTTGTTGTTATTTCCCTTAAGAAAACTTTTTCCTCACACTTTGGTTTGGAATGTTTGGAATGGCAAGATTTTGAGACACAGCTTCAAAGGCCAAGTAATAAATGCCCCATAAAATAAATGAGTAATGGTTATATACCCCATTGCTGTACTTTCAGCAATGCTGATATAAAGCTATATACTGTACTTTGTCAATTCACATTCATCAAGTCTCCGAAATATTAGAAAATCATTAGAGGTTTATGTTGAGCTTGCAGATAATACTAACATATAAGTCAAGCCTGAAATATGGTAATCAGAAAAACCGTTGAGAAGTGTCAATAAACTGTAAAACACCCGTGGCGGGGTTTGCGAAGCTTGCTTCCAAGAGCCAGCCAGGGGAAGAAATGGAAATGGGCATTTTGGTCACATGGTGGGTCAGCTGCTGTTATGTGTCAGGCTAGCAGAAGAGAACGGGTGACTCAGGATTCCAGCACAGAGGCCTGGGAGCCCCTGAGAGCAGCTGAGCGCTTGGTGAGTCACTTGCACTTATCTCCAAGGACGCCAACGGCCATCAGTACGGAGCCTGCCATCCATCAACCCGGAGTCCTCTTCAGTCCTCTGTCTGTTGATCAGAGGATGACTGTGTGGAGTTAGGCCTCCATTATCAGGATTTTGTCTGTGATCTGAACAAGCCACTGAACCTTTAACTTTTCACTTGGCAGAAGCATATATGTTGGAAAAGTCCTGACAGTTCATTCATTTTGCTCCATCCTGGAGCCAGTGGATGCCTGACTGGTGAGACCCGCCCTCTTTGATGTTGTATTCTTTTGAGAGTGCCCTGCTGTGAAAAAAATTTTATCCATCCAAATTAAAGAGAAATATTTCTGCATCCAGCTGTTAGCTATGACATGTTTGCCATTTTTCAGGGCACTGGCGTGGTGCCATCCACAGGCTCTGCTGCAAACCTATCTTTTCCCCTCTCGTCTGCTGCAGCAATAATATCCACAGTGCACAGCCGTCTCCAGGGTCCCCACAACATCAACACTGAAAAGGAAAATACTGCTAATCCCGATTGCTAAGAACAGCCTCAGAAATATTTTCATGGCCGCTTCATTTCTTCATTTCTCTTTTTTTAGTATCCTCATTAATGCCTTTCGCAAACTAAAATAAAATTCTTTGACCTAATTCGCCCATTTAAAAATTGCTTCCATCCCGTCTTTCCAAAAATCTAGTTTTTAATTAAAATAACCAACAAGTCCTGACTTCTATTAAATATATTTACAAATGAAATGAATTCGGCGCCTGGGAAAACTTGTTTCATATGAAGGGAAATCTGTGTAAATGAGGAAAAACTCTCATGAAAGCTTGTATAAACATTTAGATCTAAGTAATCAAAAAAGCCTGTGTCTTTTCATACTTATTAAGTGTCATTGGGGGCTTATAAAGATCACTGCCATGAACTGGGTGTATGGTAAACAAAGAGCCACTCACATTATTACCACATTTTTCTCCATATACTGAGATGAGTGAGTAAAACACCGCAGTTCCCAGTGAGCCTCCCATCTCTGGCTCTTCTCCCTCTGCCCTCTCATTTTCACTTGTGTTGAGGACGGGATGAGGGGAACTAGATTTCAGCTCTTTTATGTCAGAGAATCCTTCTTTGAGAATAATCTCAGACACACTACCTCATGGGCCTGGCTCACATCAGTAAAGGTGGGTTGTAAAACAATAAACAATGAAAACATGCTCTACACGAAAAAGTATCAATTTGGGAAAATAAATCCCAGGGAAATTTGAGCTAACATGCTCCTCCATTTGGAAGAAGAAAACCTTCATTTTCCACCAAACAGAAAAGAAGACCGTTATTTTGTTAAAGTGTGTCTAGAAATATTACCAGTATGAACTGACGGGATTGGCACATTATTAATAATAGTATATCAAATAGGTCTTCACTAGAGAACTGTTAAACAACACATTCAACTTATTGCACATACTGTGGCACACATCTGAATTCTCCATATGGTTCGTGTAGTATATCTTAGGGAGTACTACTTAACCCTGACCATACTGGAAATTTCTGTTTTATGAATTCTCATGGGTGAAATAGTAATAAAGATTTTGATGAAAACTATTACTGATTTTACACTTCAACATGGTAGCTAATGAAGAATACCATTTCTAAGCAGCTTGAACCAAAGCTTAGGTGCGAACTACTATTAAACAACAATCATATTAAACACTTACAAGGTAATAAGTAGGGAATATCCCTTAAAAACCAGACGGAGGCTATTTCCATGTATGTGTAGACATACACACAAGGCCCTGGAACTCACCCACTTTTTTTAGAAAGAAATTTCTGAAGACACAAAATATTTGTCCCAATGAAGTAATGGTTTCCTATGGTTTTACTTTCTTTTCAGAGCAGTCTACAGCTTTATTTCTCCACTGAAATGTGTCACTCTTTAAATTATTATGTTTTCCTAAGTCTACGACATTCTTTTCCTAACCACACCAATAAAGTGTGATTGTCAGGCACACTTTCTTAGAGGGAAAGCGACCATCTTTCCAGGGTACAAAACATATTTTCAGATCTGAAATAATTTAGGAGACATTCCTTACGTCAACTGGAAACAGGACTGAGCATGCATGCATTTCCCAGTTTACACCATCCTTCCCTGGATCACAGGACAGCAGCAGAGAGGTCATCAACTCTCAGATTCAGTGCTCCAGAGTGAGAATGTGAGGGTCACAACTGGCCTAGACCAGGCATGGTCCTGAGGGAGAGTCCCCTCAAGTTGCCCTCCTCCCAACATAATTGCTTACAGGAAAAACCTAATGAAATTCCAAGTTTGTCCTGGAACAAGAGATATGGGAGAAGGATGGATTTGGGCTTTTCTGAACCATTTCTCATGAAGGAAGGGCTGCACGGCTGTACAGAGGACTAAACAAACATACTCGTTTTGCTATGGGTCTCCTTCCCATCAGGATCCCCACAAGCAGGGAGATGGTAATGGCAGCAAAGGTGAGCCTCGAAGGTAGATTTCTGACCTTCCAGACAGCATTCTTTCAACAAACATTTAGTAAGCAGCTATTATGTGTCAGCCATTAGGCTTAATGCAAGGCATTAAAAACTTAAGACCCAGTGCCTACCCTCAAATAATTCACAGTTCAATAGAAGAGATAAACACATAAACAAATCAGAAGACATTTATTCTGGCACTACCATTTGCAGATTTTTCCCATCGAAACTTTGGATATTTAATGTCTAGAATGGGTTTATCAGGTGTGGGAAAGGTCATCCTTTATAATTTTATAAAAAGAACGTCAGAACATAAAGAATTAAAGCTAGTTACTGAAACAAATTCTGGACTGTGAAGCAGCATTAAACAACCACTTGATTAAAATCTGCCAATCTATAACCTCAATAAGGGAAAGATAAAATCTGCCTGGTTTTCCACAGTATCCCTAGTAATTAATACAAAGCTTAGCTTACTGAGTATCTGGTTCAACAAATGTCTGTGGGTTGGTAGAGTGGTTGATTGGTTTGGTTATTCGTCGGTTGGTTGGCTGGCTAAATGGATGGGTTGGTGAATGGATGGACAGGTACATAAAAGGATAGATAATCATAAGGGTACCAACAAAAGGATGTAACTTCTTAGCACCCAAACACTAAGGGATGGGGCATGTCTCTGTCCTCTGGGGAGGCCAGCACAGCTAAGATAGAGTTGAAAATCCAACTGGGAGAATTTTAAGGGATGTAATGTTACCTGAAAAAGCGTGCTTTGCTTCACTGGTTAAAATAAACATTTTTTAAAAATTATTTACCCCCTTTAGTTCTTTGGGCTTTGGGGGTTCTTTTTTTTTTAACTTTTATTGAGGTATAATTAACAAATAAAAGTGTTAAGATATTTGAAGTACACATTGTGGTGATTTAATATGCATATACATTATGAAAGGACTACACCCCCATATTTTTAATTAACATATCCATCACCTTCACATATTTATATTTTTTATGAGAACATTTAAGTTCCTTTAAAAATGATCAAAGCCCTGGCTGGTGACACAGTGGATAAGGCACCGGCCTGTGAACCCAAAGGTCACTGGTTCGATTCCCAGCCAGGGCACATAACCAGGTTGCAAGCCAGGTCTCCAGCCAGGTCTGTAGCTGGAGGCAGGTGAAAGGCAACCACACATTGATGTTTCTCTCCCTCTCTGCCTCTCTCCCTTCCCCTCTCTCTGAAAAATGATAAATATTTTTAAAAAATGATAAACTTTGCAGAGGACTGATGGACAAAGATGGATGGAGACTTCAGTCAATGGTGACGCCAGAGGCTACTAAGAGCCTGGCACATACCTGTCTCTCTGCCAATGTTGGTTCTCCTCCCATCCCAAACCCCTCAAAGTGTCGCCGTGAGAGTTACTGTTACTACCCCTAGTCTCCCCCATAGGTGACTTTTTCTGCTCTCTATCGTCATTCTTCGGTCCCTCTCTGCTGGGTCCACTGCTCCTTTCATCAGGATCCTGGCAGCTGAGATGCACTTCTAGCTATGAATCTAAGTCAAAGGACTTCTCCTGGAAACGGTATTTTCACACTGACCTTTACCTTCCAGTAAAGCTTAAACGGGGCGTCATGCTCTTTGGGAGAAATTCAAAGTACTATAGCAAGTGCTGAAGTCATCCTAGAACAAAGGCCATTCCTGGGACTCTTCCTATGACATAGATGGTCTGTTTTGGTCCCTGCAAAGATCCAGGGTGAGGCTTCTGACTGCACTCCTGCAGTTCCAGGGCAAGGGCACATACTTCCTCTACAGCGGGGCTCAGAGGAATAGGTGAGGGTTCAGTGACAGGGCAACCCCAGCTACTCCTATGGAAGAGTTTTCTGGGGATCCTCTCCAGGGGGTGTCAGCAGGTCCAGCCCATAAGGAGACTCCCCTTTAGACCTTTGACGTCATTTTCAGGTGAGGTTATACATACAACCATCCATCCAGACTGACAGGATTAAAAGGGGGCCTGCTTTGCCCACTCTTAAATGTGGGTCCTTCGACTGGACCACACTGCCTGTCATGAGCTATAAGTTAACATTTTTATAAATCCTGTAATTAACTTATGAATAGCACAATTATATGTTTCTGGTATTAAAAGCATTAAGTTGTTAAAGGTAAACATTTAAAGTATACCCCTGCTTTTGTAACCCTGTTTTGGCATTTAAAACATTTTTTCCATATATCAAGGGCCTCAGAAAATGGAAGTGGCCCAGGCCTCTAAAGAGCCCTAGTTCAGGATTGTTGATAAAGCTCCTTTCACACAGTGAGGCCAGGGGCCCAGCAAGTGTGCTGCTGGCACTGGGACACGGTGCCTTCTCACAGAGAGATTGTCCTGTGTTCCTGGGTAGGCAGGCAAGTCCACAAGGCATCAGTCCCCAGAAATCCAACCAAGCGATTCAGTAAACCTGAACATCAGGGCCACGAGGTTTGCAAATCCTCTAGTTAGCAGAGGTATGACTAATATCAACATGCAAGGAGAGTAACCACCTAATTACCACACTGTCACAACCGGTATGCTTCCTAATTCCTAATTATGATTCACTTCTTTCCACAGGAAACATCAACAGGTTGAAAGAAAAGAACAGAAAGAGATCTCTTACCCTGGGGTCTATAGAGAGTTTTCAGACAAGGCTACAAACACCCTGAAATCTCAAGAAAATAATGTATGTATGTACATCTAAGTAATCTTCTGGGAAGATGGTCCACAGATTTTAGTGGATTCTGAAAGGGGGTATCTACATATGCACACACCCACAATTGAAAAACTCCATACATTCAGATAGGACAGTATTGAATGAAGGAAAGGAGATAAGAATATGTATGGGTGAGCTAGAATTCTTGGGGTGTTTTATGCATGTTTAAAGAGATGCTCTTTAAAGACCAGTAAGTTTCTTTGGGCTTTGAACTACTTGGTCTCATTTTCATTTCCTCCTTGCTGGAGCTAGAGACCCTAAGATTCCTATGTTCCTTTTACTGTATTTTCATTCAGTATTTGATTGCAACTGTTTTGATGTGTTGGTTTTGCCTAAACCTCTGACCACATTTCCAGGACCACTAAAAAAGTAAACTGGAATAGAGTCTTTTGGCTGATTTATTTCATAATATAGATATTTTTAGGTTAGAAATCATGCAAGTGAGCCAGATTACATCGTGCAACTCAGTATTTCCGCTTTGTGGACATTAACAACTGTCTATTCTGGATTTAATGAGTCAATAGTTATCAATACTCCAAAGCATTCCCCTTCAGCCTTGATCAAACCCTTTGATGCCATCATTATTTTCCTACTAAAAACAAAGTATATAATGACATTAAGTCAGCCTATCCAATAGGGACCACTTGCTTTGTAAGACATAAATGTTTTATAAATTAAAGCACTATTTACCTTTCTCTGGCTTATGCCTTTAGTGTTCCTAGTTTATTCATTGGTAGATGAGCTACAAATTAGGAATCCTGCTTCTAATTCTGACTTGAGCAGTACTAACTTTCTGACATAGGTAATTCCCTTTACCTGACTCTGAATGTAAAGTATGGACATTAAGTAAGATGATCTGTGAGATGCCCCAACCCAACTATTATGACCCTATGAATTAATGACTATGTAAACGTGTCTTAAAGGTAAGTATGGGGCTGCTGAAAACAAGGAGGATAGAAGTCCTAACACAACCATTTGGGTCATAAATAAAAATATTCTGATGCACAATAAGAGGGGTAGAATAACATAACTATAAGCCACATACTTTTCATTAGACCTGTGCAAATTTAATTATAATTTATACCTTCCAAACTGTAGAGTATAACTAAGTCAACAATAAACTCAGTTATATTTTTTAAATTTGACGTAATTGAAAGTGAACTCAATTATACAAATGTGTTATGCATATACTTAGATTTCAGTGAAATGGAGACATGGTAATGGAGCAGAACCAGACAGCATGGGTCTGAATCTTGGATTCAGCAAGTAGGACCTGTGTCATCCTAAGCAAAACACTTATCTCATTTGTAAGATCAGAAAGATGTTAATGCAACTTCAAAGCTTTTTGTGAGGATGAAATGAGATAATCCATGTAAGTGTCTGACACATAGTAAGTGTTCAATAAACAGCACCATTATTGTTTCTTTTTACTGGTGGATGTGGCTTTTCCTGTCCAAGACAAATTTCCTTCTACCTCAATATTTCGGAAAAACTAAGTACAGAAGAAAAATGGCAAAGAATTTTCAATCCTTGGATGTTGTGTGTTAAGTGGAACTGGACAGAGCAGGAATCACATTTCAGCTATGTGACTTTAAGCATGTTACTTAATATTTCCAATTGTTTTATGTGTAAAAAGAGAATAATAACCCCACAGGGTATGCAAGGATTTACAGAAATAAGGCATATGAAGGGTGAAGAATAGTGACTGAGATGCAGCTACCAGAGAGAATTCCTAGAAAATAAAAACATTTTGTTTATAGTTCAGTGATCCCATTATCTTAAATACTGAAAGTGTCAAATAATAACAAATTCTTTAAAAACCTCTATATAATTATTTTGAATTAAAAAATATAAATGCCAAGGTACTTGATAATGTTTAAAAGATTGAGGCACATTCAAACCTGAAAATATATGTCCAAATCCTCTCAGTTTTACTTAATTATAGCACACTACATTTCATTTTAAGTTAAAATAATAGTCTGAAGGGGAAAATAATATTACTCCTACATCCTCAACACAATCAGAATTGTTATATAAATATAACAAAATAAGTCTCAGCTTAGGATAAAATCATGAGACACTTCACAGAATTTATATTTTTCTTTTTCAACAAAAATATTTAGTTTCTATAATCACCCTTGTAATAACTGACAGAAGTAACCCTAAAAAAGATAATTGAATGTATTTTCAGAAAAATATTTAATTTAGAATTAAGGTTCGATTTAAAAGGGGGGCATGTCTAATGAAAGTTTAGTCCGATAAACAACTTCAGAAACAATAATACCTATAAGTATGATATATTTAAGAATTAAGAACTTGACTTCTCTTGATCATTTCACATCAAGGTCCCAGAAGGGGTAACTACAGTAACATTTCTTTTTCTTTTCTTTTTTTTTAATATACATGTTTAAGATTTTATTTATTATTTCCAGAGAGAGGGGCAGGGAGCGAGGCATCAATGTATGGTTGCCTCTCACCTGCCTCCAGCTACAGACCTGGCTGGAGACCTGGTTTGCAACCTGGTTATGTACCCTGGCTAGGAATTAAACCAGCGACCTTTGGGTTTGCAGGCCGGTGCCTTATCCATTGTGCCACCAGACAGGGCCTACAATAACATTTCTATGCTACCAGAGGGAAGGCTGAATACAAAGCTGCTGTCTCATTCATAAAACCCATTTCTCAGACCTTACTTTCATGAGAAAACAAAATTATGTAGCCTTATAGAGACGAGCCATATTTTATTAAGAGTACATATTTTATAAACCATCTTTGCATTTCTTTTGCCACAAATTAAATACATGTCAATTTCTAAATGGCATAATTAAAACTCAGCAAATATCTCTTTATTTAAATTGGATAACTTTGCCTTGCTTTGAACTTGCATAAATCTTGGCTAGTTTGTACATTTTTTTGCTTTCAAGGATATAATGTAACCATAGAAGATGTTACATCATGTAAATTAATTTCAAAGATGGTATTAATATAAAAACTATATCACATAACCCTAAAAATTTAAGATAGCTGCCAGGGTAATAACCAGATCATTTTTCCAAACAAATATATATTTCATCATGTCATTTTGAACTTTTTCTGAACTTTTTTTTTTTTTAAGGAAGAAAACTACAATTGAGACCAAATGTTTTGTAAAAGAAAATAGAGGCCAGCCTAGTTGGCCAAGCATAGATAATTTCAGGTTAAAGATGTTACTATATCTTAGAGCTTAACTCATTTTCTTCATAAACCACAGTAATTATGACACCATTATGTTTTGAGCTTGCAATATTGCTTAGAATATTTTTGAATGGTTTGATATCAGCTATGACTACTAATCACATAGTTCCTTCATTTTTCCTCCTGTTTATTTCATTGTTGTTCAATTACAGCTGTCCCTTTTATTAAAAAAATTAAATGCCAGGCTTAACTACAGTTTGAAGTAAGAGCTATAATTATGTCAGCATCTTTTCACAAACAAATTGTAAAAATAAAGTCAATTCTTTTTTAGAATTAATTCTGGTAGTTGTTACAAGTGTAGTAACAGAAACTAAATGCTGCTCTTGAGCATTAGAGATACTTTTCATGGTTTTACTTACTTTGTTTTATAACCCAGTTTTGAGTAATTTATAGCAACTGAAGCCCTTTCCTGCAGCATCGTTTTCGCCACCCTTTCTTCTTCCTTCCAGGCCATACTCCCGATCACCCAGCTCAACCCTTGTGCTCCTCTCTCTTCTATTTAGTTCTACTCATGTTGGTTCCAGAATTCTTGTCTTCTTTCAGTTCCACTCTGTGTCTATAATAACCCAAAGCCCCGAAATTCAAGGACCCATTGGATTGGTCAATACAATCAAAACCAGAGAGGTAGTGACTTTAAGGAATAAGTCACGGGTCTGCACGGCCAGCTCGGCACATGCTGAGTGATGCCTAGATTGCCAGAGGTGGGTTCAGCATATGCCAATAAAGAATCAATTCTCCAAAGATCCTTTCAAGAGCAGCACAGACCCTATAAAGACCCTATGCTAAGGCCCACACTGTCTACATCTGCCTCTCTCTCAAGCTCACCATGCAAAAAACAAACTTGGGGGTGGGGAGTGGGGAGGAAACTATTTAACAACACAATGGCAAGACCTGGCTTTCACTAAATGTCATCTGTAAATTTGAGCTGTGCTCCTTCTGGATTGTCCCCATCAGGAGGTAAATTCACAGACCACTGAAAAAAAGAAAAAGGGTAGCCTTTAGAATCTACCAAAAGATTCCATGTTATACTTTAAAGCGAATGTGGGCCAGGCTCAAACCCCAGTTTAAGGGATAAAAACCATCTCTCCTTTTTCTTATTTGTCAAAGAACTACACAGATCATTAGAATTTTTATTCGCTTAAAAAATGACCTAGTACACTTTAAAACGCTTAACAAGGGTCTGTGAGAGGACATTTCCAATGGGACTTCCCTCCATGCCTCCAAAAACAAACAACGGACAGCACGAACAACTGAAACAAAACCAAACACTTGGTCTAATATGCCCAAATCTTGAACATTCTGATTATGTCACTTTGCTTTAAGAAAACATGATACCAAAATATCCAAATTGACAAGAAATAATGCAGTGATTTTGCTTGACAAAAAACTTTACTATTGTTTTCCTTAAAGCATCCAACTTCCCTGGAGCCCTAAAGTATGACTCGAATAAAACAAATTCAAAGGCTTTATAACATTTCCAAAATACAGCTACTGTTGAAGTAGGCTTTACCTGCACGTACACACAGATAAAGAGAAGAGATGATATAGGCGCGTAACCGTCTGGGCCGAAAGGGAATGAGTAAATGTTCATATGCAGGTGATAAGATAACATGCCCACTATCAGAACCATTCCTGACATTTTGGTTTTCATATCTGCCTTTTCCTTCTAAAGCGCATTTCACACTTCCCTCAACTTGATGCCACTGCCAGCAACTACTACTGCTTTTTGCACTTAGGATTCCAGAACAGCACGTCAGATGCCTAACCAATGTTCATTTGTGCTCTGATTGTTTGAAAGGTATTAGACTAGGAAAAACTCAGGTCTGCTAAGTTTTTTATTTTTGGACATACAGTTATGAATGAAACAAAAATTTAAATTATAGAAAACCACGTGGGCTGTCATACAGTTCTGGCTTCTTCAATGATTTTTGCTTTGTCTTTTCACAACATGTACCATTATGCACCGAATATTCTTCTTGAAGTGGTTTTAAATCAAATTTTCATGGTAGCCTCCCCATTAGCAATAATATTTATAAAATTGTGAACTGGGTGTACTGAATACAAGTTAGTTCAAGCTCTGTGGGTCTCCTGCTTGGCTCATCTATGAGAAAAATGCCAGGGTGATGTTAAAAGTCTCTTCTAAACTCAAAAATTTGATGATTCCCAGGATGCCTAGGATGATTTGCCCAGTCACTTCCCACATTAAACCACAGCAGAACCAGATACAGACCTCAGGTTTCTGGACTCCCAATTCAGTCCTCCTTCGTCTTCATCCTACCATGCCCACCAATGTGCAAGTGACTGGGAACTGAGCATACTGAGAAATGGCAGCAAATGAGTATCTAGTGATTACCTTGTGCCAGGGGTGTTTCCAAGGATGCACCATATATTATAGTCCTTAATCCTCACAACCGTCCCTTCATCTTTTTCACAGATAGGAAACTGGGGTTTGGACAGAAGTAACATGCACAAGATTGTAGAGTTATTTAGAAAGTGATGTAGCTGGGAACTGGAGCCCCAGGAGCCTGGCTGCAGCATGTGGGCTTTTATCACAACAACGTACTATGAATTTGGGTGCTTCTCAGCTAAGGTTCCCATGCACACTTTGCCGGCAGAACTCTGAGCACGTGAGGAAAGCAGCAGGGATGGAGAGAGAGAGAGCACTGAAAAATAGTATCAAAGAGAAGGATGGTTGGAAAATGATAAGGAGAATGAACAAAGAAATATACTGCATTATGCTGTCTTTTGCTTAAATTTAGCATAAAGATCATGAATATGAAATTTTTTAATAGCACTACAAGTAACTGAAAAAAATCAAAACAATTTTATATTCCCAGCCTCTTTCCGGCAAAAAATTTAATTAAAGAGGAAAATTGTGGCCATAATGTCCCCAAATAATCAAATATACTAAAAAATATATTAAAAATCTGTTCTATTTACTAGTGACTTAAATAGTTTCTAGCTAGGTTTTGGTTCCCCTTTTTTTTTTTTTTCAAACATTTTCATTCTTTCTACAAAAGAACAGAAAATAATTACAATTAGAAAAACTTTGGCCTCTCAAGTATCTACTCTGTAAAACAGTCTACTGAACTGGGTGAATAACGGTAGATCTCACCACCATACTTGGCCAACATGAACCCTGTAAACACATTTAAATGGAGCAGAAATAAAGGAGAAGTGGTGTGGTTCACTTTCGGCCTATATAGTTCATGCTATATCATACAACATGCCAAAAAATACATTCAAAGTTGCTGTCTTGTGATCAGAGTTTGAAAACCTGTAAATGGAATGATTCTTAAAGGAAATAAGTCTGAATTCAGAGTGGAATGGGACAGGAAATACAGCTTTCTCATTGAAGTCTTCCCTGAAACTCTCAGAAGAAGCCTATATACATCTAGCAGAAAAGTGAGACTTGGCCAAAGAAGAAAGTTTCATTTTTATTGTAAGATTTTAGATAATCTGAAATATAATTTTAATACTTTAATTTCCTTTACTTAGGGAGAATAAAAAGTAATAAAAAAAAGTTTTTTAAGCCCAAGGCAGTATGACAGTTAACAAAACAAACAAATGAAACTCTAAAATAAGTATGTTGAACTCTGCTGTCCAAATAGATTGGTCTGGTTATTTTAATATTTGTGTAACAGGGATAAATATGTATGTGTTGGGGGGTGTAAATGTTCATGAATAGAGCCTTAGGAATCTAAAAATTCATCCAAAATTCAGCAGTTTGAGATGACTTAATGAATTTGATAATGGGACACAGAAACTTTAATTCTTAAATCATTTGTTTTATTTCAAAGCAGTCATGTGTGATTAATCAGCATTAGAAATACTTTAGTGGCTTAGAAATAGTTCCTGAAGCTCTGGAGTAGGGAGTTAAAGGTGGTTTGGGGTAATGCTGGATTACCAATATCCCATAACCAGCAACCATAACTAGACACACAGATCTTAAATATAAAGCTGAACTGCAACATTTTGACATGTATGCACAGTGGAACCACTTCTAGGAGAAACCCATGCATTCACTCTTGCAGCCAGGGATGCCTCTGTTTTGTTTTGTTTTGTTTTGTTCTATTTTGCTTTTGTTTGAGGGAACATCCTTAGCTTTTTCAAGATGATGAGTTTCACAACCTTATATTGGCTTAAAGATTTCCCACTAACAGTTTAATCTGAGTTAATGATTTCTAAACCTTCACTGGACAGACAAAAGTAGTTTTATTCATGTTCATATGATGACACTTTGCACTTGTTTAGGACTTGATTGTTCTCAAAATACTTTCATATATATTTACTTCACTGTGGTTCCCAGCCTGTGTAAATGACCTAACAATGGCTAATTCTGGCATGACTGTAATTCTTTAAATGAAGACAACCACAGAGATTTGTTTTCAGCAAAAGGTTTTTAACTACTCAAGAACAGGGATTTGGATTTTTTTTTTTTTTTTTTTGCTTAAAGAATATTTTTACCTGTTTTATGCATTTATTTTTATAAGATCTCATTATTCTTACTGCCTGTGGAAGCTGGATGTGTCAATCACTGCACGTTAAATGTCCCTGCAATGTGATTATCTTTTTAAAATACTGCCTTTTATAACATTGTCATTCATTGCGGCATACTGAGTAGTAACTGGAGATGAATCAATTAATTGAAATATACTCAAATAATTAATTTATTAACCACACACTATTTAGCAAGTGATCCTATACTAGAAATGATTGGTAGAGACACAAAGTTAATAGTCTGTGTCTGTTTACAGTTATTCTGACTTAATTTTATTTCATTAATCTGTTTTATACCAAACACATGAAAAAGTTCAGTTCCTTTCAAAAATGAATTCAAACATGCCCATAAATTAGCATCCTGTATGTGCTGCTGTAATTTAAAATATATAAAAACTAGAAAACTTTCTAAACAGATTGCAGTGATATAACACCTAAATCCATCTAGGTATACCAATTTGTATTTTGTTAACTGACCATCTCAACCCTCATTAAAGTAAGCTTAATTATTATCTTCAAATTAGCATGTACAATTTTTATTCCATTTCTTCTAGGTGCTAATTTGATGTACTAAAATAAAGATCTTGACTGAAAAACTTAACTGACCTTGAATGCATCAACATTCTTTTAGAGCTAAAGTCGCCAATACTTAAAGCCAGAGTAATCGTTATGAAAAGAGAACAAGGAATCAAAATGCAGTGGTAAAATCAGGCTAGGAAAAATATTATGTAAACCCCACTTATTTTTTTCAGATACATTTTGAGTTTTTACAAGAACTACAGCTTGGCTGACAATTTGAAAAAGATATGGTAATAGGACAGAGTTGTTGGAACTATTTACACAGAAGTAACCCAAAAGTTTGTAAAGTGATTTTTAACTGGTTTGATTAAAAGAAGATAATTAATAAATGACAAGACAGAATGAAAAGTTCACTGTGGCATTTGATAAACCACCCAAGAAGTTAAATCAACACTTTTCTGCTTAATTTCACTATTTGTTTTTCCATATGAGCTGCCAATTTTTTAACATGCTGTAGAAGGAAGAGAAACTTTTTTTTAAATTGATAAACACCACAGTTTTTTGTTTCAGAGCAATTGAACTTTTTCAAGATGATCCTTGCATTTGCTGTCACACTTATGGTAAAGCTATTATTCCATCAAATAGCCTTCCTCCCTTTAAAATTTTTTTTTTTTTTTTTTACTTTAACTACTTTGACAAGAATACCATAAACAGTTCACATCACCCCTGACCTTCAGGGTGTATATCATCTTGTCAACATATAAACAAACACACTATAGGTTGTATTTTAATAGATTTTGTAAATATCAAGATCCAATTTATCAAAAGGTTCACCCTAAGTGACAGCTCTGAAATTCTGGATTGTATTTGCAATGCTAATTTTGATTTTTAATGAAAAAGGATTATCGGGTTGTGTTTTGTCCTTTTGTCATTTTTTCCCAAGAAAGTGTAATTAATTATCAGAATTTTTTTGCCTTTTCTACCATGAAAGCTTTGACTCTTGATTCCATTTCAAAAGGAGAAGACTACAATATTATCAAAGGAGGTTATCTATCTTGGTTACAAGAGAAACACACATGTTTATACAGGAAAAATTTATGTGATATTCCTACTACTCTCTCCTTAGTTTGGCAAAATTCATAACCTATGATATTTTAAATGGAAAAGGAGATTAGGACAAAAGAGATAAACACTATTTCTACAATCAAGTCATTTTTTTTTAAATTCCATATTCACAGACTTCTCACACTAGGGTTCACTGACCTTGTATCTTCTTTTCAAAACATAAAATGTATGATCAATACTAATGTGTCCTCTCTCCTACAAGACCCTATATTAGAGAGATAATTATAGGAGCAGTGTACACTTCATGGGCTAAGATAATTGGATGGACAAAGGTCCTGTTCATCAGATATGGTCTTCTAGATAATATTTTTTAAATATAACAATTAAGAGTTTATCATACTTCAACAACTGTAAAGATATAAATCTATACCTTAACAAAGTAGAAAAAATAGCAAAAAGCTAATACTATATCTGGGAGCAAAATTTTTAAATGAATAATTAAAACCTTTAAAATAATAAGAAATGGCATGGGTCTGTAAAAGATATTTCCTGCATAAACATATCTGCATGTACAACTACAATTCTACCATTAGAAATCATTCTTGGAAACTATCTTGAGTAGGCACATTTCTCTGAGTCGGGGCCAAACGCTCCACCAAAAACTCTGATGCATTTAGAAACATTCAAAGCTTCCTGAAATGTCAACACACTTTGAGAGTGCTCAACCAGAGATATGGGGATGATATACCTACTCTTACGAAAAACTAAACAAGGAAACCCATTAGAAGGTACTTACAGAACATCCAAGATTTGGAAACTTCTCTTTGATATAAGTTAGGAAAAGGAAACAAACAAAGAAAAAAACCCCACATAACTCATTGTTGCTTGGACAGAGGAATTTGTTTAGCCTTAGTGAAGGCTGAGCCAGCAACAAATCTAATTCTGAAAGGCCTGAGGTGTTCCTCCACGTTTATGCACCCCATGTGTTAAGTAAGAAATGGGAGTGTTAGTGCTGAGAAGGCCCCAATGTAGGAAGTTAGCGTGAGTAATGAACAAAGGAAATTTGGGTCTCTCTACATGAACATTTAGAAGTAGGACATCAAGAATGCTAATATGCATACATCATGACTAAACTGATACTGTATTGAACACTGTACATATGCTAAGCCAGTAGATTTCAGGTCTGCTCATTACACACAAAAAATTGTAACTGGGAGGAAATAGATTAGATTAGTTTGGCTATAGTAGTCATTTCACTACATATATGTATGTCAAATTATCACATTGTACATAATAAATATACAATTTTTAAAATATGCAAATGAAATACTCTGGAATGAGACATGAATAGGTTAGAAATAGTAACGACAGTCATTATTTATAGACTATTTGCTCTGCGCCAGGCACTGCCCTAAGTGTTTTATCTACAGTAATTCATTTAATCCTCAAAAACTAGAGTATTATTATTCCTGTTTTGCCTTTGATGCATCAGAGACACAGAAAGGCTAAGTAACTCACTCAAGGCCATACTTCTATTAGGGAATGAAGCTGAGATGCCAACCTACATCATTCTAGATGCAAAATATCTGACACTGTACCAAACATCTAACAAGCACTTAACATCAATAAATAACTCCTATCATCATTGTTCATTCGGCAAATATTTATAAAAACTTTGAGGATATATTGGCCCTGGCTGGTGGCACAGTGGATAAGGTACTGGCCTATGAACCCAAAGGTTGCTGGTTTGATTCCCAGCCAGGGCACATAACCAGGTTTTAAGCCAGGTCTCCAGCTGGGTCTGTAGCTCAAAGCAGGTGAAAGGCAACCACATATTGATGTCTCTCTCCCTCTCTGCCTCTCTCCCTTCCCCTCTCTCTAAAAATAATAAATAAAATTAAAAATAAATAAGTAAAAATGAAATTTAAAAAAAGCGTTGAGAATATACATTTAAGTCAGACATGACCTTTGACCTCAACTTGCTTTTATTACATCTACTCAGACAGACAGATATTAAAATGTATGACTATAATGCAACATGGTGTTTAACAGATTTAGCCTCTCACAGCCTCAGTTTTTGGTGTATAAAAAGGAATTAATTAAACTACCTGCAAATAATGATGCAAGAACTAAGATGGATAATGTGTGCAAAAGTGTACAGAACAATGCCTGGCACACAGTAAATGCTGTTAATGTTAATAATGATAGTTTTTTGTTTTGTTTTGTTTTAACAAAAGGGACATAGTAGCAGGAAATACTCTATGTTATTAAGAATGAAAAAACAGCAGTGCAACTTTACAGCTGTAAAACTTCCCAGATGATTTCTTGAGGGAATTAGTAACTGCTTATTGACTATCATTTGGCTCAAATGCAATTTTTAATATCTTAATACTATAAACACTTTAATGGAACACATGGACTTTATAATTTAAAAAATATCTCTAAATAAATGAGAGAATTTAAGTACCACCATTATAAAAAGAGGTCTTCTGTGACTGATTCTAATCCAACAACTTTTGCGCACTGCCTCATGTATTAAGAAATTAGTTATTCTCCAATCTTCAAGATGTGTTCAGGGCTAAGTACTGGTGAGAAAGAGATAAAGAGAGAAGACTGCAGAAGGGTGAAAAAGGAGGGAGGGAGGGCGGCAAGCCAGTTCAGATGCTATTTTTAAAAACTAGAATTGCTTAGGTTTGAAACACTGGATTTTCTGATTCTCTCTGGCTTAGATTCTAAGTGAAACAAAACTGCATACTCTAATACTTTTTAATGCAATAAAGGGAAGGATGCATTTACAGAGCCTACTATGTGACAATCAACATGCTAGGAAACTTACAAAACTCAGTTTTATTTCATTCTTATCAAAGTTAGGTAAGATTGGTATTCCTCACTTTACAAATGAGAAACTAAGAAAAGTTAAAAATGACTTGCCCAAAGTCACACAAAGCACAGTGAGGGTTTGAGGCAATCTTCATGATTGCGAAGGTCTTATACATTGTATTATCCCATGCAGTTCCTTTCACATAATGGCTCATTCTAGAGTCACTAGAAGAAAGATGCTTGGGAAGATCACCACAATCACCTCTGTTCAGTATCTTCAAATATTGTTATTGTTGTTCGCAATACGTAGATGTTCGCAGACATCTTGATTCAGTGGCTTTAGAAGAGACCTACAGCTTCAAAGATCACCTCAGGAGATTCTTACCACTGGAATTTAAAAATACTGCTTCTTTCTTTCCTTTTTCTTTTTTTTTTTTAAAGATTTTATTCATTACCTTCAGAGAGAAAAGCAGTGGGAAAGGAAGAAAGGGAGAGAAGCATCAATGGATGGTTGCGTTTCACCTGCCTCCAGCTAAGAACCTGGCTGGAGACCTGGCTTGCAACCTGGTTATGTGCCCTGACTGGAGAATTGAACCAGTGACCTTTGGGTTCACAGGCCAGCTCCAAGTCAGGGCTAAAAAAATGCTGTTTCTTAATGATAATCTATATATAAAGTCCTGGATTTGATATGATCCTCAATTGCTTCATAGTAATGTATTATCTGAGAAAATGCTTAGAAAATTATTTATCTAAAAGTTGTGTCTTAGGATCAAAATCCTTTGCTTTATTTTCATCCATAGATCTTTCAGGCATAAATTTAAAAGTTATCAAACCTTGAAAAGTATTAAGTCTCACAACCAACAATGTTTTCATTTTTTCAACCCCAAATAAGTAGTTACTTCTCCATTTACTCTCTCAATAATGCTGCAAACTAGATCTTTGACCCTGAAACCTAGAGTTCTAAGAATTAGATGAGAACTTTCTCAGTTTCTCTAATTTTTTTCCCTTCCACCTCAGCTGTAAGATTCTTCCAGTGAAAAGAATAAAAGAAAGTAAGCTTTGAAAGTGAGTGATGTCTTTGTGTAGTTTTTCAGTCTGGCTTTTCAGTTCAAGTTACTAAGTCATTTGTACCAAAACATCAAAAACAATAAACATTTGTCGACTCTCCTTATACCAATAGAAGAAACCACTTTGTGTCACATTATAAAATACAAAAAGTTTATTAATGATTATAATCAATACAATAATGCTTGGGAGGCTAGGATCAGGTGAGTAGCTAAAACATTTCTTTCTTGGCAACAAAGGTAGGCACAGGTACAAAACCTTAGGAAATTCTTGTTATTGTCTAGAAATAAGCTCCTTAAAATTAACCTGATTAGCTACATTCTATTAAAAAAAAAAAAATGTAGGAATATGTAGCATCTGTTGTCCAGAAAGTGTATCTTGCTTAAATAGACAAACTGTGGTTAAAATGAAATCTAAGAACTGGTAACATCTTAAAAGAATTGGGCTGCTTTCTGAGAATGTGTCAAAACCCTGGGGTATGGTAACTTATTTCCCAAGCCAAATTACAATTTCCCCCAACCAAGAGTACCCATCTAGCTTACAATTGGCTTTAAATCTATTAAGCGCATAGATGGAGCAAGATTGGAGGAGGGGCCATGTCATGTCAAGTAGGCTTTGAATTTCTGGCAAATGGCTCGCTGTGTATTTCATTTCAAAGCCCTAATTATGTCTGCATAAATAAACTGCGTGAAGCAGCTTGATGCATAGCCATTTGTCATATTAAAACAATGGCATCCAAAATAAATCCCCATTAACATTGTTTAACTTTAATGCTTTGGGGCGTTTGCTACTCAAATGATTAAAAATTGGAGTGATTTATGATACCAAAATTTAAATGAGGCACCAAAACAAACAGACTGTGAGTCATCAAGACCTAAAATGTACTCCAAGCCCAGCTGGATTAGCAGTGCAAGATAACTACAGCTGAGGAGTCTGGGGGTATGTGTGTAACTTACAAGGGTTGAGCAGGATACTGGGAGAGTCTTCAGGAAAATGCAATGCAAGGTTTAAAAAGAAATGTTTTAGAAGTTTCCCACACTCAGTCTCCAGGGAAATATTGGTAATGATGAGGTCTGGCATCAAACCTTTGAGGTACACAAAATAGGAATACAGAAAAAAAATTTTTTTTCACAGATCTGGATGCAAAAACATATTTTCTTTCTATTACTTTTTGCTTTTAGAAAACTGTCAGTAGAATATCTTTATTTTATATGAAGAAGAAATACAGAGCTTGAAGACATAGCCTTTCGCCATTCACGGATCAGTCTTCAAAAGTAAAACACGTTCTTGCACAGGCCAAGAAATTAATAAATGGCAGAGTTGTCTAACTGTCCAGACTTCGCTGGTCTTAACCATAAATTTTCCGGATGCAGCGATGTCTCGGTTTTTACTGCTGCCAAACTGGTCCACTCTCCTCCTGAGTAGAGTTGTTTTAATCCCTGATGCTTGCCCCACCTAAATCAAGGCAGTGCAATTGCCAAAACCAGCAGTTTCTACGTTAGACACTGTATCTGTGAAAGACCCAAATCACTGCTTTTAATGCAGCTCTAGGCTGGGCTACTATCTTCAAAAGCAGGTTTGGATAAATGCATTCACCAATGCAGTAACAATATTTTTGCCTTAGCCCTAGAGAAGCAAACTTCCTGTAAATACTTCCATAAAAATACTTGGAGGACTTTTAAAACAAAACACCATATGAAGTGTGTCTAAACAGCATAAAAGTAAACAGAAATTTGGCAACATTCATTCTAACAATGTGAATGGTTAAAGTGGACAATTTAAGATAAAATTATTTCCATTTAAGTCTGAATTATCCTGCTGGCCATCTACACTGAAATAACCAAATCGCCTCTTCCTGTTGTGCTGCATAAACAGTCACAAACGAAAAGAAGTCTGGTGTGTTTATGCAGAGTAACTGCAGCACAGAATAGAGATGCTCAACCCAACTGGCCTTCAGATCAGAAGAAACAGCCGCCCTGCCTGGCAGGTCAGTCTCCAAGGCCAGCCCGCCCAGGACCAGGTCAAAATTTGCCAGGGAACCCATCTTCCCTGACTTTATTCATTCCACTCTGGGGAGCTTTGCTTCATGGCTATAATCCACTCCATTTCTCCAGTTTTTCAAAATAGTCAAATATCCCAGCTCTCCCTTTCCCCACCCAAATCTCAGCTCTATCTTCGTTTCTTCTCAATCTTATTCCTTTTATAGTTACCCTGTAATGAGACCCCATTTGAGACAGGAGACTGGACAAAAGGCAGCCAGAAAAACCAGATAAGAAATCAGGGGACACCTCTTAGGGTCTGTATCAAATAAGCTTAAAGTTACACATTTTATTAGCATGGATCAGAATTTGCATGGGAGGAGAAAGTTAACATCTGCCTACTGTAGCATCACTATAAATATGGGAAGAGAATGAAGGGTAATAAAAATGAAAATAATATAACCAATTGTAAAATTTTTTCTGCCAACTGGGACCCCACAGATCTGAAAGATAACTCACAAAGTTTATTTGTTTTGGATTCATTTTGCTGTCCATGAACTGCAACCACCTATAGAACCTAGACATTTCATCATCTCTACCAAAAATGCACTAGCTAAAATGCTCAAAACTAGATGGAAAAAATCAACAGCCAGCTACCTGGTTCCAGTCATCCTTTATCCCTGTAATGGGAACTGAGAGCTTCTGAACTGACCACAGGTGGCTTCCCAAACCTCCAAAGCATGTTTTCCTCAAACTCGAAAAGTCAAATGAGCCAAATCATGAATCACGAGGTGAGATGTGCCTCAGAAAGCATAACTGAGGTCCTATGCTAAAAACCACTCATGAAAAAGGGAGGGGGACATAAATGGTTTATCATAGAAAAGACCACAGCGTAGAAAAGGGATCAGGGAAACTCTCATCCACTCAGAGGAATGTAAACTGATAAAATGCTTCTGAAGGCAAATTGGTCAAAAATAAAAGTTGTATAAACATTCTAACTAAGAAATACAAAAATTAAAGCAGGAAAACAGTCATAGATATGCAGAAAACTATAGGAATTCTAATAGAGTATTATCCATACCAGGGAACCATTTAAACAAGACAAATACCAAAATTAGAACCTACTCATATGCTGAAATACTTGGCACTAGTACACTAAACCTATAGTAAAGAATATTTAGTTGTTGAAAAAATTACAGTATATTATGTTAGAAAGTTACAAAAATGCTCATAGTAGGATTTTAGACTTTGTGTTTAAAAAACACAAAACACTAATTCGAAAGAAGATAAGCACACCTATGTTCATAATAGCATTATTTACAATTGCCAAGATATGGAAGCAGCCCAAGTGCCCATCAGTAGATGAGTGGACAAAACAACTATGGGATATTTCACAATGGAATAGTACTCAGCTGTAAAAAAGAAAATTTTACCTTTTGCAATAGTATGGATGGACCTGAAGAACATTATGGTAAGTGAATAAGCCAATCAGAGAAAGATAAACACTATATGATTTCACTCACATGTGGAATCTAATGAACAATAACAAGAAAAATACAGATAGACTCAGAGATAAAGAGCAGGATGGCGGCTGGGAGTGGAGAACAGTGAGGGGTAGTGAGTGGAAGGGTTGAGGAAAAAAAGGACTCACAGACATGAACAACAGCGTGGTTTTCACCAGAAGGAGGCAGTATAAAAGGACTAAATGGTAATGGGAAAAAATATAATTTTAAAAAATAAAATAAAAATGTACTGCCATATAAAAAGACTAGAATTTAATACAATGGAAATGCCACCAGTAAATATCTTTAAGGAGACAGATCATAGGTGATTTCTTTCTATTTCCCTACATATTCTCAGTTTATAACTTTTTTTTTTTTGCCAAGAAAATTATAGGTATCATGTGAACAGATAGAGAAGTTTTAATGTAGAACTCTCACCAGAAAGCAGTAAAAACACCCATAATAAGAAATAATCACTGGGAGAAAAAGAATTATAGAAGAAAGCCTTATATCATTTCCATTATCATTCCACACTAGGAAAGAATCCTATTTTGAGGAAATTCAGTAAATACAGGGTTCATATTTATAAAACAAATAAATTAGGGAACTAGAGGATGATTATTTGCATTCTAAGCATTTTGCTCCTCTACTAAATATTCATTCAAAAGGTGACTTAAGCATGCTCCTTGGCAAAGGGGTTCTCCAAACTGTTTGTCCATCAGAATCAGCAACAGACATTTTATCCAATGCAGACCATGTGACTAGATCCCTGATGATTCTGATTCGGTGGGTTAGAGGTGAGATGCAAGAATTCTCACTGAAAAAGTAACAAAGAAAACTAAAACAAACAAAAAACAAACAAAAAAAACACCCTCCCCAACTATTCAACTGTTACATATTGAAAAAGACCCAAGAGATATTTCAACAAAATGTAATGCAAAGATCTTTTTCGGTTGTTATTCAAATTAATTGTAAAAAGATTAGGAAGGGGAAGTAGAGGGGGTATGGAAATTAGACGATATTACCATTATTAATAATACTGGGTAGGGTAATGGTATTTTGGTTATGTGGTTTTTTAAAATCTGTATCTTTTAATCCTAAGTATTTGCAGATAAAATATTATAGTATCAGAGGATTACTTTATAATAGCCTTACAAAAAAATACACAATAAAATAAAAACAAAGCAAAAAAAAGAAGTAAAGAACAGAGGAACCAAGAATGGAAAGAAAAATTATTCAAACTGCATGCTGGGTACAGAGGATTTATTATATTATTTCTCTAATTTTTTACTCTACTGCTTATATTTTAAATTCACTAAAAAGTTAAAAAATAAAAAACGTATCCCAGTGGTTTGGAAACCCCTGTCCTACTGGTTTAAAGATATTCAGTTTATAAAACTAGACCTGAAAAACAACTTTTCAGAACCTTCTCTCCTTGTATAAAGTTAGGAACTTTGCATTTTTAAAATTTTCATTTTCAAACAGTGTGTTACCATTTATGAACTTCAACTGACAGATCCTTAAAACAGCCCCGTTAAGTCCAAAGGTTAAAAAGGAGGAAGAGGCATATTCAATAATCATCTATTATTTATTATACATTAACTTATCCATTATTACCATAATCCTATAGGAGAGAAATAATCCCCGATATATAGTATCTAAATTATGGCTCTAAGAGACTAAATATCATGAATAAATGTGTTCACTAAAATAATGAGAAACTATAATCAACATAAATGCTAGATGGCTAACAATAAGAAAACAAGTATTTTAGCAAAAATATATTTAAAATTTTAGAGTATTTAAAGTGGCTCTAAATTCTTCCATTTAAGACTAGCAGTAATATCTGTTGTTTGGAAATTAAACAACAGAAAGGAATTCAAGGGAACAAGCTAAGTAAAGACATTTAAATTAAAATATATCTGTGATTACACTCACCCAGTTAAGTCAGCTCAGTTTTATTTCAGAGCTTTATACAAGGTTAAAAAATAGATTTTAGTTTATATTTCAAAATTCATTTAATTTGAAAATTGTACCTGTCTCCAGGTAGTGGGCTATAAAATTTTTAATATTTTCTGTATTTTCTGAATTTTCAGTAATAACCATGAGTTACTTGTTTTTTAAGGAAAAAACAAAACAATTTACTAAAGAAACTCAGCATTGCACAACCATTCAGCTACACCCCACAGATCAAGACTGCGGCCTGCCCAACTCTGTCCCCTGCACCACACTGTCACCAAATACAGGAGCAAAACATCACGTCAGGGTCACATCACATCCATTCTACAAACAACCTACAGAGCACCAGGTAACCAAGTCTAAACAACACTATTTGGACAGAACATGTTTCAGCATTAAAACAATACCTAAAATATCTTTAAATAATGTACATTTGTTTCTATTTAGACTTTTCCACTTTATTATCTCAAAATATTTACCCATTTCGAAGACTTTCTAAGAGCCACTTTAAATCGTGATTTGGAGTAAGGTAAATTGTGAATAAATAAACTCCTTTATAAGAAGAAAGATATTCAAAACTAATCTGTAATTCTTTACAAGGTATCTAATGTATATATATCAGTAGGTAGAGGAAATGGTGAGGGGAAACCTTAAAAAATAATTTTTAACTCAACTTAAAATTTTCAAATTAAATGAATTTTGAAATATAAATTAAAATCTATTTTTTAACCTTGTATAAAGCTCTGAAATAAAACTGAGCTGACTTAACTGGGTGAGTGTAATCACAGATATATTTTAATTTAAATGTCTTTACTTAGCTTGTTCCCTTGAATTCCTTTCTGTTGTTTAATTTCCAAACAACAGATATTACTGCTAGTCTTAAATGGAAGAATCATCGGGGGAGAGTCTGACACCGCTGACAATGTAGGTCTAAAAACAGAAAATTATACATTATCAGAGAAAGGAGTTAAGAAGTAGCAGCTCAGGGTCTAAAGCAAGTCTTGGGAGGCCACCCAGGGACTCCAGTTTTCCTTGCAGTACCCCCAGCCCCAAACTCTAATCTTCAGCTTGCAAACAGATGCATTCCTTTAATTCCAAGAGGGGGCAGGGCTAGGCATCTCTGCAGAAGCTTGTGGTCACTGTAGCAGGAGTGGAGAGTTACAGCTGAGGAAGCAGTCCGGGGCCTTAAAGGTGGCAGGACTGTAAACCCCACCTGTAATGGGCACCAGAGTGCCAGCTGCTCCAGCTACTCCAGCTGTTCTCAGCATCTCTCTCCCCACTCATAGTTCTTTCTTCATCTGCTCATAGACAATCATCCTTTTGCCCAGGTCTTCTCAACTTCCAACCTTTATCATCCATTTTGTTTTCAATTCTTCACTCTTTTTAAAACTGCCCTCTTGTTTTTCCCTACGCTAATCTGGACTCACTTGAAAATTTGCATTCCTTAGTATTCTTGTTAGTTTGGAGGTTAGTTTAGGTTATCTTCTATCTCTTGATATGTGGGAAATAATAGCAATTACTGCATACTATCCACATTTTTTTGAAAGTATCACATGAACATTCTCCCCACCACTCTCATCTTTCAACTCTGTGCTCCTAGAAAGTTGGGTTTTCTGTTTGTTTGTTTTTTCCTCTCTATTTGCACAGCTCAGTATTGTTTGCTGAAGAACTACATAAGGGCAAGGACTACTAGAAACTAACAAAATGCAATCATCTGTCACAAAGTGTAAGATACTCCTCTTCATTCCAACAGAAGATTGTACACCTGTGTGTGGCCCTACCACAATCACCATCAAAAAAGAAGAAGTTTCTAACAGAGAATTGTTATCTAAAGAGATTTCTATTTCCCTTCCAAGCACTATTCCGTTCATACATGTCCTCCCTCTACTCCCTTGTCCATCTAATTAGATGTCACTCAGTGTTATATACCAAATAGGACATTCAAGTGTCCTAAAAGTGCTGTGCATCCTGATGGCTTACGTGTAAGATGCTTTTAGTCAATGACATTTTCTAGGAATGTCTCTAGCTTTATCATCATCTATCAATTGGACTGAAGGGAAGATCTCAGATGTCGGTGGAACTTCCATCACTTATAGTTACACCAGATGAAACATCTGTTGAATCAAAGCAATGCTCTCTGCATTGTCCCTCCTCAAATCACCCTCCTAAAAATTATATTGTAATTTCTGGAATCTTGGAACCTCAACTCTCAACTCTCTAATCAGTTTTCAAGCAGCTCACTGCTTCCTATTCTTCATACTCATTTCTTCATATCACCCCACTACTGGGAGAGGCCCACAAATCACGTCGACTTTGTAAACAAAAATGATTTGCTTCCTCCTCCCCTGGGCTTTTGCATGGCTATTCTTCCCATCTTATCTTACATTCCAGTTCTTCCCTTGTTTACTACTCCACACACTCTCATCCTTGAAAATCGAGATGCTTTAGATGACTCTCCTCCCCAATGTTCCTTCACTCACTCTCCAATTAACCCTCTGAATTTTTCCCATCAGGTGCTCTAGCATATTCATCGTGCCTTATTTGTATCATTTCAGTATCTTTCAGATAGTTGATGTCTTCCTTACAGACTGTAAGCTTCTCGAAGGCATGAACTGTGTCTTTCTAACACAACACTATCCTCCAATAACCCAGTATAGTACCTGACACATAAGAGAAAGGTATCAAATCTATGTTGGATGAGTGGGTGAATGGCTCTTCTCAGTCACACTGCAAACACCTCCAGATATGGGACTGCCTTCACTAATTGTTCATACATCTCCACAATTGCTGGTCCTGTTCTCTGTTTGATAGTCACCATGCATGCAAAGCAATGCATCTGGGACTTCATATTCACCCCCCTGCGATACACTGCACAGTTGCTTTGAAAAAAACTCATTGCTCTGGAAACTTCGGCAAGATTTTAACAGAATCTATCATTAGTGATTTTACATCAGCAGGGTAACGGAGAAAAAGTCACTGATGACTCTAGCCGACAGGAAAGGTAGATGGGACACCAAAAGGAAACCTACCTTATTTCCTGCTAGTTATCTACCTTTTTCTCACATGTCCCTAAAACATCCATTTTAAACTTTCCACACACAAACTTACTGCCATCCAAAGTCAAAAGCATGAGAATTTCCATTGTGCCAGGCCACCAAATAGAGTTTTTAGAAGTAGAAGTCACTGCCTCTCCTCTTTTTTGGCTAGGAAAAGAAATGCCAAAAAACCCAAGATACCTTGAATGACCCACTGCCTTCTAGGGCGGTCGCCAACCTTGGCTTTGACCACTGTAGCCATAGCACCCTCGCTGAGATTGCCTGGGTATGTTTACTGCTCTCTCCCAGTCCCCACCCGCCCTACTAGGAGTCCTAAGTCGGTTAAGTGTTGCATAACTTTAGAGTTACTCTGGACCTGGATCCAAAATTAAATGAACTGTTACGATACTGGGCATCTGGAGCCCCAGGGAGAAAGTCATCAGAAAGCCCAAAGCCCTTTTGGGGATCCTGAGCTCCCTGAGGGGTGGCAACAACCAGTGTGAGCATGAAAGTCAGGGGCAAAACAAGACTATCACAGCAGAACGTGGTAGCTGGGAAGCCCGTCTCTTTGAGGTACAGAACACAGGAATTGGCCAGCTCCACAGAAGTGAAATAAATTAGGAAGAACAAGGAAATTACTGGCTGGGAGACAGAGTTATTATGAAAAGCTGATTTCACTGTCCAAAAATGTTAGCCCGCATTTAGTCTAAAAATTATCCAAATATTTCAGCAAATATCTATTTATATGCTTGTTTTCTGGACATTTCCTTACTGTTTTTCTCTCCAGTCTTTTATAAAGTGTGAAAGTGATTTGCTTTTAAAACAATTTCCTCACTTTCATCACAATCTGCAAGGCCTAATCCATCAGCCCCTCTAGGTCCACAAAAGTCTGTACTTGGAAAAGTGTTTCAGCTAGCCTGAAGCAAAACGTCCTGCAATAGAAAAAAAAAAGTTTTTCGTACTTTGCTACCTAATTAAGTTTGATTTGCATATTTATCCCCTCTAACAGCCACTGTAGACAGGGATCCAAATGTGCTTTTAAAAGACATTTCTGTTTTCTTGCAGAACTTCAGACCTGGAATACAAGATGTGCAAGGATATGAAACAACTTTCTCAGTTGGAACCCAGTTCCTTATTATTTTGGCTATGCAGTTTGCAAACCAAGTTCCCTCTGTTTTATACGTTTCAGAGAAGAAAAAAAAAAAAAACTCATCATAATGAGTGCATGAGTCATTTACATAGAGGTGGCTTATACTTCAACCTGAATTAACTGTAAATGCAAGCAATTGGGAAAAAATTAAGGCCTTATGTTCAGTGTTGTCACTACATTTGTTAGGAATTCCATCACTGTGTGGAGGCATTTAGTTCCAGGCTAACATTTGGACAGATGGAAAGCTCCCCTGGAGCACACGGGTCAAAAGAGCCAGCGCCAGGCCTTCGGAGGAAGAGCCGGTGGTGCCTCACGCTCCAGCTTCCCCATCTCACTCGCACCAGGGCGCAGAGCGCTCCCTGCACTTGAGAGGCTGCAGCTACAAGATCCGTAAGCCGGTTGTGAAATCTCTTATAAAGTATAAAGTGATGGACAAATGTTTGCTGTTGTTTTCAGTATTTTTGTTGTTAGTATAAAGGAAGTTTCTCTATGTGTGTTTTTTCCTGCCAGTATTTTGCCAAGCATGATCCAATATACTCAGTATATCAAAGGATTAGTAATATTTTCAAAGTAACAAGAGAGGGAGAATCAGCACACATGTTCAAAATTTGAACTCAACCATATTAAGAGTATACGTATAGTCAATATGTGTTGTTTATAGTATATAGCTGATCATTTTATTCGTTATATACTCAAAGAATTTTCAATATGGGAAAAGTGCTTCTAATTTTATGGGGAAAGAACATGTTTTCATCTATATTAACTGCAGCAAGAATGACACCAAATTAGAGTAATTACAGCTTTTTTTCTTTTAAAATACTTTTTTGCATAGTCCAAACTTCCTTCCATAAATATGTTTAGCCTTTATAATCGTAAAACAAAAAAATTAACGCTGGCTGGTGGCACAGTGGATAAGGCACCGGCCTGCAAACCCAAAGGTCGCTGGTTCGATTCCTAGTCAGGGCACATAACCAGGTTGCCAGCCAGGTCTCCAGCCAGGTCCGTAGCTGGAAGCAGGTGAAAAGCAACCATACATTGATGCCCTTCTCCCTCACTGCCTCTCTCCCTTCCTCTCTCTAAAAATAATAAATAAAATCTTTTTTTTTAAAATTAAGACTTCATATGAAATGCCCCTACTCTGAGTAGAGAAGATAAATGAGGTTTTCTGAAGATTTGGGTGAATCAGATAAAGTATCTAAAACATTTAGGAGTGGATGGCATTCTGAAATCACTATACTACTGCCTCTTGGTCATATCAACCGTACAGGAAAAAATGAGGACTGTTCCCATTACTAGTAGAGTGGGGAAGTGAGATGAGCCACCCGAACCATTTCTAACTACAAGGTGGGGCAAAAGTAGGTTTACACAAAGCACAGACTTTCTTCTCTTGTTCTTACTGACAGATTACTGTATTATTTTCCATACGAACAACTGTAAACCTACTTTGGCCTCACTCTACTTTTGGTTCTTAATTTACATTTGCCAAACAGATCCAATTCACAGAGATTTATGGAAATGAAGATATGTTAACTCTCCTCTAGTCAAAGCTCTGCCTACTCTCACTCCCCAGCTGAGCTCAAGTGGTCCCATAGATTTAAATGATAGCTATAGGCTCATCACTCCTTATTTATTTCTCCAGCCACTTCCTATCCTTTGAGTCAGATTAAGAGCACCCTCCATTGCCTTACCATAGACTGTTCTCCAAACAGCACCCAGAGTGGCCAGTGAGTGCTACCTTGCTTAAGATCTGTTTCACTCAGAACAAACGCACAGTCTTTCCCACAATCTGAGTGATTGACTCCAGCTACCTCTGACCTTATACCCCACCACAGTCCTCTGAAATCATGCCTGGCACACCAGCCTCCCTCGAAGTCACAGGGTCCATTCCTTATTCCATCAGGTCTCTCCTCAATGGTCACCTTAATGAAACTGCCAAATTTAGCAAATTAAAACATAATGCACCCACTCAAAATTGAATCATAGAGAAATGCCAAGTAATTTTTTTTTAAATCTAGGTATGTCCCAAGTATGAGTTTACCAAACTAACTGAGGCTGCACTGTCAGGTGATAAAATGCAACTTTCACAACTGTCAGGTTGGTTGAAGGAAATGTGGGAAGGGCAGTGAAACCCTAGGATTAACCCAAAATCAGTGACAGGGAGATGTGATTCTAAAAAAGTAAAAGATGCAGGCTACCTTCTGGGCAAAGAAACAGCCAGGCTGAATCACAGCAGTGAGAATTAGCAAGATAATGGTAAAGAGCAGGAAATGGTTCCCCTTGAGTGAAGAGACAGGCAGAGGCCCGGGCTTTAAAGTGAGGGACTGACCTTCCTCCAGGGGCACCTTTCCTCCCAATCCCTGGCTCCTGGAGTATTAATCATTTTTCTCCCCAGGTTCAATTCCTCCTCCTTCCCTGATCTTTCTGGCAAGAAGTCACCACTTTCTCCTACGCACCATTTCCAAGTGGATTCACTTACAGTCTTGCTACTCTACGGTCTTTGAAGACAGGGTTGGTCTTGGCCACTTCTGTGACCTGCAAGATACCTCATGCACAGGAATTTCTCAATAAATTTATGAGTGCTGGGATAAGAAATATGGAGCCCATAGTCCTAGAACACAAGGTGGACTAATCATGTTAAGGTCTGAGCTACAGATGTCTGTGAAGCTCTGGTTGGGGTATGTCTGAGGAACCAAAGAGGTATCCACCAGGAAGGAGAGCTCACACCTAGGTCCAGAGGCCAGGTAAGCCACATAGAGAAGTCTGTGGCAAAGACCAGGGTCCCGTAATGTAATGCAAGTTTAGGTCTGAAAGTGGGACAGGGCAGGCAGCATAGCGACAGGCTACTTAAGAGAAAGGACTCTGCAGCCCACAACACCTCCGTGAAAGTCCTAACTGTACTTCATACAACCGTGGGCAAGTTACTTAACATCTCTGTGCCTCCATCTGAAAAGCTTCTTCACCTGGAAAACAACTACAGCAGTCTTTACTCACTGAGTTATTCTGAAGATGAATTAAGATAACCCCTATGGAGCTCTTAGCAGAGTGCCTGGCACAAGGTCTCAGCTTAAGTGTGTTCGCTCTCATTACTATTATCAGGACACAGTGTTTATTAAGTGCCTTCTTTTGTGCTAGACACTCTATAAATTGCTAGGATACAGTTACATTAAAAAGCTGTTGCAGTCACCCCAAAATGTTGGGTTCATTGGCCAAAAAGGACTGTGAGAGCACCATAAGTTAAGGATAAAGAGTGCAGTAGGGGCAGTTGGTGAACTCGAAACAGTGTTAGTGAACTCGAAACAATGTCAGGATATCAAAATGGAGATGTCCCACAGGCAACTGAGGGTATAGGATTTGAGAGACATCCATGCAGGAAATGGAGACTGAGAGCCCTCCCTTATCGGTGGCCATTGAGCGAACGGTCTGAGTGTGAGAAGGTAAGATCAGAAAACAGGCCACAGCATGCTCATGGACTACCTCCATCAATGGCCCAAATGGGAAGCCAAGGAGAAAGAGAAAAAAATTAACAAATTTGCAGATAAAGTTGGCATATGGAAAATTTGTAGACTGCAAATCGCAAATGTCATCATGCAAGGAGCAGAGGTGGCCTTTCTGTACGATACAGGACTGCAAAGATGGGGCTGGCAGGAGAAACGAAGAGCCCGCAGCTGGACGTAGTGCTGGCAAGAGCTGAGGGAGTGAAGGTGTCTGCTCCCTGTCACAAAACGCTGACCCAGCGAGAGCTGGAACTCAGGCGTTCTAGTTGGCCACCTCCTTCTAAAACACACCTTGATTACTATACAATGCAGTTTACGTGCAGTATAAAGCTTTCTGCCTGTTTTTTTTTTTTTTTTTTTGCTGCTTCCTTACTCCTGGCCAGGCGAACTTCTGAAATACAGAAAAGACAAAAGTCACAGGAGTCAATTTTGCTGTCTGTAGTTCTTTAATACTTCAATGTATGTAGCATGTATGTATGTATGTATGTATGTATGTATCTGAGAGAGTTGGGGGTTGAGGGCTAGTAAAGGAAGAAATTGGAAATGTCCAATTAGCCAAAGTGTAGCCGGAATCAAAGCAAGGCTGAGACTACAATTAACGTGCAAACGAGACTAGACCAGGTATGAAACTAAAGCAGAGCGGACAAGACGGGGCTTAAGAGTAGCCTAGACAAGGAAGACATGGGAAGGGAAGCTGAGGACCACAGGAATAATGTGCAGAAAAGATGGAGCCTGACATTTGCTTCTTTAAAGTGTCATTCTAGGACCACAGGGACATTTGCTAAGAAAATAGATTCCTGAGCTTCTACGCAGTTCGATTGAATCAGTATCTTTTAGGGGCGAGTCCCCCGATTGAATTTTACTGACCTCCTGGTGCCTGTTATGTCTGAGTTTAAGAACTACTGAACTGGAGGGAAAAAAAGTCACTAAAAAATTAAATTACAATAAAATGCACATAAACGAGCATTTTAATCATTTTTATTTGCATTGTTTAGTAGTGTTAAATATATTCCCACTGTTATGCAAACAATCTCCAGAAAGCTTTTATCTCCCAAAACTGAAACTTTATACCAATTACAGTTTACTATTATTATACTCATTATTGCTACTGTTTATTTGTTTAATACCCCTGCTAAGGCTTACCTAGTTATCCTAGATTTGGAGCAGACATGTTACCTGTGGAGTACAGATACTACTCGGGGTATATGAATTTTATGCAGCCAGGGTATAAGTTGAATTGTTTGTCAAATATTTTGAATATCATCCCTGCTTAGATTACTCTCTAAGTAAAAACTCCAGGTACCATAATAGAGATGATTATAATATAAAATAAATATGTATTAGGAAAAATATAATTTTGTTCTAAATTTTCCTCCTTTATGACATGTTTTGGTATTTACATTTATTTTTGCATCTAAAGTTTTCTAAATGCAGACTGTCACTTGGAATTCTTGCTTTTCAGAATTTGTATGATGTATTGTCACATCTGTGCTCATTGGAACACACACCTTTTCATGGACAGTGGCAAATATACCATTATGTTGATTTCCTGTCATTTAATATTTATCGCAAGCCACAATATGCTAGGTATTGAAATGTTTTTCTATTCAGAATTCAATATCCAGTGTCAAACCTACCTAATAAAATGCTCCTGATTTGAGGTCCATAATAGAAAGACCTTCAGGTTTAGGGTCTCCTTGTGATTTTTCTTGATATTACTAAGTCACTCCTCTTACATTTTCATTCTGAAAGTCAGTTCTCTGTTGTGAGGATTAAGTGTGATTTCACTTACTGAAATGGTATACATCTAGGAAATGTTCCTTATGTGCCCAATATTCGCACCTGCCCTTATTGCCCTCCATTAGAAATATAGTTTTACAACTTAAAGTCATCCAATAATTTTATATCCATGTTGTGGGGTAGCCTTTAATACATATTTTTTTCTTACTTATAAGTGGTGCTAAATAAATATGCATTTAAATATGATTTAAGCCTGATTTTGTGATGTCATGGTCTATTGTGTATAATCTTTTAACAAACAAATAATGAGGTTCTTGGGTGTCATAGTCTATTGTGTATAATCTTTTAACAGACAAATAATGGGGTTCTTCATAAACTGTGTACAAAGGCATTCAAAACTTAAAAATTACTATTAAAATCTCAATTGAAAAAGGAAAAGTCTCTTTTGTTGCACAAAAATAGTAAATATTGTCTAATTTGCATAATCACCCAATATGGCTTACACATGTAGAAATATAGATACAAAGAAATTAAGACATTTCACTGAAGTCACATATACAGCTAGATGAATTAAGAATCTTCCTATCACAAAAGCATTTTTAAAAAGTTTGAAAAAAATTTTTTAAATAAATAAATAAAAGGTTTGATCCTCTTTTGCTAACACCTTCATGTTCAAATAAGGAAAACAAATTTTCTTCCTCTCTGAGGACCATTACAATCTCCCTAGAGAACCCAGAAAGACAGTGGTCTTATTAAACACATATACTATAAAACACACAAAAATATCCGTAAAACTGTTTCTGCATTATCAGTAGGCTCTGCAGATTGTTAATGAAGTTTCCCACCAGGAAAAGATAAAGAAGGGAGATTGGGGACCAGACACAAAATCAAAATCTATTCATGGGTGAGCCAAATTTCAACATTTGCAGAAGAGCCTATGAAAATAATCCCATTGGTTGCTCTTTTAAAATGTTTTGCAGTATCAAGGAGACAGTGCAAATATATTTCACCAAAGTGTGACTCAATGAAATAAATGTGTATTATCTTACTTAATCATCTCTTTAAAGACATAAGAATTATCAACAATAGTGCCACTGGTTTATACTTTTACAGTTTGAATTTCTCATGATGAGTATTAATTGTTTTTAACAGAAAAGTTCATTTTCCACCATTTTAAAGCTAAACAATCAGATTTTCCCCTTGGTAGATTGTGCAGGTTAAATTTTAAATTGCAATAAGTTGAAATTAAGTGCTTTCCTCAGTAGCCCAATATTTTCTAGGACTCTCTTTCCCAGGAACTACTTGTGTATTTTTATATCACAAATGAAGTTTAATATTAGTTTGGGACAAGCACAACAGGTTCTGAAAGCACTGTACTCTAACCTAGAATTTATTTATGGGTTATCTACCATTTTGGAATTTGCATGAATATCTGAAAATTTAATACTGTTATTTTTGTGATAAACACTAATATTCCCAAGTGTATCAACAACCTTTAGGTCTTGGTGCTTTACAAGATACTGAAAACATGACTTTATTACATTTCATTTGATTTCAATTAAAAAGCACTTAAGAAGTTTCTATTGAATTAGATTACACTGAATGTTTCTATAGAAAACGCTTCATTATCTGAGGCAGCTTTAATTTTAAATGATCACAGAAAGTGAAAAACACTGTTCATTTTAATAAAACGGTCTTAATCCCATATCATTATTTCACAATTGCATGCAGCAGATTTTGGTTTATTAAATAAATGTACAAGGGCACTGGAGAAACATCTATAATACTGAGTGCTTCATTCATAGTCACCCAAGGCAAATCTAGTCATATGGCTTTTAAGTCTTAACAGAAACCAGAAATACTGCAAAAAAAATCTTAATAAAAACAAGGAGATAATATCAAGACAACTGAAAATAATGCCATTTTTGAGCAGTGAATTTTACAACTAATTAAAAATGAGAATGAACTTCTGAGCAATTATATTAGAGCAACTGTAGTGCAATAAAAATGCAAGGTGTCACTGAATCACAGGATTTCCTGAAACAACATTGCCTCCCTTTAACCAAAAAGCTACCCTGAGATCAAATTATTATATATATGCATATAAATCAGGACAAACTAAAAATTTTGGCCTTCCAAAAAGTGTTAAGCAATTTTCTAAAGTATTTTTATTTCCATGCCCCAGTACATGTTAAAAATTCAAAACCATAATTAAAAACAAAATGATGATCAAAAGTCATTGCCTATAATCAGGTATGTGGCACTAAACATAAACCACGTGGCTAGCTTTCATTGGCTAGAACTCTGTATACACTTTTGGCATGCCCATCTCCCATATTTCAGAAATAAAGGTAACTTTGTGGTTTGTGGTTAGTGATTAAGTACTAAGCGAACTTGTTGTGTGTGCTCTTGTATACAAAAATCTGCAACATTTTGAGCATTTCACATTTATAATAATGTCTTTATTGTGCCTTTCAGAATTAATTGCCCTAAAATCCAGCAACTTGAAGATATATCTATTGGATAATTAGAACTCTACGGAACAACAAATAAAACACATTATTGACTTTTAAATCTTCAATCAAACAAATATTTACAGCTGTAATTTGCAAAAATTATTTCCTTTCAAGTTGGCATCATTTCAAAAATCTGTGCTATGAATCTGAAGCATTTTAGGATCATCAACACCTTCCTCCAACATTACGATTAAAATATAAAAACAATGCTACACCTTTAGAACAGCCTGCACCTGCCCTCACAGCCTGGGTGGTCTCCTGTGAAGACAAATGAAACATCATAATTATAAGTGTATCCGAAAATCTGTCTGACCTTGAGCCCAAGAATAGCAGACGGGATGAGGAATAGTGACTTGGTTTAGTGACCAGTAGCTATAGATATCAGAGAATGTGCTTGTTGTCAATGACTGTTGCTGAAATCTGTCTATACCACACTGGAACAATCAATTTTGTAAATGATTGCAATAATCAAGGAAATTGCCTAATTTATAAATCCTTGCATACAGCATCTTAATGGATTCTTCCATTTTAATGCTGATGCCTTCAGAGCTAAATGAATTGTTGTCCAGGCTGTCATTACACAAAATGATAAAAACATTCCGTCTGTGGGGAAGCCACATCTCATGGATATCCAGACCCTCAACCCATAATCACTCATGAGTGACTTTCATGAAATTTTCACACTTCGAAGCCTTAAGAAGAGCAAAAGAACAGGCTTATTTGTGCCTGCACTTTCCCATAAATCCCTGCTTTACTTTTGGAATGTGAACAAATTACCTTTCATTGAACTGTATTGCAGAGGTATCCCCTGTTTTCAGAGCCCCATATTGTCATAGGTTTTCTTTTTCTCCTTTCTGTCTAATCCTGGATCTTGTTTTACCAGCAAGCCTCAAAACTCAAAGTCAGCTTCTCAACTTCTAGACTGTGAAGCACATCCATAGGGATGAGTCTGGATGCACTGAAGCAAATGGGTGATGTTCCAACTCTGTGAAATCTACCTACTGAACATGGAAACTGGGGCTGCACACTTAGCTCTTTCCCTAAGCCTGCCACACGTAGATTGCTCTTCTCAGTTAAACCTTGGCCAATTGATTTTAGCCAATAGTGTGCTGTCAGTGCTTTACTTACTGCTCAATCTCACTAACCTGACATTTATGGTGCACTGATTGGCCTCTGTCAGTGGTGCTGGTTGTAAATTCACTTTGAAAAGCTTTGTGTTAACAGCCTTCAACCAGGCTCCAAGAAGAGTACCAACAGGCAGCCTGACAATTGCTCGACCTCCTGCCCTTATTACAGTGAGTAAATCAGGGTTTGAGCCATTAGGCTGGAGCCTGGGGCCTACACAAAAAGGATTGACATGACGAAAGGTCAACCTCTGTCACACATGTGTAACAATTTGGATAATGGAATTCTGTAACTTATCTGAGTGAGGTGGCAAATGCTTACAAGGAAAAGTATACTCTGCTCAGCTTCTCTGGCTTTTATGCTAAGTAGTTATACCAACGTCTGTATTTCTTATGTAAATATACAAGGAATGTCTAAACTCATGAAATCTTAAAGTATATACGATTCTTAAAAAGAAGGAAAGGAAAAGAGAGAGCAAAGCAGCATCAAAGTGGTTTGGTGCATGGCATTCTTTAAAACAGCAAACCATTTTTCCCACACTATCAACGTATCACATCCACCCTTTCAGAAAAGAGAATTTTGACATTGTGGACATGATTACTCAGCTGAATAATAGGCAGTTTTCATATTCCATTTTTAAAGCCCATGATACTATACTACCACTATAAGGGATTTCTGGATAACACAATACATTTACTCAAGTAATTAAAACTGCCTTAATTGACACACTGAAATAGCAAGGTGCCCCTGCAGGTTTCTCAGGCCCAATGTTACCATAATCACATTTTCATTAGCTTGCGTGCTGCCATGCAGCAATTGGGTGTGGCAGAGGGAATTTTATCTGTCCAGGAATCACTGGGATTCTGATTTGAATTTTTTCTACCCCACTTTTAATTCAGTGTGAAGAAAGGAAAAAAATATCGTATGATGTAAGAAAATAGGCCAAGAAAAACTTTCAATTATTTTCTTTACATGGACAAATGCTATCAATAAAAGAAGAAATCTGTAAACAATAGACAAACTGAACTGACTAATGAGAAAAAATGTCCTGCAGATATGGAACACATCACTCTTTATAACGTATTTGCATCTGAAGCACTCTAGTGTCACATGCATATCTGGATTAAACCTCACTAATATGAGAATTTCCAAATGGCTATTATCACTTTTTTAAAGCAGCATCATTTTTGGACTTAGAAAATCAAGGTGGCACCGTCCAGGGGGATGCATAACTCAAAAGGACCAGGACTTCAAATGGAATTTTTCAAAGCCAATTTTAAGTACAAAGTTTTTATTTTTAACACAATGCTGGAAACGATTCAAAGAGGTGGCAAATGGTTTTACAGTTTATGTAAAACTACAAAATGCTCACATTCTTATCAAATGGGCACCACTATAAAAGACATTTTCAAATCAAATGAAGCAAAATCAAAGAGATATACCAGCTGTTACCCTGCATGACTTAAGACATAATAATAACATTACTACGGTTTACTTTTTAGGAGACATTATTTGGATTTCATGAAAATGACATATTCAAAACCAAGCTGACAAGCAGTCTACTATATTGAATGATAAATTACTAGGAAATACAATTTTTACTTCAATATGACTGTGACAGCCACATAATTCTATCCTCTGGTGTTTTGATGAGTCAAGCCAAAATGAGCCAAATTCTATAAAGCAAAATATAAAGTATATAATTAAAGTACTATCACTAGAACAATCTTTAACTGATTTTAATTTCAAAGTTATTTTAATCTAAAATAATGAATGTTAAATGTTTTCAACACGTAAATATATACAAATGGATACAGTACTCTAATAGCTTGGGTCATTTATAGAGACATATAAAATACCTTTGAAATATAAAATCAATTCATTTCTTTATAGTACCAATTACCTATGATGGTTTTGGAATATCAACATGTAGCAACAAGTAATATATTTTTAATATTGGTTTTCATTAATGTCTTTTGACCTAAGCTACATGGTAATGATGAAAAATAGACCATTTGCTTAAAAGCAAAACTCTTATTAAATCTAAAATATTATGGCACAAAATCAAACCACAAAAAGAACCATATTATGTTATTCTCCTTGATTTTCTGAAGAAAAATAATGAAAGTTTCCGCATAGTGCAACTAAAAATGAGACACTCAAATTTACTCAGGCAAAGAGAAGACACATTCTGTAAAATCAAATCCCTTTCTAACAACTTAAGTAACACTAACAAGTCATACATTATTTTAATTAGCAGAATAATTTTTTAGGGTGAAAATAAGTATAATTTATTTTGTCATTGTTGCTAAAATTTCTTGTCAAATCAGACTTTGAGTTGAAAGGCCTGAGTAATTCTGGCTGATCTTAAACTGTAACTTCATTTTAAACTTCCGTGTTTTATTCCAGTAGAATTTTAAGTATACACTGTGTACATTCCTCAGGTCCAGTCATATTAAATTCTGATGTTAAGCAGAAAAGGGAAACCATGTGCAACTAGATTAATTTATCTCAAGGGAAAAGAACACATTAATAATTGAGATAATGTTTTCCTAAATGTTGGAATCAAATGTGCCTTTTCACTTCTTTATTAGAAAACACATTAGGATAATATTATCTCACTCTCATCAATAAGACCTAATTGCTGAGAAAGACTGTTTTCTTTGCAAAATATTCAGAAAGACTTTTCCCATTACGTCCAAAGAGCTAGAAATATATCATGCATCCAAGTCTTGCTGGAATAAATGTATGTAAGCAAGGCAAGTGATTATTTAATCGACCCTGTAATGTTTTTGTTTAAAACTATCTGAATTTATTTTTTGAAGAACATATTAAAATTCTAATTCTAAAAACATTGGCCAGAAAGAGACTAATAATCCCACTTTTAGCTTATTAATCTCCTTAAATTACAAAAAAAAAAAAATTACCTTCACTTACTGCTAAAAATACAAATAAACTCAGAACTTTTCATAAACACCCAAAAGAATAAAAATGTATTAAAGGTAATAGAATGATATTTAGCTCTCTTTAAATTTCTGTGTTCTTAAAAACCATGACTATACAGCAAGAAAATACTACTAAAAGATGGTAGCACATTTACAAGCCAATGAAACAAGCACCTCATAGCTGACGTATGTTAAATATTAAAAAGTCATTTTTCTACAAAGAAAACAGAGCTTTTAATTATTAAACTAAAAGAGTAACTAAGGTGAATCTGATATTTTTTTCTGTAATAAGCCTTCATGTGTATAATAAAGTACAACCGCACTAAAAACAATGAACTGTAAACTGAAACAAAAATCCATCATCTACTTGGAAACAGTGACGGGAAAAGATTAGCAATCCATTTATTGTACTGAAATAAAGATAAGTAACCCTGGTAAGATCCATCAGGACTTGAGTATTGAACTCTAAATATAAAGACATTTCTTCATCAGCAAGTGACTTGAAAAAAAATGTGAGGAAGAAAAACGATTCCAGTTGACTTTTAAAATAAAATACTCATGATTCAACTGCTTTTAATTTTTTTTAAAGATCTGCTTTATGTCAATCTGATATTCTGGAAGATATCTGAAAGAGTATGTTTTTAAAATGGATAATTTTTACATGAGTCATTAAATAATTATTGCCAAAAGTTTCCTATAGACCTACAGTGTATTCCAACTGCTGATTCTTTCTAATATAAATACTAAAGTGATATAAAAATATTTTATAATTGAATTTAGGTTTGAAAGAAAAGAATAAAATTTAAAGAACAATCCAACATTTATAATCTTCTGTTATAAATATAACAATTCAAATAGTCAATTTCATAAAATTATATCATAATGCTTAAAAATAAACTCATTTTATATCTTAAAAATAAGTTTACTAATAAAAATTGAAACCTATTAAAATAGTGTTTTATCTTATAAATGGACAACTACTCTAAGTGACTGGCCCTAGTCAATTAGTTTACATGATCTCTCAGGAGACTGATACATTTTGCATGGCTGCATTTTAATATCTTTTCAATCTCTTAAACATATGTTATTCTAACTGTTCTTACAGATGGTAAAAAACAAATAGATTGTCCTGAATTAGGGGAAGGGACCCGTAGATCATTGAAGCATATACCCAGCAACTTATTTTTATAACACTGAACCAATTCCATGCCACACCCCCACGACACTCAACTCACAAACAACAGGTAAAGCTCACTTTATGTCCACTGAAGTATCAGCAACAATAACTGATTAAATTCCCCAGGCCCTTTACTACAACAGAATTTAAACTTCATCAAGCACAAGTAAAGGTATCAAACAAAGTCTCCATGTTTTTAGTATTAATATGTATCAATCATATCCTGTATGTGTAGTGGTCTCCTGACAACATCCCAATCATCCAAAGCCATTTAGAGAAGAAAAATAAATGATAAAGTATAGGATTTTTCTCATGTTTATTACTTTGTCTCCTGGCACTCTAACCCCAAGTCATCAAAGAGCAAAAGTGTTCATATAGAGCAAATGTGCACCACTGAACAATTGCTTTAATGTTTCCTCAGAGAAGTATTGGCAGATCTTTAACTATATATATGGTATTAGAGTTCCTAATCACAACCCTGAAACATGAAAACTGCCTAGAAGTGTTTTATATACTAAACCACATTGGAGGTTACAACTAATTAGTCAGAAACAAAAACCAACTGGGAAATATTTCAAACCAGACTCTGATTATTTCCCATTTGTCTTTTCTTTTTTTTTTTTTTTCCTATCCAAAAGCTCGAACTTGTAACCTGTCTCTATGTACCAAGCCATTTTCTCCTGCCCTCTTTTCCTATTCAAAAAAGGAAAAGCACTATTTGGTAAAACAAATATGCCCAACTTTTTCTTCCTCATTCAAGAATTCTATCTAGAGAGATGAAAAGTGCGTAATTTTGTAACAACAGTTTTGAAGTGAAATGGAATCGGGGAGCCAGATTCAGGGCAACAGTGACAACTGTAGGTAGGATGTGCAGCCTATGCATACACTGTAGGGCATGTAGTCCCTATATCCCATGTAGGGCTCTTCCTGGAGGCTCAAACACTTTGCTCCTCCCCCATCAAAGGAGGCTTTGCAGACACAGGCCTCAACACCTCACTGCCAACAGTCATGTAAAGGTTCTGGAGGTCTGTTTTTCACAACACGCTATCCCCTTGGCCTAACATAGGGCTGGGTAGAATAAGGGCTCAGCAACAATATGAGTAGATTAGTGAGTGCCATGAGTTTTAGTTAGTGAATATGAGGCAGCTCACAGCAAAAATGATCTTCTTGAAGTTCAGTAAGCCAAGTGTGAGGGGCGAGCTGCTATAGAAATGACCCATGAATGGAGCCCTAAGGTCCACTCCAACTTAGCTGCTGGTGTTTCAGAAACTTTCTTTTCTGGCTATTCCCATTCTATTATATTGCCTGGCCTGAGTCAGATTTACATATTGCCCTTGAAGGTTCTTGTATTTTATAAATAACTCCATGAATGGGAGGTGGCTAATTAGTGGGGGAATTACCTAGGTGCTAAGGGTCTGTCTTTTCGGGAGTAGATCTCAATAATCAACCATGAAACTGAGAGAAAGCTCAGGTTAACATTTTTCAAAGAGGTTATTTATTTTTTAAGTAATAGTGTCAGCCAAGATTGTGTTATTGAAGGATTTTCATCAATTGGGTTATACCAAAATGCTCAAAGTTTTCTATCTTTCTGAAGATTGCCTTGATTGCCTTGCTGTGCTACAAAGTACAACAGGGGAGAACCAGAATTTGTGAGTTGCAACACTATAATTAGCTTACTCCTGAACTTTGAAAGTTATGAATGAAGCACGTTGCAGTCTCTCCAATTCCATGTTTATAAAAAATTGTTTTATCTAAGAAAATGAGCCATTCTCTTTCCTCCTATTTATGCTTATGTTTCTTCTTGCCCAGGGCACAGAAACACATTGGAAGAGCTTAGAATGGGACACCTAGCTCACACCCCTAATGCCCAAACTTCTGCTCCATCTCCTCACCTGGTTTCTCTTTTTCTCAAGATCCCCGCAGATCAAAGATCAAATCCATTCCAGCTGGAACAGAAGCTCCTGAAAGTGATTCCACCTTCAGAAACCTGCAGGCCCTATTTTCCTGGCTGGGTTACTGTTGCGTCAGGTGTGTGTGGGTTGGGGGCAGGGTCTGCACCTCTTGCAGACACTGGTGCAGACACTGGCATTTGCATGACCAGAGAAATCTATTCTCCACTACTACCTTCTAGGAAACAAAGGGGATGTTCCCCAAAGTTGCCACCCTCCAAGGGCCAGGCTCTTTGCTGGCCAAAGCTGTGGCTCCGGGACAAGGTGCTGGGCGGCGGGCGTCTTACCTCCCAGAGATGCTGCGTGTTTCTCACGGTTCCGGCCTGCACCTTCTCTGGGGGCAGGATCACGCCTTGGAACGGCCCAATCCAGGTGCCCTGCTGGATCCTCTGCGCCGCGCAAATGCCGTAAGCCAGGCCGGGCACCGTGCTCGTGCACAGGCACACCTCCCGCGGAAGGTCTCGCAGCCACTCCGGCAGCTCCGGCGGGGGCGCGGCAGCCGCGGCGCTACCGGTGCTCACCAGCCGCCGCAGCGAGTGCAGCGGCCCGTGCATGGGGCATTCACCGTGGCGGTTGTCCGCGCACATATCGCAACCTGTCGGAGACACGCAGGAGGGAGGGGAGGAAGAGGTTAACTCCGCAGCTCCGGTGGCCCCTCTTCCGATAAACCCCCAGCAGCCCTGCCCCGCCCCAGTAAGCGACCTGCGAGAGAGGCGACACCGTGAGCGCAAGGAGGCTACTGGGAGTAGGGGGAGAGGTGAACCCGAACCGCTCCCTAGGAATTCGCCACACCCAAATCCGCCTAGTACAGGGTCAGCACCCCGGTGCCCCCAGAAAATCTTCGGAGCTGGATAAGGATGACCTTGTAGTGCCTGCTAAACCAACGGCAGGAGGCTTCTCTTCCCAGTTTCTCTCCATCTCTCCCTCTTCCCTCTGCCTCGAATCTGCCTCCAGTTCCCTCTGATCCTCCCTTGTCGCGGCGGGTTCTCTCTCTCTCTCTCTCTCTCTCTCTCGTGTTTCAAGGGGTGTTTGGCGTAGTACCACGAAGAAAGCCCGACAAAGAATGCCCCTCTCTTGTCAATCTGATTATCTAAGAGAGATTCTACATTGGTTGCCTGGATGTACTTGGTTTGCCACTTTATAATTATAAAAGTCACTTTAAAAATCACCAGGGCAGGTGGACAACCTGTCTGTTGGGGAGCGCCATTCCCACCACTCTGGACCCACTCATCCAGCACCCCGAGCGCCCCAACCGGAGGGCGGAGCTGGAGCCCAAGGCAGCCACCCAGGGAGCCCCAGGAGTCCCTTGAGCGCCCGGACAGTGTCTGCTCTGGGCAAGGGCAATTCGGCCAGTTGTGCCCATGAGGAAAGAAGGGCTGTTTTGGCAGATTATGGGTATCTGTGCTTTCGTGCCAGCTCTTCCCAGAAGACAAAAAAGGTCCATTACCATTGGGGTAATGGTTCTTTAATGACCAGGATAGTGGTTCAGTGGAGAGGGCCCCAACTCCTGGCCAGATCATTGATTCATTCCCCAGGCTAAATGCTACTATCTTGGGTTCAAAAGCGAGGTCTGTGAGGCTGCCTCTCTCCGATGTTCCCCCAGAGCATCCAGAGCCCAAAGGGACCCCCACCCTCCTGGCCAGGCTGCAGACACCCAATGTCCCTTGACTCAAACTCGAGGTAGGAGGCTAGGCGGCTGCGGGAAGCAGGGCCTGAGCAACCGCGCTGTCGGTTCGCAGCGCCCTCCGGGTTATTAATGGGCCTGGCGGAGCCGCTGCGTCTGCGCCCAGGCCCCGCAAACCTGCCTGGGGAAGACCCCCTCGGCGCCTGCCGGGGCAACCAGCTTCCCTAGCCCAGCCTCCGGGGGAGCAGTGGCGCCCCCAGCAACGGAGCTCTGTGGCACTTCGCCTGATAGTAAGCGAGTCCCAACAGGGAGAGATGGCCAGAGCTGGGCACCAGCATAAGTGCCAGTGCTGAGTGGGGCTTATGACACAGAGGTGTCAGCCTTGTGGTCAGCCTTGGTCAAGCCAGTCCTGGTGAATCACACAGGGTAGAAACAGACAAAATGTCCAAGGAACCTGTGACAAAGTGAGTCACTGAAGAATCTTCAACAAAGGAACACCTAACCAAAACCCAGCATGCCATTGCTTCATAGTGACCTGAGGGTTGACTACCTGAGCATCCTGTCTCAGCAAAGGGCTCAAGTTAGCAATGTCTCTCCTGGGTCAGCCACTCCTTCACTCCTCCCAAGAGGGCTCAGGGAATCAGGAACCTTCTGACTGCAGCTTCTTGCAGGTGTCCACAAGGCCGCTCAAGCAGCAATCTGTTTCTGCAGGTAGTGAAGTGTCTATGCCTCTGGACCTCCATCACACAAAGGGCCCCTCTTCCAGCAACATAAACTAATAGAAAAGCTGGGCCAGACTCTGCTTTTGACCTATGGACATAGATGGAAGGTATCCTCACCCTTTTCTACCTATCGACTCTTCCAGAACCCTCTTCAGCTTCTGATGGTGGAAACAAAAACTTCCAGATAAGGAAGGAATGGAAAGAAAGACAAAAACTCATAATTACCAAGTGCTGACTATATGCCAGGCATCTTTCTTGACCCAATCACCATATTACCTGTCATGATTCCCATTTTGCAAATGAGGTGATTGATGCTTCATGAAAAATGTGACTTGACCATGGATCAGAAATCAGAAACTGACAGAGGAATATTCACAGTCAGGTCTACCTGACTCCAAAGCCTCCAGACCGAGAGATCCAGGAGGACTAATAAGAGCTGGGAGAATTTTATATCCATCATAACTCAAAAGAATTGAAATATTTCACTGAAGTCACTATTTGGAGGCCACAAAAGTTGCTGTAGCATGACTGAATTACAGAGATTTCTCTTGCTCTTTCCCACACTCTTTGAGTTGAGAGTTAACATAAGAGAATAAATTGGAAAGTAAATAGATAACATCCATAATTTTGAATTATAGTGCCTTTCAGCACCTTAGCAAAAATAGCTTAAAACAAATGACAATAAGTAAAGGCAATGTGCCCATAAAAATAAATCACCCCCAGGTTTCTGATTAACTAACTGTCTCTTTCTGGTTGGCTCAATGAAACAAAGGGTGAGAAGCAAAAGGTTTAGCATTCACTCCCCTAACAACACATACCAGACATTCTGTCAAGTTTCAACATCTCTATAACATGGAACGTCACACCAACTATATCAGTAATAAATTAAGGAGCAAAAGTACCAACCTTAGCCACCACCCCATAACCAGCAAGCACACTTTTGGTGTTTGTTATGCATAACACAATGGCCAGGCCTTTCTCTAAGATATTCTCTAAAGTCCTCTTCAACTTAAGTTTCATTTGTCTCCACGAAATGTTGAAAAAACTTAGTAGCATTTCGCAGAGTGAAAAACTGAGACTCCCTCAATATTTAGACAACTACATGTGCATATTAGTCCACAGCAGAATAGGCATAGCCAATCTGCTTTAATTAGTCCACCCAAACTGAGTCTTCCTAATTTATAAACCGCTCTGTGCTACAGCGAAATATTCTGTCAGAAAAGTTGACCAATTACATCAAAATACATGTTATATCCTAACATTATTGCTTTTTTAACACACAAAGCTCCACTGAACCCATTTGGCTTCTGGTATATGTCTTGGACTCCCAACGAAGCTTGAGGATATTTAAAACAAGTAACTGATTACTTGGGATTGACAAATGTGGCACAAGTAGACAAACATTCCAGCAAAGTGTTTTCTAGACAGCAAGCCATAAACACCTACATGAAAAGGTTTGAGGGAGAAATGGGCTAGGTGCCCACACTACACACATATATATAATACATATATTATACACATTCCATGCCAAGCAATACATAATACAAGTCTATTTGTATTCATAAAGAAGAGGCAAGTAAATGTTCCTACTTTTCTCTTAGAATCGGGGTTTTTATACAAGCTCATGTTTATTATTCAAAAAGGGTTTTCTGTACCTGAGAAATATAATATTATCCAAGCAAGATACTTTGAAATGCCATTTTAGCATTAGGGAATATAAGGAATCTGGTCCCTTTTCTATCTTGAATAAATCTGTTGATGCTGTTTATGAGTCCCTGAATAAGGGAAGAAGGAATCATGAAGTTATAGACTCAGCCACCTACTGATTTCAGAGGCCAAAGCAGACTTCCACTCTTCATTTCATAGCCTTTGCATTGCTTGAATGTTGGTACAAGTGCATGTATGAACTTTGTAACTGCAAATAGATCTATTTTAAGGTAAAGGGGGCAAAGTCAGCCATGGGTTTTGTTTTGGTGCACCCCCCCCCCCTTTCTGGTATTTTCATTTGCCTATCTAGGAAAAAGATGAACTATGAAACGTTTCGGCGCATTTTTGGTGTCTGGAGAGGCCAACAGATGTGTGTGAGCGCAGGCGGAGCTTGGACGCATAGACAGTATCAGGCTCCAGAGCGCCAGGCCCTGGCTCCCAGGCGCCTCTCCCAGCCACAGCCAGCCCACGCTGTCCTCTGGAAGGGAACCCAGGCGCAGCTGGAAAAGCCTGCCTCCTAGCCTAGGCAGAGGTGACCTCAGGGCTCTAAATCCGCCCCGCCCAGCCCTGAGGTCACAGCCCTCAGTCTCGCAGGCCAAGGCGCGCCTGCTGGGCCAGGGCCCTGGATTGATCGCTGCCCCGCGCCGCTGCCCCAGGAGTGCCGCCTGCTGGCCTGCTGGCCTGCTGGCCAAGCCTCCCGTGACTCCGTGCGTGGGCCTCGGGGGTACCGGCTGCTGCACCGAACGGGGCTGACCGTTGGGGCAGCGGGGGAGCAGAGGGCGGCAAAGCCCGGTAGCTGCAAACCTCCCGCCCTAGGGTTCACACCCCTCCCCTACTCGCCCAGGCCGCCCCTCTGGCCTCAGCCCGCAAGCTTCCCTAGACCTCCCGGTGCAACCGCCGGACGGGGTGGCGGCACTGGGGGGGCAAGCTGCCGACTACAAGCCCCCCAACCCAGTCTACATTTTAAAGGCCTCACTTCCTTCCTGCCAGCACAGGGCTTTCTTGCAAAGGCCAGACATGGCGCTGCCACGGAAACCCGAAGACCCCCGCCACGCCCCACCACCCACCAGGCCTTCTTCCACCCGGCAGGGCCCTACTTAGGCTCCTCGAATAGGGTCTAGAAGCAGATCCGGATGCCAGAGACTTAGCTCAGTTCCCGGGAACGGGAGCCGACTGTGGTCGGGGCCCACGGGAGGCGTCAGCGCAAAATCGAGAGGGCTCTCCCCTCTCCCCTAGGCGTGTTTAAAGCTCCTGGTCAATCTCAGAGGCGTGGGTTTTCCTTGCTCGTAGTAGCTGCCGCCTAGGCCCTGGGGCCAAGACGGAGGGACAAAGGGGGAGAAAAAGAAGGAGGAAGGGAGGAAATGGGAATTTTATTTGCCTCCCGATGACTCTATTAATAAATGAAATGGGAGCGCCCGGTGCGAGGGTAAGAGAATATTGCATACTACATGGAGACAGACCTGGCCGGCCCTGCCCCTGCGAAGCCGCCATATACAATACAATGCGGAGATGATGAATAGGAGGCGCGGGAGAGATCGAAGTGGGTCTGGGCTGGCTCCACTCGCTCCTACAAAACTATAGGGCAATTAATTGTGGCTTGTCCCCTCATCCTTCATCTCCTGGTGGCACATATCGATGGAGATTACTGCTGATGGACCATTTTATCACCTTAAATAAACAGTCGCCACCTCTTCTAACCTCAATCTAATATATGGCTCTATGTTCAGTTTCAGGGCGCTAGATAACGAATGATGTAAAATAACTAAATCATGTGTGTTATGGGATACGGCTGGGCCTGCACATAAAAAGAGAGAAAAGAAAAACCAAACAACACAAGAGCCCAACACTGATGCCCAAGGCTCCCTCCCACCAGGGACTAGGTCTGAAGTTGAAGTTGCTAGCCGGCCACTGATGCCCTGATGCTGGGTAGGCAGCGAGGGGGCCTCCAGGCAGGAAAGCCTGCTGGTGGGTGACTGGGCACGGGAGTTTCCTAAACAGACCTGTGTTTTCCAACTGGGTGGGAAGAGAGTGGAAAATGTCAGAAAATACTCTCCTTTATCTTTTTCAAAAAACAGTGTTAGGTCCAAATTTCTTTCTCTCCTCCGGTCACTGTTCCCAAACTCTTGGAAAGGGTGGCACTACCAATGGGAAAGCCTCGGGCCCTCACTGTTCCTAGTGCTGTGCACAGGGTTGCCCTAATCTGGAGAGCACAGACACCTTCAGCCAAGGGAAAGTTGCAGAATGTCCTAACACTCCGCAGAGAGGCTGGATCAGGCTTAGCTCTCCTTTACCTGCCAGGTACAGGGGAGGAAGAGCTTCACCAAAAGGTAGGAAAAGCTAACTGACTCAGCCCTTTGGGTACAATCACAAACGCCAGGCATGCCCAAGACCACTGATTACTACCTTCCAAAAGTAGTGACAGGGTCTCAAACACCACACTGAGACCAGAAATGGCCACTACCATGGAACCTGATGGCATGAATCAATAGCTTCAGGCAACCTAGCAGCAATGAAGGTAGTAATACAAGAAAAGAAAGAAAGGGCCCCATCCCCCAATTACATTACACACTACCCCATCGGACTTGAACAAGATGAAAGAAGAGGCAGTACTAAACATTCACAGTTTCAGGGAAAAGCGTACTTCAATCACAGAATAAATTGAATACATGGAGTTACATAACAGAAATAGTCTATCGGAACAGCTCACTCAGCCAGCTTGTATGGTTTCTGCTGTTTATAAATCTTTTTACGGGAAAGAGAACTACAAGACCTTTCGCTATGGCATTTGCCATAGGTGCCAATAAGTTTCAAGGTGAGACTACTGTTACTGATTCACAAGTGTTCCTGGGTTGCTGATCCCAGGCAAAAAGTTACTCTTCTGTAGGGAACAGAGAAGTAAGGAGCACTCCCACCCACACACCCACCCCTTTCTTTGCCATGTAAAAAAGAAAATGACTCAATATAAAGTAACAAATGAAATAATGCTAAGTGGTCTCTTCACTGAGCTCTTTTAGAGGAAGAAGACAAAAGACTGAAAAGGAAAACCAGAGACATCTACATGTCATAAATTAATAGGTGCTTCCCTTTTGCCTGCCTCTCACCAACACCCCCTGCCCCCCAATTCAACCTGGGAAGGGAGAGAGCTCTGCTTAAGGATCGTTTCCCATTCCTTGCATTTGTTTTCTACTGAGTACCTAGTTGGATTAAACTCAATCGCTCCTCACTTCATCGTTACAAAACACATCCCATGGTTTAAAATGAGTGCCTGTGCTTGCTCAGAGAAGTTCCTGAAAGAATGGGAGACCTGGTCCCTCAGCATTACACAGAACTACCCCCTGCTTTCTATTTTCTTTCTCAATTGCCCTTTAATTAGGGAGCAACAGAAGTGTAACTCTAACAGGCCAATCTGACTTCCTCCCCCCTGTCTTTTCCCCTGCACTTTGCATATTGAAGCAATCAATTAAGACTCAAAAGGAGACACCAAAAGACTAGCATGATGGAAATAAGTTAAATAAATCATACTTCCAGCCAGAGGAAAAAGTTACCTAGGCAATAAACTGGTTCAAATAGCTATATATTAATTAGGACTCTATCCCAATTCTTCCTCTGATTAGTCCAGGTTTTTCTCTCATAAGAATATACTGAGTCTCAAGACTGCATTGTAAATAGCATAGGAAGCTCAACATACAGCCAGGGTTTTGGGGTCCACTGATGCTGTCTTCTCCGGCACTGATTTCATTCAGAAAAGAAACGGCAAGATTGATACAGAACTCTCAGCCCACAGTGACTATACTTAACATTTAAGAAGTGTCTTTTTTCAAAGCACTTATTTTTAAAATTCACATTTTTAAAGAACTGCTTTGAGAGCAACACACTCAAGAAATTCAGTAGGAGATAAGTATTTTTTGAAATCCATTAAGACAATATAATTTTTAAAACTTTCCTGAAACTCTGAAATATGGGCAACTTCTCGAGGGCAGTACAAATTTGAATGAAAACCCTCATTTTAAATCAGTGCGTTACCTTTAGATTCTAGAAAGGAGAACAGTACATTTAACTGCTCTTTTTGTTAGTAATCATAATCTCCATTAGAACAATTATTTCCCATCATTATGAAAAGATTAATACAACTTAAGCACGAGGCTCATGCCCAATGTTTTTACATCAAAGTAATGGCTTTGGGAGTCCTTCAAATGACTATAACCTGGAGCTATTTTGCTTTTACAACGAATTAAAAAGTTCACGAAGCCGTAGACATTCTGCAAGAAGGCACTTATTCAAGATAAAATAATAATAAACATTTATGATCCTCACCCGGAAACTAGATGAACAAACGAGAGAAAGAAAACGGGGAGTGATCTTTCAAATCCTGTATTACTTTCACCCTGACTCTCTTAGCCTGATTTAATGTCCTCTCCACGAGTCTCTGCAAGTACAGTTAGCACTTAACCCAACACATGAGGTGTAAACACATAATTTTTTTAATTACTAAAAAGAATTGAATATAAAGCAATACACATTCTTGGTCTTCATCGAGAGTCTTGCTTCAAAACCTTGTGATCGGTGTTTGAATTTATGAATATAGAAACCAAAGCTGGGTGAGACCTGATGTTTAATTAGGCATTTGCTATTTACTTGGGAGACAAAGAGAATAACTGCCTTAAACTAAATTACTGTCCCCCAATTTTTACAAATAATTTAGTCATCAAGCACGGCTACCGATTGCTAACATTTGCAGAGTCAAGGGTGCAAGAATGTGGGATTCTCCTGCAGCAACCCTATCCTGAACATGAAAAATTTCTCACTAAGCAACTCGCTTTTTTCCCCCCTCTTCTAAGTAAATAGTAGACGTAAGAATAATGCCTGCCTGCAGGGTTAAACCGACCCAGTACCATCCAAAACTCCTACCTACTCCCGCCAGGCCAGGCTAGGCAGCAGCTCCCGGCCGTTCCCCCAGACAACCCCATGGACCGAAAATGAACTGATGCAGTTAACTCCAGAAGTAGATGGAAGAAATAAGCCCGGGCATCCACGCTCCCCAGATATTGTGAGCCCCTATCTGGTCCCCACTTCGGCCACGGCGGCCAGTTCTCGGAACTCCCCACAGCGCACTGCTAAGCCGCCGACCTTCCCCCGGCGCTGTCCCGCGGGAGGATGGAGATACGAAAGCCCCGGCCCGACAGCGACTCAAATCCCTCATACTTGGTTGGGGCTGCAAAGCAGAGGATGAGGAGGGCTAGGAGGTAACCCCGAGGTGCCACCTGGCCGCCCCATCCGTTCTCTTTCCTTCTCTAACGCCAGAAAACTTCTGCCACTGTGTTCTGGGAGGTGCGGGCCCGGCTGCCTGGACTGGTCCTCCGCCCCGGGTCCCTTTCGTCCGACCCGCCTCCCAGACGGGCACCCGCCCTGGACGGCGCCAGCGCCACGGGAGAGAGCGCGCGGGCTGCGGCTACGTACGGTTGTTGGGGTCGCTGGTGTGCTGGTTGAGGGGGATGATCTCCATGCGCTGCTGGCCGTACAGGTAATAGTCCAGCTCCTCCGCGCTGCAGCGGAAGCGCGGGGCACCTCGGCCATCCCCACCGCCGGCGCACTTGGAGGGCCCCGTGCCCGTGGCGGCGCCGAGACACAGGTCCTTCGGGGGCAGCGGCTCCGCGGCGACCGCAGCGGCCAGGGGCGCGAACACGGGGAGCTGTGCCACAGGCAGGGCCGAGAGACCCGCCAGCGCCGCGGCAGCGGCGGCGGCACACGAGGAGGCGGAGGAGGCCGAGGTGGAGGAGGAAGCCGGCGTGGAGGAGGCGGAGGAGAGCGAGGCGGGCCGCGGGCGCAGGCTGTCCGGCGGAGGCTCCGCGCGTTCAGGGGGCGGCGGCAGCGGCTGAAGAGGCTGCGGCGCGCCCAGGGGACCCACGGCACCGCCGCCCTTCAGAGGACCGCCGCCGCCGTGCGGGAAGAGTTGCTGCCAGTGCTGCAGATAGGCTGGGTCCACTTTGAGGAAGGCCGAGCCGCCGGGGTCTCCGGGCTTCAGCATGTCCGACGCCTCGCGCTGGGGGCAGAGAGGAGGGCGCGCGTGAGCCGGGCCCGGGCCTGGTGCACGAGGGACGAGCAGGACGGCCGCCGAAGCCCTGGAGCAGGAGCCACAGCCTTCGGCTTCGCAGCCGCAGCTCGTTTCAGCGGCTCCTTCCTTTCAACTCCTCTGGGGCGCAAAGTTTACTCGCAAGCCGCCGCGCCGCGCGGTGGGAGCTGCGTACACCCCGCCTGGCCTCGCATCCCGCGGCGCCCACTCCCACCCTGCACTGTCGGAGCCCGGCGCAAAGGCGCTTCCCCGCAGAACTCCACGGCTGCTCCGCGCAGCCCGCGCCTGGAGCCGACCCCTGCCGGAGTGGCAGGGCGCTCGAGTCGCGTCCTCCTCGGCGCTGGGAGGCGGGTCAGTCTCGCCCCCCGCCCCCAGCCTGAGACCTCTAGGCTCCTGTCTTCTGGGCCCAAGACTCAGCCCCAGAGGATCCTCGCCTTACCTGGAAACTCGGAGCCGCCGCCGGCGGGTGCGTGCGTGCGTGTGTCTCGCGGAACGTGTGCGAGCGTGGGCACCCTAGGTGCGTTACATGCCTCTCCCAGCACGGCCAGGAGACCTCGAGATCCGGTAAGAGCTCGGGCCGGCGGAGGGCGGGAAAGCGGTGCGGCGGGGAGCCCGGGAGCTGGGGAGGATCCGGCCGCGGGACAAAGTCTCGGTCGCTAGGTTTTTGCGCTCGCCAGGCGCTGGGTCCCGACTCCTCGGCTCCACACTCTGGCAGCCTCCTGGCTGGACACGTGGGTTTTACGACAGCACAAAATACAAGAGCGTGTGTGTGTGTGTGTGTGAGAGAGAGAGAGAGAGAGAGAGAGAGAGAGAGAGAGAGAGAGAGAGAGAGAGAGAGAGAAAGAAAGAAAGAAAGAGAAAGAGAGAAAGAAAGAAAGAAACGGGGCAGGGGGCAGGCCTGAAGAACCTAGACGAGGGTAGAGGGAAGAAAGGAAGTTCTAACTCCGATGGATGCACAAACTGCCCATGTGCCTCTACCGCGCAAGTACCTCCTCCACCGTCCCACCCCCGACTGTTTTTTTGGCGTGACGTCTCCTGCACGCCTGTTACCACTTTATGCCCATGATATGTCTTTTCTAGGTGCCGTCTCACTGCCCTGGTCCTGAGAGCGGTGGAAACGGGAAAGCATCCCTGCACACCCTTAGGTGATCGAATCTGGTCCGGCGCGTACCACAGTGCAAGAAGACCAAGTCTTGAGACGCGGTTTGATATTTTGCCCTGCTCCGTTTTTGTGTGTGTGTGTGTGTGTGTGTTTTTTTTTTTTTTTTTTTCAGGAGGACTGCAGGATGTCAGAGTCCAGTAGCCTTCCATGTAATTCCTAACATAAATGGGAGGCAGGGGTGAGCGGGAGGTGGGCGGAATGGGGGAATTAGGGGTGGGGTGGGTTGCGCCTGGAATGAAACTCAGTCCACTTCGTCCACAGAGAAAGAGGCAAGCTTTGTGGAACTGAGAGATGTGAAACCAAGGGTTTCTAAAGGGCAGTAGTTTCTGGCAGGGCTGGAATCCGGCTCTGGGCTAGAAGGCGGCTGCAAGGAAGTCTCACACCCCTGGCACTTAGCCCACTCGCTCTCCAGTTGTCTTCCTGGGATGCTCGCTTCTTGTTGGCAACCAAGACAAGTACCCAGAGCAATGTCTAGTAGGGCAACTGCTCCCAGACACAGGCGAGGCTTGTCTGCCTGGGGATGCCCGGTTGGTGGTGGGAGGGTCATTTCTAGATCTTTTGCCCCAAACCTGGCATCTGAGGAGCAGGGAGGGGGCGCAACGCAGCCTCACCCGACACCTTGCCCACTACAGTGCTTTAGACCACGCCCGCCCTTCCTCGCCCAGCTTCACTTCCACATATTAAGCAAACCTTCCCCCCCCCCCCCCCCGCCCCCCAGTTCTTCTAGGGAGTCGCAGTGGTGGTGGCGCCAGGACAGGGACCTGGTGGGTGCAACCGACCCTCTCAGGCGCTTTCCCCTCATTGGAGTTATCTCCACATCTCAACAAGAAGAAATGGCATTTGTTTTTTCCAAAACAAACCAATTTATTTAGCACCTGCCACTCTGAACTAGCTGCACTTTCCTGATTTCTGCATGTTCCTTTTTCTCTTCCCACCATTCATTTCTTCTGAGCCTGGGAAACACGCTGTTTAGACTTTGTCCTGGTCTCACGCAAAATGCCTCGATGCTGTTTAGACCAAGGGTGGACCGAAAATGTTTTGACTGGCGTCGTTGTGACAAGATCATCAGTCATTCCTGGATAGATTGATAGTACCCAAGTGTAAGGCAGACACCACGAGGGAAAACCCACGGTGCTGTGAACATCGAGGTGAATCACGCAGGCTCTGCCGCGTTGAACAACTTTGTCCGAATGAGAGGATGAAGTTCCAGGCCTTCTGCAATTAATCTGCTCACAGAACTGCCTGGCAGTAGCTGGCGAGCCAGGAGGGAGGTGGCAGTGTCTCTCTCCTCCAGGTTTAATGCTGAGAAACGAAGCAACTCTTCTGTTCCCAGGGAAAGACGGGCAGCAGAGGGGATGAGAGCCCATACACTGTCGCAGCTCCCTGCTTTCTTGCTTCTGACCAAGCTGACTGTTTACACTCACTGGGCCCCCAGGACTAGCCTTGAAACACTTGAAAATATTGGGAATTTGAGACACTAGTGACAGCAACTGCTCCCGAGACTTCATGCCCCCACCAAACACACACCTAACCGGGGGTGCTTCCTAATAAGATGAGCAGACCACCTAGTGAGCACTTTCCACATGCCAGGCATGGGTAGGCGCTTCAATTACATTTAGTCTGCCCAGCAACCATGCGGAGAGAGCATTATCATTAATGCCAATACTACAGATGAGGACACTGGAACTCAGAAGGGCACTTCTCTGCTCACCCTAGCCAAACCTGTACGCCCACCATCTGGATAGACACCAAAGAGGAGGACGCTTTGGCTCCCCTTGCTGCCTGGGTCAGGGGGAGAAACAGAGACTGTAGTGGGTCCTTCCTTTCCCGCTATGTGAGTGCGTGATGTCCCAGACCCGCCAAATTCAAGGACTCCCTAGCTGTCCCTCTCAGAAATGGGCCTTAGGTGACCAGACCCTAGGGCAAAAGTTTTAAGTGTGACTCAAAAGGGCCAGGAGTCCAGAAGTGCAAGAATAAAGTCTCCAGGGGAGTGTGACAGTTCCTAGCATCCTCAGCTCCTCCTCAGGCGGTCCACAACTCCCGGAGGAGCCCCTATTCTGCCCAAGACCTCCAAGAGCTGAACTTGGCTGGAACCTAGGTTGGCTGGGTCCTCCTTCACCGGGCACTCCCGCCATCTGCCGAGGCTGCTTCCCATTCACCCCGCTGATCCCGGGCTCCCTTGGCCACCGCTGCCCTGGCACCTCTCAGGTTTTTTAAAGTAAGCCCGTGAACCCTCAGGATATGCACCCCTCAAATTTGCTACCCCCTTCATTACTTAGAGGGAAACCCTGGAAACAAACGACTTCGACCACTGGGGAAGCGATCAAACCTTTATAAAAATCCATCGCTCCCAAATCGATGGGTGAATATTTGCTGGGAATTTGTTCTGGAGGAGGAGCGTGGGCGTATTCAAGGCAAACGGGGGACACAATGGTGTTTTTCTTCATTGATTAATGACCTCTAAAATAAAACAAGTGGGAAGAGTCTCCACGATCGATAAATTAACTACCCAAATTCATCATTTTCTAGAGCAATTTACCCCCGAAAATTATCCTCAGGAAACCCACTGTACCCTTAGCTAGGAGGGAGGAAGCGGGGTGGGAGGCCAAAGAAGGGAGGGGGTGCGGGGAGGGGCAGGAAAGCAAGAAGCGGATTCTGTCCAGGAGACCCTCTATCTGATTTCGTTTGACATACAATTTTCACATCTGCCTTTCATATTAATTATTTTTTTTTTCCTGATGGAGGAGGGGAACAAATGGTCTGTTGCCTTTGACAGGACTCCAATAAAGAATTCAACAGCTCTCCTCTCTGCCCTCAGCGCTGTGCTTCTAGGTTTAAGGTCATGGGTGGCTGAGTTAATAATTCATTAATATAGACATTTATTCAGAAGGCTTCTCTGAGATCCACCTTCCCAGCCTCCTCCCAGAGATTTATTTTTCTGAGAAATGGATTGGGGGTGGGGGTGCTGGGCTGCAGGTGAAAGGAGAGAAGAAAGAGTAAAAAGAAAATGGGGAGAGAGTCTGGAGGCAGCTAGCTAGGAGGAACCTGCTTAACCAGATTAGGGGACAGGTCCCTCTAGCCCACCATCAAAGCCCGGGTTGAAAAATGTGACATTCAGACTGCACAAAGCTCTGTTCCTCCATGCTTTAGGACCTTGGAATGCAGGAAGGGAAGAAATCTCAGAAGGAGACTAACCTCCCTTCCCCATGCCCCACACATCCCCAAAGGAGGAGTTTTGCAGCTTGCCAGATCTGGGATCTAAAGGAAGCTCCACTCCTAAGGGTATAGGCAGCGTCTCATGGACACTGTTTCCTCAGAAAAGGACTACGGGGGCATCAAAACAAAATAAAATGAAAAACCACATCCTTATGAAGTTGGCACTGTAAGTGGGGTGGAAGCAAAAGGTGAACAATAAACAAGTAATTGTCAGATGGTAAGAAGTACTATAGAGAGCAGTAAAGAAAGAATAAGAGGGAAAGAGTGCTGTAAGTGGAGGGTATTACTATATTAAATACAGCAGTCAAGGAAGGCTTCTCATATAAGGTAACACTTAAATAGAGATTTAAAGAGAATCCTATTTTTTGTGCCTAGAGTGGGGCATTCTCTGCCCTAACCTATGGCCCAGGGGTGAACACAATAGAAGGGGTCTCTCCTGAACCACACACACACACACACACACACACACACACACACACAGAGGCCTGCGGTAAGGATTCTGCCTCATCCCTCGGATTAGCCCCTGGCCACACTTGACTCCCTTTGCTCCTACCTTTTCCCATACGGTTCCCAGGAGATGCTGTAAAAGCTACTCGGTATCCTTTAAAATATGTCTGTTCACTGTTTACATCAGCTGAACAACCTGTGTTGCTGGTGACTTAGAGCCTTACACAATGACCTACCCCATATTGGGCCTCATTGCTTCAGCAGTCAATGAAATGATAGGACTTTTTATGAAGAAACTACCAAATCCAACCCCCATCTCTACCACCCACTGCATATACCCCAGTTTGGGAAGCTGTGAGTCTAAGGTGCATAATGTGTAAAAGGTACTGAGAAACTGAAAACAAGAAAACTCACACCATTTATGTAACCACTGCCCTCTCCCCTTTGATCCCTTTGCATCATCACTCATTCATCCTTAGTGCCTTGGTAAAGAAAGTGTGTGAGGGTAGGAACGCACTAGAAAGCTTAGCACACAGTGGTTGCTCCCAGGATGTAGCATAAGCCTTGTCTTTCTTCAGAGGTCTTGGCAAGTGGGCACATGTAGTCTCCTCAGCTTTTCTGTTGTCACAACAGTAGTGGGCAGGCAAGCTCCTCACTTTGCCAGGTCCAAGACAGCCTCTGGGATAGAGAGACCAAGCTCAGCCCATTTCTGACCACTCTTTCCTCCTCCACCAGGATCACCGCAGACAGCACCTGTTCACTTCACTTGAAATGCAGCTGAACCCTCCAGCTCCTTTGGCCCTGGTCACACAACAGCTGTCACTCAGACAATGCCTCTCAGCTACCCTAGGCCTGATTTGGATTTGACCTACTAACCTCGAGGTGAAAGGCTCTGTGGTGAATTACCAATCCCTGGGGCCAGTTCATTCTCCCAAGAAAGCCTCTAAATATATCCTTTCCATTTCTAGAGAAATCAACTATTATTTGCAAAAGCCTTGTGAGTTTATAAAATATCAAGGCAGTATGATCCCATAAAGATTTAATGAATAGCCACTGAGTGAAAAACTGCTGCTTTTTACCCCTAAAGTCTTAACAAGTAAAGGGAAAGAGAAATAATTAGACCAGAACTGTCCCTTCAAAACCTACCTACTCCCTGCACTGTCTCCTGACCATTTATCCTCCCCTAGGAACTTACTCTTCCTTTTTCTCCAGAATCTGTAAGAAGAGATAAGACCAAAGTTACCTACAAATGAACAGTTATACATAATTATACAATGTGCACCTATTGCATGCAAGAGACTATTAGTAGGGATCTTTGGGACCATCTCCTTTGGAGCCCTTCTGGCAAATGCAAACTGGTTCTAACAGCCTTCTTTTGGTTACCAGATTGTTGCCTAAATTAGTTGAAGCCAGTAGGCCCTAAGTTATAATCAGGATGAGGCAAGCATATTGTGCTGCATCTGGTTGAAATCAGGAACATATGCTATGCTCGATTCACATTCTGGGGGTTGGTGTTCCCCAGTGCATGGTGGGTTCCCCTGACTGCCTGGCAACAGCTCCTGCCCTAGGAGCCAGGATGGCTTGCAGTTAGCCCCATAAATGATAGGGCCCTGAGGTCTTCCCCACAAGGCCTGCCTGAGGAAGCAGGACCCGTATGCTCCAACAGGGGCTCTTGCATACACCCATGGGCCCCTGGGAAACCTGTCTGCCCCCTCACTCTACCTAGACTGTGCTGGCTGGGTTGATGCCTGTCCTTACCTTCCTCTGAGTTAGGGGGCCAGAAGATGACAGTGATTGACAAGTGACACTGGAACATTACTTGGAAAATTAAAGTTTTGAAAAAGTTGCTTTCTAAAATACTAAGTTTGACTGTGCTTCCGGCATTTTCTTCTTGTCTGTCTATGTTGGCAAGCATTTTTTCAGTTAAAGCATTTGTTTGGGTGGACATGTATTTTATTTGGCAGCAGGCTAACCGTTAAAGTACAAATTTCAAAATCAAATGTTTGCTCCATAATCAAATGTTTTCAGTCAGAAGCATTTCTCACAGTTGTTTCCCCAAAATAAATGTTCATCTTGGTGCCAGTGGGGAAGGAGAAATGCTCTAGTAAACTTCTTCCGTAAGTCCATTACTACTATTTTGTCACCTTCAAGATATAGTTTTAATTTTTAAAAATATGTTTACTAGTTTTAGAGAGATAGGAAAGGAGAAAGAGAGAAACATGGATATGAGAGAAATATCAATTGATTGCATCCCACACACACCCCAATTGGGATCAAACCTGTAATCTTCTGGTGAATGGGACAATGCTCCAGCCAACTGAAAACCACATCGGCAAGGGTGCTTTCAAGATTTTCTATTGGTCACAGTCTGTTAGATTTCCATGGGTTGCTTTACAAGGCTAGCCCTCTCAAAATGCTTTATAAGATGAATGAATATTCAGAATGATTTCTTTTTTTTGCTAAAAATGGATGAGAAGCACGTGCACATTTAGCAATGTTTTATTTCATTTGTGCAGATGTCTTTTTACTTGTGATGTGATTACTGGCACTGTTTGTCATCTCCTTGTCCTTACAGAGGGCTGAGAGTGGGCAGTGGGAGCCCCTTCTCCCTGACAAAGAGAGAAAATCAAGTTGGTGAGTCTCTGAGCAGCTGTGTGTGTGTGTGAGGATAGAGAACCACCATGGTTTGTCCCCCAAGTCTGAGAAGGGTATTAAAAAGATTCAGGATGATGTAGTCTGGCTATATTACTGAGGTCTCTTTTAACTGTAGGTGATAAAAATTAAACTGGTAACAGCTTTTTTTTTTTTTTAAAGGGATTTTAATGACTTACATTGTTTTAAATAAAACACCAGGTTATAGGGTTTCAGGTATAGGTGGGTTCAGAGGTTCAAACAACTTCATGAACGAACTCTCTCTCTCCCTTCCTCCCTCCCTCGATTCTGCCTTTCTCTGTTCTGCCTTTAATCTTGGGCAACATCTAGCATGTGGTTGCCCCAGAAACGCCAAGTTTACCTATTCTTCTAGCCAGCAATCCCATGGAAAATATCATTTGTTTCACAATTGTTTCAATAGAAGTTTAGGAGTTGAGTCCTAACAGGATTATTTGAGTCACCCACCTAACCCTGGTCTTATTACCACAACCAAAGAAGTGAGGGTATTGACTGATAGGACCTGGATATTAGCTCTAACCAAACCACACAGACTGAGATTGGGCAGGATGAGTTTTCCAAAAGAAAACTAGGATACTGTTACTAGAAAAGTGGAAATGATTGCTGATAAGTGAACAGCAGATGTTTCCTCCCCTACAAAGGTTTTGTCTACTAGTAGCCAAAGGTCCCTTTTTGTAGGTATTATAGCATTGACAAACCCCAGGCTGGTCATAACAAGTTTCTATCCACTTCTTGGATAACTGGCAGCAAGCTACTTGGCCTTCCTTTCTAAAGTCACCGTAGGCATCTTGTAGGAGCAGAGCCTTAACAATTTTGGCTTTGAGAGCAAATCATCCTGTGGCAACACCAAGAGTTAACCAACACAGCTCCCATCTGCAACTATGACATTTCCTTACTCACTTTCTCAGATTGACTTAGAGTAGCTAATGAAATAAGTAAGCTCTTGGGGGAAACTTCTAAGAAAGATTTTTAAAGATATAATGTCACCTGCCATGCCCTTTGACTTTTGTCCTTTGCCTTTTCCCATCTCTTCATGCTGGAATATAAACATAACTACGTGGAGATACAGAAATCATTTTGCAATGCAGAAGGAGAAAGCTACAGGCTAAAGAGGGAAGGGCCAAGTAGAGAAGTAGCTGAGTCCCATGTGGATCACTGAGCCTGGACTGTCTATCCCTAGCTTTGTTGAGCAAGACAAATAGATCCTTTGTTCACAGCCTAATTCAGTTTTAACCAATACACAGATCTCTAAATCATCTATGTAATTCACAATGTGGTTTACAGAAGGATTTTATTAATTAGGTATTTCAGCTGGAGGCCCCCTATTTTTATTAATTATTCTTGCTAAATGCATACTAAGCTCATAGTTTCCATCCTTTAGGATGAGGTTTATTGTCAACATAGACAGTATAATTAGATGGTATAGTTAGCGGACATAACTTTATTTATATATATAATTTATATATTTAATATTATATATATATATATTAAAGAGTTTATTTCTTATTTTTAGAGAGAGGCCGAGAGGGAGAGAGACAACAATGTATGGTTGCCTTTCACCTGCCTCCAGCTATGGAGCCTGGCTGGAGACCTGGTTATGTACCCTGGCTTGGGATTGAACCAGCAACCTTTGAGAACCTTTGCAGGCCAGTGCCTTATCCACTGTGTTACTAGCCAGGGTGGACACAACTTTAGATCAATGCATTTAGATTCAAACCTAGCTCCAACACTTAAATTAGTAGCTGTGTGACCTTGGAGAAGTTATTTAACATTTTTGTACCCCACAGATCTCATCTACAAGTCCCTAGTGTTGTTACGAACATTCAGTGTGTTTAGTCTTGGAAAAAATATTCATAGAAAGCGATATATATATATATATATCGCTTATTATATATATATAATATATATATATATGCTGACTTTTAAAACGGTTTAAGGCTTATGTCTTTTATATTTTGGTATCCTGGAGGTAAGTTCAGTTAACACCTGTAGCTCAGCCTAATTGAACACACAGCATGTAGATGAAGATGGTTAACTATTCCAGTTCTTTGCCTCCTTGATTTCCCTTCCCACTTCCATTGGGTGGTGACAGTTGGCTCCAAGAGTAGCTAGTATTTCCAAAATTATGCCACCAAGTTCCTTATTTAACTCTAGCTGAAAACCAAGGTTGATTATATTTTTACCTCTAAATGTTTATGAATCACAACCCTATCCATATATAGACTGTGTTTTCAGGACAGACAAGGTGCCATCTCCAAGTCCCCCTTTTCCACAAACCTCATTCTTTCTCTTCAAGTTGATTGCAGTCACTTTGGAGATATTCATTCCGAAGTCGGGGCTGACCTCTTAAATGCACATGTACTTGCTTCAGCTAAATACAGTTTCTCTTTGACTGCAAGAAAGAGCTAGATATGAAATCAATAATCATGATTGAGAACATATATATTGCACACAAAAATAAATGTCTCAGGAAAATATATGCCATTTAGAGTCCATAACAAGTAGGCTAAGTAGTAGGTCATGGTCTTGATCAGCCGGATACTCATCTTGGGGCTAACTAGTTAAATTAACATCAACCCCTCACCCCCACCCCAAGTACATGCTGTTTGCCAGGAAAAAGAGTTGGCTTTCAAAATAAAGATAAGTACTTTGAGATAAAATTTATTACCCATAAAAAAATTAAAATAAAATAAAATTTATTACCCATAGACTGTGTGTCAAGTCATGGGTTAAGTGCTTTTCAAGTAATATTCACTTAGATGTGTGTAACCTTCTAAGGGTGTTAACATTTAGGTTTTTTTTTTTTTTGATGGTCTTACTACCTAAGAGTTTATCTCTAAATAATATCCTTAATTTCATCTGTTTTTAACTTTATGAATAGAATCATACTGTTTTTCCTTTAGAATCTTGATTTAGTTTTTCCAAATTATATTTGTAAGATTTAGCCACATTGTTGTGCATGACTCAGCCCATTCATTTTTAATGTTACTTATTATAAGAATATATCAAAACTTATCCACTTTACTGTTGATGGAATTACTGTTGAAAGGAATTGCTTGCCTTTATTTGTTTATTATGAAAAATTCTGCCGTAGGTATTCCTAAATCTGTATCCTGTTACATGTATATGTGAAGTTCTGTATGGTGCAGACCCATGAGTGCAGCTACTGGACCATGAGGTATGCATATTTTAAACTTGACTAGAAAGTGCCAAACTGTTTCCCAAAGTAGTTACATTAACTTATACTCCCTACAAGCAGTGGAAGAGTTCTTGCTAGTTTGTTAACACTTGGAATTACTAGTTTTTAGATTTTTTTTCTATCTGGTGGCAGATTTTGGCTTTATAGTCATCTGCATTTCCATGAATACTGGTAAGTTGAACAGTGCTTCATACAGATGTTGACTATTTAGAGTTTCTCTTTTGTGTGGTGTCTATTAATGATTTCTGCATGATTTCATCTTAGGTTGTCTGTTTTTTAGAACTTCATCTGCAGGTTTATTTTCTTTTTACTCTCCTCTCGTCAATCATATGCAATGCAGCTATCTTCTCCCCTTCTGTGATTACATTTTCACTTTTTTTTCATGGAATCTTAATTTCAATATAAAATCTTAATTTCAATATAAAATGTTAATCAATTTGTACAATCAATGTTCGCTGCTTCAGTAAGAAATCTTTTTATATCCTGAGGAAATGAATATTTTCTCCATCTATTTTTTTTCCAAAAAAAAATTTTATTGAACTTCCATTTTCAGCTAAGATGGAATAACAAAGACTGGACTTACTTTCCTGTCCAAAACAACTAAGAAATTGAACAAAATTTATACAGCAATGGTTGTCAAACCATTGAACAGCAGGCAGTGGAGAATCCCTGAGAGGTGGAAAGCAAACAAGATGAGTTGTACAAGTGTCCCAGTCTACCCTCCCAGGAACACACGGAGGAGGAATCCAGGCGGAGACCAGCAGACTCCCTGAGTTGAGAACACAGCCATGATTCTGCGAAGTCCTGAGTGGCTAGAGTTTGCAGAACAGGGGACTCAGGAGCGAGAACTACATAGACAAATTCCAGAGATCTGCAGAAAGACCCCTAAAGTGTTCAGCAGAATGCTGATCAGCATATGTATGTGACTTGCCCATTTCTCCTCCCCTGAGGAAATCAATGATTCTAGTTTCTTCCACATCCTTCCAGAGATCTTTTATGCGTATGTATTTCCCTCTTCTTCAAATGTTATGATACACAGTGTTCTGAACTTCAGGGGTTTATTTGGTAACTTACAAATATAGCTTAGAGATTATTCCCTATCTGTAAATAAAGCACCTTCTTTGTTTTATAACTTTATGATCTAATCATTAATTTAAGCAGTTCTCTCTTGATGGCCAATTTTCAATTTGAAATTGTTTCAAAATTTTTACTTTTACACATAATAGTATGATTTAATACAAATACTCTTTCATACATTCTGATGAATGTTCAGTGGTGTGCTGGACTGGGCTCAGATGGGCTTTCAAGAACTGTTTGTTAAAATTTCAGGCATATTCAGAGCGTGTTGATATTAGGAGGATAGCTTAAAATTGATCATGATGGAAGTAGTCACACCATTAAAATCAGCAATGTCTACAAATTAAAAAAGAAAAATCCATTCCCTTATTTTGGGGGGAGAGTGGTAGTTAAGTATATATGACCAAATTGCCCTTCATAAAATTTTACTAACAGCATATTACTGAATTCTAACCAACACAGCATTACCAAAATTATTGATCTTAGTCAACTTAATGCATGAAATTGGTTTCTTAATACTTATATCCTTATTATCAAAAATTAACATCTTTTCTGTTGTTTTTATTTTGTTTTATTAAGAAATGCTATTCATTTTATTTTATTAAATAAATTCAATCCTTTGAATGAGGGTTGGGTTTTTTATTATTATTTGTAAAACTCTTAATATATTAAGGAGATTAGTACTTGTTCTGGAATATGAGTTACTGATATCTTTTTTAAAGACTTAAAAGTTTATATTTATTATTTTCTATTTATTGTGAGAAGCAGCAACTCATGAAAGAATATGGTTTTAGTAACAGAATCACTGAAACAGAGATCTGACATGCTAAATTAATTCTTATTTTCATCTCCATACTTTTTTTACCCATGCTTCCACCTTCTCCCTTTTAGTAACTATCACTTTGTTCTCTATATTTATGGGCCAGTTTTGCTTTCTTTCTTTCTTTCTTTCTTAGATTCCACATATAAGTGAAATTCTTTGGTATTTGTCTTCCTTTGTCTGGCTTACTTCGCATCATACCCTCTAGGTCCATACATATTGTACAAAGAACAAGACTTCATTCTTTTTTATTGCCGAGTAATATTACACTGTATGTATATACCACATCTTCTTTTTTAAAGATTTTATTTATTATTTTTAGAGAGAGGGGAAGAGAGAGAGGTAGAGAGGAAGAGAGACATCAATGTATGGTTGCCTTTCACCTGCCTCCGGCTATAGAACTGGCTTGCAACCTTATTATGTGCCCTGGCTGGGGAATTGAACCAGCACCCTTTGGGTTCGCAGGCCAGTGACTTATCTACCTTGCCACCAGCCAGGGCTACTACATCTTCTTTACCTGTTCATTTATCAATGGTCACCAAGGTTCCTTAAATATCTTGTCTATTGTAAGTAATGCTGCAGTGAACATGGGGGTACATATATATTTTCAAATTTTATTTTTGTTTTCTTTGTATAAATACCCAGCAGTGGAATTGCTGAATAGTATAGTAGCTTGCTTTTTAATTTTTTGAGGAACCTCTATAACTGTTTCCCATAGTGGCTATACCAATTTACAATCCCACCAACAGCACATGAGTATTCTCTTTTCTACACAGGATTATATATAAAAAGTGCTTGCAGCAGTGCCTAGCATATAGTAAGTGCTATATAAGTGTTAGTTATTATGATTTTACTCTAAATCATTGTATGTTATTATAAGTATATAAAGAATATTATTATAAGAATATATAGAGAGAAGGGGGAAGACAGGGGGAGAGAGAGAGAGAAAGTAAGTTTGTTCTTATTTGAAATTGCCTCTGAGAACTTGGATATATGAGTGGTGCTACATGTTTCATAAAAATATGGTAAGTTGTTAAATCTGTGATTTATTTGAACATTGATCAAAGGACAACTGGAATTGTAAATAGTCTGCCCTTTTGCCCTGAGAACATCCTTAGCCCTCCCCACAGTCTCCTTATAGGAGCCAGTTGGGTCTCCTTTCTGAATGAGGTGCTGCACACAGGCTTATCTCACTGGCAGGCCTGTCTGGCTCAAGCTGACTCATATAAACTTGTGTCAGAAAGTCCTCCAATATTTCACAAAGAGTTAGGAAAATTAAACATCACTCTTCTTTGCTCCCTTTCCCCTTCCTCCTCCCATTACCCATTAAGGTGGGTGTCCTCATCAGGGCTCACCTCACCTCATACTCCCAGGCAAACCACCTGACCATTGGCTAATGAGGGACGCTTTAACTATCTTAAGCATCACATTGAATGGCATCACATTGCTATTCAAGAGTGCCCATGGTTCTCAAGACCTATATAAAATAAAGTCAAAAAGCACTATTTCTTTCACTTAAATCCCTTCATCAGTCTGGCCCTGATCTAAATTAACATTCCTATCCATAGCTTCAGATAGGGCCACTTTCTTCTTGCCAGAATGGTCTCTCCGCTATACTTTATGACCTTCAGCCTTTGCTTATTCTGTTCCTGCTTTGAGGTTTCTGTTCTCCATCCCATACATCCCAAAGCTCTTAACTATCTGGGTCACTTTTTTGGCAATGACTTTGTGAATTGTCATGTATTATACTAAACTCTAAAATGTATGCTAGACTTTTCTCTCAAATAAAACACTTCTGGAGGATAAAAATTGTGATTTAACTTAATTTTTACACACTAGTCAGTACGTGACATGCCACAAGGCCCATAGAGGCTGTCATCAAATACTGATTGGATCATTGTCATGTGAATGAGTACCTTAGTACATGAATAAATGAATAAACATGGCTACACCCGAACAAACATGCAAATGAAAGAATGAATTGTCCCTGAGCCCCTAGCACATGGAGGCTTGTCAGAGACAAAACCAAAGGGTCATAGTCACCATGTGCACATAGACCATGGCAGAGGTAAAAGATGGGGCTGGCAGACTGAGGGAGGGAAGAAGGGAGAGAGTTTGAAGTCAGCTCACTCTTTGCATCCAGAGAATGCTTCCTTGCACCCTAAGTATACAAAGCTCACTCTCAATCAGGATGCCAGGCATAACTAACTAAAAACTGAATTATTTCTCCATTAGTATCTGTTCATATCCCTAAATCCTTCCTGAAGAAGAGGGTACTTGCCCCTGAGATTCCCACGTGGCCCTCACACAGCTCTCTGGACTTGTAAACAGTTCTTCCAATAAAGGAAGGAAAATTAAGGGATTCCTCCCTTCAAATGGAATGACCAATGAAACGATCACATTACCGTTATCTCTTACAAATCTTCCCTGTGGTCTCATAATTCCCATTTAAGACCTGATAAGCACAAGCAAAAAGCATGTAGTCCATTTTCTTTTAAATGGGAAATGCCAGCACACATCTGTGGATTGGCAGAAAAAACTCATATCTCACACAGCAGTGATGCTGTGACATTCTAAATGAGGTCCATTGAGTGTAATATCGGTGTGGGGAAACTGAAATATAAAACATTATGTGATCTAATCGACACAGAGGAAAGAAGCGGGAACTTGGCCAGTCCTAGCAAAGCCTCAAAGAATCTGAAAGTGCAATTTAATTTTGAACTACATGGTATTCATAAATTCTCTCGATACAGGGAATATAGTTTGGAAATACCAAGCGACATCAGCTCCTAGAATAATAGGAAACACTTTTATTTAAGATCTACACCCAATTTCCAGATTGCTGAATGAAAAGCAAGCAAACATACACCCTCAGAAGGAAAGACCTAATGTTCCGGCATTGGGGTGGCGTGGGGCATGCAATAGGCCAGACTGTTTGGAGATCTAATAAGGAAAGAAAGGAATGAGCATGAAAAACAGAGACGACTTCTCACTTCTTTGAAGGAATCCCAAGGGCTGGGGAAATTAAGTTGGAGGCCTTCTGGAAAGTGTCATTGTGCCTGCCTTTTCCACACTTCCCCTGGGAAGGGCTCAGCAGGGGTAGATGTAACATATAAGTGTATCACCTGAGACCAGTGCGCTGGCCACAGCAGAAGTGACCTGAATTGAGAGGTTGACCCCATGCTTTTTAAACATGACTAGGTGGCCATGTCCTCAATCTGAGCCCAGAGGCAGAGATCTGGAAGGGATTGGCTGATTAGATCCTTTCTCTTGGGTAGTGTTCATTTGAAGGGGTCTTTGGGTCTCTAACAGCAAGTTGGAGAAGGGAGCAAGAAGCTGAGTTTCCTCATAGTAGCATAGTAGAGAAGCAAGGGATAGAAAGGGAGCAGCTGTTGAAAGAGTAATATGACCCATCTGCTAAAGTGGTGTTGTTTCTTAAAGGATGTTTGCAGCCTTAGTAGAGTGAGTCTCCTTCTTTTCCACTGGAAGTGCCAACACACATACTATATAGTTACTCTCCACCTGGGGCCTTTGGGGTGCGCACAGGCTATTTCAGCAGTACTTGTGCTTATTTCAGCCTTAGGTGACAAAATGCAGCCCCAACACCTGCCCTTTATTTGTGGACACCGGGGTGCGAGTGGCTTATCCTATATAGCCCTGCCTGGCACATAGTAGGACTTCACCAGATATTTGTTCAATAAACAAAAGGTTAAAAAAATTTCTCTACAATGTCTTCCTCTCCATTAGTTCAGAAAAATATGACTCAACTCTGCTATCTCATGAGCAGCTGGCTGATGACTGTGAAAGGCGAGTCCACAGGTTAGTTTCCTCCTAGCAGGACAATTACCTGGGTTTCTAAATGTCTAAGTGTATAGACCCAGTAGTTCTGGGCAGAAGGGAGTCTGTACAGAGATCTTAGCAGCAGCTGGAGAAGGGGCTGGGCAAGCTTCCTCTTTGTCCTTCCCTTTCTCTCTCCACTGCCTTCATACTCCTGCTCTCTCCTCCTTTCAACTTTCTTGCTCTTGAGCTCAGAAAGGGGAACATGATCTAACCAATGACAAAGTTACATTTATTATTTTTTCCATCAAAGACTCTACAATTCTTTTTTTTTTTTTAATTCTGGAAATGAAAATTTCCTTAGGAGATGCCAGATGCATTACTATTGAAAGACCCCATCTCCTCCTACAGTCCGCTTCTTCACTGGTCCTCAAACCAAACAGACATGCTCCCAACTCAGGGCTTTTGAACTTGGTCTTTCTCTACCCGGAATTTTATTTTTTTTCCTCCCAGATACCCTCATGGTGCAATCCCTTATCACTTTCAGGCCTTTATGAAACTGTCACGTTCTCAGCAATCCTACCTTGATTTCTTCCTTCCTGCCTTATTCCCCTCCCTTCCTTGATTTTTCTTCATGTCTGTCTTCCACACGAGTAAGCTCTTTGAGAGTCAGGATCTTTGTTTAGTTTCATGTTCTTACCCAGCATCTAGAACAGTGCCTGCTCTCAGTGAATACTTGCTGAATTTCAAATTGAATGTGCAATGGTGTGAGGTGCAGAAGTACCAGAGATGATTTCTGATTGTGCTTTGCCATGCTCCAGTGACTGACTCCACTCTCAGGACCCTCTCGGTCTCCTGCCACTGGATGATCACAGGATGGTTGCACAGCATTGAGTCACATGCAGTCCCTTTAAATGGCCCAATACAAGTGACTGTGTTTGCACCCGTGAAATGAGATCAGAACTGAGTAGCTTGTCTACTAAGACCAAGTGATCAGCTGTGTTCCAAAGACTTAGCAATACAATTTAAAACAAATTTTATAAAATATGGTGGAGCCCTGGCTGGTGTGGCTCAGTGGATTGAGTGCTGGCACATCCCTGGGTTGCAGGCCAGGTCCCCAGTTGGGGGCTTTTGAGAGGCAACCCACTGATATTTATCTTCCTTTCTCCCTCAAAAATAAAAAAAATATGTGGTGGAAAGGTAAATGGTAGCAATGACATCATCATTTGATGTTTGAGTCCTAATGAAGTTTGTTCAGATGGTTGTTACCCAGGGCCAAGGAGAGAATCTAGATCGATAAAAGACCAAAGTTAAACCCCGGCTGGTGGGACAGTGGATAAGGTGCCAACCTGAGAACCCAAAGGTTGCTGATTCAATTCCCCAGCCAGGGCACATAACCAGGTTGCAAGCCAGGTCTTCAGCCAGGTCTGTGGCTGGAGGCAGGTGAAAGGCAACCATACATTGATGTCTCTCTCCCTCTCTGCCTCTCTCCCTTCCTCTCTCTGGAAATAATTAAAAACAAAAAAACACCAAAGTTATTACTCCCACCACTTCAATGTTGCCTTATTAGCATGAGGAAAGTAAAAAGAGGACTTAAGATAGTTCATTTGATTTTCTACTGGGTTGAAAGTCTTCACCTTCACCTCCTTGTCCAGATTAAAATGTAATACATGTTATATAATGTTCAGGCTATCCCTCTTCCATCAGACTTAAATTAATGGTGAGCAAAGTGAGAGAGATTTGAGAAAAGAGAATAATTGTTAACACTTCTCTAGACCACACACCAAGCAAAGTTTATAGAGCATTTCCCTGAGGAACTATTATTTGAAATGACCAAAGTGTGCCTGCTCTGATTTTCATTATGACAATACAAGAGTTGTGATTCTGAAGACTCAAGCGTTGAAAGCTCAGATTGAGGCATATTGGTTTAATGACTCCGATTTTTTCCTAGAATTGGGCCATGACTTACCCATACTTTCTCTTCATGGAGAACATTTGTACTCTTCATGGAGCATGGGCTTCATGAGACTATTTTTTACGGTAAAAGCCAGGGCAGTCCCAGTCAACAGCGGGCAGTGTGCCCATCCTGAGTGGAATCGGAGCAGAATCTCACCTGTGTAGGTCACTGGCCTACACCAAAGCTTCTCCTCTGCACATTTATGAGGCACTTTATCTCTGACCACATACCTGCAGCCCATACTCTCTTTTCTGAGGCCCAGAGAGTAGGAATAGCTTGTAGATGGAAAGATGGATCACATGCTAATGTATTAGCTAGCAGAGGTGCCAACAGAGGCTACTAGGCAGTCACAGGAAGAAATATGTCATCCCATGGTGCCGCCTATGGAGAAGATGGGTACATTCTAAAGTAGATCAGCACATTCAACTAGCAGAGGAGGTAAATTCATCTCTTCCTTATATATACTGTAGTCCTTGTTCATTCAACAAACATGATCGGACAGCATCTCTGTGCCAGGCCCAATGTAAAATGCAGGGGATGCCAAGGTGAGCGGGAGCAGCACCTGCTCACAGGACATGCCATCTGGTAACTGCTGAGGGTACATTGGTAGATTCCTTCAGAGGCACTGAAGCAAGTTAGGAAAACAAAGTGGTATAAAAGCTATTTGGCCCATGACAGGGTGCTAGCTATAGGTGACAATAATATACCACATTGAAGAAAATATCAATGAAAAAGGGAAGGAAAGGTACAAGACAAGACTGCAGTTCAGGATCTGACATAAACAAGTTGAGAGCTAAATATAGAAAGAGCATTTTTGTTCAAGTTCCTTAACTCCAAACATCAAATCGCTGAAGTAAATGCAATTCAAATTCATCTATTTCCTTTAAGATGGATTTAAAAAAGAAAACAGAAAAGAATTTCTTCTTTCTAAAGACCTCTCCTGATAATGATGATGGCAGTAAGAGGAGGTTCTGGATATTTTTAAGGCCCCTGAAGTCCCCAAATTTCCATCAAAATCTTCCATCCCTTAGTTCCTAATCATTGTAAGGAAATGGACTGTTCTCTAGTCTCCTAAAGACAGCTTTGCAAATATAGCTTCAAGACAAGTCCCCTAGCCCTGTCCCCACCCATTTTATCACCAGACTGTGGCACCCAAGACTCTTCCCAATCTGGATATTCTGGTGGTGTTTAACACTTGATCTTGCCTTAGCAGGAGCACAGAAATGATGATTTTGTGAGCAGCAAAGGGGAGTTGTGCGGAGGTGAATACTATCCCCCCAAAATTCATGTCAATTTGAAACCTCAGAATGTGATCTTGCTTGGAAATAGGGCTTTTGAAGATGTTAGTATTTAAGATAAGGACATACTGGATCAGGGTGGGTCCTACATTCAATGACAGGTATGCTTATAAGAAGGCCACATGGAGACACTGACACATGGGGAAGAAGGCCACACAAAGATGGAGGCAGAGATTAGAGTCACGCCACCAGAAGTCAAGGAACACCAGGAGCCCCCCCGAGGCTGGAGAAGGTGAGGAAGGTTCTCCCTAAGCAACTCCGAAGGGAGCGCGACCCTGCTGACACCTTGATTTCAGACTGTGAGAGAATACATTTCTGTTATTTCAAGCCACCCAGTAGAGGAGCCTGAGGAGGCAAATATAGGGTTCGTGAGAAGCATCATGGTTACAAGCAAAAAGCAGTAAATATCATCAGGAAAAAAGAAAGAATGATCAGTGGGATGATTGTGTTCCATCTCCTCTGCTGCAGTGAAGCCCTCATGTGGACGCAGGCTCTCAAGGTGAAGGGCCATACACATAAACCCATTAAAATCAGCACTGCAGGGTGTCAGTTAGGGAAGGAGTTGCCCTTGACCTCTCTGAGCATGTTGTGGGGCTAGATCAAGCTTTCTGGAGGCTCAGGAAAGACACCCAGTAGAAAGTCTTTGAAATCACTCACCAAAGTCCCATCATGAAAGTTTAAGACAGACCTGAGCTTGAATTTCCACTTCAGAGATTACAGTGAGACCTTGGGTAAGTACTTATTGAGTCTTGGTTTCTCTTGTTTGAAAAATAGGAATTAAAAAACAAACAAACAAAAAAGACTGAACTCTTGCAACCCAAGTATTTCACATAAAACCTGCAATAACATTCGTTCCCCAAATTGCAGAACTGCTTTAAGTAGAATCAGCGTATGTCCCATTCTGTCCCAGAGAGTTCTAGATTCAGCTGTTATCCCAATGTAATTATCAACAGCCCCCTTTTCATTCACGAAACTGTCCTAAGTTGACCGCGACTCACACAGTCACCCATTCTGAGAAACTCTCATGCTTCCAGCAGAGAAAAGGTTGTGTCCCACACCTGAGTCTGGGCTTAGGAGCACTGTGTGCACCACAGTCTCCCCTCAGCAGGTGCAGTTCTCTCTTACTTGCGTTCATTGTGTAGCTTTAAGAGATAGGCATGTTGTTTATTTTCATTACAGTTCAGTTCAGTGAAAAACAATATAGTATATGTATAATACTGTCAAGTATTGTACGTCAAACACAAAATATCCACTGATGTGTCTAATAATTAGATGAGTGGAGCCCCTAATGTTTTATATGGGGCAGAAACCCTCGCTGGGTTGTTACATAGATGCGTAAGATGTCGGGAATATTTGGAGCAAATTGATGGCAAATTTTGGATAAGCCTGGAACTTGTAATTTTTTTTTTTATATTTAAAATAATGGAATGTAGTCTCTCTCATTCTCTATCTGGCACATTTCCAGGAGCAAACTAAATTGATAATGAGGGGCACTTACCACACAGGGTTGTGAAAACTAGGACGTACACATGTAAAGCAGGAGGCCCACAGTGGAGGCACTGTCCCCTGCACTGGAAATAAAAACATTATGTTCAGAGTAGAAAGTTCAGCCTCCCAGCTTGGTGTGCAAGAAGGATAACTTCCTTTACTTACGTTTTCAGTGCCCATTTAGATGGAGTGACAGGTATTTCATGTCACTGCAAGGGAGCTTCTGGCTTTCCATAGGACATTCTGGGGTGCTCCTGGGCACTGGGTGTGGGATCCCACTGAGCGCTCAGTCACCAAGTCCACACAGTCAGAGTTGGTGGTTCCTTAGGCTGTCCTGCTCACTCCCGCTGCTGGGCCAACTTGGGGTGCAGGGCAGTTCCGCACAGCCTGGCCATCCCTGCCTCCTGCTGCTGCCTTAGTCCGCAGGTGCTGCTGGGACAAATTACCACAAACTTTGAGTTTTAAAACAACGCAAATGTACTATTTACAGCTGGTTGGAAGTCCAAGTGGTGAAGCAGGGCCAATTCCTCCTGGAAGCTCCAGGAGAGAATCTGGTTACTTGCTTTGCCACGTCTGGAGGCCACCCGCACTCCCAGACTCGGCCATGCTCTGCACCTTCAAAGACAGCAGCGTAAGGTCATCACCCTCCTTTTCACTGAGTCTGTTCACCTCACTCCCTCTCCTGAGGCTCTTCTGGTTACATTGTACCTACCTGGGAACTCCAGATAATTTTTCCCATCTCAAGATCCTTGGTCCTATCTGCACAGACCTTTGTGTGATGGAAGGTAACATCTCCACAGATTCCAGGATTAGAATGTGTAAATTTGTGGGGAGGCGTTATGCAGACCAGCACACCCCACACCATTTTTCCCTCCCTGGGGCCACACAGCCTCCCAGGCTCTCCTGCGAGGCAGGGCGCAGTCCTCCTCTGGGACCCACGGTTCTCTCTGTGTTCACGCCCAAGTACCCACCTTCGCTCTTCACATCCCCACCCCAGCCCGGAAGAATCTTTTTTTAAAAAGATTTAAAAAAAAAAAAAGAAGAATCTTTTTTTAAGTTCGAAGGTAAAAAAAAAAAAGCTCCTCCCTTATCCAAGCATTTTTGTTAAAACCCAGAGTCTTCTAAGCTCCCCTCAATATCTGGGCTTTTGAAGCATGGAAACAAGTAATTTATAGTGTGCTTCTGCTTTTGGGCCAGTCGCCCCCTTCTCCTGAGGTTGTGGACCAGAGCCAACCCTCTGATTAAAAGGAGGGAGGTGAAAAGGGGGAAAATGAGAAAAGCCTGTAAATTAATATCTCAAAGTATTATTCAGTTACTTTTGCAAAAGAACGTACCCCTTCAGAGGGACAAACGCTGAGGCAGGCCAGGGAGGGGTCCCCAAGGACACCAGCCTGGGGCCGGCTCCCGAGCCTCTCTCGCCATCAGGTGTCTTCTCCGCCGCTTTCCACCGCAGCCAGCACCTCACCTGGCTCTGGGAGCACCCTCCTTCTTCAAAATACTGGCCACATCTGCACAGAACCTTTGTCCATGTTTCCCTTGCACGCCTGAGATAGGCCTGCCCTTTCATCAAGAGCTGTCAGACAGACAAAAAGGACACGGCTACACAATACAAGAAGCACAGACAATGATGACTCACTCCCTCAGGCAACTGCCCAACCACACTAATGCTGGGACACAAGGATGCTGGGACAGCCAGCTGAGAAGAGAGTCGGCCTTCTCCCTTCACCCCCACACCCTCTGCCACCCCCTCCTCACCTTTCACTCCAGAGCAGGTGCCACATTATTCTCTGACAGAGGACAGCAAATCAGGCAACTCCTCTTCTTCCTGTCCAAGTTAAATAGAAGTCCATGCTCCCAAATCTGCCAGCCGTCCCACCACTCAGCTCTGGCTCCTCATGCGAGGGCCTCCCCCAAACTGGAGACAGCACCGAGGTCATTGACAAATTGATGATCTCACCACCTATGCTGAATTTTATATCTTATTCATAGGTAAGGATGCCCCCCTATCACATACATGAACAGAACTCAACAACATAAAAATATCTCAAGAATGTGTAACTGTGTTTTCCCCACAAAATTGTATTTGTGGAGCAGAAATGTCTGTTTTCCAATATACAATGTAGAATTCTAGGTGAGAAAGCATAATCCGCATGTTTAAAAAAAAATACAAAAGTCAATTAATTTTTAAAAGTAGGCAAAAGACTTAGACATTTCTCCAAAGACAATATGCAAATGGCCAAAAAGCACTTGAAAAGATACTCAACATTATTAGTCATTGTGGAAATGCAAATCAAAATACAATAAGATACCAGTTCACAACCACTTGGATAGCTATAATTTAAAAAATACACACACAGAGAAAAATAACAACTGTCAGTGAGGACATGGACAAATGAGAACCTTCATACATGTCTGATGGGGATGTAACATGGTACAGCCGGTATGGAATATAGTTTGGCAGTTCCTCAAAAAGTTAATCATGGAATTATCATGTGACCCATAATTTCCACTCCTAGATATATACACAAGAGAATTGAAAACATATGCCCACACAAATATCTGTACATGAACATTGATAGCAACATTATTTATAACAGCCAAAAATTGAAAACAATCCACATACCCATTAGCAATAATTAACATTATTTGAACAAATGTCCAAATGTTCTTAGCAGCACTGTTGACAAAAACCAAAAAGTGGAAATAATCCAAGTATCCATCAATGGATAAGGAAATTGTAGTATATTCATAAAAGGCAATATTACTCATCCATGAAAAGGAATAAAGTGCTGACACATGCTACAACATGTGTACTAAGTGAAAGAGGCCAGACACAAAATACCACATATTGTATGATTTCACTTATATGAAATAGCCAGAGTAGGCAAACCCATAGCAACAAACAGCAGATTGGAAATGACTGCTTAGTGGGTATGGAGTTTTCTTTTGGGGTGATAAAAATGTTTTGAAATTAGATAGAGGCGATGGTTGCACAATGTTATGAATGCACTAAATGCTACCAAATTGTACACTTTAAAATTATTCATTATTAGTATAATAATATATTCATATTCTATTGTGTGTATATATACAGTGAAATATTATTTGGCCATGAAAAGGAGATGCTATTATTTCTGACAACATGGATGAATCTTGAGGGCATTGTACTGAGTGAAACAAATCAAACAGGGAAAGACAAACAATATATGCTCTCATTTATATGTGGGATCTTTTAAAAAAAAAAAAAAGCTCATAGATACTGAGAACAGATTGGCAGTTGCCAGAGGTGGGGGTTGAGTGGTGGACAACAAGGGTAAAAAGGGTCAAAAACTACAGGCCTCCAGTTACAAAATAAATAAGTCATGGGGAATGCAAGCAGACAAACAAAAAATAAAATTATTAATTTTTATGCTATGTGAATTTAACCTTATTTTTTAAAAAGAGAGAACGAAAGATAGAACTAGGAGAAAGAGGACCAGAGATGAAGTCCTGATTTTGATACTTATTAGCCATTTCACTATGAACAAGTAACTTAAACCCCTCTGAGCCTGTTTCCTCATCAGTAAAGTGAAAAATAATATTTGTACCATCTACTTGATAAGGTTACTGAGATGTTGTTTATGACATTTTTGTATCATGTAACAGTGATATAAAATGCTAGATATTATTGCTTTGAAATAATAGTCATTAAAATGTATACCCAACAAGAAAATCCAGAGCTTCCTGTCATGTTTTTCTAAGATCCAAGTTGCAAGAAATGTACTCAAAACACCCTACTCTTAATTAATGTATACGTTTCAAGCAAAGGATTAAAACAGACAATTATCCAAATAAGCAGGCACTATCTTAAGAATTTACCACATCAAGTCTCACACTCTATAATACCAACATTACAGAACTGACTACAGGGGAGGATGATAAAACACACTTCACAAAGTCTTTACTGACAGGTGAAGGAAATGTGCCTCATTTTATGTGCTCAACAAGCACAAACGACACAGAATTACTTGTGGTACATCGGTCTTCCTTGGAGCAGGTTTTCATAACATTTTCAACAAAATAATAATAAAAATATGGAGAGGGAGTAAAAACAGCTTTAGTTTTAGAAAACGTAAATAGAACTTATCCTGTAAGTTGCTGCAACCATTTAATAACATGAAGTGGTTGCTATGACTTAATCTTATTAGCCCTGTTTGCAAAAAAATGTCCTCTTTCAAATTTCAATCTGGCTTCAGTCTAATTCAAATCAGGATAATGAGATGTTCCACTTAAAAATACAAAATAACAGCCCTGGCTGGTGGCACAGTGAATAAGGTGCTGGCCTGTGAGCCCAAAGGTCGCAGGTTCGATTCCCCAGCCAGGGCACAGAACCAGGTTGCAAACCAGGTCTCCAGTCAGGTCCATGGCTGGAGGCAGGTGAAAGGCAACCATACATTGACGTCTCTCTCCCTCTCTGTCTCTCTCCCTTCCCCTTTCTCTAAAAATAAGAAATAAAATCTTAAAAAACAAATGAACAAAATAACAAAAATCATCCACATATTAAAGAAGTTAAGAAGGGTTTAGTCAAGAAACCAGTATAAATGATTCGTGGACATGGACAACATGTGGGGACAGGGGATAGGATGGTGGGAAAGGGGGCAGCAACGGGGGGTGGGAAATGGGACAAGTGTTATACAACAACAATAAATTAATTAAAATTGATTGTCTAGGGGAAATGATGCAACAAAATTGCAGCCTGATAAAGAGTCAATTTAAGAGTAACAGCCAAAATGTAAGAGAAAAGTATTTTAGAGGAATGTTGGGAAGTTAATTATTTAAAAGTACTATGTTATTTTCCTGGATTTCATAATGTTTTTTATATTTACCACATTTTCAAAAAATATATTAGTTATACATACTTTTCTTGTAAATATTTACTTTCATAAAAAATACTAATATCTAATATTACCAAAAGATCTTTTTCTTCCTCTTTCATACCATAAGCAGTTCCATAGGGGAATTTGGTTATAAATAAGTAAAGTCTGGTAAAATCACTGGGGTTTATATAGCATGTTTATGGGGCTGATAAATTGTTATATCCTATACTAACTCTCTGAGTTGACATCTTATACTAACTCTCCAAAGTATGCTAGTTGAAATTTCTTAAAACATTTTAAAAACTAAAATACAAGAGTTGAAGGTTTTACAGGATTTCCCAAATAAACTGCACTATTTAAATATAATTATTTTTCTTCACAATGTCATAGTCATTTCATGCCACTGGCCCTCTAACACTAAAACCCTGTAAGAAAATTACTCATTATCCACTATTTAGTCACAATAAAACTCTCTCAAACAAATTAGACTTATGCAGTTGTTAGGAGTTTAGGCAAAATTATAATAGTTCTTGTCTAGGCAGAATACGTGTTTTTATTGTGAAACTGTTTTAGTTTTATTACTAAACACACTCAATGTGTCCAGCTGTGAATGCTTCAGTGCTCCAAATTCTGTTAGCCCATCATAATAGCTCTGGAATTGTGATCCAGGCCCAATATAGGTGGTTCTGCATAACCAAAGGTCCACTGTAGTTCCAAGCAACCAAGGACACCTTGTAAACTCCACATTTTGAGTTTCTATATATTATGTTACATATATGAATGGTTCATTTTCTCATTTTTATTTAGTCTAAGACATGTGTGTAGCACCAAAGATTGCTCACTAGCATGATGCAATACGCTGATACATTTCCCAAAAGAGTTTAACATTTTAGTTAAGGTTGTAAGTAAATATAACAATTCTATCAGTCATCAGTCTCTTTGAGCTCTTAAAAATAGTTTGCAACTCCTTATTACTACTGTCAAGTTCTACACATCAGTCACTTGCATCGTGAACAGAAAAGTTCAAACAGGATCGAGTGCTTACGATGTACTAGAGTTTATTCTAGGCAGATGTATATGTGTACACACACACATACACAAACACACACACACACATACAGAGGCGCTTTCGAGCCCACACATGCTCAATCTCATTTTCCTCCCACCAAAATTTTGAGAAGAACGTGTTACTACCACCTCCTTTGGAGAGATTAAGATACTGGAGGCTTAGAGAGGTTTCAGTAAATTGTCTGAGATCCAAGAGCAAATAAGTCAAATTTGGGCTCAAACCCAGGGTGAGTGTGTGTTTGTGTGTTTTGTTTTGTTTTGCTTTGACCCTAAGGACAACCTTCCACAGCCAAGGTAATGTACTAACTAGGGAACCTAGCATCCTGACATCAAGCAACTCTCCTAGGTGTTGAGAAAACTGGAACCAAACCTGCTCCTATAATAAGTACTTTCTGAGTACCTTTTACGTGCCTGGTGTTGTTTGGGATGAATGAGACAGACATGGTTCTCACCTTCCAAGTTTACACTCTAGAAGTGAGTTAAGACTTGCTGAGCCACTGGGACTCAGAAGAACTATGGAAGGGACAGTGATCACCTGCCACAGGAAAGGGTCTCTGGCTCTCAAGCAGACTCCCGGAATGACAGGGCAGGGTGAAGATAAACTGTATAGCTGTGTCAAACATAACACATTTAACATGAGAACTTTGATTGATTTAACAACCACTGATGGAGGACCAACTAAGTGCAATGCACCACACTGGACCCTTCTTTTCAGAAGGTATTCTACTATTTCATAGGCCTCCTGTTTCCTACATACAAGCATCTCCTGAGAGAAAGCTGCATTTCCATTGAAAGATCACAGGTATGTATTGAACATCGCACGGACTGTTCTAAAAGTAATCTGAGGATGAGAGTCTCTTCCATGTGCGGAGCCTGGTTGGACCTGATGCTGGGGCGGGTGCTCCACACCAGATTGCATGCAGGCAATGACCACAGAATTGGGGCATTCAGACTGTGTCTCCCTCCGATGCATCTAACCGTGGAAACTCAATCAGGTCCAGAAATGAATCAATTTCCTTTGCCTGTGTCCTTAAATTTGATGAATAGAGCCTTTGCTTAGAGCTACTGAAGCTGCTATTCATCTCAGTTAGTTGCTAAATAAAACGTTGTTCTTGGAAGTAATTCTGGCGAATATGACTTTGGAGATTTTTCATTTAACTATGTAAGTCCAAATTATTCCCCAAGCGATTCTACATTTGAGCTATTTTGTTCCACATGCTCCATATTTTTTTCCATGTTGGAGACTAGGAATCTGGTTAGACCAGGTTTGCTTGTAAACTGTGAAGAGGATAAACCTGAGTACCAGTGCACATTTTTGTGATAAAACTGCTAAATTCATCCTTCACTATGATTTACCTTTCTCTTCAATGCAATGTGGTAATCCAGAAACAGTTTTTGACCTTTAATGAGGAAAGACAAAGTTTAAATAAACAAATAAGCCTGTGTCCGGTGACAGAATCACCAATTTGGACGTGAAATAGAGGGTTGAGCTGAACCTTCATGGTTCACAGTGCTGCGGTGGTCTGTGGTTAAGGACTTGCCCCCGTCAGGTAATGGGAGTGGTAGAATGTAACCGGACCATCAGTACTTTTTATTCCTTTAAACTTCTAAATAAAATTTTATTTCCATCTCTGTGAGGCATGCTCCTAGTTTAGAAATCAAAAAGGAACAACCAAAAGGCTTCTCACCAAAACACCAGTCCTGGACCCCATGCCTTACCATGCCTCAGGCCTCTGTCTGCAGAGGATACCATTTTGAGCTGTTGCTTCCACCAATTATACATCTTCATTTTTTCTAGATCATAAGTTTTAATCCATAATTTTCATTATAAATACTTCAGGCAGCCTAATTATAATTATGCACAAATATTTCCTTTAAAAAGTAAGTTACAAATACCATGACACTTCATTCCTAAATATATATAGGAATACTATATATATAGGAATACTAAATGTAATCCTATATATATAGTAATACTAAATGTAAAATGATGCTATCTTTGCTTCCTCTTTTAGACATTATGTGACTTTCCATTATGGGAGTTGAGGACTTAGTTTTTTTTAAAGATTTTATTTGATTTTTAGAGAGTGGGGAGGGAAGGAGAAAGAGAGAGAAACATTGATATGAGAGAGAAACATCAATCAGTTGCCTGTTGAATGGCCCCAACCACAACCCAGGCATGTGCCCTGGCTGAGAATCAAACCAGTGACCTTCGGTTTGTAGCATGACACTCAACTCACTGAGCCACACCAGCCAGGGTTTTCTTACACTACCATCCATCTGTTTCACATTCCCCAGTATCATTATAGTACAATTTTGGGTTAAACATATTCAACGTTGTATGCTCTTTGTTTTTCCCTGAAATTAACAATTGCCTTGATTTTTCATAGGCTTACTACGTTCTTTACTTAGTTTCATATGAATTCTTCTGAAACCTTCCAAAAAAACTTTCATCACATTTCATTCCCAGATCAATTTCATCAGTTAATCTATCAGTACATACACAAACACACAGTTTTGCCTTCTGTTCTTTTCAAAAACATTCTTCTAGAGAACTCTACTCTCCCTTGGCAGTCATCCTTGAATTGCCTCTGCCTGTCTCTCTAAGTTTAGAGTCCCTGTTTCCTGGGTCTCACCTTGGTATACTCCCTATTTTGGTGGGACAAAGCCATCAATAGGTTCATGAAGAGACAAAGACAGCACAAAAGGCTATGTATGTCTAGCTCATGAGTTGTACTGCTTCAGTCAGACTGAGCCCCAGCCTTCCGCTTGGCATTCAGTTGTCACCCGGTCCAATTATCTGCTCCCAATTATCCTGAGGATTCCTGTCACCATGCTGCTGCATTCCAGCTCCGTGTACTATAGTTCTCTTCCTCTTTCTTGGTGCATTGTCTCCCCTGCTTTGGTAGGCACCGTTTCCAGGAGCTTCCTGAGACAGGGTGCACAGGAAATCTTTTTTAGAACTTTCATGCCTGAAAATGTCTCTATTGTACCCTTGATTGATATTTGGGCTGGCAATGCATTCTAGACTGAAAATAACTTTCCTTCAGAATTTGGAGTCATTCCTCTGTCATCTTTTAACTTCCAGTGATGCAGTTGAGAAGTTGGAAATAATTCTGATTCCAATCCTTTATAAGATATTTTTCCCTTGAATCCTGTAGAACTTTCCTCCTACTTAAAAATTTTAAGGTGATGTGTTTGGTCCAAATTACTTTTTCTTTTTTAAAAGTTTATTTATTAATTTTAGAGAGAGGGGAAGGGAGAGAGGCAGAGAGGGAGAAAGACATCAATGTATTGTTGCCTTTCACCTGCGTCCAGCTATGGACCTGGCTGGAGATCTGACTTGCAACCTGGTTATGTGCCCAGACTGGGAATCGAACCAGTGACCTTTGGGTTCACAGGCTGGCACCTTATCCACTGTGCCACCAGCTAGGGCTGAATTACTTTTGATTTATGGTGTGGGACACCTAGTGGGCCCACTCAGTCAGGATTTATGTTCCTCAGTTCCAGGAAACTTTTTGGAAAAAATGTTGAAGCTATCTTCCTCTCCTTTTTCTATGTTCTCTCTTAAAGAAACTCCTATTATTAGAACTTCTTTGCTAGTTATCTAATTTTATTATCTTTAGTCTCCTAGTTTCCATTTGTCTTTTTTCCCTATTTTTCTGGAAAATTTATTCAACCTACTTTAGCAGCATTTTAATTCCAATCTAATACTATTTCTGTAATTATGCTTTTAATTTTGAAAATTTGTATTTCTTGAAAGTTCTTGAGTTTTATTGTTTTTTGGTTTGAGGGTTTTTGTTTGTTTGTTTGCCAATAGCATTTTTTTTTTCTAACTGCAGTATCTCCTCTTAACTCTCTAAGGATATTAATTATCTTTTTGATGTTTTATATTGTTTTCTCCTTTGATGTCCCCTCATTGCTTTTCCCCCCCAGTTAGTTCATTTTAGCCTCTGTGTTTTGGGTTAGCAACATCCCTCAGATAACTGTTGGCTTCTTACATTTAACACAGGGAACCAGAAAGCTGATCGGCAGTTTTGAGGTGGCTGATTTGGGTTATCCATGTTGAGCTTCACTATAGAGTGATCTGGCTGGGTTGTTTGCTGGGGAACCTTTGATATCAGTAACTTTATGTCTTTCCTCGAGGACTGGTCAGTTTCCAGCAGAAATCCTTTCTCTCTCTCCTGCGCAGAACGAAAAAGCCTGGGCTTCTGTTTTCTGAGAGTTCAATAGAAGAAAAGGCTGAGAGGACTCATCATTCACTGCATGAACATTGGCATAACTTACTTTTTAAAAATAAGGTAATCCCTAGCCCTGCCTGGCATCTCCCAGTTTACCCTTTGCTGGGACTAGGCCTCCAGCGTCCTGCTGGGCTGGGAGAGCAGCCATTTCTGGTGGAGGTGCAGCCAGAGTGAGGCCTCCTTGCTTCCACAACAGCTGTCATCAGGCCTCCTTGTTTTGCTCTCCACCCAGCCCTCTGCCTCCAGTTCCAGCAGCACCTGCTGTGGCCAGTACCCAGCCTTTGAGGATGGTGCACGGGCTCGAGGTTCGTTCTCAGCTTTCTCCGTTCCAGGGTTAGAATGTGGCATCCTGCGTCTGCTGAGGTGCCTCCTGTTCATCTGCTTTCCAATGTTCAGGATGCTGTTGTCCTTCCTTCCTATTGTATCTACTCCCTCAGTGAGCCTATCTTTGAAAATTTTTCACTGCAATTTTCATAGGGTTTCAAGAGGGAGCAAAATTACACAAATGTGTTCAATCTTTCATGTCACCTAGGGAGCTTTATTGTGTTGTTTTCTATTCCATGATAAATATTTGAGTTAATTGTGGGGAGTATGTAACTCAAGATTGTGTGATAAATATAACTATGGTACTTATATAATAATTCACCTTAAGTAGCTAAAGTTATTTATCAGATAAAACCATGAGGTAATAACCAGAGGTTCTGGATTTTAAAAGGAAAAAGTAGTTGAAAGAAGGAGAGAAGAGAAAAATAATTTCATTTGTGTGCATGAAGTTGTAACTTTTTACTTTAGAGAGAGAAAATAGAAATAACTACCAAAAATAAACAAACAAATAACTAAACCCCCGTAAATGGTAGTTAAACAATAAGAGGAGGAAAAATATTTCAGAAAAAAACCCCTAACATTGATATGTGTCACAATAATTGTTACTTTATTGAGCACTTAATATAAACAAACCTCGATTGTATGCATTTTATGTAAAACAACCAGTCCTATAATATTTTAGATGCATGTTGTCCGTAATTTCTATAGACAGCTGAAACCTATTGCAATCAATAGTCATGCAGTCAGCATGTATGTCTTCTCACATGGACACATGAAATAAGATGGTCACTCAAAAGCAATGGCTTTTTCGGTGACTTTATTAAAAAAGTAGAAATTAAAATGTTGAAAGTGCCAAAACAAGTTGCATGTCCTGTAATATCCTGCATTTCCTCTTAGATCTCTCCTCAAAGTTTCACACACACAAAAAGACCACCGTGGCTGGTAGCCCAGTGGATTGGCTCCAGCCTGTGAACCCGAAAATTGCTGGTTTGATTCCCAGCCAGGGCACATAACCAGGTTCTAAGCCAGGTCTCCAGCCAGGTCCTTAACTGGAGGCAGGTGAGCTGTTACTGCTTCTTTTGAGGCAAACTCTGTCCAGAGAACTGTTAAGGACCAGGCCTTTCTCTGATTGACAGGTGGGGTGGGGGTTCTTGAAAGGAGTCAGCCTCTTGGGGTGAGGGAGACTTCTGTTTTGCTTGTTTAAGCGGCACATTGAACCACAACTCAGTCCCCACAGCATCCACCTTGAGACAAACCCAGGCAGGTGGCCATCAGAGAGGGATCATTCCTGGCATCAGCTGCTTCTTCCTGAAGGAAGAATGGCCAAACTTTGAGAACATCATTTCTTGGGGCCTCCCCTTTATCCCCTTTGCCCATAACAGTGCAATGAACATGCTTTTGTTAAAAAGTGGGGTACTAAGAACAATCTATTTGACTTAAGTTTTTTTAACATACTTTTTCCTCTTACCCAAATTCTTCTAACTAACTCTGAGGTGCCATTTGCCAGGCCCTGTGGCCTGGGTGTCTGACGCTGACTCTTTCTTTGACAGGTCCCTCTCTCTTTTTTTTTTCAATGTATGGCTGCCTTTCACCTGCCTCCAGCTATGGACCTGGCTGGAGACCTGGCCTGCAACCTGGTTATGTGTGCTGGCTGGGAATCAAACCAGTGACCTTTGGGTTCGCAGGCCGGCACCTTATCCACTGTGCTACCAGCAAGGGCCATTTTTATTTTTTTAAAGATTTTATTCATTACTTTCAAAGAGAAGGGCAGGGAGGGAGGAAGAAAGGAAGAAAAACTAAAATAACAGTTGGCATTAAAACTTTTTGTGTGATGTACCGATTATCTGACAGATAATGTGCTGAGGAATCACCAAGGATTCCCTTAAGGAGGTAAGTTCATATATCATAATTACAGATTAAAAAATTGTGTATCAGTTATCTATTACCGCATAACCAATCACCTGGAAAGCGTAGTGACATCAAGCCACAACCACTTGTTATTTCTCACATTTGTGAGTTGGGTGGGCAGCTCTGGTGGTCTTGCCTTTGCCCACTGACCCCACTGCACGGGGCTGGCCGGTTGGCTGGGCTGGAGTCTGAGTTTGCCTCCCTCACATGCCTGTCAGTTAGTGCTGGCTGTGGTGCCTGGTGTTAGTCCTTGTGGTCTCTCAGTCTCCTGCAGAGCAGACCCTCTACCTTACCTGGCGTGTCTCTCGGAGCCCCAGGAAGTAAGGCAGTGAGTGCTATGAGACCAGTGGGGACCTGTAGGAACTCAAACACCCTGTTCCACCACATTCTACTGGTGGAAGCAACAAGGCCAGCCCAAGGGCAAGGGGTGGAGAAATGAACACGGCCTCTGGGTAAAATGAACAGCAGAGTCGCGCCACAGAAGTGATCACACACTGGGGTCCGGTAGGAGGTGGGATTTGTGGTCATTCGACAATTTACCATACACCAGTAAATTCAGACCTGATATAATTATGTGTTCAGTGATCATAGAGAATATCCACATTCAATACCCATGTTCTTAATAAGGCAAACACAACCATCATTGTGAGTAAAGTTCCCACTGTTTTTTTTTTTAGAGTTCAGAAAATTTTGAAAACCTGTTTTTATAATAACTTAGTCAAAGGTAGTCATTTTTAGAAACTTCTTGATGATGGAGTTAATAACCTCCTTGGTATTTTTTAACTGTAGCTTAAAAGTCACCCACTTAGAACAAAATATCGCCTTTATAAACCCCTTCAAACCACAAGAGTCTAGAATTCCAAGATTGACATCAAGCCTTGAAGGACTTAGTTGGGTCTTGTTATTGAAAACCGTTTTCAAGATTCTCTGGCATGCTCCCTCACTGGAGGGAAACCTTAGAGACTTTTCAGAACCATTCACATCAGCTTATGATGTGCTATTGGTAGAAAGAGAGGTATAAATCCCCCTTCTCCCCTACTTAAAATGGCCATTTGGGGTTATGCATGAAAACAGGCCAACTGCAGCCACCGCTGCTGGGAAGTCCTCTGCTGGCATTGGGAGCACAGTCCAGCTGTGAAGCAGAGAAGTGAGGGGCTGCTCCCCCAGTACGCTCTGGGGAAGGGCAGACTGCTGCTGGTGGCAGAAACAGCTCTGCCTGTCGGTATTTCACTTCCCTGGACCTCAGCATTCTTATCTCTTAAGTGAGAGGCGCTGGATTAAAGCCCCTGCTGTTCTGATATCACAAGATTCTAGAAGCAGGATAGATGGGGCAGGGCATTTCTGCCTGCCGCATTCCTCGTGGCCTGGGGGGCGGTAGCAGCACAGAGGCTGTGTGCTGAGGTTTATGAGGGGCTGGTGTGGCCCGAGGACAGGAGGGGCAGTGGGGAGGGGGGGCACCCAGAGTGCAGCCTGAGGCATGTGAGTCTCAGTACCTCTTCCCGCCTGGCTGGGATTTTTTTCCCTTCTCCCTGCTACCTTTTCAAATTCAATTTGTAGTTGCTACATTTGAAAACTACTCTGTGGGCTTTACAAGATTTGAAAATATTTTGAACAATTTGTTTCTTGTTGTTGCTACAGGAGAGACAAGATGAAATGCTTTTTCATTTCTGTAAATCATTTTATAGCTTCCAAAAGTATGTCTTAAACTCATAATTTACAGATTATCATAAAAGACATCCCAGAGCATTATGCTCATTGAATTCAATGAAAAAATAAAGTGCAAAGTTAGATGAGCAGAATAACCAAACGCCTGAAAGGGAAAACATCAAAATATTAACAGTATTTACTTTGGCGAATTAGGACTTGGATAGTTTCTTTCCCTTTTATTTTCCTGAATTTTAACCTCTTTATTTAAAAAACAAATACAGGAAACATTAATTTGCTAAAAAATATTTGTTATATTAGGCCCATACTTAAAGTTACATGTTCAAGAAGCAATTAAGAATGTGGTTTTTCCTCCTAAAATAATGCAATACCTGAGTTGTACAGATTGACATGAAAACAGTGGCTTACAGTTTATCTTATATTTGACTCTAATTTTATGGCCACAGATTAGCCCTAATCCGCCAAAGGCAGGTTATAATGGCAGCTCGCATGCTAACCTGGCACTCTAGTACTGCAGCCACCTGAACCTGAAATCTCGGTGGCCTTTAGACTTACCTTTAAATGGGCAAACAAAACAAGCAGGACCCGTTTTGGTAACAATTTCAACTATGTGCTATCAGCTTTCTTTCTGGAGCAGCGCTCATGACCAGAAATCCTCAGAGTGGCTGGTTTATCAGTTGATGGGGGAGCGATTTTCAAGGAGAAATCTGCATAGGCACTGTTAGCCTGTGGCCAGCACCCAAAGCACAAAATGATAAGAATGTCACTGTTTAAAAGGCCTGGAACTTTTTGAAACAGTCACACATGGACTTTGTCAATCTGATGTTTTAACGAGGAGATAGATGCCACCATCTGACTTGGCCAACATTTTTTTTTTTTTTTTTTGGTGGGGGGGATGTATATTTCTGAGGATGCTAATTATAGCTCAAGTTGCAGCCAAGAAAAATTGCCCTCTAGACTCTTGTTGCTACAGGCAACTGAACTCGGAATTGGGTGTTTTTGTAAACCAGTAATGCTGGAAGTCTTTTAATGTCACTTAAAAATACTAACAATTTGAGCTTTCCCAAATTTCCAATTTTTTAAAGAAAACTCATTCAGGCACTGTCTATTACCAAGAATGCATATGTCACAGAAATATTTAAAGTTGGATTTTTTTCTCTTGTACAATAGTAGGGCTTCCTTAAACATAATAAGAAACCGTTACCAGTAAATGAGAATCGAGTTGCATTTTACGTTTAAATGACGCATAACAGATAGAGAGTATGATTCAGTCCCACCAAACACATTTTCAAGTAGTTAAACATGCTCCTAGTAACTTCACAAATATTCCTTTGACTTGAATTTATTACTTCAACTGTCTCTGGTGAAGGCATTTCATATGCTTATAAATCTCTTTAGTTTCTTTTTGTGTTTTAGTGCTTCATGTTAATGGATTCCATAACTGTTAGATAAAACACATCTATCAGCAAAGGTTTCGGAACAAATACTTATACCAAAACTGTTTATGATTTGGCAGCCCCGATGAAGAGTAAATAACAGTGACTGGGAGAGAACATAAAAATACAGATCAATTTAATAACATACTGTCTCCAAAGAATTTTTCAGGAAGGTTGACTGAACTATCAAGGTAGGCATGCACAACGCTCAAATCAATGCTGCATGAAGGAGAGTTTCATAGAGCTAGGTTTTTAGCCCCCTTGCATAAATAGATTTTCTTTAATTTTTGGAATATGGTCAATGTTTAACCAATCTCCTACTTCCCTCTACAGGAACCATACACTTACTGGCCACTTCTCATCATGCTTCCACGTTCCCTAACTTAGCTATTTTCACCATTTTGTTAAGTAGTTGTGAAATTTCCATCATACTTGAACTTCATAGAAGCATGTGTGTTAAAACATCTGAACTTCCATTCCTCAGTTGTATCTGTTTCTAGCAATAACTATTTCACGAGCGTAAAGGGAATATTGTACACAAGGTGACTTGTATGCAGTAGGAACTCAGTGAAAGTTAGATATCCTTTCTTCAATCTTTCTCAGTTAGCTGAATCACCCATGCCATGACTTCAATGCAACAAAGGTTGTGATACACAGCTTAAACCTTTTTCTTGTACACATCCTACCTTTAAAGTTTTCTGAGGATAGGATCTGACCCACACAGCTTCACATCCTCATTGCAATCACCCAGGGCCCAGCGCGGCTGAGTATTAACACAGGTCAGTGCAACTGCTACTGCTCTGGTTGTTGAAGGAAGGGTGAGAACGGGGAAATCATCATTAAGAGTGTTGATCAGTCTAGTCCAGGTGGGCAAATAAAAGCAAGATTACATTTTAATTCCTTGCAGATCTTGTGACTGAAAGTTTGACAGGGGCATCCCATGGAGGGGAGAATATCTGGGTGACCAGCTCCAGAAAAACTTTCTCTGCATATTAACAATAAGGACAATATGAAAGTCCTAGTAACTCCAGACCTGTCCCAAGTCCTCACCAGTGGACCCTAGTGCCTTCTGTTGTTCTAAGGTTACTGCATGCTTTCCACATCCAATACTTGAAAGACATTTCTCAGGCAAAAGCTCATCAGTCAAATAGCTAGTAGTAATTAATAAAAGCTAACCATCATTTATTTGCTAACCATGAACTTAATTTAACATAAGTTATGTGAGCTAAGTTACATTGTAGTTTGAGGGGAAGGTAGTATTTGACTCAACTAAGATGTTATTTACATAAATGAAGGGAAAAGTTAACAGTGAACAAAAGATCAAGGGCTTTGAAAGACATCAAATGCAGCTTTGAGAGAAATTATTTTACAAGTAGCAGAAATCTAAAACTTGCTCTGATAAATTAAATAGGATAAAACTATATTCTCTAGTACTCATAAATCATTAATAAACATAACAGTCTATGTTTAATGAATCAAAATTATATTAACAAAAGTAAGCTACTAAAGTATTATACCTCCCTTATTTATTTTGATATTACATAAGACAACTGCCAACAGATAATAAAACCTCTTTATAATTCATACGTACAATACATTTGCCTACACGTAATGCATAATGCATGTATTTAATATTTAGTTTCACATTTTATCACTGATTTTAATTATACAATTTTACACTATGATTATATCACTTCAAAAAAATTTTTTAAATAGTTTATTTATTATTTCCAGAGAGAGAGAGAGAAAAAGAGAGAGGCAGAGAGGGAGAGCAACATCAATGTATGGTTGCCTTTCACCTGCCTCCAGCCACAATGAAATACTATGCAGCAATAAAAAAGAAGAAATTCTTACCTTTTGTGACAGTATGACTGGAACTGGAGATAATTATGCTAAGTGAAATACACCTGGCAATGAAAGACAAATATCATATGATCTCACTGATAACAGGAATCTAAGGAACAGAATAAACTAATGAGCAAAATAGAGTCAGAAGCACAGAAACAAGAAATAGACTGACAGTTTTAAGAGGGGAGGAGGAAGGTAGGGGCTGGTTGAAGGAAGGCAAAGGAACTAGTCAAAGAACATATGAGGTCTGTGCAGAGGTAGCCAACCATGTAAAATGAAAAACAGAGACATTTATTGAAGAAGATACAAGAAACATTGCACACAGGACAATGATGCCTCAGTTCCCTTCAAAGTGGGCACCTTAGGACCTCACACAGTTCTCCCAGTCTCTATCAGCTGCTCCATCATATTTTCCTGAATCTTGACAATCTGAAAACTCTTCCTTTTCAAAGGTTTTTTAGTTTGGGGGAAAAGCCATAAGTCACAGGGCACCAAATCTGGGCTGTAGAGGGGCTGAGTCACTTGTGTGATTTGATGTTTCACAAAAAATCTCTGCACAAGATGTGATGCATGAGCAAGCACATTGTTGTAATGAAGCTGCCTATCACCAGTTGCCCATAACTGTGGCCTTCTGAGTCATCCAAATAGTTTCCGCACAGGAATGTTCAACTTAATGCAACATTTGATACAGATTCATTGCTCTACCCGCCGCAGTCATTTTGAACCCAGTGGTCACACATTACACATGCTCACTCTACAGTGTCTACCGCCCCCACTGACTAGCACAATGAAGTTGTCATTGTTCACATATATGCATTCCCGTCCACTCTTTTTGGCTGCCAGGTTATATCAATGCCATGCAAACCATTCTTGTTATATTAACAATGGCTGGACTTTTTCCAGACAGACCTTGTATGTGCATCACCCATGGACTTGAACACCAGTGTGGAGATTGTAGAAAAGGGGAGCTGAGGGAAGGGGGACAAAGGGGGAAAATTGGAGCAACTATAATAACATAAAAATATGTTTTAATCTTAAAAAATTTTTTTTTAAGTCATGTTTTGGAAAAAATTTAATATGCTTCTAAATAACACATGGATCTAAAAAGAAATAAAAGTGCAAATTAGAAAATATTTTCAACTGAATAACAGTGAAAATACTACAGATCAAAACTGGTAGGGAACACTGAAAGTTGTGCTTATTAAGAGGAATTTTATTATTTCAATTAATTAATATAAAAGGGGCTGAAAACAATAAATCTAGAGTCTATTTCAAGTAGATAAGTTCAACTCAAAATAATAAAATATACTATCTTCACCTGCTTCTTTGGTAAAGCTGTACAGGAAAAAGAAAAAAGAAATAACCAATTTCAAGTATGAAAAAGAAGACTTTTACTATAGCTACTGCATACCTATAAAATAATAAAAAGACATATTAAATAACTAAACTTTGAAATATAAATGAATTAGACAAATTCCTCAAAAATACTATATGTAAAAGTTGACAGACTAGAACATTTTAATAATCCTTCTACTCTTTCAAAAATTAAATTTGCAATTTACAGTGCCACAGTAAAGAATACTCCAGGCCCTGGTGGCTTCCAACAAACATTTCAAAAAGAAATCATGGTAATGCAAATCCTTTCAAAGCACAGGAAACATAACTACCCTTAGCCAACTCAAGTTAAAGGGCCAAAATAGCCCTGATATAAAGTCATAGGAAATTCCAAGAAAGAGAAATTACAGACTGGTCTGACTTATGAATATAGATGCAAATACCTAAACTATAAGATTAGCAAGTTTACCCACTAATATCAAAATGGGATTTTGATGATTAGTTGGGTCTGAATTGGAAAGCCAGAGCCATATTTTCCAATTGTTTTATTCCTGAACTTCAGGTGAATGCCCTTTTCCCTGGTTTTGTAAGTTGGTTAAAAAAAATATGAACTCGCTCTATGCAGGAATATATTAAAAGGCCAGAGACTTCCAAGCAAGATGGAGATGTAGGTAGACACACATTGCCTCCTTGTACAACCATAGAGGGAATTACAATCAGATCTCAAAAACGAATAACAATCAGAACCATCAGAAAGTCCAGTTATATGGAACTTCAACGACAAAGGATTTAAAGAAGCCACATTCACCCAGATGGGTTGGAGGGGTTGAGTTGCAGAGATGAGACAGAGAAGTGTGTGTCTCAGACAAGTGGAAGCAGTGGCAGTGGAACTGATGGTCCCACATGCATGTGTGGTGGATAAAAATTGAGAAGGATAAATTGGGAACAATCAATCTGAGCCCCAGACCAGACCACACAGCCTAGGGTTCTAGCACTGTGAAGATAAACCTTCATTACCTCTGGCTGTAGAAACCATCAGGGATTGGGGTGGCAGAAGAAAACTGCTGGATTTTTGCCACTTAACAGGCCTACGTGATCCTAGAACATATGCAAACCCCAGGGCAGCAACTGGAAGGGCACCAACCATGTACGTGAAGTGACTGAAACAGGGCAAGAACTGGGTAAATCACCAGAAACCAGGCAGCGGCACTGTCCCCTCTCTGAGCCCCGCACCACAAACGGAGCCACAGATTGGTGAAGAGGGTTGCCCTGACCTGGCAATTACCTAAGGCTCCACCCCACACAATTTACAGGTGACTTTGTTACATAGGCCACTCTACTGAGACACGAAGTAAAGCAGCTCTACCTATACACAGAAACAAACGCAGGGGGGCTGCCAAATTAAGGAGGCAAAGAAACATGGCCCAAATGAAAGAATAGAACAAAACTCCAGAAAAAGAACTAAATGAAATGGAAATAGCCAACCTATCAGATGCGGAGTTCAAAACACTGGTGATAAATAAGGATGTTCAGAGAGCTCATAGAGTACAGCAAAAAAACAAAGGAAGCAATGACAGTTGTTGTACAAAGTAAAATACAGAAAAATATACAGGGAACTAATAGTGAAGGAAAGGAAGCGGGGGGTTCTAATCAATGGTTTGGAACAAAAGGAAGAAATAAAAATTCAACCAGAACAGAAAAAAACAAGTATGCAAAAAAAAAAAAAAAAAAAAAATGAGGAGAGGCTTAGGGATTTCTCGGACAACTTGAAACGCACCAATATCTCAATCATAGAGGTACCACAAGGAGAAGAGGAAGAACAAGAAATTGAAAACTTACTTGAAAGATTAAAGAAAACTTCCCTAATTTGGTGAAGGAAATTTACACACCAACGTTCAGGAAGCACAGAGTCCCAAACAAGTTAGCCCCAAAGGAGACCACACCAAGATACTGCATAATTAAAATGCCAAAGGTTAAAGATAAAGAGAGAATCTCGAAAGTGTCAAGAGAAAGGCAGAATTACCTACAAAGGAGTTTCCATAAGACTGTCAGCTGATTTCTCAAAAGAAGCTCTGTGGGTCAGAGAGGGCTGGCAAGAAACATTCAAAATAATGAAAAGCAAAGACCAACCAATATAGATTCCTATATCCAGCAAAGCTACTATTTAGAATGGAAGGGAAGATAAAGTGCTTCCCAGACAAGGAAAAGCTAAAGAAATTCATCATCATCAAGCCATTTTACTACCTGAAATGTTAAAGGGCTTATTAAAAAAAAAAAAAAATCAAAACCATGAAAGTTAAAATGACAACAAAGTCATAACTATGAACAACTGAATCTAAAACTATGAACATTAAAATGACAACGTGCTACCTGGCTGGTAGCACAGTGGATAAGGCACCGGCCTGTGAACCCAAAGGTCGCTGGTACGATTCCGCAGTCAGGGCACATAACCAGGTTGCAAGCCAGGTCTCCAGCCAAGTCTGTAGCTGGAGGCAGGTGAAAGGCAACCTTACATTGATGTCTCTCTCCCTCTCTGCCTCACTCCTTTTCCCTCTTTCTGCAAATAATAAAATAAAATAAATTAGGGAAAATAAATAAATAAAAATAAAATAAAATAAATTTTCTCTCAAAAAAAAAAAGACAACAAACAACTATCAACAACTAAATCTAAAAAATAATAACAAAACCAGACTAAGTAAACAACTAGAACAAGAACAGAATTATAGGTATGGTGATGAGTTAGAGGGTTATCAGCTGGGAGAGGAGGGAGAAATGGGGAAATGGTGCAGAGATTAAGAAGCATAATTGGTAGCACCAAATAGATGGGAATGTTACAAATAGTATAAGAAAGGGAGAAAAATCAAAGAACTTACACATAAAACCCATGGACATGAATTAAGGGGGGCGGTGTTGCTAGAGGGAAGGGGGGTAATGGGCAGAGGTGGACAAAAAGGGGGAAATTGGGACATCTGTAACAGCATAATCAACACAATATACTTAAAAATAATATATTAAAAGGCCAATACATGTGTATATTTCAGAATGTAAGGTTGGGTTACAATTTTTAAATCAATGCAATTTACAACCTTTAACAGAATAAGAAAGCATCATCTGATTATTTCAGTTGATTTCAATAGATAATGCTGATCAAATTCATGATAAAAACTCTTAACAAACTACCACCACAAAGAAATTTTCTTGAGCTCAAAAAGGATATCCCTTCTTAAAAGAACCATTAGCAAATATTAGTCTTAGCAGTAAAATATTAAGAGCTTTCCCTCTGGGATTGAGACTAACACAAATTCACTAGTTTCCTAGGGCTGCCATAACAAAATACTATTAACTGGGTTATCTAAAACAACAAAACTTATTGTCTCATAGTTCTGGAGGCTAGCAGGGCCATGTTCTGTCTGAAAGCTTTAGGGGAGGATCCTTCCTTGCCTCTTCTTAGCTCCTGGTGGTTTCCAGCAATCTTTGACATCCTTGGCTTAAGGACACATCTCTCTAATCTCTACTTCTGTCTTCCTATGATGTTTTCTTCTGTGTGTGTCTTTGTTTATCCTCCTTTTATAAGGATACCAGTCATATTGGAATAGGTCATACCATATTCCAGTATGACCTCATCGCAACTTGATTGTATCTGTAAAGATTCTATTTCCAAATAGGGCCACATTCACAGATACTGAGATTTGGGTCTTCAGCTTACCTGTTGGGGGGCAAAAATTTAACTCACTAAACAAGGACTCCCACTATTGAGGTTTCCCTTTGTATAAATGTCCTAACCAATGTAATAAGGCAAGAAAAAGAAATAAAAGAGCTCAGTGGATTGAGCACTTACCTATGAACTATAAGGCTGCAGGTTTGATTCCCCATCAGGGCACATGCCTGGGTTGTAGGCCAGGTCTTCAGTTTGGGGATGTGTAAGAGGCAAATGAGTGGTGTTTCTCTCACACATGTTTCTTTCCCTCTCTTTCTCCTTTACTTTCCCTCTCTCTAAGAAAAAAAAAAGAAATAAAAGATATAAAAATTAGAAAGAAATAAAACTTATTACTGATGGATGATACAGCTGTTTATGCACAAAATCCTAAATAAGTTAACAGATAAACCTTTAGAACACATTTTTAACAAAGTTTATTTATTCATGATAAATATACAAAATTAATTGCATTACAACAGAAAGCAGCAAACAGTAAAATATATATTTAAAAAGGTATGATGACCCTGGCTGGTGGTACAGTGGATAAGGTGCTGGCCTGTGAACCCAAAGGTTGCTGGTTCAATTCTCAGCCAGGGCATATAACCAGGTTGCAAGCCAAGTCTCCAGCCAGGTCCGTGGCTGGAGGCAGGTGAAAGGCAACCATACATTGCTGCTTCTCTCCCTTTCTTCCTCCCTCCCTGCCTTTCATATAAAGTTAAAACTAAACCACAGTGTAAAAAGTCATGATTGTGGTTAATTTGGGGAGAAGTGTTAGAATTGGGAGGGAGTACAAAAGAAGTTTCTTAAGAACTGACAAATATTTCATTTCTTAAGGGGGATTCTAAGTTGTGATAATTCACTGATATGTTCATTTATATTTTGTGCACTTTCATTATTTTTATCAATCTTTCCAATTAAAAATTTTAAATTAGGTAGACACTTGTATTCATTTCACAAATATTTATGTAGAAGGCACTATATTTTAGTCATTTTACTAGATCTGGGTCATCAAAAGAAATAAATACAGGCGTGCTCCCTGCTCTAGTGGCACTTGCACTCTGATAGAAGACAGACAAAAAACTATCACAATAATGAAAACAGTTAAATACAATAATCATTCAGTGGGATAAGTGCTCTAATATCCATAACATGATACAAAAAGGGGGACTCTTGCTTATTGGGGTTGGGGGTGATGAAGGTAGACATTAGATCCTTCACTGGATGGTATTATTTAAAAAATTCAAAAGTGTTCTGTCCACCCCTGAAAAGCTGAGGTTACTCCTTTTGTATATAATAGTTCCAGAGTAATTTTAGATCTACTCATAGTTACACATAGGAGTCCTACATGCTTACCTGAAGGAAATCTTGGCTTGAAAGTCATGACACCAGCTCCTAAAAAACCGAAAGGATACTATTACTAATTTGTAGTTAATTTTGGAGCTATTATTCTAAAATAAAACAGTTCTTTTGAAGTTCTAATTCAAAAAGCATTGAGTCTTAAAAGAACATTTTACTGTTTATAAAATAGTTACATCTTCATGTGGAATATCTGGGAAATCAGAAAATTACAAAGAAGACAAAAATCCATAATTTTGTCACCATAGCTACTGTAAATATTTCAGTGGGTTTCTTTCCATTCAAAAAATTCCTATATTTTCACAGTTTGAGATCAGAATTTCTATGTGATTTTGCGAGCCTAGTTTTCTGCTGAAAAAAATAGAGTGGGCATTTCCCCATGTCATTCCATAACCTACCTAAACATTATTCTTAACTTTGTAAAATGTATATCCATCCCCAAATAGAATCATCTCAACAAGAGGTTATTCCTCATGTGTAATTGAGTCAACCCATCTAGGGGTCCAAAAGTTCTGAGAAGCATCCACAACTTAGCTCGAGGCTCTGAAGCAACATTGGAGTCTGGCAGCTGCGGCAGAGGATACTCCGAAATCAGCTGAGGTCGCTGAAGGGGAAGGTATGCAGAGTCACACCTACCCACTCTACCATCCCGCAAGCAGTGCGCAAATTGCCCAGAGAGTCCTCCACTTTCCGTTGGGTTTAGCAAGCGCCTACGCTGTACGTTTCTGAAGATGCCGGAGCGAACCCCGCAGCTCAGAGATTCTGGCCAAGCCTGGGTCTCCAGGATGCGGCGCCCCGACAGCCCGGGCTCGCTCCCGGCCTAGCAGGCTCCCGCCGCCGGCGCGGGCCGGGATACACTCGGCGAGCCTCTGCGAGTCCCTCGCTCTGCGCTGGGCCGGACTTGGGAGGAGCGCGCCCGGGTTCCGGTGCTGCCTGGACCGCCCCGTCCTTAACCCTCCCCAACATCTCCCCCTCGCCAACCTGGGGCGCGCAGGCGCGTCTGGCGGGGAGTCCCGCCACCGGTCCGGGAACCTGCAGAAGCCCTGGAGCCGCTGCCGCTTCGAGCGCCACTGCCACCGTTCACCATGGGTCCCCGCTCCCGGCCGCTGCCGCCTCTGCTGCTTTGCCTGGGGCTCGGCGTACTCGTGCTTTCTGCAGGGTCCCCGGGCACCCGAAAGCGAGGCCCCTCGGTGACCGCCAAGGTGACAGCGCGGCAGCCTACAACTCCCCCTCACCCCCCGCCTCCGGCCAAGGGGATGAGAAGCTTTGGGGACCAGGACCTTGGTGCTGGGGAGCAAGGAGGGGGCAGAGGATGGAAGGCAGGGGCCGGGCGGGTGAGGGGCTTGCCTGCACCGCCGCGGGGCGCGGAGGGCGCTCTCCCGGGTGATTTAGGGGCACTGGTCCGAGTCCCAGCCCATCCCCGCCACCACTGGCTTTTAAACTTAATCTCCTGGGTCGATAGTCCGAGGTGACCATCCCAGCGGTTAGGAGAAGCTTCCGGAACCGGTGGGCCCTTTCTCCAGGAAGGAGACAGCCCAGCTACTTCCTTCAGCGTGGCGTGGACGCGAGAACAGGGCAGGAGGAGTGTGGGAGGGGCAGGGCTGTGAGCAGGAGACGCTCCGAGCCCAGGGGTTGCAGCTGGGATGTCATCCAGCGAGGGAGGGAGGGCCCAGGGCCAGCGCCTGCACCGGTGCGGTCCAGGCAGGCGCGGCAAGCCTGGCCCGAGGAGAGGCTGCCCTCCGGCGTGTAGGAACTGGGCCTCCCCTGGGAAGGAGAGGTTGCTTTTGGAGTTCAGCGACGGTGGGCAGACCCCGGGCTTGGATGGCGCTGAGGTCAGGCCCAGGGGACCCCTGGGTAACAGGCCAGCGTTTTTTGTCTCAAAGGGAAATGAAATCTGCCTCGAGCTGCCTGCCCTTAAGGCTTCAGTTCATCTCCCGCGTGTTTACCCAAGGTTGGACAATAATGGCAGGGTGCAGGGAGAGACAGGGAGGGAGGAGGGGAGGGGATGCTTTGGTTGTTAATTACCAACTGCTGGAAAAACTTACTGGAAGGGGTGTCTTGGAATCTGGAAGGAGAGGCAGCTACAAGTAGTCTTAACCAGTTCTGTGTTCCACAGTGGACATGGTTCTGTGGCACTAGCAGAATGCTTCAATCTACCACAGGGCCCACCTGAGAAGGGAGGAAGCAAAAGGGCTGGGAGAGGGTGGTTCAGCCCCAAAACTGATGCAGCAGAAGTGAACCAAAAGGCCATGGGAGGCTACTTGTGTGAAGTAACCCTCGCCTGATTGTTTGGAACACCGATTCTACGATTCTACGCCCAGCCCCCTTGCCTTTCGGGTATACCTACTTTTGGGAAATGGCTTGTGCAGGCCACAAAACTGAAAGAAAAGAGGGAGGGGGGTTAATTTCAGTCTGCAAATAAATTTCAGTCTCTTAGGATACAGACATAAACATCAAGTTCACGAAATGATGAAAGAAATTAAACCCTAATATAGATTGGGTGACATTTAAAACTACCTGAAGGATAAGAAAAAACAGCCTGGCAAAAACTTAGAGAGGCAAACTTAGTGCCCATTCATGGGTCTCCAGACAGGAAAGCCATCCTCCCCAGTGGGGACCATGGCCTGCTGGGGACAGTGTCGCTTTGCTGCGGGGATGGGAGAGGGCAGTGGCTTGAGATGAGGTTGAGGAGCAGCAAGATCATGCAGGGCCTCAGAGGTCGCAGTTAGGAGTGTGGAATTAGAAGGTCAGTACTCTTATAATTTTAGGTCTTATGCTAAGTGCAGTTAGAGCTGAAGGGTTTTAAGCATGGGTTTGACAGCATCTTATATATGCTCTCACAATTACTATGGTTGCTCAGTGGAGAGGGAACTGGGAGGTCATTCTGGGCTCTATGCCCAGAATGGTGGCAGCTGGGATTAGAGTGGTAATCGTGGAAATGGGGAGGCAGGGAAGGATTGAAATAGATTTTGGAGATATAATAAGACTTGCTGACAGTGTAGACAGGGAGTGGGGGAAAGGGATTGGATTGCCAGGTAGTACCAGAAGCCCAGTCAGATGTGAATTTCAGATAAACTATGGGCAGCTTCTGAGTGTGAGGATATCACCTGCTGTATATGGGAACAAGTTGCACCTGGGGACTGTTGAACCTACCCGTGCAGGCACTCAATCACCATTTCTGGGGGTGGGCAGGCTGGGCTGGGAACCTCTGGTAGAAGAGCCAGCAGAGGAAGAAGCTTGTGGCTGCAGGAGGGGAAGAGCTGGAGCATCTTAGCCCCTGGTTTCAGGTGCCGTCACTGAGGAAATTTCTTTAAAATTACATCTCTGATTCTTTTCCTAGTGCTGCTTCATTATTGCCTGTTAGGGAATTTATTCCTTGGCTTGGAAATCCCTTGGGAGTAGTAGTGACTTCTCTGCGGTACCAGGCTCCTGGGTGTGTTAGCATAGCCGAGTGGCATTGCTCTCCTCTACGACACTGCCTCATTTCGAGGCCTTTCCTGCATTCTGTATAGTTCTAGTGTATAAATAATAGTACAGTTTTTGCTGCTTTGGCCATGTAAAACTTGTAACATGCCACATGGAACACTAAATATCACATCATCTAGTAACAGACGTACTGATGTACAGCTCTTGTCTTGAACTGAATGAAGGTTGACAGTCTTTACTTTGTGATTTTTCTAAACTGTAAGATATCTTTTTTTTTTGACAACCCTTCTTATATTTTTAAAGCCATCTCTTGAATGTATTTTTTTTTTTTTTTTACCTATTCAAACATTAAATTGGTTCATATAATCTAAACTCGCCCTTCGACTCCATGGCCTTTTCAAGCATTCTGCCTCAGAATCATCATTACACAGTGATTTGTGAGGCAACATGTATTTCATTTCATTTCATATGAAAAGTTAAAAAAAGAAGTCTAAGTGAACTTCTAAAGCTTATCTGCAAAAAAGTGACTCATCCTCACTTCTGGATATGCATTTTTCCTAGTTCTAAAATATGACAGAAAACAAACACATTCTACTTGTGTAACATGACAACTAAATTCAGTGTTTGAGTTTACAGGGTAAATGGTTTTGTCAGGATGCAAGTGTAGCATTTGCTGTACTTTGGGCGAGGCTGGGGACATGGTATCCTACTGTGGTTGGGAGTGAGTGGTAGGCCTTTTGGAGGATGGCTGTGCATTTTGGTCATCTTTTGCCATTCCCTTGACAGTCTATGAGAACTCATTGGAAATTTGGCACTCTTCGAAGTTATAAAAAATTAAATTTAGATGGTTAGCTTACTTATCTCCTCACCAATATTTCTTTTCTTCTGCCACGATTAGTGAGCATTACCTTTCAGAAGAAGCAGTTTCCATTCTAACTTTCATTCACAGACTGGGAGGTGGGAAGTGGTAGGAGCACTTGTCTAGAGTGTATGGGCACATGAAATTCTTGAAGATGTGACTGGCTGACTTTGACAGTACTGAGTCAGACTTTAAACCCATTACCTATCACTGTATCTCGTCCATCAGTGGTGCTCAATAAATGTTTGTTGAGTGAATGTGGGTGAAATGCACCCATAAAATGGAATTAGAGTTCCTTTAACTTGTATCCTTCTCCTTCATGACCCCCTTTGTAAAATATTGGTGGGTAGGGCTTTTGTATGTGGATCTGGTCACAGATTTTAACGTTCATGTTCCTTGTTTATGTGGCTTTTCTCACGTAACCTTCTGCTCTTTCAACCACATGCAGGTTTTCTTTGATGTGAGGATTGGAGACAAAGATGTTGGCAGAATTGTGATTGGCCTCTTTGGGAAAGTTGTGCCCAAGACTGTAGAAAACTTTGTCGCCTTGGCAACTGGAGAGGTATGTCTCAGCTTTATTTCCTTGGTGCACAAACTGGATCTTCTTTAAGCCAAAATAAAGATATCTTCTGGGGGAAAAGGTTTTAAATTTGTAGGTCAGCTGAACCTGACTCTTTTATACTATTTTACTTCATTTTTGTATAAAATCTGTCTTCTTCGGGTACTGTGTCCTTAGGCTTCTAGAAACTGAGGGGAAACAATCATGGAGTGAAAACACACATCGCTCTGTTTTTACTGATTTACATGAACACTTTACTTCCACAGTTTGTTTGTTTACTTATTGATTTGGTTAATGGTAAATTTCTAACAGTACATCATTGCAGGGGCCTAATCAAGTTCTGTAGGTATTTTGTGTAATATTCTCATTTTGTTATTTCCAGATAAGCATTGGGGTTTATCTTTCACTGTGGGCTATATCTACTGGTATATTCAATTGACATAATCTCTTTAGAAAGGATATGGATATAAAGGAAGCACATTTCACCGTGTCATCAAAGATTTCATGATTCAAGGAGGAGACTTCACCAATGGAGATGGCACTGGCGGTAATGTTGCCTTTTGCATTTTTCCTTTCCTGCTTCACCAACCAAGACTTAAAGTTAAACCACTATGTTCACCCACTATATTGAGTTCCGGATTTAAGGAACAAAGTCATAAAGACCAACAAACTAATTCTTTAGGAAGGGTAGAGTTGGGGGGCCTAATCTTGGTAGATATGAATGAGTGAGGCTTCATTCATTATTTTAAACAGTATTACATTGGTGTTTATGATCTTTCCATAGTAGAAATATATTCACTTAGTAGATTATTTTGCAGTTATTAAAATGCCAGGCTACTGGTATGCAGCAGCACAGAAAAATGTCTGTCACAGGAATGAGTGTCAGAATACAACACTATATGTTCATGGGAATCGCAGCTAGCTACAAATGGTAGAGAAGGGCTAGGGACATGGTTCTAGCATGACGAGACTGGTATCTCAGTAGCAGGATTACAGATGAATTTATCTCCTTCTTTCAAAATTCTTTCATTGTATTGTCAGCTTTTTAAATAATAAAAGTAGACGGGTTGTCAAAATTATAATATAAATTAATTTTTATAAACAAAGTTAGAGTTTTATAAAGTACAAATAATTAAATGGACAGAGTTTCAGATCTCCCTGATTTTATTATTTCTTACTGAGGTTTCCAGCTACCCCGCTTCCTGGACTGTATTCCCTCAAATATAGTGAGTTGTTTTCCTGGACATACCTGGTGTATATAACTACACAGAATTTAAATTTATTTTAGGTTTAAGGTTTTTAATTTAGCAAACACCAGTTTTGGTGGGTATTAAACTGCTAAGCTTTAAAAGAAACCTAGGTCATTTTCCAGCACTGTTACTAATTTTATGTTTATTGCAATGGTCTATTTGTAACAAAATGACTATTATTAAAAGCTTGGATTTGCCAGGCACTACAGGAAGATGTCTTTTAGTCCTAGCCAAAATGCTGCAGGGTGTGGGGATGTAGCATGGAGCAGGTTGCCTGGGTAAATGCATTGGTACGGGGGCACAGGGCAGCAACCCTGGCTGCTGCAGACCAGGTCTCAGTGGAAGCCTGTAGCCTGAGGACCAGTGCCCTCAGCACTGATATCAGTGGACAGAGCTTTCCTGCCAGGTCATGTCCTATGTCACTGACCAACCAGCGATACATTGCTTGCCTTTGGCATCCACTTGGGTCCTTCCATCTGAGCTAGGATTGTAAGGTTGGCATTGGATGGAGAAGTAGCCCCTCAGAAGGGGAGAAGAGCTTGGCAGGCACTCAAGGTGGAGGATGGAGCATGTATGTCTTTATGGTGTATACGGTGGTTTTCCAAGGAAAGTGTGTTCTGCTTTATCTGCTGCTATGCTAGAAGTCCAGCCCACATGCCTGCTTTTGGTTTTCCTATTCAAGGTTGGATCACCGTGTGGCCCCAATTGCCACCACCCTCTGTATTTTGACAAGCCCTGATGTCATTAAGCATAATGACTTCCAGGCTGGCTGCTATTGCTCTTAGTGCCAATGCTGTTTTTGTTTTGTAACCTCTGTCTCTCTTTGCACACAGGGTTGAGAATACCCGTTCTATAGGATTATTCGGAGAATTAGCTAAGAGTGTATATTAAGCACTTAGTGTTCTCTGGTTGGGCGCTTAGGTAGGAGTAACCCAGCACAAGTGACCTGAACCTCAGGACAAAAATGGAGTCACAGGATGGCTCATTCACCTTTTAAGCTGGCTTTTCAATGACATCCTGCTCTTTTGTTCCTTCTCATTTTGCAGTGAAATCACAGGCGAAGTGGTCAGAGTTTGGCCCTTGGTTTGAGGCCAGAGGGTATCCTGCCATCGGTGGGAAATTGAAGGCTTTTGTTAGTGTGTGTGTGTTTCAATCCCTGGTGTCCTGCTTCCCTAAGGAGTTAATTTTATGCTTTCCTTCACTCCTCCTCATGTTTTACCATCCTTTCCCCATTCACCACTTATATCAGGTTCTATTTACCAGTTCTACTAAAACCTTATGTTTTCCTTTGAAGACTTCACTTTCATATAACATCTGTTGATTTTCCTCTTTCTTGTTCTGTCCCACCAGGTATAAGCATTTATGGTGAGACATTTCCAGATGAGAACTTCAAGCTGAAGCACTATGGCATCGGGTGGGTTAGCATGGCCAACGCTGGGCCGGACACCAATGGCTCTCAGTTCTTCATCACCTTGACCAAGCCCTCGTGGTTGGACGGCAAACATGTGGTATTTGGAAAAGTCATTGATGGAATGGTAACTTGATATATTATTTTCCTCATTCAAAGCTTTACATTTATGATGCGAGTACTTTCAATGATTTATTTTGATCTTAAGATGTGCTTTGTAGAGATCCATCATTATATGCTGACTGGCCTCTTCAAAGGTGAATAAATTGTAAATGATATGGCATTTTAATTGTCAGGAGCACTGGGGCAGAAGCTGAGGACTTGACATGGAGAAGTGGAGTACTTAAGTTAATCTAACTCACTGCTTGTAATAAATGGAAACTCTTTTTAATGTGACCAAATAAAACCAGGCCCTGTGTGTGCATACAATGGAATATTGTTCAGTCGTAAAAAGGAAGGAAATCCTGCCACAGGCTGCACTGTGGATGAAACCTGAGAATGTTATGCTAAATGAAATAAGGCACTCATAAAAAGACTGTAGGATTCCACTTATATGAGGTATCTAAAGAAGTGAAACATACAGAAACATAAAGTAGAATAGGGGTTGCCGGGGGGTTGAGGAGGAGGAAATGGGGAGTTAGTGTTCACTGGGGATAGCGTTTCAGTTTTGCAAAATGAAAAGTCCTGGAGATAGTTGCACACAATGTGAATGTATTTAACACTACTAACTATACTTTTAGAAGTAGATAAGATGGTAAGTATTGTATGTTTCTTATCATTAAAGATAAAATAAAAAATAAACTATAAAAATTCCTAGCACCCCATGTGGTTCAGTCTAGACACAAGACACAGTATACCAACCAAAATTACTAAAGAGAATTCAAATTTATGCTGTTTGTCTCAAAAATAAATCTTTTTTTAATAATCCATAGGAATACTTGTTAAAATCCCCATTCTTTTCCACTTTCACTATTTCCCCTTCTTAGCTCTCTCAGCTCCTGAACTGGCAATTGATTATAAGGTCTGCCCAACCCAACCCTGGACTATCCTTGCCTTAGTTCATATTTCGTTTGCCTTGTTTTCATGTGAGTTGTTCTGCCTCCCTTACTGGAACATAAATAAACCAATCTCATTGTAGTTCTTCATCACTTGCACCTGCATTCTGATTCTACCCAACAAAAGGCCAGGAAACGAGCTGGCCAACTCAGAGTTTCCCTTACAAGGCAAGGAAATGCCCAGCTTGAGACCTCAAAGATAGAATTCTCATTAGCAGGTGGGACGAGAGAGAAATAGGGTAAATACAAATCACTTAATATATCACTTCACATTCCATCACAATAAAGGGCATGCCTATATGCTCATGAGCCATAATTGTCCTCTAAAAAAAATATCTATTCTGAAACGAAAACAAATGCTGGCCCTCCTCAGGCATCTTACTGAACTTTGCTTTTGAAATGAGCTAAACATGGGCATGTATGTGTTAAACTAGCCTGGGCCTTTGGCCACTGGGGTCTAACCAGCTTCTAATTAATATAAATGTAAACTGATTAATTCATCTATCCAGTGAGTATTTTTTTTTTTAATTTTATTGTTGTTGTATTACATCCATCCCCTTTTCGCTCCCCTCTGTCCCCCTCCAACCATTATTTTTTTTTAATGCAACCTCTATTAAGCTGTAAGAAAACGGAAGAATACAAGTTTTGGGTGTTCATCTGGTTGTGGTTTTGCTTCTAATTCTTTAGCTCTTACGTCTTATTGCCTGAATTGCACCAACCAACAGTTTCCTTCCATCCTGGGAGAACTGTACCCTATCTTAGAGGAAGTGTCCTTGACATTTTATGGGTTATAAACTTTGAGAAACTAATGAATATTATAAATTTTTCTTTCCAGAAAAAATAAGTATGTGTATGTTTCATAGTTTCAAGAAATTTAGAGACTCTCCTGAATTCCATCCCTTGATTCTCCAGAGATCATCTGGATGGTGTTAACAAAGCAACCTCCAGAGATGGGCCCACAAACAGGCATTTTTACACTGTGGCAAAAAAGATATAACATAGGGGTTTCCATTTTAACCATTAAATAAGCATTTGTTAAAAAGTGCCACAGGTAATTCAGATTTGTCATCACTGCTTTAGGTACACGTGTGCATGCACACATACACAGCCTCCTTAGAAATATATATTATTAGAAGAACGCTGGCCTTTTGTCTTAAATTGATCTAAGTCAGCCAGTGGTTGGAATATTTGACACCATGTCCAATCAGATACTCTGTTGCTACTTTAGTCTCAGCCCTGTTTGGGAAACAGGAGAAGCCAACCTTCTGGTCCTTGGCCAGTCCTCCCTCCTTCAATGTGATGCAGCATGGTACAGGGCCCTGTGAAATCCTCCATGGCAGAGAAAGGGGCCTGTGCACCACAGTGGGGTTAGGGATACATTAGTGTTAGACTCAACCTGTAGATTAAGGGCTTTGGTCAGTTGTAAAATGGGCAAGCCCAGAACTAGCTCCACTTCTACACCTGCTTTCTGGCTCATTTAATGAAGCCCAGAGCTATTACAAGTAGAGTTGAAATGGACTCAGAACTCCATGTTTACTGTTAAATTGGGTTGTAACAACTGAGTGGAAAGTTATTTAATTATTAGAGGTAGGTATTTACAAAAATACTTTTTTTTTTTTCCCAGAAAATAAAATGCTAATAAAAGTGAGGGAATACATAAATATATTCTCTAATTAGCATGGTAGTGAGTAAATTTTATGCTATTATATATACACATTTCCTGAGTGTATATTCTAAGTTTTCTATCATTAGCTTGCATGGTTTTGTAATTATAAAAAAAAATCTTAAAAAAAACCCCCACACACAATAAGGTGCTGGCCTGGGAACCCAAAGGTCACTGGTTCAATTCCCACCCAGGGCAAACCAGGTTGCAAGCCAGGTCTCCAGCCAGGTCTGTGGCTGGAGGCAGGTGAAAGGCAACCATACATTAATGTCTCTTTCCCTCTCTGCCTATCTCCCTTCCCCTCTCTCTATAAAAAAATAATAAAATAAATAAAATCTTAACCAAAAAAAAAAAAAATGCACACACAAAAACAACCAAAAAAAAGAAAAATCACACACACACAACTGGGGCTTTTAATTGTGATGTTGATTTCGTTTTTGTTGCCATACTGGCCAGTCAGAAGAGAACCATGGGTCTGTTTTTCTCTCACCAGACAGTGGTCCACTCCATAGAACTGCTGGCAACGGATGGGCACGACCGTCCCCTCACCGACTGCTTCATTGTCAACAGTGGCAAGATAGACGTGAAAATGCCCTTTGTGGTTGAGGTCCCTGACTGGTGATGCAAATGGCAGAAAACAAGGCAAATACCCTACCAGGATGTATGTGTGTGCACACGTGTGCATGTTTTGATTCTTCAAAGTTACTGTTTGTATTGTCTTTTTACTTTCTTCTATTTTCCACTCCAGATCACAGAAGAGTTCCTTCAGCCAGCCAAAGTTTAGTTTGCATGAAATTTGGTAAATCATTTGTTTAGGGACTTTGTACTTAAAAGACATATCCCCTTCCTTCAGTGGTGCTATTTTTAAACTGGAGAACTTTGTATTAGCTATTCTCTTTTGAAGAACACAATCGTTATCTCCTGAGTTCATTGTGATCCCCAAGTTAAGTGATACTAAAGTCTGTCAGGAAAAGATGGGGATATGAAGTTTATTATTTTGTATTTAACAGAAATTCTTTTTTATGTCAAGGGAAAGTTAATTAATCTGATATATGTCACAGGGACCTTTACCTGATGAAAGGTGCTTTGGTATTCTCTATAGTAAATACTTTTTATATAGATGAATTCTTTTTGCAATACTTTTAATTTAAAATTCTTGAAAAAATTAATATACAAAAATATATGTACGCTAATGTTAACAACTAACAGATTAGAGGGGGTTCTAGAAATCAAAGTCCTAACACAGCTGGATAATTTGGGATGGGAATGCACAGAAAGGATGCTCAGCTATATCCCAAATATTGGAGCTAACTATTCATTAATTATTGAAAAGCGCAACATTTTTTAGGAAGTTCCCTTGAGTCCAGTTACAACCTAAAGGAACCTTTTTAACTTAAATTAGTTAACAAAGTAAAATCCTGTTACATACCTGCTTTAACAGTCTGTGTCCCATCTCTGCTCCAATGGGAAAGTTATCTGTTAGAACCTAGCCTTGCGGCCCCTCCTCCTGGTCCCATGTAGTGAGGGTCCAAAAAAGTGCCATCTGTTGACCTGTAGTCTAAGAAAATCACTTCAATGAGAGATGAGATGAAACTAGCATTCTGATGGGGGTATTAACCTTTTCAGTTTTCTTGAAGAGCAGTTTGTTAATCCGCCCCCCACCAAAATGCATTAAAGCCCTTTGATAGGCCAAGGACCAGTTTTGAGTTTGGGGATATGGGACTAGATAGTGCGAAAGAAGCCTCATGGTGTAAATAAGGTCAATGAAAAGTGTGACAAATACTGTGAATAAAATGCAGCGCTTGTTGGTGGTTCCAGTGGCCAAGGAAGGACTCCTGAGGGGACACTGGGTCTGGGGTCTGAAGTCTGAGAAGAAACAGTAGGTGGTGGTCAGGTGAGATTTGCCAGGCAGCCTGCTAGGCACAGAGGGAAAGTCAGAGGGCCCTGCGGTGACAGGGAGAGGGTTCTGAGGCAGAAGAGAAAGCCAGCAAGCTGGATCATCAGGGGTCAAGGTCAGCCCATGACTGGATCTTGTGGGGCCTCGGGTGCTGTACAGAGTTCTTTTCTACCCAGTGCAATGGGGTAGAATCAGTTTTAAACTGGGAGGAGCATGGTGTGGTCTGCATTTGACAAAGATTCTTTGAATCCTTACCTGAGGATATATTCATTGATTTCAGAGAGAGAGGAAGGGGGGAAAAGGAGAGAGAGAAACACTGATTATAGTTGCCTCCCACACAAGCCCTGACCGGGGATTGCACTGGCAGCCCAGGTATATGCTGTGACTGGGTGTCAGACCCGCAACCTGCCACCAACTAAGCCACCTGGGCAGGGTGAGAGGATTATTTTTAAAGGGGCTAAAGTGTATTTTATGATACTCAAAACATTTATATCCGTTGATGTCCCCTCTTGAAATTTGCTTTAGAAAATGATCTGAAGTTGTAATGGGTGCCATTGTTTTGGTCAGGTTGCATTCAGAGCTGTGTTCTGGGGATGGCCACCCAGTCTCTTTGGGGAATCACACCATTTCTTCAAGTGTTTATTGCCCTCAGTGGAGGCTGGCCCTCCACATGAGAGTATGTACCTGGCCTGGAAAACTCATTTGTTAACACACTTGATAAATACTTATTGACAGCTGGATAGAGCTGCAGTGTTATCCCTCATGGTTCCCATGGAAAGAGACATAATTGACACGTATTCGTATATCACATGACTATATAGCAGAATATCAGGTAGTAATAAGGCTGAAGAGAAACAGAGCAGGGAGAGATAGAGAATAAAGAGGTAGTCAGCAGAGTCTCTAAAGATGTGAGTGGCTAGCAAGCCGTGAGGACATTGGGGGAAGTGTGTGCGAAGCAGAGGGGACCAAGAGCAGTGGCTCTGGATAAAGGCTGGTGGGTTCAAGGAACAGCGAAGTGTCCAGGTGTGCAGTACCCAGGTGATGAGGAGTGAGGTGAGGGAGGGAGCAGGGTTGTCCCGTGGGCCAACTCGAACATTCCCTCACCACGGGATAGGTGTTTGACCCGAGTCATGCTAGTGAGTCTCAGTCCAGTAGAAGTACTGGAAATAGCAGGACAGAGCTGCAGTTTTTCTTCTGTGAGGAGCAGGCCTGAGAATAAAATCAGCGCAGAAGGAAGCTGGGCCAGGAGACAGGAAGATGGATGGATGCCTGAAGACCCCGCTGAGCCCAGCAATGCCTCAAACCAATCTCCACCCCGAGTTCATAGCTCTGCAAGCCAATACATTTCCTTTTTAGCTTAAGCCAGGGTAAATTATTTTTTTGTGATTTGCAACCTAAAGTCTTTGTCTAATATAGCGATATTGAAAAAGTTTTATGTGTGAAGATGTGAATTGCAGAATTATTTATGATAGCAAAATACTGGAAGCAACTTGAATGTCCCAAAATGGTCATAAAACATACATTCCATAACAGAATAGTATGCATTCATTAAGACTGATGCTACAGAACTTGGGAGTAACATGAGAAAATAGATTTAAAAACATAGAAATTCTGTATGCAGCATGATCTCAATTATATATGTACTCATAAAGCAAATGCAACAAAATGCAAATTGATCTAAAGCAAATGCAAATAGGGGATTTAAAAAATCTTTTACATTGTATTTTTTAACTTTTTTTCAGTCCTCCAATTTTTCTCTAGAGTGCATTTCTTAATTATAGAAATGAAACATATTTTAAAATTATAAGGGAACATGCAAAGTAATTGGAAACAAGTGACCTCTTAGATATATAAAGTGTCTTAAATCTCAAATGTCAGAGATCACGTAAGCCACTGCTAGCCACCATACCCAAGGACATGAACTTGATACCATTTTTGCCATCTAGTTTTTTTCATTTGTATGAGCACAACGGCACCTCTCTAGGGACAAGGCAGAAAGTGGTTGATTTTCAAAGCGTTGAAATTCTAAGACCACTAGTTGCATAGCCAGTATCAGGCTGTCTGGTATACCAGATGACCAATAAGCAAACACCACACCTCCTACTAAAAGCAGTTTACTTCTTGTTCCCTGAAGGTCAGCCCTTCTACCAAAAACACCGGCAAAATGATGACTACAAACTATTGCTTTACCAAAAAAAAAAACACAAAAAACCCAAAGCAAACAAACAAACAAAAAAAACTATGCTTACTGCAAAAGCTTTTGAAATAAGCAGTGCACTATTTTGCCAATTGTGCCATGAGAAGGACACATGTGGAGACAAGGACATGTAGAATCCGAGGGAAAGTATACACGCCACCACTGCCATGCCCAAAGTATTATAATTCAGTTTCCCATCACTTTAATAAACAATGTAAAACACTTCGGTATCCTTAGCCATAGTTGTTTTATTTTAAATGCTACTTAGCAATTCTCTGGATCATTGGATAAGAATTTAGCAAAATTTCATTCTTGGGTTAGATTAATTAGAATGATACTTTCAAAATTATTGTATACTTCATTTCTGATGAATTCTTAGGTTTTGAACAAAACTCACCAACCTCATTTTTTTTTAGTCCAGCCGTTTTGAGTTACATAAAGACAAAAACATGGCAAGGACTTTATAGCAGGAAAAGAATTTGTTTTTGTTTTTCAACATTCCTATAATTCAGACTGTTGAAGAAATCTTTGATCTGGAAGGCTGAGAAATTCAAAGCCCCCTCAGGCATTTTTTTTTTTTTTTTTTCAAATTAAAAGAGTAAAAACAACAGTATTTGTAATGGAAACTTTTGTTGCTGTTAAGTATTGTACATAGGGCTTTTATTTGAGTATGAAATTCATCTTGTGAATTTAAGATTTTGGCCGAGTGTTGTTCAGTCTTAGCTGTGATATAACATAATCTACTCAGAGATTTGTTAGTGTTACTGATATTCTCCAGGAATGGAAAAAACAATGGGCATTAATGCAGCATTATAGTGACTAGTTATAGGAGTCCTGCATGTAAAAACAAAAAAGTCCATCTGACACATATTAAGAATCACAACAAAAATACATTACAAAGTCCACAAATGGAGTTTTAATCCCATCACTCGCTCCATCAGAATGTTCAGTGTCACAAATTTGGAGGGTTTGGAGGGGATTCCAGAGGCCAACATCCCTTCTGCTGCTTACTTCTTAAGTTTTATGAGGAGTCATTTCAGTGTTCACACCCATTCATTTTTTAGAGGGTGTGAAGGACTTTCTTCCTGAAACACACTGGGCTTTTAAAGTGCTATGAAAACTAAGTTACTATCTATGGTGGCTAGGGGTGGGGGTGTAACCTCGTCTGGACAGCTATCGCAACTTGAAAACTTGAACCTTTTTTCTTCCAACTGGAATTTAAAGACAGGTCTGCTTCCTGTGCCGCCTCTGGACACTGTGACGGCATGCCATGAGCAGAGGAGTGAGGCTGGTCAGTCTACAGCAGAAAACTCAAGACTTGATGGGACCCTGTTGTCCTGGATGTACAACTTTCTTAAAAACTTCAGAGATTCTGATTTGGCCCCTTGCTTTGTAGGAACTACTCTCTCTGCTTTGCTTACCTCCCTCGCCCCTACAGCTCTCAGCCATGCTCAGACTCGGCACAGGCCTCCCTCACCCAGCCTGATCACACCAGCTTCATGGGCAACTTCCTCACACCTCATTCTAACTGCTCCCTGGGTGTCTCTCTCTCTCCTCTTCTTTTGATAGGAAGCTCTGCTAGGGCAAGGATTAGATCCTATTTCTCATGTACCTCTAGGTAGTGTTTCATACATAATTGCTGTTCCATAATTATACTTAGTATCAAAAACAACACGCCTTACATTGACAGTCTGAGGTACTTAACATTTCTCAGGATTATAAAGATTGTTCAAAGTTGGCATTCATCTTTCCATGGTTTCTACTCTTTTTCACACTGTTACGTTTGTTTTTGTTTTTAAGATTTTTAAAAATTATTTTCAGAGAGGGGAAGGGAGAGAGGCACAGAGGGACAGAAACATCAGTGTATGGTTGCCTTTCACCTGCCTCCAGGACCTGGCTGGAGACCTGGCTTGCAACCTGGTTGTTTTTAAAACATACTTTTCCTCTTCCTTTTCTGAGTTGAGATTTGAAGAACATGATAGAAGTAGATTGGCAAAGTGAGGTGGCAAGCAGGAAGAGGAAAGACCCAGGTGGCAGTGAGCCTGAAGTGGCAGAGTTTGTGGTGAATGGTGTCGTGGGCTTCAGTGTCGTGCCTTGGTTGTGTGTGGCATGCTGCTGACCCGCTGGTAGAGGTTCAGCCCTGAGAGGTGATAAGACACCTCTCTGTCCAGTCTTAGGTACTGTGGGAGCCATGGCGGCCACTTTGCAAACCCTTACATTTGAATCTTCATTTGTGGAGTGGTTTATGTGGCCTTCCTGGGGTTCAGTGAAAAGAAAAATTGTATAATGACACTGCTCTCCACTTGTAACTCAGTGAGGTGGCACTCAGTGAGGGGTCAAAGCCACATGTTTGCTCTTTGTGCTTTGCTTTGTTTCTGGCTACAGAGTATGTTCCTGACCCTCATGAATAGGGCAGGAAGTTAGAGACAGTTCAGCATAAGTCTTTTGCCAAAGCAGAAAATATCTACATTGGTTTCCTTCTGCTGGTGGGTCTGCGTTGCAGCTAGTTTGGCTTTCAGGCCACTGTAGCCATAACTAGTAAGCGTAACCCAGCACTCCCTGGGTAGGGACCCTGTCTTAACTCAAGCTGCCACGATGAAATACCATAGACTAGGTGGCTTCTGAACACGGGAATGTCTTTCTCACCCTTTTGTAGGCTGGGATCCAAGGTGAAGCTACTGGCAGAGCTGGGGTCTGGTGAGTGCCCTCCTCCTGACTCGTAGGTATTGTCTTTGTGCTGCGTCCTCACATGGTGGAAGGGGCAAGGGAACTCTCGATCATCATGACCAAATCACCTCTTAATGGCCCACCTCCAAATAATGGCTCATTCCACTGCAGATAAGATTTCAAGGATTTTTGGGGATACCCAGACATTCACTCTACAGCGGGTCCCAGCCTCCCACTCTCGGCCGCAATCAATGATTGGCTCCAGCACCCACCTACTCATTCAAGCCAACACCCACCCTTGACTTCTTCAGCCTTCTTTTACCTTTCGCATCCAAGTTCAGCAGCAAGTTCACTGGTAGCTCTGTAGTCCACCTGACATACCCATGTCCGTGCTCTCCACGGTAGCCAACCTAAGCCAGAGTATTATTGGTTCTGTTGAGTTGACAGGGAGGCCTTCTAACAGTTTCTCCCCTTCAGATTTGGTACCTGTCCAGTCCACTCTCCACAAGCAATCTGAGCGGTCTTTTAAAAATAAGTCAGGTCAAATGCGATACCTCATCTATGTTATCCTAAATTGCACTGTTTGCTGATGCTCGCATACTGTTTGAAGGATTCTTTAAAAATATCACATTAAAAAAACCCTTCATGCTAATAAAGAAAAAATAAATGAATGTAAAAGATAAACCATTGTCAATTATACCTCAATAAAGCTGAAAAAAAGTCCAAATCAAATTCCCTCCTGTGTAAAACCTGTCAGTGGTTTCCCGTCGCATGTAGGCCATGAGCCAAACTCTTGAACACCCCCAGAGGAGAGCCCTGGGGGATCCCACCCCGGCCCTCACTGTCCTCCACAGACAGGAGTTTTCCCTGGGGACCTTACCGCAGCCTTCCCTTGATTCGGGGCTTCGGGACCCGCTGATGTCTCTGCAACACTCTGCCTGGATAACACCTCCAACATGCTGGAGGTGTCAGCTTCAATGCCACTGCCTAGGAGAAGGTTCCTGCTCTGTCCAAATCTAAATGACGTATATCCTCCCTGCACATCACATAAGCAATCCTTATTTTTCCTTCACAGCACTTAACACACTTGACAAACTTCGGGGGTGCTTATTGATCCAATATCATATTGTTCTGTAAGTCCCATGAAAACAAGGATCTTAGTTCACTCAAATTCACATTGGGAAAGATACCAAGAATTTACAAAGGTGCCATGTTGCCTTCTGTGATGAACAATTACCATAACTAGATCTAAAATTCTGTTTAGAAAGAGACAATGTTTACTTCTTACCTGTTGCTCCATTTAAAGTACTGCATCAGTTCTGTTGAGTTGCTGATGGGTTGGACTGTCATTCTAAAGGGGTCACCAGTCTTTTGTAGTAGCCATCCTGGTACTGATTTTGTGCCTGTTCACCCTAGAAGTGTTGAGGTGTTTTTAATTTAAAAAAAAAAAACAAACCTTAAACCTTTTAATAATATGCAAAATGAAAATAACTTGGAATGTCCTAGGGTTGTAATTCTCAACCTTAATTGCACATCAGAACCACCTGGATGGCTTGCCAGATTCCCAGGCCCCTCTCAGTGTCTGAGTCTGGAGCCGGGCCTGAGACTCTGCATTTCTATTGACTTCTTGGGTGATGCTGATGTTGGTAGTCCAGGGTCCAAACCTCAAAAATGACTGCCCTGGGATGTCACAAAACCATGGCTTATAATCACCAAATTAGCTTTTTCATCTGTAAATAAACACCTAAGAAAGCCTCTAAGGGTATAGTCACCCCATTAGTACTCTGAACTAATTTGGTGAGCGAACTGTAGAAAAATCACTGTGTTCAGAACATTCAGGATATAATGAATCATTATGGTAATCCAGGGAGATATTAGCAAATCCTGATTTCAAGGTCCTGCACCCCACATACATTTACGTAGCCTGTGCTGAGTTGCATGGCAGGAACACAGGCAGCCTGCTATCTGCTCCCCCAGTGTTGCCTGAGATCCCCCCAGCCTGCGCTGGAGCTAGTGTCCAAGGTCTGATACTGCCCCTACTCTCACAGGGAGCGCAAGACAGTAAAAAAATAAACAAACAGGGAAATTAAGTTTGTTGTACTAGAACGCTGGTGTGGAGGGAGAGTTGGGAGGTGAGGGTGATTGAGGTGGGGCTCTTCTTTAAGGAGTTGACATTCAGGCCCATTCTAATGCCCGCGAATGACCCAGTCTGCCGAAGAGGGGGAAGCATGCTTCAGGCAAGCGCCAGCAGGTCCAGGAGGGCTGGAGGGTGGACCAAGGCTGGCACGTCCTGGAACTGGAAGGTGAGTGTGGCCGATGAATACCAGCAGGAGTGTACAGGAACTTGGAGAATGGCAGGTGTTTCCATTTCAAGAGGACATGGAAGCTACTAGAGGGTTCTGAGCAAGAGAGTGACCTGGAAGGAGGCAGCAGCTCAGGGTGGAGGCTTGCTTTAGCCAAGTGAGATGGGAAAACATTTTGCAATTTATATTGTAGTGTAGAGAAATATTAGCAACTGTCACAACTCATTCTTTCCAACTTAAGTACTAATGTGAGGTTCAAACTGCATGACACACCAACAGGTCTGACCTGAGGTGGTTGTAGGAACGGATCAACCAGAGCTTTGCGGATGAAAGGTGCAAATCCTCATCTCATTTATTACTGGTGGCCTTGGCCAAGCTATCTTGCCTTTGTAGCCTTCATTTTTCTCACTGTAAAGTACAATAATAAGAATACTTATCTCATAAAGATGTCGTGAGTCTTCAATAGGATAATCTGTGGAAAGAGTTAGCCCAGTTCCTTCTGGTCCCCAAATTAGTGCTTAATCAATCTGTGATTTAATTAGTGCTTAATTAACATCCCTGTTCTTCCATTTCTTCAATAAAAGTTCATAAAACCTTGTAAAATTACAATGGATTAAAGTATGAAAAACCCTAATCCAACAACATGTGGCACCCAACAGGACCTCAGTACCTAAATGAACAGAGTATCAAAGCTGGGGACACTGTTGATGTCGCTTATGCTCATGCTAGAGGAAGCAACACTAAATGGTTTACATTTTATAGGTCACTTTTACAATTACACTCCTAGGAAACCAAACCATTTTTTCCTCTAGTAAATTACACATTATGGTCCAATGGCTTAACGTTTTAATGTCCCCTCCATCCCCTCACACAAAAACAAATACCTGTTTACCCTCATCAGAACCCAGACTGTCACTATGTACCTGCATGGACAAGTGTTGCAGAAATTTCAGTTTTGTGTTAGCACCTGCTCTTCCCCACAGATGCCGCCACTGAATGCCAAATCTGCAATTATTATCCATGTCGGAAACCCAAAGAAAGTCAAGGTAAACACGACTGCTTCCAAGTTGAGTGGAGCCTAGAGAAGGTGGCCTTAATCACTGAACTTTATATCTAATTTGGTTCAACAGAAACACAGACTCAGTAAATGGCTGGACATCGCAGAAAACAAGGATAATGTCTTCTTTCTTTAGGTGACTAACACAGTGCTTTAATCTACTGAGGCAACGTAAAGTGCTCTCACTGAACAAGTAGATGAATACATATATATCCATTCATATAGGGTGCTGATTCAGTGCCCTGATTGAACTTGTCATGCTTACTGCTACGGTCTGAATATATGTGCCTCTCCACCCCTGCCCCTAATCATAAATTGAAACTTAATCACTAATGTGATGGTCTTTGGAGGTGGGGCTTTTGAAAAGTGATTAGAGGTTAGTACCCTTATGAAAGGCTCCAGAGAGGTTCCTTGCCCCTTCCCACTAGGTGAGGACACTATAAAAAGAGAGCCCCTCACTAAGACACCAGCCTCCAGAACTGTGAGAAATAAATCTGTGTGGTTGATTGGCCACCCAGCTTGCGACACTTTGTTGTAGCAGCCCACACCGACTAAGACACGCCCCCTCAGAAGCCACCTGCAGAACCCCGAGAACCTTGATTACTCACAGTACCTTACCCCACTGGGCCCACACTCAAAATGTGTTTGTAAAAGAGCTTTTTAAACAATTGCGGTAAAATGTACAGAAAACTTACAATTTTAACCATTTTTAAGTGTACAGTTCAGTAGAATTAAGTTCATTCACACTGTTGTGCAACCATCACCATCCTCAGCTCCAGAACCGTCTCCTCTTCCCTGAAACCCGTTGACACTGGTTCCCCATCTCTCCTCACCCCAGTCTGGGGTGACCACTGTCCTTTCTGTTGCTGGGTTTAACTACTCTAGGTATTTCATATTAAGCACTTTTGTGACTGACTTGTTTCACTTGACATATTGAGGTTCATCCACGTTAGCATGTATCAGAATTTCCTTTTAAAGGCCAAATTATATTCCATTGTCTGTATATAACATGTTGTTTATCCATTCATCCATTGAGGGGCACTTGGGTTATTCCCACCTTTTAGCTATTGCAAATAATGCTGCTGTGGACACAGGTGGGCATGTATCTGTTTGAGTTCCTGCTTTCGCTTTTTGTGGGTGTACATTCACAAGTAGAATTGCTAGATCGTATGGTAATTTGTATTTAGTTTCTCGAAGAGCTGCTGTTATCATTTTCCACGAGGGTCACACCATTTTACATTCCCACCAGCAACGAACGTAGGAGGAGCTGAACATCTCCACATCCTTGAGAACACTTGGTCTTTTCCTTTTTGACAGTGGCAACCCTAAAGGGTGCATCAGAATCCTTCTTAAAGAGCACTTCAGGCAGCCATTATCAATTAATCAAAGTTGGCCAGCAAGATAAAAGCCATTTGTTATTTCTAAATTGGCAATCAGATTTTTACTCTTGTCACAGTGAAATGACCGGGGTGGTTACCAGGTAGTGATGGTCAGTGATGGTTGCTGGTGTTGCAGACAGGGCTCACTGTTTGAAATGGGGTGGGGTGGGGGAATAGAAGGGGCACCCGGGTTGCCAGGTGGTGGAGGGGAGCCTGAGCGACAGTCTGTGTGAGGCAGAGACAGTGAGATCTGTGCCAGGCAAGTCACTGAGAGCTAAGGTTTGGGGAGTGAGGTCTGTCCCCACGGTCTGGCCTAAGTGATGAGATTTCCTCTCCTTTTATTTTCTTTCTCCCTTCTACTATTTCCTTCTCTATTGCCTATGAACCCATGTTTTGAAAACTCCATGTTTTGTTTAAAAAATTAATTAAAAAAAAGGAGGAAGATAGAATATGGATGAAATCTCTCTGGAAGCGTACACGTAAACTAAGTATAGTTGTTGTCTGTGGGAGGAGAATTTGGAACACAGGAGACGAAGAGGAAGACTTCTTTCTTACACAGTATATCCTTTTATTACATTTCTGACTGTTGAAATGCTTTCCATCCTCTTACCAACATGTATTCCTGAGCTGCAGAGACCAGAATGTTCAGCTACTTCCCAGACACGCCTGAAGCTGGGAATCGAGAATAAGGTGCTGACCATGGACGGACTTGCATGGGATGCGGAGTGGATGGAAGGAGCATGTGAGTGAACACCACCTTCCCGCTGCTTTGGGCTGTGGTGGCTGGCAAGCAAGGCCACAGGCATTGAGAGGCAGCCGTGGAGCAGGTGGAGGCAGTGGGACACTGTGTTTCTGTGCCCACAACCAGCTGCCCGGGTGCTGCAGAAGACAGTAATGGTGGGAACAGGGACTCCCTGATTTCACATGCTGACCCTTGGATCGCAGCTACAGTGGGGATTTTTACCTCAACAGCTCTGGGCACAGCCTCGACTCCCTGAATTCCTGCTTAAGGCACAGGCTGTAGCTCTCCTGGCATATGGGTACTGGAGGTTGCTGGAATATTCTGGAAGCTGTTCCTGGAGACCTGCTGGGAGTTTACTCCCCTCATCCTCTCAAAGATTCAGTAATCTCATGGATTACTTACTCCAGTAAGTATCCAGTTTCTCATTATTTCAGTCTGCTTAAAGTACCTACCACGATTTCTATTTCCTGCAATGGAATTGAAATGAAATATGAAATTAGTTTTGCATGAAAATAAAAAATGAAAGCCATCACTAAGTAAATATTAATTCTCAAAAAAAATTTTCTTGCATAGTGCACCACCAAAGATATGTGGTCTTTATTTTGTTTTTAATTATCACTATCTTGGTAAATCTTAACTAATAAGTACTTTTTGGCATAACAGATGAGGAAATGAACACTTACCTAGTCACATTAGAAACAAATGTCTGTGAATCCATGAGAAGTTGTGTGTGTGTGTATGTATGTAAAGAGACATGATGTAACTTCAATAAAATCTTAGGCGCAGACGACCAATTCAAATATTTCTTGTTCTTTGCTTTTATTTAACTCAAAATAGCTAATAACAAAGACATTAAAAAATATTTCCAACCCTTGACTATTCAGTTATTTTTGGTTGATGACACTTGGTTTTTTAGTGCTTGCTTGTTTCCAGTATGTAGTAACATATATATCATAAATATATCTCTAAAAGTTTGCAGCAGACTTTAAACTTGCATACTTATACCCTAATCAATAACATGATTTAATAATTAGTTCTCAATCTAAATATGCTTCTCCCATACAGCTCATTAAAATGAATCATCATAAATAATCTATTAATTCATTAGTTTTCAATGAAATGTCTAAATACACCACACACATATACATTGCGTATGTGCTTATATTCTTTACTACTCAAAAATGAATGTAAGATGTACAGCAAAGGCAGATCATAAGCACATTCAAGTTACATTAATTCAAGACACAAAATCAGTGAAAATGAAAACAGTAAGGAAAATAACAGTAAGTCTCATGACAATACTATATATTCAATGAATAAATGCCCTTGAGGAAACCAAGTTGAGTGTAGTCACTGTCAGTTCACACTCTGTCTCTTAGAGAAACATCTTGTAGGGATAAATATGATTCTAGTGTTTAAAGGTATATGTTTTCCACACAAAATAGCCCCTAAACAAACACCAACAACATCAATTTGTCTTCAATGAAAGAAACAATCATTTCTTCCAACACTGGAGGAAACACTGGTCGTGGTTCAATGGACAGATTTCCAATATGGTGCCTTTCTAAAGGTCTTCCAACGGTAATCTTGATACCCCATTACATCTACTGTACTGACATGAGAAGCTAAGCCCTGGGTATGATGCAACTCCACTATAACACAAATTTAAAATGTCACGATTTAAAAGGTGCTCTACTATTGTCAGCATCATTTAATTTCCAGTTCCGTTCCTCCTCACCGTTAGCAGTGGGTTTTTGTGATTCTCTCCCGGAGTCAGCACTTCTGAACATGTCTATCACTGTTCAAGAAAATCTCATAACGAAAAGATAAGTGTCACAAAATCTGAACACAAAAGCTACCAGAGCTGATCAGTCTCAGTACAATTCAGGATGAGATTTTCAATCAGCAAATAGAGCCATCGGAGCTGGAACCGGGCGTTACTTTGTTTTTCCCACCGGGGGCTTCCGGGGATCTTCTGCAGTCTCCTTTCCCCGGGTTCCTAAATTGGCAGCTACATTCTTCTTCTTAAACCTTTGGCCTTGCACCTCAGCGGCCCTGGTTCAGTTTCTATTTTTAAAAGCACCGTTCTGATGGAAATGTCCCTGCCCTGAATTAAGCTGGGACTGGATTTTACCACTAGCTAGAGCTGTTATGTCATCGAGTTTAGGTTAATTTGGTAGATATCGATTTCTTTGACTACAACTTTAAAAGTGGCTTCAGCTTCTTCTGGCCATGCAGGCTCTCTACCTGGGCTGCAGGTGCGGGTAGAATATCCCATGGAGGACTCCTTCAATGACCACGTTCGGAAAATCTGAAAAACAAAAGAAGAACTGCCTTTCTTATGTGCATCAGCAAAATGCCATGGCATTCTGCAGAAGTTAACAACAGAAGGCCCACCGTGATTTAGAAAATCTGCATGGCCATGCAGTTTGGGTTCACATGTGCTATCTGTCACACGCCTCCGGCCTCGAGCCACTTGAGTGTAGCACCGGGCGCTGCAGGAAAGTGTGGCTAGATTTGTAGCTTATTGATTTGAGGGATGTTCTAATGGTTAACGCTGCTAGGCCCCAGCTCTTTATCTGAATGTTTTCTCACAAGGAAGATGGATTGCACTGGCAATTCAATTTCTAACAAAATCTCAATATACTTGAAGGAATTCCAAGATTTCTATTGGGAATACTTGGCTGCAGTTTTTCCACTGTGGTTTACAGCGGCTAGTTTAGTCCAAGTTGCCTGGCGTATGCTTGTTCTGTTGCTGCAGGAGAGTAGGAAGATGGGGGTCTGTCTTCCAACCTCACAAGGGCCAAGTTTCTGACAAAAGCCATCCTGTCAACCTTGAAACGTCAGCTGCATTTTTACAGCAGACACAAAGGAAATGCAGAGCTGTAGGGTGTGTTGTAAAACACTCCAGTTATCAGGCCAGGTAACGTGAGTGCACCACCTGAACAGGGTGGTCAATCTATTGTATCATGTGGCTCCGAAGTTAATTTTCTAAGCTTCAGTCTGCACATGAGTGTGCTCAGGATTTATGCTAAAGCCAACCATGTGAAATAAATACAGTTATAAGGAAATTAGGTGGCCCAATAGTTGAAGACAAAAAAAATAATACCTTCATTTACTAATCCAACCTCGAACGAGTACCTACTATGTGAAACCACTGATAAGGGAGTTGGACCTCATCAGGGAGGGCAGAAAGGCTCTGGGAGGAGAGGTTAGGAACCGGGAACCAAACAGGTGAAAATTCTGTGTGTGCGTGTGTGGTGGTGGTGGGGGGGGGGGTGTACCTGGAGGGTACAGAGACCTATAGGAGAAGAAGCTGTGAGGAGGCCGAAGGGGGGGGGGGGGAGAAGGGTACAATTTTAGAGTAGACAGAATCCTGGCCTTTTCTGAAAAGTAATTAGAAGCTCTCCAAGGATTTTAATCGGAGTGAGACAGAACTGAACTATGTTTAAAAAGATGACTGGCTGCCACTCAGAGACGACTGGAACAAGTTCAAAGTGGTGATGGATTTGATGTGACTGGTGAGGGATTTCGTAACAGTACCTACCTAGCAGGTTGCTGGAAAACTGATGAGTGAAACAAAATGCCTGGTGCACAGTAAGTACCAGCTATTATTACAATGTACCAAGTACTGGTTAATTACTGGGAATATAAGTAAATAACAGACCCCACCCATGCCAATGGAAATTCATACTAGTCAGAGAGACAAGTAAATGAGTAAACAGACAAAATGTTTAAAAAAATCTCCAATAAAGGAACATTCAATTATTTTTGGTTGATGACACTTGATTTCTTAGTTGTTTGCTTCTATCCAACATGAAGTAAACGAATATAATTTTTCTAAAACATATCTTGAGAAGTTTATAGGACTTACACTTTTATATTTAGATCCTAATCAAGAGCAGTGATTTGGCTAAGTTCATTTTAATTCTACAGAAATGTGTTGAAACCAATAGCCATGTGAAGCTGTTGAACTTTCAACAGAATGCCCAGGTAGGACATATTACATCTATTGGCACATATGCATGTAACCCGTGCCACTCAACATAAAAGTCTATCGGAAGGTTAGTGAAATTACATCATAGCATACTTAGTTTAAGAGGATTCAAATAAGTTCAGTAAAAAAATAAAGTTCTAACATGGATAATAGGTGGGACTGACTTTGGGGGGAATGGGTGGGTGGGGAGGGGGACAGAGGGGAGCAAAAAGGGGATGGATGTAATACAACAACAATAGAATTAAAAATAAAGTTCTAAAATTCAAAAAGAAAGCCCTGGCTGGTAGCACAGTGGTTAAGGCGCCGGCCTGCGAACCCAAAGGTCGCAGGTTCGATTCCCCAGCCAGGGCACATAACCAGGTTGCAAACCAGGTCTCCAGCCAGGTCTGTGGCTGGAGGCAGGTGAAAGGCAACCATACATTGATGTCTCTTTCCCTCTTTGCCTCTCTCCCTTCCCCTCTTTCTAAAAATAATGAAATAAAATCTTTAAAAAATTTTTTTAAAAATAATAAAGTTCAAAAAGAAAAATAATGTTAAATGCATTGGGTAAACCAAAAAAGGTTTAAGGGCAAAGAAAACGCTAAAGCAGCTCACGGCCTAGTGGGGGGAGGGGGGTGGGCGGAGACCTTGCGCAGCAGCGCTGCCGCTGGAAGGCAGTGGCACAGCAGCTCACTGTAAGGGTCCCTGGGTGAAGGGCATTCCCGGTGGAGGGAACGGTGCCGGCCTGGCCCTGTACTCAGTGCTGAGCACATGCCAGAAGCTGGAGATTTAGAAGGTGAATAAAATAGAAAAAAAGAGAATGAAGTTTGTGATCACTACTATAAAGGAAGCAAACCAGGGGCTCTAATAACAAGCTCCACCCACTAGTGACCAACGATGAGATAATCAGAGGTAATTTCCCCCTACCTGTTCCACTCCCCTCTAAACTGTGCATTTTGGCTTCACTGTATGTACGATTTAATACAACGTTCATCATGGTTCAAAAACTCAGGAAATGGTTCTTCCCTTGGTGTCCCATCAATGAAAAGGAATGTGATTTAGGATAGGCATTGTTCTTATTTTTATTGGTTTTCATTTATTTGGAAAGCATTTATTATGAACCTTAAAAAAACAAGTGAATGGAGAAGAGGGGCTCATGAAGGCTACCTGACAGGACAGCCATCAAAGGCTCGCACCTGAGCTGGGAGAGCCAATGGTGTGTGGGGACAAGGTGGGGTTCCAGGAGGAAGAAACAGCAAGTGCCCTGAGGGGGAAAGGAGCTAGTGCATTTGCAGCTAACCCCTGTGATGTCCAGTGGGGCTGGAGCAGAGCACTGGAGGGGTCCCTGTAGGAACGTGAGCCAGGGCCAGACCACAGAGGGCCTCGTAACCACGGTGAGCATGTGGAGCTCAGGGAGAAGCTGGGGTGGAAATACAACTCGGTGACTCAGCTGTCTACACAAGATAATCAAGGTCACAAGCAAGAGATTATTTTTTTAAAAAAGTGTCATGAGAGGAGGAAAGGGTCTATGATGACAACCTTCCAGTGAGCTACCAGAGAATGGAAGAACAAAAGAAAAGTGAGAAAGCTAAGGGAAGATGATGTTTGAAGGAGGAGAAGGGGCTAAAGCTGGTAAGAGGTCAAGTAACAGGAGGACTAGAAAATGTCCACAGAGTTTAGCTACAAAGCAGGTGCTGGGGACCTTGGCAGGAGTTATTTTCAATTTTCCTGAACAATCAAAACAAAGGAAGAGCATATGCTACAAGAATAATATTTGATTATTAACATTTTTTATAAGAGGATAATGTTAAATTGTTAGAACTTTAAAGACAGACCTTCCTCTAATGGTATGAAGGTCAATATATCTGTTAATATATTTCCATATTCACATGCTTACCCTCTGGAATGGCAACCTTAACATTTTGATAAGAGGCATGATAACAAAATGTGGTGCAAGTACCATTGATCTTTAAATTGAATGCTAAAGATCTGCAAGACTATGTCACTGGTATAATACTTTTAGGACAACAAGAATCTGAGTTATGAAATTGGTTGCCCAAAAGTCCATGAAAATGGATCTTGCTCTATGAAAGCCTTTATAAAAATATTCCTAGAATAAGGCAGAAAAACAACAGCACTGGTACCAGCATGCCTTGCAAACTCAATGTTTACTCTATATCGAGTGTCCTATCCATCAAATCCATGGTTTGTATTTACTCCCAAGTAAGAATCCCCTTTCCATGCAAGTTGTTCATACACACCAACATTCTACAGATGATATATACTTCTTATTCTTTCTAACTCCAGACATTTGCCCCCTGAGGTCCTTTCCTGGAAAGTTCCTCTTGTTCTTCACCATTAAGCCAGTTGCTTAGCATATGATGTTTAATAAGCTAGATAAATTGCATTTAAGGAGGGTCATAAAATATCTCCCCTCTTCCATAAAATATCCTAGCTATTCTAGTCCACAAATGATTATTCCAGTCACTATAATTCTTCAGAAATTTCAGCCAAATGCGTAAAATATCTGAGTATTAAAAAATACCTGGAAAAAGTACTTGTGAAATCATTTTTTAAAAATATTAAGAATACCTTATAAAACATTACCCATTTAATCTAGACAAGGTTACATTGTAAATATTTGTTAAATATAACATTTTGTTAACATAATATCAACTGATATAACATGCATATTTGTTAACATGGGAAACAAATGCTACAGAAAGGCAATTATTCCCATGAGACCATATTCTTACAGAGCAAGGGCAGCTCTCTCTTGGCAGGATGTTAGGAATGGTCCCTCAGCAGAACAGGCTGCATCCTTGCCAGCATATTAAAATGACAGCCCAGTGGGTGAGCTGAGTATGTGAACCCCTGCTATACAAAACGGCCCCCTCTCTCTTACTGGGAGTAAGATTTTATTGTCAGAATGTAGTAGAGTTGCCCTAGGTAACTTATTTGTTGCTATTTACTTGCTGTGCTATTTAGTTACTCTCAGAAACAAAGGCTGAAAACTCACTATCTGCAGAGAGCACAGGAGACATTAGACAAGGGGTCCACCCTTCAGCCACGTGAGACTGGGCAGGGCAGCTGCCTCCCTGAGCCCCCAGTTGCCTGATTAGCCAATGATGGTACCTGCTTTACCTTTTTCATAAAGTTGTTAAGGAAATTAAATGAGAACATATCTGAGAATGCACTCATGAAGAGGCGTACAACACAACACCTTTGAAAGGGACTAATTTAAATTTCTTGGCACAAAGAAAGGGTTCAGACTAATATATTGATTACATTTATACTTAAATTATTCATCATATTTAAATATACGACTTTTAAAAACAAATCTGACCATCAGAGATACTGTAATCTAAATGGAAAGGGAGAAACACAACCAATGTATACATACTGTTTTTGGGAAGAAGAAGCATTTTTTAAAAAGGACAAGAGCCTTGAATTCAAACACTAGCATCTGGATAAAAACAAGCAGAGGTCAAAACACCCCCCAACCAAAAAAAATTAAAGGCAACAAACATCTTTCTTCTCTATTACTCTAATTCAAAATAGCCTGGTAAGAAAGAAAGAAAAATTGTATTTCCACCTAAGGCTTACCCCAATTAAAATTCTGAATGTCTCTTACACCAAGAGCACTGGTTTATTGGCAGATTATTAAGCCCTGGACCAACGACACTCTGTGAGACCTGTATTAAAAACGTGGTTTATGTGGCACAGGGTCAGATCAGTAAAGAGCTGTTAGCAGATGACAGCTTTGATTACCGCTGGCTGCTGGCAAGACGTATGGATCCCTGAGGAACAGCAGCACCGGCTGGTGGGACAGTTTGCTGGAAAGGTCAAGAACAGGCATGTCAGCATCAGGGGACGACGGTAAACAGAAAACACTACAAACTAGCTTTGAGGGGATCAAACTGCTGTGCAGAGGTGTCTCGAGGTTTGTGTATCTAACGGTGTGGGCGAGTAACAGCAGGGAACCCAGGACCACGCTCATCTCCCAACAATGTTTGGTGGAATTTGAAGTAGATACGCAATCTATACAATAAATCATTGTTGAAAAGTGTTGTGTTTTTTTTCATCTTGTAGTGTGATTATTGATAAAAATATAGTATTCTTATTATTTGTGTGAAATGATGTAAGGTTCTGATTCTTTCACTCCTAGATGGAACTGGTTACTTGTGTAACTTCCAACCAAATATTCATCATCTTAAAATCAACTTCCCAACAAAGGTTTTCAAGAAAATTATGACTTGAAGCACTTATACCCTGGTCACTAAACATTTAACAAAACTAGTCCTTTTCTTGATTTACACAGTATAACTCCCAAATGGCTACTGTTAGTTCTTACCTTGACTCTTCAGATTCTGTCTCATCAAAAGACCTAAAAACATTTTTTAAAAGAAAAAGAAAAAGCCATGTAAGTTGGGTCAACGTTGATGCCTACAAAGGGAAAAATAGCCAGTATTCCTAAAGCTCTAAGTGGGGAGAGATTTTAAAAAGAGGTGTTTTCACCGAGTCCCTGCATTGCTGATACCTCATCCTAAGGAATTTTAAGACTACAATAATCTTGAATTTCCATTTTCCTAAAGATCACTCGAAAACCCTATAGTTTTACTTCTAGGTTTATATAAAGTGCAAAAGATTTCAGTTATTGCCATTTCCAACATCTCCTCTTAAAAATACACAACTGCCTATGAGTTTCGGCTTCCCCGCAAACGCATGCAAGTTCGGACAGGACACAGTGCCGACACGTATTGTTCAGTGAGCAGGACGCACGGCCCCTGCTCTGGGGTGAGCAGAGCATAAACACTGGAGGGAGCTCTGGCAGCTACACGGCCTCTCACTCAGGTTAGCTCGACTGTCTAGTAGTTAGTGTGGGTCTTCCAGGCAGTTGTGGCGACGGAGAGAAAAATGAATAAAACCATCCTCCCCATTTGAAAATACCGAGAATTTAAGATAATGTATTTCTTTGTAGATGGATTTAATATGTCAGGGATGTGGCTGACCACCCTCAGCAATCAGCTGGGCAGGAGTAAGGTGCCCAGGGCGGGGCAAGTGGCTTATTTCTGACTTAATTGTTCAGGAGAACTTTTCCCAATGGCAGATGATCTCAAATGCCTGGTTCCTTGGTAGACAAGGCTCAGGGTGTAGACCCAGCATTAAAAGTTCCTGAGGGAGAGCAGGAGGGCAGCGGGGCAAGGCAGCTGCGAGGCCTGGGCTCTGCCAGCTACAAGGAAGGAGAGCTTAGGAAAGCTCAATTCTAAAATAAAGGGACTTGGATAAACTCATCTCTAAAGTCCCTTATAGCTCCCAAATTATAAGAATACAAATGTGCAAGGGGCTATATAGACTTTGCTCAAGTGTGCAAAAATAAACATATTAGCCCCTAAATAGGGTGTCTAGGTTCACAATGTCCATCATGTAACATCGCTCCATGTAACAGCATAATTTAAAAAGTCAGTTCCTCAAGTCTAAACGTGAATCACTGAGCGTGGGGTACTGGGCCGCAATGTGGGGGTGAGGCTTCAGGAGGAATTCCTTTGGCTACAAGCAAGGGTGAGCGGATGCTGCCCCAAGCCAAAAACTGGGTGTGGCTGCCCCTTCTGGCACCACTGTGGGATATTTGTTAGGCCAATAAGTGACTGAAGAGTAACATAAAATACATGCTCAATAAATAAACAACAATTCTTACCCACAGCTCTCTGCCTTTGGTAGAGATGGCAAGTGCCGTACATTTAGGAAATCAAGAAACAGTTTGGGAAGTTCTTCATTTTCTAAAATGACAGCCTGTAAAAGCAGAAAACAGATTTAGAAAGTAAAGTTTCTAGGCCATCAATCGAATGAACTATTTCAAAAAGTCACAACCATCCATCAAAGTTCCCGGCATCATTCCTCGCCATCAGCGTAAGGCGTGATCCCCACCTTACCCACCAAATTCAGGCTGGCACACATTTTATTCAGTGTCAGAGCAAATGCTGTTTTATCTATTCACCCAAACAGTATTTAAGGAGCAGCTACTATTCAGATGCTGATAAGAGGAACATAGTGGGGCACCAGGCAGACCTAGTTCCTACCTTCAGAGAGGTTTTAATCCAGAGTGAGCACTTCAAAAACCTGGGAACATCAATAATACTGTCACGATATGTACATCAAATTTTCCTTACTGAGTGATAAGGTGGTCTGCGTGTGTGTGTGTGTGTGTGTGCACGAGATCATTACTGTTTAGGAAATATAAGACATGGCTTTTTTTAACTGGAAGATTTAGTCAAGATCCCTCAGCTATCACCTGTTTCTGCATTAGGACCAACTGACGTTTATTGCTCTTTGGACAGCTCCACTTAAAGGGTCAGTAACAACTTTACCACTAAGTGTAAATCAGCGTATACACTGAAAAAAAATCTATAGAGTTGTTACATTTACAGAGCTCTGCTAAAGAGCTGGCATGATGGCATACCCATATCAGTTCTCAGGTCTCCAAATTGTGCAATTTCAAAGAGAAATTTAATGGAGAACTACACAGTGCATTTTATATGCATTTATTTTTTTTTAAAGAGTCAACCAGAGTCTGTGAACTCCTGCACACGTGTTCCTCCCTGCTATTTTGCAAAGATCATGGAAAAGGCATCAGAGAATGAAAGTAATCTCTGGAATTAATGTTTTTAAGAGTCACTTTCATAATTTACATGGCTGTTCACCCCCACCCCAGTAAGTGCACGCTGTTTAAAGAACAATGAGAATAACAGTGAAATATCATTCACATAGCTAACTGATCAGGCCCCGCTTTGTAAGGTGATACATAAGGTATTGATTGGATTGGCCATAAAGTACACTTTTTTCCCCATAGATGGGTCATATCAGTGTGCACTTAAAAAAAATCAAAATTGGTGAATTTTTGTGTAGCCATTTTAATACTGAAGATGGAAGAAAACAAGCAACATTTTCAGCATATCATGATTTATTATTTCAAAAAGGGTAAAAAATGCAACTGAAACACACCAAAAAGATTTGTGCAGTGTATGGAGAAGGTGCTGTGACTGATTGAATGTGTCAAAAGTTGTCTGCCAAGTTTCCTGCTGGAGATTCCTCATTGGATGGTGCTCCACAGTCAGATGGACCACTTGGAGCTGATAGCAATCAAGATCGAGATGTTAACTGAGAACAATCAATGTTACACCATGGAGGAGATAGCCGGCATACTCAAATATCCAAATCAGTAGTTATTTGTGAAAATGAAAAATGTGTTTTTTATTTTATGGAAAAAAGTATGGACTTTTTGGCTAGGACAATATATAGCAAATGATAAAAGGTCAAATTATATGTATCTTGCATGTGCATAATTCTATAATGCATTGTTTTTAGCCATAATTTATATATTGTGCTGCCCACAATATATACAGGTTTTACTGTTACCCAACTCAGGGTACATAAATGGATAAGCGACTATTCAGGTCTCTAGTCCTAGTGAGCTGACCTCTGGATGACATTAGTGCTTACCCCTCCTGCTGTTTGGTCCCCGGAGAGGGGTTGCCTCAAGAGCCAGTCCTGTCTGGGGCTGTTACTCTATCTTACACAGCCCATTGTACCCACTGAAGCTTAAAGAATAAGCAAGAGAAACAAATACAAGTACTTGTAGTCATACTTTATGAACTAGATAAACAGCATCTATTATGTTAGGCACTGGGATGTGGCAGTGAACACAATGGCCCAGCAGAGTGTGGGCTGGTAGAGAAAACTAGTGATAGGTAAACAAAACACACGTAACCTACACTTGCCTTAGAAGGTAGCGGTATGGAACTGAAAAAGTCTATCGCTCTCTAAATGTTTTCTCATCCACCCATCCACCTATCCACCTGTCTATCCATCTATCCTTCCATCTACCTAAAATGTTAATTTGTTTCTTGATGTCTAGAAAATTTTTTTAAAAAAATCGAAGATTGATAGAAAAAAATCCTCTAGTCAGAAGCATACTTTCATTACCATTTCAGTTAATTTCCTTCAAATTATTTGACCTTCGTCTGAGTATTGACTGACCTGAGGAAAGTTTGGGGTGTCCGGAAGTCTAGTCTAGGTTCTAGCAATCACCATATGTATCAAGCTCCAAGGAAACCTGCCTTCACGCAAGTGGCAATGATTATCTATTTGTTTCTAGATATCAGATTAAGAGAGTAATATAATACCTACTTGAATAGTAAAGTTTAACGTTGCAACAAATTCAGAGCTGTTCACCCAAGCAGTTTTAATTATGTGTACAAGTGGTAGCTTTCAGATTAAAAAAAATGGGGGGAGGGTAACATTCTTATCTTCACCCCCACCTTTTAAAACAAATTAAATCAATAACAAGTGTGGGACACTTTTAATGACCTGAACTACTTAATTTCCAGGATCTTTAGACATGTCATCCATCACTGCAGTATGGAGGAAGACATCTCTTGAGTGTTCAGGGGGTTACTTTGGTTTTATTAATGCAAGATTTAGGGAATTTTAACAAGGTGAATTGTTTATTTGCCTTGACAGATTGGCTTACAATGCACTGGCTACATCTCCAGCATGATCATTAATGACCAAAGACAGGAAAAAGCTGTTTACACTGCAACACCAGGACAGGAATTAATCCTGCTAGCCTCCCCCCAACAGAATATTTCAAATAGATGATGGCATTGTTTCAGGTAAGATATACTGATTTACAAGACAAAAAGGAATGTGGAAAACTCCAGAATCTGAGGAACATTTCTGTTGACTACCACTGAATATGCTCAAATAAAAATTTCATAAATCAATGATCAATACAGATTTCAGGATTCATAGCTACCAAGAAAGCAGCACTGAGGGTTAAGTTAAACATTCAGTTGCGTGGTAGGAGTATTTCTTAAACTCTGCTATGAAGGCTTGTAAGAAAGTAGTTAATACTTAAACCCAAGCAGAGATACAGTATGATAGAATTTACCTAATTTAATATGATATGTACCAATGAATAACTGTCATGAATTAGTAGAGAGAGTGCAAAAGAGAAATTAAATTAGTTCAACCAAATATTTTGGTTCATAAACACATGATCTCATTCCATGATGGACTCAACAGTGAAGTGGGGCCTCAAGATTGCTCCATTTACATCTTTAGTTTCTTCAAAAGCTTTTGTGCAAGAACCACTCCTAGAAGCTGCACCTTCGGCCATCCCACATGCCTGGGGCTGCAGTCTGGTCTAAATCACCTGACTTCATTTTATAGATAAGCTTTTTTCCCCCTCTAAATATTTACATTACAGTTTTGATTATCAAATCCCATTTCCCCACTGCCTTAGCTTGCTGCTCTATTTTTGATCAATCATCAAAGACTGGTCATTTTCCTTCTTCCGAGAGGCACGTAGCTGGCTTTAGAGCAACACCTGTGCCCGAACATCTCCTCCACCTTAGACGGCCATTGGGAGGATGGGACGATGTCTCCAAGAGTCTCTGGCACACCATTAACATGCAGTAAACGTTAATTCGCTTTCCTTTGAATTCTTTGGTTGTCTCCATTCCCGTCAACCTATTGTATCGGTTTTGGAAGTTTGGATTATTGTCCATCTAGCAAACACAGCTGCTGGCTCTCAATGATTCATGGATCCCTTTGAAAAGTGGATGAACATTAAGAACCTTGCTTGCTGAAAAATACACATACATACATAATTCTGCTGACGGTAGCAGTGGGTCCCCAGGTCACCGAGAGCCCAGCGAAGGACACCTGCTTTTAGCTGCGAGGAGGCAGTAATGCACTTTTCATTTGGTCTGGAGTGGGCTGTGCGGCGTGCCCACTCCCCAAAGGACATGTTGCCTTCTTGCGTTAGTTTCTTTCCTTTCGTCAATTAGAATCTCACTGCATTGTGTGCTGCTTTGCTATTAGGATGCACTAGTGCTTTCAGCTCTGAGCTGTGGCTGAACATATTTGTCTGCCAGTGAGGCTACCCTGGTGAAGGGTTCTTTCTGATACACCCAAATTCGGCTACTCTGAATTTAGAAAGTAGTTCCTATTCATGGCTTCTGTATATTCTACATGTAACTCTAGACTCCAACAATCTGTGGTGCTGAGGGTTTCCAATGTTAGCAGGACGTGAAGGAAAACAGGATTTCAACTCTATTCCTGCTGAGTCAGAGTACAGCTGTTGAGGCACCAGGACCCCTGTTACCAGATAAGATGGGCATTTTGAACTGCTGGGCAGAAAGGGATGGGTCGCAGGCTCAGGCTACCCAATTGTTTAAGGAATAAACTGATGGCTGAGCTGTGACACCGGACGCAAGATGGGCCACTAATTTATGCAGTGAAACATCAAAATTCAAAATGACCATGATGATTGGAAGAAAAAGTTGGAAGCAAATCCCATGAAATTAAAATTTACAGGGCCCTGGCTGGTGGCACAGTAGATAAGGCACAAGCCTGCGAACCCAAAGGTTGCTGGTTTGATTCCCAGCCAGGGCACATAACCAGGTTGCAAGCCAGGTCTCCAGCCAGGTCTATAGCTGGAGGCAGGTGAAAGGCAACCATATATTGATGTTTCTCTCCCTCTCTGCCTCTCTCCTTACCCCTCTCTCTAAAAGTACTCAACAAAATCTTTAAAAAAATAAAATAAAATAAAATAAAATTTACAGGTGTAAGTACTGAATCAAATACTATAAGGAGGCAAAATTAACTACCCACAAACAAGATGGAGAGAAGCTGTTTCCGTACAAGTGCTGTTGGTCAGCAGGAAGTGCTGCTTCCACACAGTGTAAAATGAGCTGAGCAGTCCTCTCGCTCCATTTAATGCGATATTATCCTCTTCCAGGCGGTGATGCTGCCCAGTAAGTGGGGGCCAAGCAGGGAATGAGGCAGGGGAGGGCCCAGGGGATATGCGGTTTTTAAGTTAACTAACTGGTCTGTTAAAGAGGGTGATGATTTTCAAAGCCACTGGAACAAGGAAAAAGTACTGTCCAAACTAGCAGAGGAAGAGTCTGTTTCCAACTGAAGCCTGTGCAGAAAAACCAGCAAATGAGGCACATGCACAGAAAGAGTGAGCATCATAAGAGCTTCTAAATATCCTGGGTTCTGAATGCTTTTAGTTGCTCTTTTAGACACATGTAGACTGGAGACGCTATAGAATGAACAGAAAAACTCAGTAAAGAAATTCCTGTCCAATTGATCACTTAGAGGAAGTACGTAAACTAAAAATCAGGTTATTGTTAAGACGCACACAGGAAACAGGATGAAATCAAAGAGTCATAACAATCATGTGATACACTATGCAACAGACTTAGCTACTGATATAGCCAACTCTGATAAATACCAAAATCAAGTGTCCCTGGGAAAAAGAAAAAAAAAAAATATTGTTTACACAATGTTACTCATTTTCAGGAGAACATACGACTTTCCTGAAAACAAACCAGATATTCCTTTAGAAATATCACCCTAAAACAATGGGGGAAAAAAGCTCATGCTCTATAAAAACATTTACAAAATAAATCCCAGAACTGGGCAGAAAAACAACAGCATTGCCACCAGCATCCCTAGAAAACTCAATGTTTACTCCAGGAGAAATGTCTTTTTTATTGAAAAGGTGCAATTATCATCATGTAACACAAATCACAAAAATCCCGGTTTTCCTACCCTATCAGCTTTATAAAATCATGTTCCCCAAGGATACCATTGATTAGTTGCACATGTTCCTTCTGTGACATCCCAAATACTTAATTGTCAGTTATCTTTTCTTCTTCGGTAAGTAAAATGCAGTCACAAAATTACAGAGGGACTTGTTCTGCCTTAACCTTCGCAAGATGCCATCATGCAGTGGAAAACACTGGTAAAATATCACAGGATAACGCTGTCCGACAAGGGAGACATATAAACACTGTAATGATTTCCCACGAGTTTCCATTTTAGAAAATTGTCACTAAGGCGAGCATAAACGGTGACACATCTCCGCCGAGGACACGGGGAAATCGAACGTTGGCATTCTAGTTAGGTCCAACCCTACCCAGCAGCCAATTATAACAGGAACGGCACAGCTCGTTGAAAACTTGGACAAGACCACTTTGCTAACCTTCCAAGAGTGCTGCACAAAGCTGTGTTGTTTTCACTGATTTGATCCTTTGATTCTTTTTGCAAAACATTAAAAAAACAAAACAAGACACATTTCTTCTCATTGTCCATCAAGATTTGTGATAAACTGCAGGGACCCTCTCTGTCACAAAAGCCAGAGGACTGAATTAAGTCGGGAGGTTTCCAGGCGTCCTTAAGGACCCTTTCTTTCCCTCTTCCATCTAGTTTGGTCTGAAATGTCCGATTGTCAGGGTGACAAAGTTCATGACAGTTTTTCCTCGCCTCACCAGGCAGGAAGCTTCATAACACACCTATTTCAAAGGTGCAGCTAAGAACAAGGAGGGAGAAAAATCAATACCTCCTCACTGCAGTAAGTGGGCTGCAGTGTCACTGTCCCCTGGGACCGAAACCTAGGAGCGCACACGGCTTTGCCGTCCCCAGCCTTCCACCTCCCGGCTCCCTGGAACTTGCTCACAATTTCGCAAATGAGCCTCAGTCAAGTTACCAAAGCAACACTTTTAAAAAGCCAGCCAGTAACCAGATTTAAGAAGACTGGTGACCTCCTGACACATGCAAATCAGAGGTGCTTCTGAAGAAGCTACTGCACTGTGCACCCTTCTTTTTGTAACAGACACTGTTCCCGAGGCACCTATGCTCCTGGCCTGGGAAGACGGGAGCATTCACAGAATTCAGACAGTCCTGTGCTCTGGTTTCACAGGCCTTTACAGACCACCATGCAAGAAATTTGAAGACCTGCACGAACAGCTGGATGTTTCCAATGGCTGATTAGAATATGTAAAATGAAATAACGTGATTTGGCTTCAGAGTAATTTGAACGGAGAAAAAGCATTTGTAATCCTTTGACTAAAAAACAAAATTAACCATAAAACGAAAGAAAGCGGAAAACCAACCATCTTTGGAGCTATTTTAATACCAAAACTTATGCTCTGGAATACTTACTCGGATAAAAGTATTTAGTTAACACCTACTAAGATAGTAACTAGCCATATAACCACCGCCCTGCCTGCCCAGGAGATACAGTCTAGTGGGGAAGATGGAGAGGATTCAAATAATCACAGTGATGAATGTAAGATGACAAACTGAAACAATTACCTTCTAGGGAAGTAGCTAGCTGTATAAAGTGTTAGTTACCAACACCCGTATTAACCACTGCAGTGAATGAAGGCTTCCTTGGGAAGAGGACAGGACAGCTGGGGGAGTTGAATGAGCTAACAGGATGGAAGGAGTGGGGTATTTCAGACACAACGCACAGTGGGGTCAAAGGCCCGCAGAGGGCGCAAGCCTGGCTTCAGAATAACGCAGGCAGCCCCTCGGGGCTGTGCTGAGAAAACTACAGGCCCAGCAATGCGGGAGGAGAACCTGGGCTGCATAGGCTGGGTGCGGGCTTCTGACGCAAGGGAAGGATTTTGCTCTTTTCACTCTGGAGCTGGGGGCCACTGAGTGGTGGCACCTGGGTAGGTGATAAGTGGGCTATCTAGGCACACTTAGTCCAATCTGATTTATATTTTGACTGCAGCAGCAGAAGTGTCCCTCAGATCCGGGGGCCAGCCATCAAACCCTCTTTAGCTGCCTCTAAACTGCTTCTGAATTGAGTCACTGAGTCCATGCTACTGTCTGCATTTTCATTTTCGGTTCCTTTTCAAATCTGCCTGGTCCATTTTTTCTTAGATTTGTGACTTTTTTTCCCCCTTATAGCTTCAATTATTTTAGATCTTTTTTTAATGTTGGGTTTCTAGTAAATTGTCCTCTTACTTGTTCTGGGGATTTAACCTTGCTGTTTCGCTGACTCTCTGTATCTGTGGGATAGGCCAGGCCAGGTCCAAGGAATGTCCGTCACCCAGGGGGGATCTGCTTCCGCTGTCACAAATCAGCTCCCTGACTGGGGTCCTGGGGATATAATCTGCATTGAGCCAACGATTACATCAACTTTTAAGATCGGGGGTTCTGGGACAATGCAGATACTGAAAATATAAACCTTGAACTCTCACAAAACATGGTTGAGAAGTGTTAGGAAAACTTTTGCCCATGTTCAGTGTAGTTTTCATACGCCAGTGGTCTCCAAAGTGGGTGACGGGCATGCGGGAAATTAGGCAAGACCATTAATTGTGATTCAGGGAAACAGACATTAGAATGTCTGTTTTAGATTAAACAGGTAAAGAAACCTATCTTTTAAAGTTAAAAAAAAATTTTTTTAAAGAAAAATTTCTACAGATGTTATTTATTTATTTTTAGAGAGAGGGTAAGGAAAGTGATTCCTTTGGGAGAAAGAGGGAGAGAAGCATCAATGTGTGGTTGCCTCTTGCATGTTCCCAGTTGGGAACATGGCCTGCAACCCAGGCATGTGCCCGGACTGGGAATCAAACCAGCGACCCTTTGGTCCACAGTCCAGCGCTCAGTCCACTGAGCCACACCAGCCAGGGCTCTTTTTAATTTTTTTTTAATGTATGGATTACACACACACACACACACACACACACACATATAACTTATTCAATGTATATTTATTGGAGTGTTATGTGCAAACATTTTTTGGATAAGGATGTATAACACGAGGCCAGTACATTATACCTCTGACTCCAGTGCATTAAAGAGATTGTAGTGTCCAGGAAGGTCCAATCTGTCCACACAGCACTACTGAAGTAGCCTACCCTCACCTAACTTATCCTTTCCCTGAGGGTAGAAATCCTTTACTGGGAACGCCCTTCTCACCACTTCTCAAGTGGCCAACTCCTATTTATCTGTCAAGTCTCAGCCCAAGCGTTCCCTCCCTTAGGAAACTTTCCCTAATCCCTCAGGTTAGTTTAGCTTTTGTTGGCAAAATCACAGAATCATTTTATGTGATGTAATAACTTCTGGGCTGAGTCATATTAACTTTCACCAATTTTAACCTACTGAATATGGCAAATTTCATATGGTTTATAATAATGATAATATATTTGCTTAACATCTACTTTGTGTCTGGTTCTTTATCTTATTTACTTTTCATTAAGCTGTGAGACACTATCACTCTCCAAATTCTATCTATGAGGAATTTGGAGCTCAGAATGGCTAGTTTCTCAGGGCTAAGGTCAGAACTTGGGTCTCACCAGATCTGAAACTACTGACCAACTGATGCATCAACTTACCTAGTCATTCATTACATAAATATTTAGTGTCATTTATGGCATGTGGAACAGCACTGTTATACAGTTTGGTCTTTATTGAATTTTTTTGGAATCCTTACAGGTAACTAGCTACTTACCTACGAGTCAAAACTAAGATCAGGAGGTTAACACATTTGAATAGAACTATATCACAAAGCAAACCGAAACTGATTTAGTAATTCAAATAAACACTACATGGAACGTAAATGCCAGAATATGCTTGTGGAAGTGTTTTCTTATTACTTTAAAGAAGAGTCATCAGAACTAGGCTTGCAAGATGCTGCCTGGAGAGCCTCAGGAGACTGGGTTTTTAATGAAGATTTACAATTAGCATAGCCTATGCATGTTGATGAATTGATGTTTTAAAGTGTTTAAAGTGCTTGAAAACATTCTGCTCTCTCAAGTCCCTAAAACATTTCCCCCACTACCTAGCTGAGTTCTCTGATTTATTTAGCATTCTCTTTCTTTGCATACAGTACTTTGACCTAGCTCCAGCACAGCTGCGTTTCCTGTGGTGCAGTTTAGAGACAAGGCCTTCCTACACAGACACTATAGTTAAGACTCAGTGAACTGGGCAAATGTTTTGGTTTTTTTTTTATTGAAAAACTTGACACCATTTTATATTTGTCCAATTATAAACACTACATAGATTCTCCTCTTTAAATGCTCCAGTTATGCAATTAATGTTTTACATGAATTTAAAAATTCTGGAGGAGCAAAGGTCATTGCATGCAGCATTTCGTGGGGACATGTAGTGAGTGGGAAATAGCTGGAGATTGGGACAGAGACTTATTTCAAGACCTCAGACAATTGATACAATGAAAAGTGGCCCTTGCAGAGGTGGTTCATGGACCTAAAGTTAAAAACAAATCCATTAAGGAGATGCAAATTAAAACCTTAAGGAGATACTATCGCACGTGTGTCAGAATGGCCGTCATTAACAAATCAACAAGCAACAAGTGTTGGTGAGGATGTGGAGAAAAGGGACTCTAGTGCACTGTTGGTAGGAATACAGATTGGTACAGCCATTGTGGAATTTCCTGAAAAAACTAAAAATGGAACTGCCTTTTGATCCAGTGATTCCACTGCTGAAGATTCCTGAAACACCAATTCAGAAGAACCTATGCACCTCTATGCTTATAGCAGCACTTATCCAATAGCCATATGCTAGAAACAGCCTAAGTGCCCATTGGTGGATGAGTGTATTAAAAAACCTGCTACAGTTACACAATGGAATACTATGCAGCAGAAAGAAGAAGGAACTCCTAACTTTTGCAACAGCATGACTGGAACTGGAGTATCGTGCTAAGTAAAGTCAGTCAGGTGGTGAAAGACAAATTCTGTATGATCTCATCTAATACAGGACACTAACGAACAAAACCAATGAGCAAAACAGAATCAGAGGCATGGAAACAAAGAGCAGACTGACAGTGAACAGAGGGAGGGGAAGCGGGGAAAGAAGGGGAACAGTCTAGTCAAGGAATTGGTATAAATGACCCCTGGACATGGACAACAGGGTGGGGACTGACTGTGGGAGAGGATGGAGGTGGGCAGGACAGGGGAGAGCAATGAAGGGAAATACAGGACAACTGCGATAGAACAGCAATTTAAATATGATTTTAAAAAATCAATTAGCCATGGCTGGTAGCACAGTGGATAAGGCGCTGGCCTCAGAACCCAAAGGTCGCTGGTTTGATTCTCAGCCAGGGAACATAACCAGGTTGCAGGCCAGGTCTCCAGCCAGGTCCGTGGCTGGAGGCAGGTGAAAGGCAACCATACATTGATGTTTTTCTCCAGCTCACCCTTCCTCTCTTTCTGGAAATAATAAATAAAATCTTTTAAAAAATTCAATGTAGGAAATAATAAAGAAAGGAGAGGCAAGAGGCCTCTGACCTTTTGGCTACAACAAAAAATGCAGTTCATGAAACTGGTCACATAAAACACAGGTGGGTTAATAGTAGCCTAGAGAGACTCTGTCAAGGGAGATGGGACACCGTAGCAAGAAAGATGAGAAAGTAAATGTAAAATGTACCTAGCTGCTAATCACTGGGCAGTAAATCCTAGTAGGAAACTGTTCTCTGAGTCCATGGGAAAAAGAACATATCCTCTCGTCCTTCTCCCAAATCTAACATTGAAATAAATCCTCCCATATGTTTGGGTTAAATTATAGATCTTCATTCAGGAAATTACACTCAACAATGAACATGGACCCGATCCTGGAGTTTTCCAGATCATATCAGCCTTTTTCTGATAGGCAGCAGGGGAGGTAGAAGTAGAATGATTGCACAGAAAGCTACTCTGCACTTAAGTAGAAGCTTGTAAACTCTCTCCCTGCCTTCTGTTACTGGGGGCAACAGTACAGGCTGTCAGTCCTACCCAAGATCCATTCTTCCCTTCTTTCCTATTAATGGAACACAGATTTTGCTGGGGGAGGGGCATGGGAGGCAAATAACAACAACAAAAAATGACAATAACAAACACCTGTCCCCAATTTTTCCCAGACTCCCTTGCCATGTGACACAGATCTGGCCACTAAGATATCAGTGAAAGTACTGAATGGGACAGATCCTAAAAAGCTCCCTAAAAGTGATAACTGGAAGCTAACGAACCCAAACCCACAATAACCGACCACTGGTAATGCTTGAGAAAAATAAACGCTGTCATTTTGGCTTTACCTCTTGCCTCTATAGATTGTAAAGTCCTGCTTTTAGTGCATAGAGCAAATACTAGGGAGAATTTTTATAAAAGTGAAGAAAAGAAAAAGGAAAACAATTCTGTAATTCTACATTTTTTGAAGATTTTATGTATTTATTTGGCAGTGGGGGAGCATCAATGTGAGAACCATTGATTGGCTGCTTCTCATACGTGCCTCAACTGGGAATCGAACCCACAACCCAGGCATGTACCCTGGCAGGAGTTGAACTGGAGAGCTTTTGCCTTGTGAGGTAACACCCAATCCACTGAGCCACGCTGGTGGCTTTGCTATTCTAACTTTAACTTACTACTTTAATGCTGAGTAGAATAAAGGTGGAAGGAAGGAAGGAAGGAAGGGAGGGAGGGAGGGGAATGGGAAGAAAAACCCATCCTGATATTCTATTTTTAACATATTACTTAAAAAAAAAAAAGCCCATAGCATAAATAGCTTATGAAAAATGAAAAAGCAATTAGGTGTACGTGTACCTTCCACTGTCTATAAAAAGCAAAATAGGACCAATATGTGGAAAGCTTGTTTACCCAACGCAGCAGGTGCCAAGAACACATAGGACGGAATGGTGAAGAAGTCAAGCCTATGGGCCATGAGGTGAGACTTAACAAAGAAAATGTAAGCTGGTTATCCAGAAAAATATTCTACCAAACTGGGTCTATTAAAAAAATCATAACCAGTATCTCTATGAAAATAAAGTGTTTCATTAAATTTATTTATAGAAAACATGTCCAAATCACCATAAAATGGGCAATAGGGAATAGTTGGGCACTGGCTGGTGGAAGAAAATGCAATTCTACTTTATCAGGTTCTTTTAATCACAAATTTTATGATCTTTTAATAGCTTTCTATTAAGAGCAATTAAAGGGAGATAGCAAGATACCCTAGTGAGTTAAAATGACTACATACATCGTCAAGCAGAAGTTTTATATCTTAAAGATCTTATCTAAGTTTGAGGGAGAAAGACAATTTACTAACAAATTAAACAAATAACAAAAGCTATAAGATGTACCTCCAGTGTCTTAAGACAGCCTACTTGGATTCATTTCCGTTACCTGCTCTTGGCTATCCCTGGTGCCCTGGCTGCTGAAGTCCTGGACATCCCCAGGGCTGGGCAGAGGTGCAGTGAAAACACAAAGGTATGACCAGATACAACGGAGGGATCAATACGCAACAAGCCGTCCACATGATCAGGCCAGTACAGCACCCATGCTAGTGGACCAGACAAACTGCGAGGCAGTAGTCAACCCAACAGCCCTCACCCAAAGTGTTTCCCAACTGTGCTGCTGAAAGGAGCCAGGGGGGTAGGTGGTTTCAGTTTATAAGAACTGTATGCACGTTTGAACGTTTATTTACTTAAAACTGTTCAGAATTAACCTTAGGCAAAGTTCTTAGGTCCTCTGTGCTTCAACAGGGGTGATAAAGGTATCTACTGCAGGGGCTGACGCCATGATGAAAGAAGATCCATGCTCATAAAGAAGCCGCAACAGTGCCTGTAAGCACTTAACAAATATTGTTTAATCTTACTCTTAGTAGTTACAACATAAGATGAACAAAAGTTACCCTAAGTTGAATAACTGAAATAGCCGATTTACGGAAAGAAAACATTTTGTTATGTTTCTTAAAGATTTTATTTATTTTTGGATAGAAGATAGGAAAGGGGGAGACACATCTATGTGAGAGAAACATCTGTCGGTTGCCTCATGCATGCTCCCCAACCAAGACCTGTACCTGCAACCCAGGCATGTGCTCCAACTCAGAATTGAACCAACGACTTTTGTCATCTGACCTTGTAGATGACACCCAACCAACTTAGCCATACCAGTCAGGGCTTATATGGCATCACTTTTTATAAAATGCTTGTGCTTTGTTTGTAATCCAACTATGTTGTAATTTCCTGTCCTCTTAATGTTATGCACCAATGCATATACACAGACCAAAGTATCTGTCTACTCAATTTCTGCACAAAACTCATTCCGCATGTCTTCAAAGCACTATTTGTAGGCCAGTAAGTTCATACATGACCGAGCTCTGCTATACAGAGCCCTTCTTTGCAATGGTGTTACCCCTCTACTATTAGGAGACCTCCAATCCTTTGATCTAGAACTTCCTCATTCTAATAAACCTCCTCTGACTTTCTGCCCTCCTTGTCCAGCTTAACATTCCATGATCTACCATTGTAATCAGTTCCCTAAAATGCCTCTAACCCCGTCAGCCCCTCTCTCTTTGTTGTGGTCAGGATACCCCAGTTCTGGGTGAATTCTAGCATCTCCTGCTCACGCCTCACCCAAGTTACTAAACATGGTAAGAAAACCACACAATACAAACAAGTTGGTTTTGCTTTAAATTCTAGCTCTTATCCATAAAATGTTGTCTTGCTACTCTTCTTTAAAACAGTGGTTCTCAAACTTGAGCCAGCATTGTAATCACCTGCAGAACTTGTTATAATACATGTTGTTGGGTCCCACTTCCAGTTTCTGATCTGCAGGCCTGGGATGGGGCCTCAGAATCTGCATTTCAGAAAAGTTCCCAAGTTCCCAGGTGATGCTGATGCTGTTGGTCCAGAAACCACACCTCAAGAATTACTGTTCTACCCTGGCTGGTGGCTCAGTGGATAAGGCACCAGCCTGCGAACCCAAAGGTCGCTGGTTTGATTCCCAGTCAGGGCACATAACCAGGTTGCAAGCCAGGTCTCCAGCCAGGTCCGTAGCTGGAGGCAGGTGAAAGGTGATGTCTCTCTCCCTCTCTGACTCTATCCCTTCCCTATCCCTTCTCTCTAGAAATAATAAATACAATCTTTAAAAAAAAAAAAAAAAAAGAATTATTGTTCTATAGGAACTACCTTTACCCATTTTATATCTTTTTCCTTTTTTTTTTAAATCCCCCTTCCCCTTCTTCTACCCTCCCTTTCAGCAGATGACCACTCTGCACACTTCAGTGAGAATACAGAAGCCACCTCGCTTGATGTCCCTCATGTTAACCCCATCTACTCTATCCACATTATTTTTCCATCAACTTCTCTTCCTTTCTCTGCTATTTTGGGGGTAGGAGCCCTGCCTTCTCTCAGGGCCCATTTTCTCCAGTTACACTCTGGCTCTTAGCCCACCTCTTAACTTTCTCAAATAACTAGTTCCTTAGTTATAATCTTTTCATCCCCTTCCTGTTTACTACTTAATCCTATCCACCCACTCACCCACCTGTCTGACTGTCCGTCCATCCGTCCATCCATCCATCCATCCATCCATCCATCCATCCATCCATCCAATGCTTCTTCCAACCACAGCCTTTTTCTCATGGTCAACATGGTTATCACTTAGGTCTCAGGCTAAACAGCACCTCAGAGGTGTCACCCTAACCACCCAAACTCAAGCACTCACGTTCACTCCCTGATGACCCTTTTCTTGCTCCTTTATTTGTTTCCTTATAGCACTATAAATGATTTCCTTTATGTTTGCTTGGTTTTTGTCCACTTAACTCAGGCTCCAAGAGCACAGGCCTAGGGGCTGCCTCATTCACCCCTGACCTCTGCGGTCCAAGAAGGGCTGTTTCAGAGGCAGATCAGGGCCAGCACAGTTAAACACTGAAAAGCAAAAGAGAAACTTTATAGCTAAAGTCTCCCATGGAATGTTATGCTTTGGGAGGCAACAAATTCCACTGCAGCACGCCTCTGACCAAAAGCAGCTGGAGGCCCAGTTGCTACAGAATGTTGTGGCAAGGATTAATAGACAGGCAGGAAATTAAGCAAGGCATTTGCTAAGAAAAATACTCATATCTGATACCTATATAATATCGTATGGCTTACTAAGTAGCTCCATATATCTGGCCACTTAATCCTCACAATCCTCTCTGAGGTAAATAAGATCAAGAGTATTTTGCACGGAGGAAACTGATTCTGAGATGTTAATGACTTGCTTCCCTTCTTAATAACACGAAGCCCAGATCCCCTCCAAGGACGACAGTCTGGCCCTTGGGGTGGGTGAGCTGAGCATCCAGGTCTTATACTATCCCTGGCTATCCGCTCCCCATGAAGGGTTCCTGTGGCTCCTTCTTTCACACCTTTTTGTCCTTCAAGGATCAGCTGCTCCTCCTTCGCCCTGTGGCTAGAGGTGGCCCCCAACCCCTTCTGTAAGCTCTACAGCCAAGATGTGGCTGAATAGTTTAGAAATACTCAACCAAGGAGGATGATAAAAGCAAACTAATAAAAAGGGTCATGAGACTAGATGATGTGGTTTCTGATGGATAAACTACCATCAAAAGAAGCAACTGCTCCCCTAAGTCTTGTGTCAAATAAACCAAACAGAACAGTGACACTGCCATTTGGTGTTAGATTCACCCTGCAACCCAGATAAGACCCCTTTCCACTCCTTTACTGCAGCTCATCAGTGAGGATAAACCACCATGAGGGTAGGAAGAGAAATTGGAAACATCCTAATTCAGTACATTTTTTAATTTAAAAAGAAATACAGCCCTGGCTGGTGTGGCTCAGTGGACTGAGTGACAGCCTGCAAACCAAAAGGTTACCAATTCAATATCCAGTCAAGGTACATGCCTGGGTGGCAGGCTAGGTCCTCAGTTGGGTGTGTGTGAGGGGCAACCAATCTATGTATCTCTCATACTGGATATTTCTCTCCCTTTCTTTCTCCCACCCTTTCCCTCTCTCTAAAAATAAATAAATAAAATCTTTAAAAATAAAAAGAAATGCAAGTTGAAAATTAACAAGCTTAGTTTGTCTTTAATTTTTAAATCGTTTTATCATAATGAGTGCTAAAGCAATTGTTACATTTCAAATGTTTTCTACTTCTTCTTCTTCTTTTTTTTTAACACAGCCCACAATGTCACTTTGGGAAAAGAAAACCAGTTATTTGCCAGAGCAGTCTTATCTTGAGCAGTTTTGCAACCATAAAATAACTGAACCAGACATCAAATAGAACTCTAAAACATGCCCTTGAATCATGAAAAATGCAGTGAAAAGAAGCTTCCCAACTGTGATAACTTGTTTTGTCTCACTGATATTTTCTTATGATGGTTTTTGGGAGAGAGTAAACTCCCGAGAACTGATCTGACATTCCCTTTGAAATTATCTTAAACAGCACATGCCCCCTTCAAGTCTGAGCTGGAAAACACAAGATGGTCACGAAATTCAGCACACTTGGGGTTAATGATCTCATTTTTAGGAGCTTCTTTATTCTTAGATATACCCAGCTCCACTACGTAGCTTCTCTTAAAATACACTGCAAAATGCTTAAGAACTTAAAAATTAATTGCCTAATAATTTAAAGGGAAAAATCTACCTTTCAAGTTAAGACTTTGAACAGATCGCTGCAATGACCGTATACGTGTTAGGGGGAACTGGCTGCAGAGAGAAGACGGTGAATCTGTATGTGTTTGAACTCTCTATCACTAAACCCAGTTTTGATAAGAGGCATTTCTTCACTAAGAATTGAAATAGAAATTCCTCTGGAAAAAACACTGATGCTAATGCATACCAAAGCAAAGGATCTCAATGACTGCTCAGTGGCTTTCCTTAATTAAATCTGATGAGTGGCTACACAATATAAATATTTAGTCAATCCCAAAGTGCACCTTTTCAAAAATATCACCTCCAATCTAAATAACAATAGGGATAATACAAGTATCATTTTTAAATAATTGCAGGTTACTTTGCTGCTTGTGTTTAAAAGGTCTTGATGAAGTTTGAATAGGCAGTCCTGGAAGTCTGACCTGATCAGTAACTCAAGGGGATTTCACTTTGAGATGATCAGAATCTTTAAAAAAAAAAAATGGTTATTTCACACATATGATATGTGATAGAATCAAACATTTAAAAATGTTTAAAAATCACATTTTTAAGTTGTCTGAAGGCTGGCAAGGAACAAAAGAGAGACTATATAAGATGCCCTTTAGTTATGCAAATCAGCAGGATATGCAAAATTTAAACTATATTGCATCCAAGAGAAAAAAAGAGAAAGAAATGGAAGTGAAAGAATAATCAAAGTACAACCTACATTATTGCACCTGAGATGGAACAATAATGTCAAGGAAGTTCACTTCAGCTTATTAAAAATAAATATGAGTTTCATTTATTTCTGTCTCTGAAACTAATTTAATAATTATTCTTTTAAGTAAAAGAGAAGAACATCTTTATTAAAAATAGAACCTTCCTTTAGCCTGATTTCCTCAATTTCTAAGTGAAATTGATAGATAAATTTTGGAAATATTTATCATTTTATTTGGAAAAGCAGATCAAGTGATACCTTTTATTATCACTATCACTATTATTATTATTCAATAGCTTTTAAAAAGTTAATATTTTTTCTGAATTGAAATAGTGAATGCTTAGGCAAATAGTTCATGTATTATCTCTAGTAGACAATGCAAGAGAATCTCCTGTGGATAGACTTAACCTTTGTAGTTTTTACTTTTAGATTTAATGCCAGATTTTACTTTACTAAAATGCTCTGTTAAAAGCTAAGTAATTTCTCAGAACCACCCAAATAACAAACCAAATTGATCCACCTTTAGTATTTTTGCATTACTGTACAAATTTCGTTCACACATATTAACATTGTAGTTGTTTAGATATCTGAGTAGTGAAAGCAAATTCCTCAAAGACACAGATTATGTGTCAATAATTTGCTCTGTGCCAGGCAGCTCCCATGGTAAATGCTCAATAAATATCTACTAAACATTGGCATCTTTTTCCCATTTGTTGACAGTACATTACCTATTTTGATAACTATAAAATTTCATTCACGGGAAATGCTTTGTTATCATTTACCATTTAGATGACCCATAGATCTTTTTTTTCCCAGTAGCACAAATAATTAAGTTGCTCATAATTCTACATTTTTGAAGCACAAAGGAGTATGATTTACTGCAAAATACTACATTTTACATGAGAAGCAAAATATGATCAAGCAAGTGCTAGAACAATTGCTCAAAATAAAGGAGATGGGCGACCTTGACCAGGTGAGCAAGTGGCAGTGGCATATGACCCAACAGCTCCTTAGTTCAATTCCACCACAGGTGGGAAGCGCTGGAAGCCCTTGGAACACAGCAGGTGCGCCACAAATGCAAGTTTCCCTTCCCTCTCCCCCTGAGTTCTGTTACTGCTGGGGAGTCAGGCACAAAATTTCTGCAATCTACCTGCCATTCTTCCATAGAAAATAAATGTGTGTCCCAAAGGAAATGAGTAAGGCCCAATCAGAGTAAGTTAAATTACTTTGTTTCTTCCTTTTTTTCCCTCACTTCCTACCTTCTATTTTATTCTCTTGACTGGCTCGGAGTACAGGATCCAACGGCCATCTGTTGTTAAGACAGCCGTAACTCTTCAGAGTGGTATGCAGTTCAAGGGCAAGTCACCTTCCAAATTTATTTTTATTTATTTATTATTATCTTTAAATATTTTATTTCATTATTTTTAGAAAGAGGGGACGGGAGAGAGGCAGAGAGGGAGAGAGACATCAATGTATGGTTGCGTTTCACCTGCCTCCAGCCACAGACCTGACTGGAGACCTGGTTGGCAACCTGGTTATGTGCCCTGGCTGGGGGTTCGAACCTGCGACCTTTGGGTTCACAGGCCGGCGCCTTATCCACTGTGCTACCAGCCAGGGCTCTCACCTTCCAAATTTAAAGCAGACCCATGAGTAAAGATTCAAAGACTAATAAATAAGAAAAGGAAGTTATCACCCATTGTTGACATGTATTTGATTTTCAAATTTATAATAAAAGTTGCTCCAACTGATTCTAGGAGCATGAGGGAAATTTTGGGGAGTGATAAAAATGTTCTAAAACTAGATTGTGCTGATGGCCACACAAATCTAGTTTACTAAAAATGACTGAATCGTATACTTATAACCTGTGTATTTTATGGTATGTAGATTATACCTCAGTAAAGCTATTAAAAATGTGTATTCTTTTCCTGTCTTTTCACTCTCCCATAGTTCACATTCAAGAGTCTAATTGTCAGTTGATTTGGCTAACTACATACCATAAGATGCCAACCAACTTTTCTTGAATCAAGAAAAGGACTATTAAATATGGCTGATAGTTAGCATCAGATGTCGCTAAGAGGATGGGGAGAAATATTTTTTCTAGTAAAAGATGACTTATACATGTCACTTTTTGTAATCATTATTGTATGTCAGATAGAAATAGACTTATCTACTAAACACATACTATATGGGACCAAATTACATGTTTTACCTGAATTAGGACAAGTCCAAAATGAGGAATTTTAAGTAGACTTCAGTAACAACCTCCAACTATCTAAATGAGCCAAGCAATCCTAACCTTAATAACCTTTTTCTTCTTTCTACAATCAACACATTGGCATGCAAATGGAGTGTTGGTAGCTTGCTTTTGAAGCATTCTAAGCTCTTACAATATCATCTGCAATTTCAGCTTGCGGATTACCTCTTGGCCTCAGCTCTTGTTTGAAACAAGCTGTGAACACTGCCCCTATCAAGACTATCCCTTCCCAGACTTGTCCTGCTTAACCCACCCAGAGAGAGAACCAAGAGAAAGGCTTCTTATTTCCCCTAACATGGGAGTTGGACAGACCTGATGCCAACTAGTCTTCTCTCCCTACCTTGGAAATGAAAGGTCATGTTTTGTAGGAAAGCACCGAGTAGATCTTCTCTTCATTGCACTGGACAGTGGAAGGGGCACAGGGGTAAGTAAAACACAGCTGTGGCCAATAAGGACTCACCACCAATTTGACCCTCAGCCTTCAGGGATGCCTCTTTTCACCTCAAAACCCCTCCTGTTCCCCAAGCCTGTCTCTTGTGTGAAAGGTTTGAGAATTAGTTGGGTACCCTGGTACCGGAAAAAAAGAAGAGAAAGCAATGCGAAGGGCAACTGCTTTTTGTTATAAAAGCAAATAAAAGTTCACATTCACCTCCCAAAATCTTTATTGCCAGGGTAGAAGTACAGGGAGGAGAGAAGAGGCAGAACTAGCACTTACTCAGGATTCAATTGGGATCAAGTGAAAAGAACTTGCCCCTCTCCACTCAAAGTAAGGATAATAGCTTATAATGAAATGCTTACATTATAAAGAATAACATTTATGGGAATGCTTTTAGAACAATCATTTGTAATAACAGCTGATGGAATAGAACCTAGTGAGTTCTCCAAGCAGCTTAATTCTAGAAATTTTTGAGTATTTTCTTTATATTTAAAATTACAGATTGCAAAAATATTATGTTATTCAGCCAAACTTGACTAATACGTGTATTACTGAATAACAAATGTATGTTTTATTATGTATTTACTACTTGTTCACATTGTTTTTGACAAGTGGTTTTTGGTATTTAATAAGCCCAGGAGGGAAAGAAAGTCCCAATTGGTAGATCAGCCTATCCTTAGTTTTTGAGATGTAAAGTCATTGTTGGACACAGCTTCAAGGAAAATATTTATAAATCCAACATCTGTAACTACTATTATGGAAAGACATTTCAAAACCAACTCTGATCACTGACAAAGGCTATGGGTGGACTGTTGTATACATAGAGATGGCACAACTGGTAAATGTGGGTAGGCTGTCAGCACAACTTACAGGCACATTTACATTTAAGGCCAGGCTGCTCAGCACTGGACATGGCATGGTATCTGAAGATTACCTAATTTTACCCCAAAGGCAGGAGGAAAGATTTTATTTAGGTTTTAAAGATAGGACATGCTTAAAATTAGTATTCCATGATTATTACTCTATTTGTTATTCACTGGAGGCATCTGCATAAGTGATGACCACAAATGTTCTTCAAAAGCACCAGCACACATCTGATGATCACATTAATTGTGGTTGTCATTTAAGTAGGTATTCATGGCTTCAAAACAAGATTTTTTTTTCTTAGGGTTTTCAGGAAGGTTGGTCAGTGCTTTCTGGCTTCCATCCTGGTCCCCAGATCTACACCCCTTTTCACAATGCAGTGGGCACGCAGGGTTGCAGGCTGCTCCTTAACTATGGAAGCAAATCAATAGCAGCTGAATGCCATCTGCTTCGGGCCGCAGAACAGAACCAGAGTGGAAGCCATGCATCTTCCCTTATTGAAAGGTTATTTTATGCAAGTAAACAATTCATCGTCTTCTTGCACGCTTGATGCTCATTTACCACTTTGATCAATAAAATATGCAAAACAACAAAAAAATTGAATCCTAAGAGTAGTTCTGATGCCAGCGTGATAGTTAATCAATACCTGGCCTCTGTTCACCAGGGCAAGTGGTGGGGGCACTTTGATTGTAACCTGTGAAATCCACAATGGTAGACGTGGCTTTTTCCAGAAAAAGCCTCCCTTTTAGAAGGGAACAAATTATATCTATCCTGTAGATTAAAGAGAACACATTTTCATCAAATTAAATAAAAATACTCACTTCTACAGGCTTCAATGCTACTGATTCAAGCCAGTACGTCTCAAAGCCCAAGAAAAAGTAATTTTTGCTTTCATGCCTTTTAGAACCTCAAAAACAAATATTCAATGAGATCACTGATGTGAATCTTCGGGTAACAACCCTTTTGGCTCCTTTCTAAGTTCTTTATTCAGGTGTGATTTTCAATGTATTCATATTTCAGGTGAACTCAGTTTTTCTTCTAAAAATGAACTTCTATGGGAATTTCTTGTGCACAATTTTTTGTTTGTTTTTAAGAAGTACCACAATTTGCTTTATTATATTAAACCTCTTGTCAGTTAATTTAGGCAGAATATTTTTCTGCAATAAAGAAAACTGTACCATCTCACAGATGCTACTATATAAAAGCTCTCAATTCAAGATTATTCCACAGCAAAATACAAAGCACTACAAAACCTGAATTTTTTTCCATTTTAACTAGTTCCAGCTGAATTATGACTTTTAGTATAGCATGGAAATAAAAAGTTAAGCTAAATTAGGTATCTTTCTTCAAAGTCTAAAAAAGCAGTTTAATATAAAGAAAATCATTGCCTATGAAATAAGAGTTGCCCCAGGAAGGAGGCTTTTCTTTTGTTTTAGCATGGTTGCAGGTGTTCTGTACACTATACAAATGACAAGAGTTACCTATTAATCAAATACTGTTCGTTTTCCAGAAAACTATTACAACATGGTTTCAAAACCTCACCTTTTAATTCCCGAGCTACTGATGTTGTCACACTTACACATGCCTCTCTGATCATTATATGTAACGTGTGTTATCTATATTTTGTCCTTGCTGTTAAAGATCTAAATCTTTAATTGGGGAAAATGTGTAATGCTATTTACTATATAGAAGAAAGGATAAATAGATAAATAGTACAAGTCTTAATGAGATATCTTTAGTATGAAGAAAAAAACAATGAAAAATCCTACCAAAAGTCTATCAGTACATGTTTGTATTCACTTTACAGAAAAGACCATTACAGATACTTTTCTTTACAAAGTATTTAGTTGGGACTAAAATTTCCCAAAGTTCTCCATTATGATACAAATTCAATTATACAGCACCGAGTGTGGGAAGTAATTTCCCTCTGATGTTTCTAGCTTCATATAATAGAAGCTTCTATTTCTAGCTTTCAGTTTAAAATCATCATTCCAAAACTGTATCTAACTCGTCTACTCAGGGATGTTAAAACACTGCATATATATGTAACAATTTAAATATCTATTTAAGTCAAATAGCTGTGATGAAATTAATAACACCACCGTGACTACAGAAGTGCAGTGGCTCTGAGTCAATGACCCAACCAGAGGCAAGGGTATAATTTAAAGGCAGAAATTTCCAGTGCATGCACCGTTAGCCACAGTGAACCTGTTACTGCTCTAAAGGGAATTGTTTGCCTCTTATTAGATTTTCTACAGCACAGCCATAAGTGATAAATGTACTGCTGTACTCACTGTCAAGTTAATCAATGCTGCCAAAGTTTTGTTGACCTAACAGTAATCCATAAAGTAAGCAGCATTTTCTCCAGCCCTATGACATCTCAGTCCACAGAAGGACTACGAATCCAAAAGTAGCTTCACAGGAAAGAGTTGGGGTGGGGGTGGATTGAAGTGAGGATTTGATAGAATAGACAGGGTGATTTTCAAAATTAGCAGGTATTACAGGTCTCCTAGCCTGATAAAAAAGCATGTAAGATCACAATCACACACCAAAATGACTGCTTCAATTTTTATGTTTAAAAATTTAATAAATATGTACCTTCTCTGATGAAAGATGATTCTTTCTATAATCGCCCTCTCTCACCTGAAGTTAAAAACAAATAAACACATAATAAAATATCCAACCCTTGGCTGGTAGCACAGTGGATAAGGCACTGGCCTGCGAACCCAAAGGTCGCTGGTTCGATTCCCAGCCAGGGCACATACCAGGTTGCAAGCCAGGTCTCCAGCCAGGCCTGTAGCTGGAAGCTCCATACATTGATCTCTCTCTCCCTCTCTGCCTCTCTCTTCCCCTCTCTCTAAGAATAATAAATAAAATCTTTTTAACAAAAACCAAAAATCATCCAAACCTTCAAGAATCTCAAAGCAAAACAGCCACTTCTAGGGCCCGGTCTATGCCCTTCTATAGCTCAATGATCAAATCCAGTAGGGTACCGTAATAAGGATGGTGATGTGGGTGGGGGGAAAAGCCCCAAATTCTGTTTCACTGGAAAGCAGAGCATGTGGAAGACATGACAATTAGAAATGAGAAAAGCAAGGAAACAACGGGAGAGGAAAAGCTGCCCTGCAAACAAACCGCTGCCATGCTTTCACAAGCAATTATAGACATATGAAATATGAATTGCAATCGATTTTTCTTCCTGGGGTCACTACGCTCTGTGTTTTACGCACTCTAGGCATTTATTTGGGCAGCAAACTGACAAGTTTTGTAGACTGACCGGAGCAGTGTAATCTCTACTCAGTACGGGCACTTCATTGTGGCCTCTCATCCTCGACACCTGTCCCTCCCAAACACTTACTGGCAAGGGACAAAGACGTGGAACAATGCAACTACCAGAGTAAAGGGATGGCAGAACCTGACCAGGGGATGCTTAGCAACCTTTTGTGTGCCAATGAGAAGTAGATAGCATCCATTTGAAAGTGATAGTCATCCCTATGATTCTACAGCAAATTTCTTACTTGGCTAGTAGGATTAGGAAACTCATATGATTTGCCTTCCTAAGAAGGAAAACAGACAGTTGTGATTAGGAGAATAAATAACATAGGTTTTTTTATATACTCAAATTTAAGGCTTTAAAAAAACTTCAATCATAAGAAGGTTTTCTATTTGCTTATTTTTCTAACTTTGATTACCAGATTTTCCTGTGTTTTGGTGTTCACAGAGCTCTCAATTGTGGATGCTACTGATCATAACATAAAGCAATACTTTAAAAAAATGTCTCTGGACAACTTCCCTTACTTCTCTCTGCACCAGTCCATGGGTCTTGGACATCTTTTCCTATCAGTATATACAGCTGCAGAATTCTTTTGAACTGCTATGGAGTACTTTGTATAGCTTCCCACTGTATAAATATTCAAATATACATACTTTTAACCAATTCCCCCTACTCTCCTTTATTGGGCAATTTTTGTAAGTATAATGCAATAAAATAAATGCCTTACATCCGGCATCGCCTAATTAAGCAAAAATAATTGTAGAATAAATTCATAGAGCAGGGATCGCTAAACTGCTTTCCTAAAAGGTTCCCACCATTGGCAGCCCCATAAAAGTATATGGGACTGTTTATTCCTTACCAATAATGAGTGCAAATGTTTTGTTTTAGTCACTGCAGGTCTATAAATAAATATATTATTGCACTTTAACTGACATTCTCTAAATAATAATGAAGTCACTTTTTCTCTTGTTTGCTAACCATTTATAATTATTTTTTATTGAAAGAGAAAAGTCCTGCCCGTTTTCCTATTGGATTATCTTTTTCCTAGGAATATATAAAAGCTCTTTGCATATCATGGGAATGAGACCTTTGTCATATGTATTGAGCATATTTTTTCAGTCTATTTGTCTTGTGAATTGAATTTGTGGTGACTTTTTTGCGTATAGAATCTAGAAACTTTTATACAGCTGAACTTTAAACATCGCACATATAAAAAAAAAAACAAAACCCAAAATACCACTACCAAATCAAAGAATATGACACAATAAAATACTGTATGATGAAAGTAGACATTACTTATATCTGAGTCAAAGATTATATCCCAAACTATCAAACAGAATAACATATATCGCAATAGAAAGGACTAGGGTAATATCAAATATTATGATCAAAATATCTAACAGTCTTGGAGCAGCATTCAGGGTAGGCTAAGCTGAAATTAGAGGATGTTGGGGAGCCCAGAGGAATGAAAGGCAGGACCCATTACCTGGTGTGGAGAAGATCAGCACTCTAAGAGCTGTAACAGAGGCAAACTGGGGTAATGTTCAACTAATATGCCTTTGAGACTGAGAATATCACATCTGGTGTGGAGAATGAAGAAAGGTTAGGGCCACACCAGTGTGTTTTAAGTAACTAAAATAGCATCTAGTTTAGAACTTTTTTTTAAAGGATATCCCTCCTGCAGTACTCATTTTTAATTTAGTAAATGAAGTAGTCTATTTCCCAAAATTTTTATTTTAAAAGGCCTTTCCCAACTGCGTTCTTGGAAACCCCCATCTTGCTATGGGCTACACATGCGTGGCTATTTTCAGACCGGATGAAGAGCCTCACCCCTGCACACCTCAGTCCAGAGGGCATCTTAGCACTGTAACAAAGGTCTAAAGTCTACGACTTTTTAAAACATTTTCTGGCTTTGCACTCTCTACTTTTTCTGGTTTCCCTTTACAGAATGGGTATTGGTTTTTAAGAACATTTTTTTACAGAGGATATTTGCACCTTCTATGGAAATTGCAGCTTTTATTCTGTTTTTCTCCGTTCCCCAACTCTAGTTGCAAGCTGTCTCTTGTCCCAGAGACTAGAAAATCCTGTTTTCAAGTTTTAAGGAAAAAGAGGGAATTTTAAGTTACATACTATTAATTCTGTAAACAAAATTTCTTCATAATAGAAACTTCTTCAAATTCCCATTTTCAGCACGTTCCTGCCCAGACCTGCATTCCTTCAAATGCCACTTTCCCTCCCACATGGGTGTCCAAGGGCCTCCCTTTCGTCTAAGGGGCAGGTGATGAAGGGCAGGTGACCTGGGGATTGCAAGACCCCGGAAGACTCTGAGCAGCATCAGCACTACACTGCCACCTTCCTGTTGATGATGCTCGATGTGCTCTTTAAAAAGTTAAAACTGAAATGCCTGCTGGCTGCTACTATTTCGTCTACTGAGGAAGTTGGAGGTACTTTACAGATAGGCTTACATGTCACCCTATACAATATGGTCCATATTTCGGCAAACTGACTTCAAATACCAGATGCTGCTGCTGAGGACTGTGAAATATTGGGATGGCCAAAAATGTCATTTAGTTTTTCTCAGTAAAATAAAAGACCCATTTTTCATTTTTACCAATAACTTTATTGATGTGGATATTTTACATATATTAGCTATCTCCTTCATGGTATAATGTTGATTGTTCTCAATTTCTGTCTCAATTTGATCGCTACTGCTATCAACTTCAACTGGTCTACCCAACCGCAGAGCATCATCCAGCGAGAAATATCCGGCATGAAACTTCCCAAACCACTTTTGTCAGTTTCGATCAGTCATAGTACCTTCACCACACGCTGCATAAATTTTTTTTTTTTTTTGCATTTCAATTGCATTTTTACTTTCTTGAAATAACAAAGATTAATATGCAAAAAATTTGCATGTTTTCTTCCATCTTCACTATTAAAATGTCTACACAAAAATTTACCAATTTTAATGTTTTTTTTTTTTTAAATGCACACAGATATGACAGCTGTCACAATGCAATCTAACAACATTGTTTCAAATGAAGTTAAAGACAACTAAGTGCTACTAGAGCCATCTTATGGAAGAAAACCTAACGAACCTTTTGGTCAACCCAATAATAAATGTCAAGCATCATGCAGAGTATTCGGCTCAGACTAGGCCCTTAAAAGATGTTTATTTTATTGGTTAATGAATAAATGAGTGAATGGATAAAATTCCATCAGAACTTCCTAGTGACAACAGTGCATTGTTTTGAAAATTTCATTTTAAATTAGAAATGAGTTTAGCTAAATTGCTAAGATGATTCCTGAAAGAATATTTTTTGAATTTTCATGGCTAAATAATTACTGGCATTAATCCTTGTGGCTCCCTGGAATCGTAGGGATATTCTAGGATTCAGGAAAAATAACTACAAAATATACATGCCAAATATGGCCCAGACCTGTGGACAGAATGATGTATGCCTATTCTAATCCAGGAACTGGATAATGTATATGTGTATGTTTATGTCCTCCTCATTAACCACTCTATGAGGTATACCTTTTTATCCTCCTTTACAGAGAAGGTGACTAGGGCTCAGGGAGGTTAATTAACTACCTTAGTTTAGATAGGAGTGAGTGGAGGTTCAGGACATTCACCTGATGCCAGGCTACCCTCTTCCATTCTAGCCGTTTGCTATTGCCCATCCATCCCAACCTGCCACCAACTTTTAGGTCTAGGGGTCAACTATAGCTCAAAAGCCAAAACTGGCTTGCTATCTAATTTTATAAATAAAGTTTTATTGGAACACCTCTCCTTCGTTTACATATCATCTACAGCAGCTTTCACGCTACAAAAGTGGAGTTGAATACTGTGAGAGCCTATATAGCCCACATAGCTGAAAATAGTTACAGCTGGTTCTCTACAGAAGGATTTTGCCAACTCTTACCTAGTGCGGACACTTGTGTTTACAGCTCTATCCCTTCCTGTTAAAGGAACAACACACACATCTCTTAATTTCTTCACTTTCACTTTCCAAATTCAAGGGTCAAATATCAAAAGTCCTCACATATCTTGAAATTTGTGAAAGCAAATGTTTTTTTGCTGCTAAGTCATGAGCAATATGGCAACATTGAATCAATTTCCTTTATTTGAGTTGCCAGAAGGCACAAGTTATCATGCTAAAAATTGTGAAAAATCATTAATGAGGTTGGTTCATGTTACCTATTTTAAGGAATCTGGAACTAATTGCTCTCAATTAATCTGCTCCACTCTTTGATCGCTTATTTATCAGATTGGGAAAGATAGATTTAATAGCGCTGGCTTGAAACAGGTTCTTTAATTGGAAACATCACAGCATTTAGCTCCCTTTGTACTCCAGCAATTAAGAACAATTTGGAAAAGTGTTGTTGATTTTCTTCCACACTATTGTCTCCTTGATTAGATTTCCGAAGAGCCAGACAAAACAAATGACAACACTAGCTACCACTATTGGTACAAATAAAAGCCCAACAGCCAGATTACTTACTATGAGAAATGTGAGCCATCCCCATCCATTTCATCAGTGTCTTACATTTATTTCCCTGTATCCTTGCCTCTTGTGCAGGGAAGTGGCAATACCTCTTGTAAAAGGCATCATTTCACATCCACCCTTACACAATTATCTTTTCTTCAAATAAGCCAAATCAACAGAAGAAATTATTTTTCTTGATTAAGCACCCACATTTCTCTTGGGAGGGAACAAAACAAACAATTAATCTTTCCTTATTTGTTCTCAGAAGTCCCTGCCTCCTTAAACGCAGGCTATCCAGGTACCTGTGGCAGCCAGTCGGCGCCAATTAGGCCTGAGCAGAAAATGAATGGACTGCGGGCTGAGGGCCTAATGTGCTGGGAGCCTGTGCGAGAGGGCAAGGTTATACCAGGAAAATTCCCTTGTTGTCGGAACACCATTCAAAATTACGACCTGACTTCAGCATAATTAACCAGGCTTGGGAATTTATATGAACTAAGTAATTGGAAAGAATTAGCAAGAGATATGCACATTAATCTTTACCAGTTACACAGTGTTTAATGAAATTAAGGACCTGGTGCTCAAGCTCGCCTTGCTTAGTTTGCACACTTCCTGCTTCACCTGTAGAACAAGAGAATCTGCCAGAGAGAGATTAAAACAAAAACCAAACTCTAGAGAGAAAACTAGAAATAACCCCAAAACTCAAAAGCAGGCTCTTAGTTAAGTAAATTAGAATGGCTCCTTAGCATAGAATATTATAAAGCCTTATTAAAATTATTTTTAAAAGGATTATCTAATAGAGATATATAGTGAAATATTTATAGATAAAAATATGGTATCTGAGAGTTTTTCAAAATGATATGGGAGGGTGGGCTACATATGAAAACAGATCAGAATGCCTCTGAGTCATTAATTGTTGAAGCTGGATAATGGGTATCTGACTGAGACTTCATTATACGATTTTATCTACTTTTTATATGTTGAAAATAGTCATTAAAAAAGTTAAGACCTTGTCTTAGAGAATTTATTATATAGTAAATGCTGTGATGTTTTTAAATTAAGAGTTTATAAAGCACTAGAGATGACACAAATATTTTAATATATATGATTTGGCCCTGGCTGGTGGCATAATGGATTATGCGAACCCAAAGGTCACTGGTTCGATTCCCAGCCAGGACATATAACCAGGTTGCAAGCTACGTCTCCAGCCAAGTCTGTAGCTGAAGGCAGGTGAAAGGCAGCCCTACATTGGTGTCTCTCTTCCTCTCTCCCTCTCTGCCTCTCTTCCTTCCCCTCTCTTAAAAATAATAAATCTTTTAAAAAATCATTAAAAAATGTTATTATACTAAAAATAAAAATATATTAACCTATGAGGAAAGAAATCCTGATGTTTGTGAAGACAAAAATTATTTATATCAGAAAAGAAATGACTACAGAACAGATACATAGTGACTTTCCTTTGACTGAACTACAGTCATCAAGCTAAAAGTGAACCTCTCTACAAAAGCCAGTTCTTTTAAAACTAATGACTCCATCACCCACAAATTGGATAAAATACAAATAAAAAGTAGCTCAAGAATAATGTTGGGCTTCTTAACATCTTCTCTGAGTGGAAAACTGCAGTATTAAAGACAGATTCAAACCCATGATGGCCACCTTAAAGGAACTAATAGTCTTGGGAATATAATGCTAGTTTAAGGGGTTAAGCTTTTATCATATAAAACAATCTACTTTTAAAGATAAGTTTCTACGTGAAGCAAAAAGCAGCACTGTGGCCCATCCATACACCTGAAATGGCATCAATGGTAACCTGTTTCTAGCTTGGGCCTGAGGCTGGTGTCCCGGCAAGCAGCATAGGTCTTTGTGTCCTCACTATGCATCTCTCATGCCTCTCACTTGTCTCCCCATTCTTTCTAGAAACAGCATACCCCCAGGAGCCATGCCAGCAAGCGCAGCCAGCTCTTCCAGGAGAAGTTAACCCAAAACATTCATGTTTTTTTAAAACCCAGGGCTCTAGTTTAGGTCATTGAACTTTTTCTATTGTAAGTATTTTTAAAATCAGTACAGAGGCCAAACCAGGGGGTCAATGTTTGTTGATTCCTAGGTTTGAAACTCCCCAAGTTTTTCAATTCTAAGCTGGATCAAAGGTTTGGGGTCATAGCACCCTAGAATGCATATTTCTAGTCCATTCCCTTCTTTTGCATTGATTCCTCTCCATGAAACCGTAAACATTTTCAATGTTCCTAAAGCTTTTCAAGTTGCCATGACTGATGACACGTCCACTGACCTATATTACCTCTGAAGGCTCATTATCCAGGGCTCTGATGGTCAAGTTTTGGCAGGCTCACCTGCCCAAGGTGAGAAAGAATGCCCTATCTGGATATTCTAAATACTGGTTTAATTTATTTCCTGGAAAGGAAAGTGCATTGCTTTGTTTAAAGGAATACTATATGACTGGTTTCAGAAGTTTAAAAAAAAATTGTTCTGCACTAAGAATGATTTTAAATGGAGTATTAAATCAATTTGAGATCAATAGGGTGCCCACAAATCACTGAGGAAAATAAAATGCATTTGAAATTAAGCAGCATGATTCTATATAATTAAAATGCAAACCTTTTCAATATATATTGAGAAGAAGTATTGTACATTGTCTTGGGTGACTGTAGGCTTCATGGAGAATTTTTAACAGCATGGAAAAGTCTTCTAGAACTACCATAAAACCTAAGAATCTATACAAAAACTAAATTTAGAAAACTTCGATCTCTAAAGCATTTTTTACTCATGTTTTGTCAATTAATTTACCAATTATAATGACAAACTTATCTGCCAAATTCTGGATAGGTGGTTAGGGTTTTTCTGTTTGAAAACCAACCACGGAAACAAGGTTACAGGATTTCTAACCAGGCACAACAGAAACATGTATGCACAACGGAATCTGAGAACACTTGCTAGCAATGATGGATTTAAGTTATTAACAGATCAAAAAGAGATGGATGGTGGTTTGCTTTTCTTAATCTACATCATCATCTAGATCTATTTAAAGATATGTGGTGCACTAACAAACTTGGTTAAGGTTTTGATAAAATCAGTAAAAATAATCTGCCCCTGTTACACTGAGTCTGTATCGATCAATAAAATCACTTGTACAAGGAAAGTACTGTTAAGTACTGACAATCCAAGCCATTAATATTATTTAACACACTGTTCACAATCTTTAACAAGAACAAAGAACAGTTTGTCTCTTGTTATAAGCAGGACCTTCACAAATACCGTTATTCTAGAGACTTCCACAGTGTTATTTTGAAGTCCAAACTGCATGTCCCTCTTTCACCAAGACAACACTTCCCCAAATGAAGTTCTTCACTTCAGTTGCAGTTTAAAGGAAGTTCTTTGTAAGAAGAGAAGCTGCCATTACATCACCTCTTAATCTGTGAATTAAACTCAAAATTGTAAAGCCCACAGCTAAGGAATTAGGCAGCCACTGGGAACGCATGGCATTTCCCTGCTTTGTTCCACGTTGACTCAGCTTCATTAAGGCCTTTACCTTGTTAGCAGCAAATTAAAAGAAAATTTCAATTACTCCTCAGCCAGAGTTGGATGGCTAGGGACAGATATATGTATCCAATTTAAAACAATGAAAATGGAAAGTGGAGGAAAAGGGTAAAAATATTTTACATAGGAACTTTTTTACCTTTATTTTTTTACCTATGATTATACCAATGTTGCGACAACTCCTTTAAGAAGTAAAATCAACTTAGAGATCATTTTAATTCTTGGATCTTAAATAGAAATCAGTTCTAAATTTGACCTTTGCCCACAATCCCCGCAGTGTATAGGTAGGTCATGGTTTGCAATTTTGCTGAGATAAGCAAGGAGCCCCTTGTAAGTGAACCTTGAAAAAATTACAAACCTGGATCTCAGTTCAGTTTAATTTACCTATGATTCTCAGCTCAATGATGCCTACCCTACAATTCTCATGGAGTGATTAAAAAACAACAGCCCTGGCTGGTAGCTCAGTGGATTGGCACTGGCCTGCGAACCCAAAGGTCATTGGTTCAATTCCCAGCCAGGGCACATAGCCAGGTTGCAAGCCAGGTCTCCAGCCAGGTCCGTAGCTGGAGGCAGGTGAAAGGCAACCATACATTGATGTCTCTCTCCCTCTCTGCCTTCCTCCCTCCCTCTCTCTCTAAAAATAATAAATTAAAAAAAATTTTTTTAAACAACAAAATAAACTTTGGGAGTCTTCCTGAGACTTGAAGAAAAGGCCCCCTAAAAGTATGTTGATAGTGTTCTTTAATAAAGTAAAGAAATGATGAAAATATACAGCTAAAAAGTGGCTCTTGTCTATAAAACAGGCATTTTAGGTAATGCCAGGTAAAATCTCACATTTATAACTGGTTTATAGTCATTAAGAGTTAAGTCCATGAATACACTTTAGTGTAGAAGTAAGAAAATGTGGCTTACAAAATGGTTTAAGACAGAAACTGCCTACCAAGTTAGAGGGCATATCCTAGGAAAATACCACAGTGGGACCGGATGCACCTGCCTGACAGAACGACCACAGGCTTCTGGAGGTAACTGGGACCTTGTTTTAAGAATTTTCATATGTAGTAAAGGGCGAAGAGCAACTATCTACCCAACTGTTTAGATATAAAACACCATTCTGGCATTTTGAAAGCTGTTTTCATTGCATAAACTGTGAAGGGGAATCTTTAGGAGAGTGAAGAAACTACTGGAAGAGAAAAAAAAACAGGTGGAAAAATACGTCCCCCCAAAGCAGGAAGGCAGCCTGCTTTGCAAGACAGTATCTTAGTAATAAGCACAGTGATGGGTGGTGGGATTAAAAAGGGTCCAAGGCAAGACACACAAACTATTATCCTGTAAACCCCATGACATAAACCCACATACAGGCTGTGTAATAATAATAATAATAATAATAATAATAATAATAATATGTTTAAATGGTCATGATGCAAACTTTTGAGGGACTATCTTGTGGGCATGTTGAAAGTCTACTTTAGAGCTCAGGTAAGAGTATAACAGACTACATTCTTTCTGTAAAGGTAGAGGAGGGAAAAGCAGGGGAAGGGGACATCTGACTAGGGTCAAAAACAACAAAAAAGGATATATGCTGCAGGTGGCCTGAGTTGAAACACTATATCTGACTATCACCTGCTGCCACAGGTGGATCCTAACAGAGAATCCTGCATAACCTCATTCTCACCCCCTGAATGAACAGGAAATGAAATCCATTGTGCCCTAAAATCTTATGGTTAGGAAAATAATAAAATGTTTTATGTTATTATTTTTCAATAATAATAAATAAAATAAAACTCTCCATGTTTGAAGAATGTATAATAGGAAAGTATGTACATCATTGCTCAGGAAATGCTCCAGTATAGATGTTGATAATATCTGGACAACTGGGAAGAGGGACTTAGCACCTGAACACTCAGTAGGGCTCAGATTTTTTTTTGAAAGGAACCCTTGGAATCCTGAAAATGCCATATATATGTAATTTTAAAAATGCATCACTGAGGTGTTAAGAAAGTAAAGACTCTACAGACACCTTAAGTTGAGCATAAACAAAAACTCGAATAGATAAAACAAGTACGGAAGCTAGCTCTGTCCCACGGGCAAGCTGTGAACCCTAAAAGGTGAGCTCCAAACAGAGCCACTCAAGAACTCGTTTGTCCCCAGGGGAAGGGAGAGTGAGAAATAAATATCTTCAAAGATTTGTAACCAATGCTAATGCTAAACTCCCTTCAAGCTAAGAAGTCCCAGTTGATACTGTTCTCAAGTGAGTAGCAGATGCAAATAAAAATTCTCTCTGCATAAATTGAGTTCAAAACTGGCCATAAAAAATTTTCCAAAGATAAAAGTACAATGAATTTCATAAAAATCATAAAAATCACAAATAAATAAAACATACTTAACATACATACTATGAAGAAAGAAAGCATCATGAGCAAGAACTAGCAGGAACAACGGACCTATGAAGACATCAGTTATTACAATGATTAGGCTCAAAATAAAATAGAAAAATGCAGGAAAGGAAACATTTAAAAAATATGATACCTGAGTGCTTTTAGAAATGTTGAAAGATACCTACATTCAGAAATGGGAGTACACACACACATACACACACAAATCTTCAAAAATATAAATTTAAAAAATCTACAACTAGTAAAAATGTTCCACAGTATGATAGAACACCAATGATAAAAAGATCATGTATTTATCAGAGATAAATGACAGATTATTTTCAAAGGGCAAAAAAAATTTTGACATTTGTTTGTGAGAATTGTTATTTTATGAATTTTATTCTTTTTCATATCTTCCAAAAACAAAGAGAAAAATTATGTAGCTTTAAAAAACAGAACCAAATGCTATCTTATGATTACCATATGGACCCACTGTATTCTTTTAAAATATACATGATGGAATTTTAATGAATATATTTTTGTCTCTATCTTTTAATATTTTGCTGTTTCACAATCCTAAGTATCATTTCATCATTACTCATCAATTATTTCCAACTATGTTAATAAAATGCTTGAATAAGAACATCAAAGAAATATGGAATAGTCTAGAAGGATAATGAAATCAATAATGTCATTTTATCACACTTTAGTTAAAAAAAATTTCATTCAATTTATTGGGGTGACGTTGGTTAATAAAATTATGTAAGTATTACAATGCTGTAATAAATCATCTGTATATTGAATTGTGTTCATCCCTTCAAGTCTCCTAACCATATTGCCCCAAAGTACTCATATTACAAAGAAGTCTGAAGGTATCATCTTTAAAGTTATTTTAAAGTTTCACTGAATACAGTTAAATGTTCAGCCATTTACATTTTCTATCAAAAATAGTAAAGAAAAAATTGACAGAAAGTGTTTCACAATTATTATATGACTCAATGACTGCAAAAACAGATAGGAATACTATAGGGCACGATTGTGCAACACAAGTGTAGTATAAGCCACATACATACTTTGTAATAATTTTCACTGAACCTTAACATTTAAAAACTTTAGGTTTCTCCATCTCTTCAGCCGCTGCCTGTGTGAGCCCCACCAGCCCTCTCATGTCTCTGAGCTTCCTACCGGTCATGTTGTGATGAATCGGCTTCTCTGTTCTGACCATGCCTAAGTGCCATGACTGGAACCTCCATCGCAACATTGAAAATATTTGGTGAAAGCAGACATTCTTGGCTTCCTTCTGATCATATGACAGAAAGAAAGAATAAACTCATACCTTTTGCAACAACGTGCATGGAGTATTGTGCTTGGTGAAGTGGGCCGGTTGGTGAAAGACAAATACCACATGATCTTACCCATTACAGGAGACGAGTGAACAAAACAAACAAACAAGCAAAACAGAACCACAGACATGAATACTCGGAACAGACCTTTAGTGGGCAGAGGGGAGAGGGAAGGGGAGATGGAGGCAAAGAATGGGAGCAGTTTAGTCAAGGAACTAGCATGGATGACCTACGGACATGGACAAGTGGGACTGACCGTCAGGGGGAATGGGAGGATGGGGAAGGGGAGAGAAGGGAGGAAATAGGATGAATGTAATAACAATAAAATTAAATTAAAAAACCAAAACAAAACAAACTTTAGTAATAAGTCGAGAAGGATAGGAGTTCTTTAAATGTTTGGTAGAATTTGCCTGTGTACCCATCTGGTCCAGGGCTCTTGTGCTTTGGGAGATTTTTGATTACTGCTTCAATTTCACTAGTTGTTTTTGGTCTATTCAGGCTTTCTGCTTCTTCTGGATTCAGTTTTGGTAGATTATATGTTTTCAGAAATGTGTCCATTTCATCCAGGTTGTCATATTTCTTATCATATAGTTGTTAGTAGTAATTTCTTACAATCCTTTGTATTTTTGAAATATCAGTTGTAATTTCTCCTCTGTCATTTCTGATTCTGTTTATGTGGGTCTTCTCTCTCTTTTTCTTGATGAGGCTGGTTAAAGGCTTGTCAATTTTGTTTACTTTTTCAAAGAACCAGCTCTTGGACTTACTAATTTTTTGAATTGTCGTTTGAGTCTCTAAGTTATTTAATTCTGCTCTGATCTTGATGATTTCCTTCCTTCTACTTGCTCTGGACTTTGTTTGTTGTTGCTCCCCTAGTTTTTACAGCTTTATGGTTAGGTTTTTTGTATCATCTTCTTCTGACCTTTTTAGGTAGGCCTGTACTGCTATGAATTTCCCTCTGAGGACTGCCTTTGCTGTGCCCCATAGGTTTTGGGCTGTTGTGTATTCATTGTCATTTGTTTCCAGAAACTTTTTGATTTCACCTTTGATCTCATTGTTAACCCATTCATTACTTAAAAGTGTTATTCAGTCTCCATGAGTTAGAATGTTTTTGTTTTTTTTCCCGTGAGGCAGCCACTATGGAAAACAGTATGGGGTTTCCTTAAAAAACTAAAAATGGAACTGCTTTCTGATTTAGCAATTCCACTACTAGGACTATACCCAAAGAACCCTGAAACACCAATTCAGAAGAACCTATGTACCCCTATGTTCATAGCAGCACTATTTACAATAGCCAAGTGCTGGAAATATCCTAAGTACCCATCAGTGGATGATTGGATCAAAAAACTTTGGTACATTTACACAATGGAATACTACACAGCAGAAAGAAAGAACTCCTATCCTTTGTAACGACATGGATGGAACTGGAAAGTATTATGCTTAGTAAAAAGAGCCAGTCAGTGAAAGACAAATACTATATGATCTCACACATTACAGTATAATAATGAACAAAAAAAACAATAAGCAAAACAGAATCAGATACATGAATACAGTGAATAGACCTTCGGTGGGTAGGAAGGAGGCAGAAGGGGCAAGGAGAAGGCAAAGAAGGGGAGCAGTTTAGTCAAGGAACTAGTATGGAAGAACCATGGACATGGACAACAAGTGGGATTGACTTTGGAGGGGAGTGGGTGTGTGGGGAAGGGGACAGAGGAGAGTAAAAAGGGGATGGATGTAATACAATAACAATAAAATAAAATAAAAAATAAATAAATAAATGAAAACTTTAGTAGCCACATCAAAAAAGTAAAAAGAAACAAAAAATATTTTGGTTAACCCAAATATATGAAATATTATTTAACATATATTTATTATAAAAATTGAGATATTTTCTATTCTTTTTTGTACTATGGTTTTGAAATCTATAAACTTTTCACATTTACAGAACATTTTTACTCAGATTCATCACATTTCAAATGTTCAGTAGCCACATGTGACTAGTAGCTTCCATAATTATAGCAAGATTGGTTGCATAAGTAAAATCTGAGATCATGAAACTTCAAATGGTATTGTATATGAATTTACTCAAATTCAGGAATAAATGAGGAAAAGGGAAATTTGGCATTTATTCTCTTGCAGTTGCTCATTCAACAGGAAAAATTTTACCATATTATTTTGCATCATGCAATTGGACCATTTTATTTTGCTAAAAGAACCTAGAATAATATTCTTTCACTTTTTATAATGTTTGTCTATCAAGATATATTTGACAAGTGCTTTATTTAGTAGACAAAAGCTCATAGAAAGGTGATTAGAATAAAACAGATAATTTACAAATTTAAAAATTCATTGATTTAGTCATTTTACTTGGTTTGTAAATCTAAAATTGAAAACATTTTACAATCATGCAGCAAAGATATTAGCTACCATCTCTCTTCAACAGAAACTATTAACCATCAGGTTTCCCAAGGTACTGATTTTATCAATCTTGTCCATGAAACAGGGTATAAAAGGCCCTATTGTATCACTGCTTGTGGTTCTCCTTAGACCACAAGTAGGGCCTAGTAGTGTTACGGGAACAGACTCAGGCGGAACACCGAGATGAGTGAAAAAGAAGGCACTTAATTAAGCGCACGGACCCAGAGGAGTCAGTCTTCAAATTCTGGGCCCCGAGCACAGGTCTCCTCCCCCTTATATACTTTTGGGGAGTGGACAGAGGCAGGGACAAACGGGGAGTAAAGAAAAGGGAGCAAGTGCGGGAAATACAGAAGCAAGGGGGCAGGGCAGCACAAATGGGGAACAAAGAAGAGGGACCTGGCATGGAAAAACAGAGCCTGCTCTAAGTTAACTCCCTTATCTATGGCTAACCTCCTACACCCTGCTGAATTTTCTGTTACAGTAGAAGTGCAGTTAGTATCTGGAATCAGTACTTATAAGATAGTTTATGTTTCAGGCTCATGTATATCAGGAGATGATCAGTTAGGAAGACTGTTCAAAGGATGTTGACCACTTAAAAAACAGGAAAGGGGATGGATGTAATACAACAACAATAAAATTTAAAAAAACAAAAACAGAAAAATATGGACTAAGATTTTGAGCTTGCTATGTCAAAATTCTCATGAAAATTCTAATAAAGTTGTCTTTCGCTCCCTTTGAATTTCTGTAAATTATTAATTAAAAATTTTAACATAATGGAAATTAAAAACAGCCCACTGGATTCTGATGATTAAGAGTGATGACCATTTTTCTTCCCCCAGGGAAATTAAGTTGATGTTTTTACAGAGATAAAAGAGATTTGAAAATATGACCAAAAATATATCTAGGCAGATTAGAAAAAAATTGAAAAGAACTCTAAGAAACAAACCAAAAAAATCCATAATATTAAAATTTAAATGTCAATGAATGAACTTCCAATAACATGTATTAGATGTACTTTTTCTTATTCCTCCTGCTAAGTAGAACTAAAACCCCTGGACTTTATATGTAATACAAACATCAAAGATTAAGGGAAGGTGTAGTCTTACAGTGGTAAGTTTTATCTCACCTGGATTTTTGTTCTGCTTCATGTATCTCAATTTGGAGCAGAAAAAGCTTGCAACCAGGAAATTTTGACAGATGTAAACAAATAAAGACCCTATTAGACCTGTTTCCTTTAGGAGAAGGATTATATAAGAGACAGCCTAGTGAAACAGAAAACTTTAAGACACTGACCACTCTACTCTTGCCAAACACCAGCGAAGAAATTGTGGCCCCTCTAGCCATGCAGGCAAAGGCCTAGCAGGAAGCCCAGATCTAGAGTGGAAACACTTGTGAGGGTGTACAAGGCAGCCCCAAAGCCAGAGGGGGTGCCAGAGAAGTCCAGGTAAGGGGTCAGGGCTTTCATCCCCATGTAGTCAGTAGAGCCCCCACGGAGAACTGAAACTCCCTTCCTCTCAGCAGTAATGAGGAGGATCCTCCCTCCCCAAAGTGTCAAGGAAGGCAAGTGGGGAATCTGGTTTTCAGCATTCACCTGGCAAAAAGGAGGTGGAGTCCCCCATCCCCCATTTTCTCCAGACTGAGCAATATCAGAGAATGCCAGCTAAAACAAAAGGTTTGAATAAGATCCAGAGTCTCATAACATAATACTAAAGTGTCTACAATTCAACCAGAATCATTCACTTTATTAAATCTAAGAAGACCTCAAACTGAATAAAAAAGACAGTCGATAAATGCCAATGATGAGATGACAGAGATGTTAAAATTATCTGACAATGATTTTAAGGCAGCCATAATAAAAAAATGTTTCAGTAAGTAAATATGGATATGAAACAAAAGAAAACATGATGACTCAACAAAGGAACAAAATATAAAGTATCAGCAAGGAAATAAAAGCTACACAAAAGAATCAAACAGAAATTTTAGAACTTAACAATAACCAAAATAAAAACTTCAGTGAAGTTTAACTTCAGGTTAAACAGAGAATGGAAGAAACTGAATAAAGAATCAGTGAACTGAAAGGCAGAACAACAGAAATTACCCAATCCAACTAGTGGAGAGAAAACAGTAAAAAAAAAAAAAAAAAAAAAAAAGAATAGGACCTCAGGGTCCTGTGGACTGTAATAAAAACTCTACTATTCCTGTCATCAGTCCTGGAAGAAAAGAAGGAAGAGGAAGGAATCAAAAAAATTACTTGATTAAATAATAGCTAAAAACTTCTGAATCTGGTAAAAGGCATAAACCTACAGATTCAAGAAGCTGAGAGAACTCCAAATAGGAAAATTCCCAGGAAATACACACAAAGATTCATCATAATTAAACTTCCAAAAATGAATGACAAAAGATAAAAATCTTGAAAGCAGCCATTTTAACACAACATCTGACATTAGGGGGAAATCAATTTATTTGACAGTGGAATTTTTAAAATCAGAAACCCTAGGGGCCAGGAGGAAATGACTCAGTGTTTCCAAGTGCTGGGGGTGGGGGGTGGGGGGAAGACCCTGTCAGCCCAGAATCCTATATCCACAATGAACAGACTTAAAACATTCTAAGGTCCTTACAATGTTCAAGAGGAAATTAAAAATAATAGGTAACCACAATAAGAACAGATAAAAACAGAGACAGCGAACTGGAAACAGAAAAGTGGAGGAAAGGTACCAAAAAAAAAAAAAAAAAAAAGAGGGAGTACTAGAAAGCTCAGGTGGCTGAACTAAGCCTAATTATATCAGTAATCATGAAAATATAAGTGGGAATTTATATTTCTTTAGTTGTTTTTTAAAAGATTTTATTCATTATTTTTAGAGAGAAGGAAGGGCAGAAAGGGAGGGAGTAAGGGATAGAAACATCGATGTATGGTTGCCTTTCACCTGCCTCCAACTAAGGACCTGGCTGGAGACCTGGCTTGCAACCTGCTTATGTGCCCTGGCTGGGAATCGAACCAGCAGCCTTTGGGTTCACAGGCTGGTGCTATCCACTGAGCCACCAGCCAAGGCTAAGTGGGAAATTTTAACACACCTTTCTTCTTACAGATCAAGTTTATAGGAGATTGGAATAGCATGCTTAACAAACTTGACGTGGTTATTACAGCGCACACTGCACCTGAATTAGAGCACGCACATTTTAAAGCACACACCATCAATTTTAATAGATGCTTCAATGTGCTGCAGAAAAAGTTAAAAATATTATACTCTTTGATCCAGGGCGGCTTGTTGACCCAATGGAACATTCTATGTACTATTTTGTATAATTTAAAGGTTGAGTGAGAGGACACTAGTCAGATCTGAAGATTGCACCCCTGGATCCACCGTACAACAAACCACCATCACCCCAGCTGAATTACTGTTCGCTCCTTATGAAAAAGGTGAAAATATAAACAGCTGTTGTTCTCAAGTGACATGAGATGTGGTTGCCTTTCTCAGAAAGAGAAATGTCATGCAACTGCAACAAATGGCACAATTGATGTATGCAAAATTCCCGTGAAAACTCTTTGCCTGAAAATTACACCAGTGTGTAATTGAATGTTGTTACTGAAGAATGGAGGGACCTGCCCATTAAATCAGCCTCACGTAAACACATGAGCCACGAGCAAACCTCAACCTGACCAACCATTGGTTCTTTCTTTCTGAAAGTTTATGAATCTTCATCTCAGATAATGAAATGCTGCCAGTTATGGCTTGGCATTAGAGCATTTCTGTCATTCTTTGTGCCCCGCCTGTGAATCATCTTTCTTATCTAAAGGCTTATAGCCTCCAACTTAGGGAAACTTTCAACTATTTTCTCCCTCTGATTATTGTCTTCCCTATTTTTGTATTTCTCCCTCTTTGTTCTCTCTGGGACTATCGAAAAAAGTAAGACATTAGACCTGGAAGGATCCTCCGGTCTCTTATTTTTTGTCAGAGAGTTTTTGTATCTGTATTTTATGGAACACTGTACGTAGAAAGAACAGCTACTGAATGTTTCAAATAGATAACACAACTAATTCTAAGAACTCTTGGGTGTTCTCTGATATTTCCTGTTACACAGTATCTTAATGTCATCTTTTAGATGTAGATCCCTTTGTGAAACTCTTGGTTTATTAAATCAATATTTTTTCATCACCAGAAAGGATTTATTTAGGAAAAAGGAAGGACTGCAATTCAGAACCTAGAGACTTGGTGAGTCACGTGCAAGTTTTCCTATTAAACCAATTTTTAAGATATATTTTGTATCCTGAATTATCTTCCCTGGAGTGTTTTAGTTCATGTTGGCCTTTTTGTTCATGCTACTTGTTTTCTGTAAGTGCCTGGCAGTCCTTGGTTATCAGATCTCACTGAGGAAAGCAGCCTGGGAGGGGGGCCTTGGGTGGGTGTCCTCTGCTGGTCCATCAGTGGCGCGCTTGCCACATGCCTCCTTCCAAGTGTAAAGGCAACGTGAGTAGAGCACGCAGTCTGGCAGGCTTTTCTGTGGCGGGGCGCTAACCTGGGGGCCCCAGTGTCCACATTAGAAGCCTTAGCTCTCCTTGGCCATGCTGTTCAATATTACGCTGTCTTGTATTGTTTTCACTTTCACTGCTCACGTCGGCCTCTATCTCACCTGCCAGTTCCAGGAAGTTCTGGGCCACAGCACGCGCTCTCACGGCCAAGTTCAGACTGCTGCCCTCTGCTCCCTGTTGCACCCATTCACACCCTCCCAGAGCATTCCGTCTCCCAGAAAAAGCTGTTAAAAAAAATTTTTTTTTCCTTTGATGATCTCCTCTTTCCCCTGCCCATTCACTACTAAACTGTTGGGATTTATTCCTTCTTAAGTTGTTGTGCTTTTTATTTCAGCGGGATCTCAGGACATGTGGGCAGTATTCTCAAATGAAGACACATGAGGTCTGTCTCAAAAGTATCGGCTGTGTAAACTGTTTTAATTATATTGATGTTGGCTTGATACTTTCAGGACAGACCTTGTAAAATTATTTAAAACATGTTTGATGGTCAATTCAGTTTTGGAAACTTCAATTAATTTATTCTTAAGATTTTTGCTTTTATGCAGATGACTTAACACGGAAAACAGACACATACTCGTAGTTCTCATAGGATTTTAAATACTCAAGTTATAGATTGAAAGAATCCCCAATCTATTGATCTGTCAAGGAAGCTGAGGTGAGGATTAGTTGACTAAATTGTGATAGTTGATTATAAAGTCTTTTTCCTTTTTTTAAAAAGATTTTATTTATTATTTTTAGAGAGAGGGAAACGGGAGAGGCAAAGAGGGAGAGAGATATCAATGTATGGTTGCCTTTCACCTGCCTCCAGCTACAGACCTGGCTTGCAACCTGGTTATGTGTCCTGGCTGAGGAATCCAACCAGCAACCTTTAGGTTCGCAGGCCAGCGCCTTATCCACTGTGCCACCAGTAAGGGCCAAAGTCTTAACCATTATTATATTCCTAAGTAAAATTATATGTTAAGGCCGAAAAATTCCCCTAACTTGGAAAAATCTACAATGCATAATGAAAAGAGCCTACACTAGGAGTTAAGAAACAAAAATTCCAGTCTAATCTCTTAATATATTCCAGGAAGTGAGGCAAGTTTCTTTATACCACTGGACCTTAGTTTCCACCTCTAAAATACAAGATCGATGTGGGCCACCTTAGGAAGTGTGTGTGTTGTGCTCACCCATGACCAAGTGGCTCCTTGGACAAGAGGAAGAGCTTTTTTCTCTGGCTGTCACAAGAGCTAATCTGCTTATTCTACGAGTGGGAAACTGAGGCCAGAGAGACGGTCGTGAACATAACCAAAGGGACCAGAAAAGGTCTACATGTCTTGTGAGCTGGAGCTGGTATGGCTTTGGAGTATGAATACTCTCTCGGGTTTCTGGGCCAGAACAGGGCCATCCCGGGCAGCTCCGGGGCCAGCAACAGGTGGGCACCTGCTGAGAAGTGCCAGTGACATAGACCCTGGAGTCTGACCCAGATAAAGTTCTCAGGGTGGGCGGCTGGAGTTACACAAGAAGGAACAGTAATCGCTGTCCTTTCCCCCCCTAGGTTTGAATACTTTTTAAATTTTTCTTTATTTTAAAGAGACTTAAACACAAAGGTACAAGAAATGACACTAAGCCAGGGTTTGTATTTCACTTGGGAAAAGCACTCAGGTTCATCTTTGCATTTTCCATCCAGCTCCTGCTGCCTGCAAACAGAGTCAGGTGCAGCAGGGGAGGAGGCTCCCTTGATTTCCCTGGAGATCCGGTTGACAACAAACTGAATAGTAAATGCACAAGAGGAAACAAGCCATCTCGGTCTTTCAACCGCATCTCCCAAGCCCTGTTTCTGAGACTAGGAAATTCTAAGCTCAATTTGAGTGTCACTGTAAACTCCTCTCTGTGCCAGATGACTTTAGCCGCATATTTATATTTGAAGTACAAACAACTTAAAATGTTTACTGAGTAGTAATGGAAGTCATGTGTCAAATACAATGGGAGGAAAAAGGGTAAAGCTTTCTTCAGAATTAAAGCTTGAAGATAGAGTATCTTTGGAAAATCTGCCTTACAAATAAGAATGCATTGTTTACCTACACCATTTAATTATAGAGAACATGCATTTTTACCCTTTGCATACAACGTCTGAAGTCTTGCTTTTCAATTTTTGTTTTGGTTTTGCTCTGTAGCGTTGCCCGAAGCCCTGGGTCTGTTAGTTCCATGTACGTACTCTCAAAGCACACAGCACCACACTGTCCTGTTATTTGTGGCCCCAATTCCTTTAATCTCCCACTCCCAGGGAAAGCCAGTGAAGGACTCACCACTATGTTCAAAAGCACACGAGCAAAACCAGTAAAGAGAGCCCTCCTCCAACGCTCTGGGGGCTGCCCATCATCAGCTTTCCCACCTGAGCAGAGTAAGGACCAGGAGAGCTTCAGGAGGCTAGGAGAGACTTGGCATCTTTCCACAGGGAGAGAGTCCCCTGAATCTATCACTAAGTACAAGCCTTTAGTGACAGCTTCTTTGTAGCCTCTAATCACCAGCTAGTCAGGTAAAATCGCTCACAAAAGTTCTGCAGAGGAAAGAGCATGCCAGCTAACACAGCCTATAGCTGGCCTCCTGAACAGAATGCACCGTAGGGCCAATGCTAAGAGGGTTAGGAAGATAGCAATGGAAAAAGACAGTCCTGGCTGCTGATAACTTCGATGTAACATGTCTTAGAGATGGATAGATCATCATGGTAAATTCATAATTCTTAGGTGAAGTCCAACTTCTACTAGGGGAGAGCCAAGACTCCCCAACTCCTCATCTCATACCACCCCAGGCATTTGCACACATCAACAAATAAACAAAAAAGAACCCTTTCGACATCAATTTTAAGCTTGATACTAAATTTTCACTACCCTGATCCATGTAACTAATTTTAAATAGACCCTAATTTTAAAAAGAACCAACCAACAACATAGTTATAATTTTAAACTTTATTTTAACCTAGAATGTTTGGTTGCTTCATATATTTTGCTTCTCACTCATAAGTTCTGAGAAAAAATACCAAGCTAAATGATTATTTAAACTGCACTACGTTGAGGATCTAAACATATCTTACCTGTAAATATGTTTCTAAACCTTGTCGTCGTTGCTCCAACACCTTTGGGACCCAGTTCCTCACATGTTTAGAAGGGATGTCTGGAGTTTTAATACATTTCTTAAGCTATAAAGACAGAAACAAACAAATAACAAAAAGACACATAATGTCTCAATTATGAAGGTATTATGGGGGAAGCCAATAATAAAAAAAAAAAAAAGTGAACTGTTCCCTCTAATAAAAAGAAGAAACTATATCAACACTGAAATTAAAAAAAAAAAATCTTTACTTAGCTGTCCTAAATGTTCAGATTTGAGGATAAAAAATTTTTAAAATATATTTTACTTACTTATTTTTAGAGAGGGGAAGGGAGGGAGAAAAAGAGGGAGAGAAACATCAATGTGTGGTTGCCTCTCTCGTACCCTCAACTGGGGGCCTGGCCTGCAACCCAGGCATGTGCCCTGACTAGGAATTGAACTGGAGACCCTTTGGTTTGTAGGCCAGTGCTTGATTCACTGAGCCACAGCAGCCAGGGCAATTTTTGGGTTTTCAGTATTTGTTGCTATTGGTGCACATGATCTGTATTTCAAACTAGAGTTATTATTATTTAATTAAAAGTTCAGTAAATGACTTATAAAGGAGTAAAAAAGTTCACAGTTTCCCAAATCAATTACTACAATGAAATTTTGTTTACATGAAGTACTTTTCTGAGGAAAAGTCTTTCTACATATTTTTCACATAAAAAAGCAAAACAAAAGCCATTATTTATGATCACCACATCATAAAATGCCTTAGGAACCAGAACATTTGGAGAGTTTCTTAAAAGTTTTGTAATAAAATAACTAAAAAACAGAGAGACTGATCCTTCCTACCTTCCTAAGAATTAGGTCCAAATTCTGCTCATGAAAACGGAATGATGGTTCTCAGCTAAGCCTTTTGGGGCAGCAGTTTTAAGGGAGCACATGAAGGAAGTTGAGTTAGAAATGCCTGTGTTAAGTGTACCCTACCACATCCATGTCCTAAACCTGTGAATATCACCTTACAGGTCAAGGTACTTTGCATATCTGATTAAATTAGGGGGTCTCACAATGAAGAGATTATTCTAAACTATCCAGGTGGGCTCAATGGAATCACAAGAATCCATATAAGAGGAAGGCAGGAGGGTCACAGTCAGAGAGAGACTGGAAGTGGCCTGCTCTGACCACAGGAAAGGTTCATGAGCCAGGCAACCTCTGGGAGCTGGAATGGGAAGGGAATGAGTTCTCTCTTATAGCCCACAGACACCTTGATTTTATTTTATTTATTTATTTATTTATTTATTTTTGACACCTTGATTTTAGCTCAGTGCAACTCACTTTGGACTTCTGACCTTGAGAAGTGTAAGATAAATTTGTGTTGTTTTAAGCCACTAAATTTGTGCTATGTTATGGCAGCGACAGGAAACTAACACTGCCCCCAAAAGGCAATGAATCAAAATATTCTAATTAACAACTTGGAAAATCTACTGAGATTGCTCCTTTACTGTCCATGCAAAGGAACAGCATAATAAATAAATGCACAGTTAAACCCCAGCAGCTAAAACTGTAATACAATATTATTCCCTTACATTAGCATATATTCATCATTAACCATCCTAGACTCAAACTGGTTGGACATCATTAAAAAGAAGGGGTCTTTGTGCATTTAGAAGAGTAGCTCTTCTAGTGCAAGACACTAGGCTGAGCCCGTGTTTGCCTCTTTCTTCCACCCCCAAAGTGCCAGCACACACTCCACCATTAGAAATAGGGTCAATGTCCCTAAAGAAAATGAGTGAAGTGTTTGGGTTGGACAAGGACTTTACCATTTAAGTCATACTGGTGCTCATGGGGTCCCAGCCTAATACCGGGCTCTCTCCCCTCATTCCCTGTAATGAAGCCCTTGAGTAACACACCTTACAGAAGGACTTATATACCTAAATAAAGAAATTGGTGACAAATACCCAGAATAATTAATCTCATTGGATGGGGTACCAAGGACCACTTTCATAGGAAAGCAACACTATGGAAGGGAAAAGACAAGAAAACCAAATGGGGCAACTAATTCTAGAGGAAGAACCACATTTCAAATAGTGGAAGAAGTCTTTAAAAATTCTATTAGTATCTTCAGGAAGATTTTAGAAGATAGGGCCTTCTATGAAACAAGAACAGATTGCTATGAAAAAGAAACAATCAGAATAAGAAAGAGACATTGGGAATTAAAAAACATGACAGAGCAATAAAAAATTAAAAGAGGGAGAATATAAAATGATAGAAATCTCTCAAAGTATAGAATAAACAAAAAAAGAAAAGGTAGGCAAAAATATAAAACACCTATAGAATGATTCCAGGAGACTTAGTATAAAATTAATAAGCCTCCCATAAAGAATAAGAAAAAATTCTCAAAGAATAAAAACACTTTTTTTGTATGACTTAATGCATGCCTTTAGATTAGGAACTCTTTGAGCACTTGCATAATATAGAAAAACAACCCATACTTACTGACAATTTACCTGTTGGGATTTCAGAATATCAAGGACAGAGAGAAAATAAACAAAACAAAATTAGGTGGCAAACAAAGGAAGCAGAGCTGCAGTGGCAACTGACTTCTCATCATCAGCAGAAACTCTACATGGATGCTTCTGGAACCAGCCCCACACCATCTACCAAGTATAAGAGAACAAATGCATTTGCAGACCTTCAAGGACTGAGATAATTTACCTCCCCTGCCTTCTTTTACACAAAGCTGAGCATGTAACTCTAGGAAACTAGGATTAAAGCAAGAGGAAAATTAGGATCTGGCTTGAGAGCTCTACCTACCCCATCAGTGTGGGGAGGGGAAACCCTAAGGACAGCTGAGCACAGCAGCCTAAAGAAGCGAGCCCAGGTCAGAGCCCAAAAATCAGAGGACTGAAGAGGGGGCCTCTTGGAAGGTTGTTGTAGACATCTTCCATGCAGTAGACAGCATGGAGAAGGTGGATAAGTTTTAGAATGTATTAAATAAAGTGCATTATTCTTTTGTCTATTAAAAATAAAACGAGTAAATTTCAATGAAAGCAAAGATTCCCTGAAGGTCAAGGAGTAGAAGACACTCCGCTCCCCCTGTGTTATTCCAGTGCTACAGACACTTGCCTACCAGGATAAAGGCAACAGAAAAGCAAATTATAAAGAGGATGAGGGCTGATAGTAGCAGAAGGGGTATGTATTGGGGCAGCTGGGGAAGGCGTGCGTGAGAGGTGGGGATGTCTTCAGTTCTGACCTGACTCATGCTGGCAGGGAGCCAGGGAAGGAGCGGGAGGAGGAACGCTACAGCAGAGACACAGCGACGGAAAGGAAGGACCAGCGTGGTATTCAAAACACAGAAAGGAAGAGACAGGTTCAGAGATACATAGGGCCCTGGAGACCAAGGTGGGGTTTGCACATCCTTTACAATGGGAAGCAAACCGAGTATCTTGAGCAAGGCAATGGCCTGATATAGTTTTTACTTTGAGAGACTATACTAGATTCTACCAGCATGATGGACTATGGGGGTGGAGTCAAAGCAAGGAGACCTGCCAGAGGCTCCCGCGAAGTCCAGGTGAGAGAGACATAACGATGAGCTGGACGCAGAGGTGGGAGGAGAAGGCTGTGGGAATACAAGGGACGTAGAGGTGGCTAGAATAACCCCATGGCTGTCACTTTTTTAAGGTTTTTGACCTCACCTGACAGCCCTATTTTCAGTGACCTACCTGTTGGTTACTGGAAGGTGGCAGAGTGCTGAGTTTTGGAAAACTGGCAAAACACACTAGTTATCTCCCTCAACCCACTGTCCCCTCTTCTGCAGAACAGAGTTTCTAATTTTTAGCTGAGTACCTGACCACCCAGGATGAAGGACGCATTCCCCAGTTTCTCTTGAAGTAGTGTGGCCATGTGACTGGATTCTGGTCAAAGGCAGGCTAACAGACATGTACACATAGCCTTCAGGAAATGCTCTGAAAGGGAAGGACTCTCTCTTCCCTTTCCACCTTTCTACTAGCTGAACTGCCCCTGGAATGGTTAGACCTGGAGCTGTGCCCTTCCACCATGAGGCGAAAGCCTCCTGTTGAGATAGGTGAAGCCACAAGAGCCTGTGAGTGTCTGATGATCCTGAAACTACCACACTAGCCCTAGGCATAATGTGAAAGAAAAATAAAGGTGTGTCTACTAATGTCCCCATGATTATGGTTCTAGAATCACTCGCAGCCAAGTCCAACCCCACACAAGTAGCAGACACAGCCGAGACTAGTAGGTGCAATTTTTAGCATCTCCTTCTTCTTCTTACAAAAACATCCCATTGTCATTCAAAGTGCCAACATCATTCAGAGTGTCAACATATATAGCACAAAAAAATCCTGATTTTTCCAAGCTCACTTGTAATTAGAATGGCCACAGGACAGAGCTGTTAATGAAATGCAGTGTCAGTCGACAAGGTAGGGCTCCTGCTCTCTTCAAAAAAGAAAAGAAAAAAAGAAACCAGCTCTTCTTTCCACCAGAAATGCTCAAGCAACGTCCAGAGGGACCCAGAGGGACGGCAGCTATGCTGCAGCCAGAGGGTGAAGGTCACATGGTGAAGCAAAAAGAAGCTTGGATCATGGAGACTGTGTAAGTGCTACATCAATTCGGGCTCCCTACTGTTAATTTTCTTGAAATATGAGAATAATTAATCTCTTGTGTTTAAGAAACCCAGTCAAGTTTCTATGATATCCAGCCAAAGATAATCCTGGCATAAAGGAATTCCGTGTTCCGTTCTAACTTTAAGAAAGAGGTGTCCAATAGGGGTCCAAGTGGAGATGATGTGCACACAGTTGGAGGTGAGTCTATAAATCTGTCAGTCAGAACACGTAAGTGGTATTCAGAGCCATGGAACTAGAGGATACGCCACTGGGAGTTCGGTGCAGGTGAAAGGAATCGCTGAGATAGGCCAATCCTAGGACTGCTCCCAAAATCACTGCCTCTTGGTGTACATGCCTGTATCATTTCTTCCCCTGGGTACAGATGGGACTTGTGAATAGGATGAAATACTCATTTTCTTGATTGGGTTACATTATATGACAGGTGATGAGATAGTCACTTCCTTGATCACAGTACAGTTTACAAGACCCAGGCCTAGCAGGCTTTGAAGAAGTCAGCTGACAGGGCCACATGGCGACTCAGGGGCCTCTAGAAGCTGAGAGTTATTGTTGGCCGACAGCAGAAGAAAGGGGCCTCAGCTCTGCAACTGCAAGGAACCAAATTCCACCTCAATGAGGACATGATGCTGTGAAGAGGACGCTAAGCTTCAGCTGAGGCCACAGCCTCATGATTCAAGCCTTGGAGCCGAAAACCCAGTATGTCTGCGCCCAGATTCCTGACCCACGGAAACTCCGATACCACGTTTGTATCGTTCTAAGTGGCTAAACCTGTGGTAATGTGTTAGGCTTTACAAGAGCCATGGTCTGAGATGCCCCACCCTGCGGGGCAGGGCAAGCAGTGAGGAGGGAGGGCACAAAACAGTACGCTGAGCCAGGAAATGTTTCCAGTGGGGCCTGACCATACTGTTCGGCTGATGCCAGGACATCAAAAACACTGAGTAAAGAGAGCGGGAAGCTGGAAAGTAAAGAGCGGCTCCTTTTCCGGGGAATTACACTAAGAGAGAAGGAGAGCAAAGGGGTGAGCAGGAGAGGGAAGCAGAGGGTCAAAGGCAAGTTTTATTTTGTTAAATGGCAAATGTATTTATTGATGAGACAGATCCAGTATTGAGAAGGGGGGATTGTAAGGAAATATGATTGTAAAAAAATGTATACCACATTTCTACTTGAGGTATTTCTTAAAAACAAGGGAAAAAATGCCAAATTATCCTATGGTAATAAGGTCAGTAGGTGTCAATGTAAATGTAAACAAAGTTCCTTTAACTACTGAATCACAATGTTTCTTATATTACAGGGGAGAAAATCAACTCCATTATCTGTCTCTCTCCCTTTTTTTTTTTGTTTAAATCTTGAAGATATAGCCCTGAAAACATTTTCTTTTTCTTTTTATTTATGTCAGGAGTGCTAAGGAAGCCGATCATCCTCGCTCCTGGGATCTGTGACAGCGTTTGCAGTTGAGTAATGAATTGCTGTAGATGAGGAGAGACAAACCCGAGACGATATGTTTCCAGTAGGGCTCAGCTGCTTACAAGATAAATAACCCCCTGCCAGTCCATGCGATGATTAACTGTTCTGGCTGCTCTGTGTCCAGCCCAGCGGCCTTTTGGATCCCCACAGATAGCCGGCAGATTCCACGATACCACCAACACAATCGGCTTCACAGGGCGGGACCACTCCTCTCCCTTTTACACTGGAAGAAGAGTTTATGCAGAACTTACTCTATACAGACCAGCCGCATATGCATGGACTAGATACACATTTTCTACAGAAAGGAGCAGAAATGCTTTCCGCAAGCACATAAATAAAAGGATGAAATGAAAAATAAAGTTAAGGACCAAGTGAGGGACATCTGGGGTAAAATTCAATCTTGTGCCCCATGCTGTGACCCCTATATCCTCAGAAACCCCTTTAGAGACACTACACACCGTGCTGTACCCCTGGTTTAACCCCGAGTGGTGGTCTTCTAGTTCTTTTGAAATATGCCCTTCATTAAGTTAAACATGAGAATGCAGTATTTTACTCAAGCCAAAGGTAGGCAATGACAAGAATGAGGACAGTTGACTCTGTAAAGAACCAGCAGCATACGTTCCAAAAACCTTTGTGAATAAAAGGGTGGGCAGGAAATAGCAGGAAAGGCATGTCAAATATGCTCTGATTTTGCAAACGTTTCTCGCAGTTCTGGGCCTGGGGAGATGAAGCTGTTTCCAAGGACCCCCGTATAAAGTGGTAAGTTACTTGCTGCAGCAGTGGGGCATGGGCTGGTATGGCTGGGACCTGGAGAAAGCACGTACAGGATTAAGGCTCACTCTATCATGACAGCCTGGGTCATAATCTTGTCATGACCAAGAGCAACAGTGGTGGCAGAGACTTCCCATCTTAACTAGCAGAGCTACAAAGGAAGCCCAAGGGTAACCTGGGATTAAAGTGACAGTGAACTACATTCCCACAATAAAAATTGTTATTTTCAACAAAACATTCCTCCAGTCATTCATAAATATGAACTCTATATAGAAGGTATCCAGCCATGTGATGTGAAAACTAGAGACATTTATTGAAGAAGCTACAGATACAAGAAACATTGTGCATAGGGCAATGACACCTCAGTCCCCTTCAAAGTAGGCACTTTGGGACCTCACACAGTTCTCCCAATCTCCATCAGCTGTCCTGTCATATTTTCCTGAATCTCATGGACAGTCTGCAATCTCTTCCCTTTCGAAGGTGATTTTAGTTTAGGGAAAAGTCAGAAGTCACAGGGCACCAAATCTGGGCTGCAGGGGTCTGAGTCACCTGGGTGATTTGATGTTTCACCACAAAACCCTGCAGGAGACATGATGCATGAGCAGGCGCATTGCCGTGATGAAGCTGCCCCGTCACCAGTTGCCCATAGCCACAACCTTCTGAATCATCCGAGTAGTTTCCATGGAGGAATGAATGTTCAAGCCTAATGCAAAATTTGATGCAGATTCGTTGCTCTACTCATTCAGTCATTTTGAATGTAATAGCCACACAGTACACATGCTCACTCAATGGCATCTACTGTCCCCTCTGACTAGTATAGTGAAATTGTCACTGTTCATGTATGTGTATTCCAGTCCTCTCTCCTTGGCTGCAAGATCACACTGATGTCACACAAACAGTTCTTGTTATACTAACTTTTATCGGACAGACCTCATATGCACAATGTTCTCCAAATATCTCATTTGCTACATACTTATTCAATACCTAATATGTACCCAACACTAATAAGCAGTGAGGAAAATACAAAGGTAAGACACGAACCTAGATTTTTAAAGAATGTGTCTTTTAGTTGGAAAAACTTAGGGACAACTAAGTGTTAATCATCTCTGAGATGTTTTGAGTTCAAGTGGAAATTTCAATTCTAAATGGAACAGAAGTCCAAGACAAAAGAGATTGGGGAATACAAGAAACAGGGAAGGAGGACCTGAAATATTTTAGCTTAGTGTGAATACAAACGGAAGGACATCCAGGATGGCAAACACAGGGAGGCAGTGATTTTCACATACAGGGTGCCTGGGGAAGACAGGCTGGGCCGGCTTCAGTGTTCTCTTAGGTGATGCAGGGAGAAATAAGGCTGGCCAGTAACGGGGGTGTGGAAAAGAGTAATGGTCCCCCCTAAAGATGTCTAAGTCCTCATCCTCAGAACCTGTGAATGCATTACCTTCCATGGCAAAAGGTAGTTTGCAGGTGTGATTAAATCAAGCACTGTGAGACGGGAAGATTGTCCTGGATTATCCAGGTGGGTCCAATGTAATCTCAGTGGGAGGCAGAAGTGTCAAACTCAGAGCGAGGAGATGTGATGATGGAAGCAAAAGTTGGACTGGCATTCCTGCTGGCTTTGAAGATGAGAATGAACCTTGAGCCAAGGAATGCAGACAGCCTCTAGAAGCTAGAAAGAGCAAGGGAACTGAGGACTATAGTTCTACTGACACATTTACAGTAAGATAATAAAAGAAGGTATATGGTTATTTATTACAACAACAATAGGACACTAACACAGTTGAAGATGAATGGCCTTCAGTCATTGTCTGTGATTTGGAAGACACCACAGGCCCACTTCAATATATTGGAACAAAAGAATAAAGATGTAGTGTTTTAGGAAAAGCAATCTGCAGCAATGAATGAAATAGAAGAGAAGGCTCAGAAACAGTAAAGAAATACGTACATAGAGTAGTGAGACTCTGTATTGGGGTGGTAAGAGTAGAAGTGAAAAATGAAATGGTGCATATGATAATAATTTAAAAGAATAAATTAAAAGGTCTTGTTGACACCCTGGATATGGAATGTAAAAGAAATGCAGGAAAGGCCTCCAAGGTTTCAAACTTTGTGGCTTCAGTGCATGGAAGAAGGGTGTGCGAGAGCTGCGTCTCAGAGAAACCTTAAAAATACGACCCCACCGCAGGAATTCTCCAATGGCAATAGGCATGAAGGTGACCTGGAATGCTGGCTTAGCGTGCACACTACAGGCACTACCACAACAGCTCTGATTCAGCGTGTCTGGGTGGCACCCGGCAACTGGCCCTTCAGTAAACACTGCTTTGATTCAGGCAATCCCAAGTTCACATTTTTTAAAACACCAATCAAGAAAAACGAAAAGGAAATGGAATCAAATACTCATCACAGCTCTGAGAGAAACAACTAATCTTACGTAAAATCTGAAGGGGTAAAAATAGACATATTAAACAACATAAAAATTTAAAACACTTGTAAATTAAAATAAATACCATAGCCAAAATAAAAAGGTCCTTGGTGAAAAATACTTTCAGCTAATGGCTAATATTTTATTAACCGGCCGCACAAACTAATGAGCAAAACCAACTGAGACCCCTGCAGATAAATGGGAACGCGTATAAATAGAATTCCAAAAAGGAGGACTGGAATCATAAACAAACATAAGAAATACCAATTAAAACAGCAACAAGGCAACACAGACTGTCTGCTAAGTAAACAAATACCATCTTGGGGGGCTCATATTCAAAGCTGATGAGATGCTGTGATACTTTCATACTTGCTGCTTGCATTGTAAATCCTCTCTAACCATTCTGAAAGAAAGTAATTTGGCAATACATAGCAGGAGCTGTAAAAATATCCCTACACTGGGACAGAAACTGCTGCTTTTAGTAATCTAGCTTTAGGAAACACTCTTGAATGTGGGGGGAAATTATATGTAATGAAGGCTATCAATTATTGGAAGTTTACCATGTGATATATATGATTTAATTTGGTCTGTAAAATAATTCCCATACTGAAAATGGGGAACCGGAAGCACTGAAAATTCATGGGACTTGTTGCAAGGACTTAAAGAGCTGGGAGAGGTAAAAGCAAGCGTGGAAATATTCTGCCTCCAGAGCCTGCACACTTCAGGTCTGCGCCACAGTGACCACCACGTGGGCATATGGTTAGCACAGCAGCATTTGGTTTACTCAGAAAATGCAAGTGAAGACGGGAAATAGAGATTGTTTTAGGATGGTAGAAATACGTATGGGTAACAACAGGTTATTTCTCCTGCCCCCAACTTTTCTGCAAGGTTTAAAAGTAGAAAGGAAATCCTAATAAGGTAAGTGTAAATGGTTAGGACATTGTAGGAGAAATAATCATCATTAGGAACTTTCTTCATACAAACAGATGAAGTCAAATGGGTAATGGTTTTAGTTTTTGCCGCAGACAGCCTGACAATAAGCTGGGAGGCATTTTTGTGTTTGTGGTACATGGGAAAGAGCTAGGCATGTATTATTCTATGGATGCAAAGCACTTGTTACTAGCTCATATGCAATTTAGAATTAACTTGTGGACACTAGTTAAACACTTTTATAAAGATTTTTAAAAAGATTTTGTTTATTATTTTCAGAGAGAAGGGAAGGGAGAGAGGAAGAGCAGGAGAGAAACATCAATGTATGGTTGCCTTTCACCTGCCTCCAGCTACGGACCTGGCTGGAGACCTGGCTTGAAACCTGGTTATGTTGCCCTGGCTGGGAATCGAAACAGCGACCTTTGGGTTCGCAGGCCGACACTTTATCCACTGTGCCACTGACTTAACCTTAACAGAAAAGTGTTCAGGTAACTAGAGCTCCTCTTTAAAAGGAAACAGAGGGAAACCATCTCCCTAATGTCTTAGGAATATCCTATTAAAGTTTCTACTCAAGATTCTCTTCTCCTTACAAAATAAAGTGGGAAAATTTAATTTTAAAAAGGGTTCAAGAACTTGCAGTACAGAGTTAGCACACTTTCACATTATTTATGCACTGGTATTTCCCAGGGATTTTAAGTTGTGTTTAATGAAATTAAAAGAATAGACCCTTTCCTTAAATATTTATTTATTATCTTCCCATCTGACCTTTTGTCTAATAAAAGTGAAATTATGCAATACATTTTACATACGTGTGTATATATACACACAGATACAAAAATATATATGCATATGAATATGTATATATTATTAAAGAAAAATGATCAAGTTGCAATAACTCACATATACTAATTTTCTAGACAATTTCATAAGGTATTTCTAGGAATAAGATAATTTCAGCACCCCAATAAAAATTTATAATCTGCAAAACATTAAATTCTGATACAAAATAAGAAAGTATTCACTCTTCTACATTTTACAGGTCATTTCTCCCAACACTCAGCTATTCTTTTTCATTCTTGTCTCTTCAATCTAAGACTTTTAATAAAACACCAGTCCTACCAAGTGGCCTTTATAGTTCAACAAAGGCAGTGAATCTCTTTTCGCATGTTGCCCAAATAGTCCTTAAATACATATGACACATCTATTTACTTTTCTGGGTATGTCTGAGTTTATTTTAATAAATTTCTCCCTGTATTACTTTTCTTCTTTTCCTTTTTGAAAAGCCCATAGTATATTTTGTGGATAAAATAGGGTCTGGGTCTCATTCTTTCTGAACCTAACATTCCTAGCACAACACATTGCCAACAGCTTATTACCAGCTCACATCTACTCACGTAAAAAAGGGTAACAGGCAACCCACCTGCTCAGAAAGCACACCTGTAATGGACTAAGTAATGCATTTTAAAAGGAAATTTACATCATGACAAAAGAAGTCATACTGTTCCAAGAACTATTTGGAAACCCTAGAAAGCAGTCTTAATGTTATATATACCATTTGCCAAACAGAGAAAAAGGGGGGAAAGTTACCTTTTTGTGCAAGGCATGAAATTCGCTGTACCTTTTCTCAACAAAATGTTTTCTTCCATTCATTAGCACTTCTATCTTAAAGACCTAAGGAAAAAATTAAAAAGATTAATTCCACTAGTTCAGAACCTTCCATTGTCTGACGTGGTAAGTTTGTGACCATGATGTATTTCATCCCTTTAATTACAGTAGCTGATCCCCCAAAACCCAGAAGGCTCAGGAGACCCTTGGCCCAGCAGCGCTGATTAATGAGCGCTTGGGCCAAATGCTCGCTAACAAACTGTAGTATCCTTGTAAATGTGTCTAGAAACAATGCAAACCTAAGTGCCTCAGAATGCACCTTAACTTTTTAATCAGAGGACTCCCTTAACATGATTTCACCGAATGCAGATGATGGTACTGAAATAGAATCGTGACACACAGCAAGAGTCTGGTAAAAATCGCACACCTGCAAACAAGCCAGGATGGGTGTTTCAATGACTGCGGTGCCGTGTCATGTGTAAGACAATCATGCAAATGATAGTGCATTTTAGGTTAATTTCCTCCTAACCTGCATATTCATCTCTAGTCTCAGCTGGGTTTATTCTGCTGTTTGCAAAACAAGGAAAATGCGGTAAAGGCTCATTTTCCCTGCATGATACAAGTGACAGCTTGTACTCCTACCTCAGGAAGGTTGAAAGGCCAGATGAAAAGGCTCTCTGTGTGCACTAATTAGTAGGCACTAACATGACATCTTCTTGATTCTTAGGTCAGTGGGTCAAGTCGGGGAACAAGGGATGAAGAATATTGTGAAATGCTCAGGAAAACAGCATTAAGGTGGGGTGGGGGAAGGATGCCGGGCAGGAGCTGAAGAGAAGGTACTCAGTAATTTTCAAAAGTTTGTCATTGGTTTTCGTTTTGTGAGTGAGAATTTGTCAACATGGACATGGGGAAATTTAGTTCAATAACGTAGTGAACTTAATTTCCTGTTTCAATTGCCCTTGTGAAAACAACAACAACAACAAAACTGAAGTTGAGTTCATGTGAAACTGAGAAGTGTTAAAAGCAAGCTTGCTTCATCCTTCAAAAGAATTTAGCACATGAGATATAAGGCCACATGATGTCATTATAAACCCAGACCCCTTTGGCTCTATATTTTTGCTCTATATATAAATATGCCTTTTTTGGAGGTGGGGGGAAATGGCCAATATTATGTCATTAAACAAAATGTGTTTGTATTTTTGTGCTTCTTCAAACCAGAAATGAAATATTCTGGTGCATGACTTAGTTTAATATACCTACTTTTATTAACTAAGTGGTAAATGTTTTTTACCTATTTAATCAATATTTTAGTGTAATACTTGGTTTTTCGTTTAGTCCCCCCAAAATACTTTTCTTTGGTGAGTTTGTGAAAATCTTTTTTTTTTTTAAACCTACACATGTGCTTCACATTCTAAGATATACCTACATTATGTTTTAGAAAATAATTGTTTATTAATTCACTAGAGAAAACTATTCTTCTTCAAAGGTCCTGCCAGGAATAGAATGAAGGAAACATACTGATCACACAAACAAAAGAAGCAGTTTCACTCTGGGCGCTTGGTTGACAGGAGCCAGAGCCTTGCTTTGAGTGTCAGGTCCCAGACAGACTTAAATCAGGGCAATGTGGGAGCAAAGTCGTTTCCATCTGCTGAGCTGAGTGAAATAAATAAGTTAGGTTCCGAGTCCAGTTACTTGAGATCTCATCACAAAAACCACCACTTTAATTGGCACATGTGCTGCAGAATCCAGAGAAGGAGAAAGCTGAAGACTTGGGAAGGTTCAACCCACTAGGTCACCCCTCAAGATGCCCTCTTCTTGAAGGCCAGGAAAAGACACATGACACAGTGGCTGCATCATGGAATATCACCTCTTTTATCGACCTGGTGGTTCCATTACCAAATTCCAGTTACTTTTCACAATCACTGAAGTTATGGGGGTGGAGGAGGGTGTACACTCACACAGGAGAAAGTATGAGCAACTTTAATTCTAATATCTTTATTATGTTGCTATTTTTACAATGCACAGTATGCCTAATGTTGTTGGTATGTTTTTTCTTTTTAATTCTGGGAAAACAGCTTGGAAAGGAAGCCAGTTAATCAGAATTTCCATGGCAATGTGAAACAAGAAATGGAATCAATATAATAAATCTTATTCTCCTGAATTCCATACTAGATTTTTTTTTGTTTGTTTAAAGATCTGTGATACGTGTTGTCCCTGCTGCCCCCAAAACTTTTCTCCTGCTTAGGTTTCCTGAAAAACTCTTCCTAGTTGTTATTTACCTTTAAGGTGGGGGAAGCACAGGATGATGGTTGGAAACCTCCAAGCAGTATGTGGCATTCATTCATTCATTCATTTATTCTTTCCCTCACTATGCCGAGATTATTTTCGGACTAGACAAGACTAAACCATGAAAAAAGGGGCCAGGGCCAACCAAGCATTCATCTTCACCCTTTAAACCTGAGCCTGAATTTATCGCTAGGCGATGGGTCTCAAACCTGGGGTGGGGTGGAGCTCACCCAGTGACAAGGAGTCTTTTCCCCAGTCAAAGGCCCAAGGCACCAGGTGTCACTGTTAGAGGGCTGTGGAAGGGACATCCTTCCACACTTGGGAGACCGGCCAGCCTGGGCTGCAGCTGGGGCAAAGGGTTGGCTCTCGGCAGTTGAACCCTTTTTTTCATCAAAGTTTATGCAGTTTTGCAGGCGCATTCTCCACCTCATTCAGACTCTCATGCTATCAGAAAAGTGCTCCCCACAGTTACAGCAGAAAAGGGTGGACTATGGAGCTCTTCAAGCTGAGAGCCTACTTTTTACCGGATCATTCATTTGTTTTTTAACTGATATTTCCTGAGGGTCTACAATGTGTCCAGGAGTTAGTATTCACAGTGAACAAAGCAGGCAAGAGCCCAACCTTCATGGAGGGAGGCCGACTATGAACACATGAACAAATAGGGAGAAGTCAAGGAAGGAGGAGCGCATGGAGAACAATCCAGCAGGTCAATGAGCCAGAGCTGGACAGGGTGCTGTTTCAGACTTTGTGGTCAGAGAAGGCCTCGCTAAGAGGAGAAGCAGCGAGAGGTACAAAACCTGAAGGCAACGCCAGGAGACAAGCATACTAGGAGTGTGTATACCAGGACTATTTGTTTTCCTTGCTATTGAAATTTTTTTCTTTTTGTTTTTGTTTTTAATGTAAGCCTAGGATAGGGTGATTTCCACTTCTGGCCAACATGGAATAACTGAGAACAGACTTAACCTTCCACTCAAAATGACTGAAAAAACTGGATTTTTTTCTTTTGTTTCCGTTGTCTGAGGAGCTATATCAGAAAAAATATTGCTACAAGAAATAGACTACAGCAAACAAAGTTTTTGCACAGCAAACCCTCAACAAAATGAAAGGCCAACCCACTGAATGGAAGAACATATTTGCCAATAATACATTTGATAAGGGGTTACTATCCAAAATTTATAAAGCACTTATAAAACTCAACACCCAAAAACAAATAATCCAATTTAAAATGGGTAAAGGACCTGAACAGATATTTTTTTGTGATGGCCAACAGACCTACAATAAGGTGCCCAACATCACTCATCATCAGAGAGATGCAAATTAAAAACCACAATGAGACATCAGCTCATGCCTGTCAGCATGGTTATCATCAATAAATCAACGAACAACAAGCGCTGGGAAGGATGTGGCAAGGAAAAGGGAACCCTTGTGCACTGTTGGTAGGAATGCAAACTGGTGCAGCCGCTGTGGAAAACAGTATGGAACTACCTCATAATGTTAAAAATGGAGCTGCCTTATGACCTAGTGATTCCACTTCTGAAAATACATTAGAAGAAACCCAAAACACTGTTTGAAAAGAATATACGCACCCCTATGTTCACAGCGTTACAATAGCCAAGATTTAGAAGTAGCCCAATTACCCATCAGTAGAGGAGTGGATAAAAAAGCTGTGGTACATTTACACAATGGAATTATTACTTGGCTGTAAAAAAAGAAGGAACTCTTTCTTTCTGTGACAGCATGGATGGATCTAGAGGGTCTTATGCTAAGTTAAACAAGCCAGTCACAAGAGGACAAATACTGTATGATTTCCCTTATAAGTGGAATCTAATGAACAAAATAAATAAACAAAATAGGAACACTGATAGATACAGAGAAAAGACTGGCAGCTGTCAGAAGGGAGAGGAGTTGAAAGCTGGGGTGAAATAGGTGAAGGAATTAATCATATCCCCCTCCCCAAACTCACAGGCACAAACAATACTATCGTGATTACCAGAGGGTTAGGGCAAGAGGTAGAAGAGGGTAAAGGGGGGATAATTGGTGACAGAAGGAGACTTGACTTGGGGTGGTAAACACACAATATAATACACAGCTGATGCATTACAGAACTGTACACCTGAAACCTATATAATTTTATTAACCAATATAATGACAATAAAGTCAATAAAAACATTTTTTTTTAAATACTGGATAAAGTACATGGGGAAAAGGGTTCTCAAGACATTGGACACAAGGAAATGAAGGTGCTGAGCTTCAAGGTGAGCCCCGGGGTTACCCCAGGCAGGGCCCGAAGCTCTCCTGAGGTCAGGAGTTAGAGAACAGAGTGGGGGAAGGCCAAGATAATTTTCTCTCCAGCATTCACATAAATTCTTATCAATACATGGAATTGGGGAAACTACCCAAGGATGGGAAGAAATTAGGAAGCACAGTGCTAGGAGACCACAGACAACTGGGCATAGTGCCTGTTCCCCAAAGCCAAGGCAGGCAACCTCATAATTTCATGAGGCAGTACTCAGAAGGCACCTGCCTTGGTAGTAGGCAAAATAGCTCCAGACTAAAAGCTCTTCTAGTCCAGTGTTACAAACCTGAACCACAGACCTGAAGATAGCAAACTGTTTCTGAGTAATTTAACAACACGCCAGAACAAAGCTCAAGAATATATTTTTAGGAACACAAATATGTCCTAAGCCCACCAAGATAAAATTTATAAAGTCTGGTATCCAATCAAAAAGAAGTGGAAAAACGTGACTCATAATGAGAAACAACAACAACAACAACAACAATCCATTGAAACAGATCCTGAAATGACACAAATGATGAAATCAGTAAACAAAAGCATTAAAACCACTGTTACAAGGGAAGGTCTTATGCTTAACAATCCAAAGGAAAGGCTGATCATGTTAAGTGGAGGCATGAAAGATATAAAAGACTCAGGCAACAAGTCTGGCCCTGTTGACAAAATCAACAATTTAAAAAACAAAAACTTGATGGATTAATAGATTAGACATTGCCAAAGAAAAGATTAGTGAATTGAAAACAGCAATAGAAGCTGCCCAAAATGAAAGAGAGAGAAACAAACTACAGAATAAATAAGAGTATTGGTGAACTATAAGTCAACTTCAGTAACATACGCATGTAATTGGAGCAGAAGAGAGAAGGGGGAGAGAGATTGGGAAGAAAGATACATACATTTGAAGACATCATGACCAAAAATTTTCCCAATTTGGTAGCTACTACAAATTCACAGATTCAAGAAGGCCAATGAATTCAAGCACAAGAAACATGAAAAAAAGAAAACAAAAACAAAACTCAAGGCACATCATAATCAAATTGCCTAAAACCAGTAAGAAAGATTTGAAAAGCAGCCAGAAAAAGATATGGAAAAGAAAGAAAGAGAAGTTCAATAACAAGTTTATCATCAATTTCTCTATATAAACATGCTTACAAGATTCAATACATTTATTATATTTGGTCATGTTTTAACTTGATAGAAATATATTCTATTGTGTATAAAGTAAAATGTACAATTAGCCCTAGCTGGTACGGCTCCGTGGATCAAGCAAGGGCTGGCCTGAGAACCTGAGGGCTGCTGGTTCCATTTCCAGCCAGAGCACATACCTGGGTTCCGGGCTGGGTCCTGGGCTGGGTCCTAGTTGGGGGTGTGCAAGGGGCAGCCACAAACTGATGTTTCTCTCCCTTTTTCTCCCTCCTTTCCCCTCTCTCTAGAAATAAGTAAATAAATCTTTAAAATAAATAAATAAAAGGTACAATTAAAAACTAGTTATCTCTGGCTGGTGGCACAGTGGATAAGGTGCCAGGTCTGCAAACCCAAAAGGTTGCTGGTTCGATTCCCCAGCCAGGGCACATAGCCAGGTTGCAAGCCAGGTCTCCAGCCAGGTCCTTAGCTGGAGGCAGGTGAAAGGCAACCACATTGATGTCTCTCTCCCTCTCTGCCTTTCTCCCTTCCCTACTATCTAAAAATAATAAATAAAATCTTAATAAAAAAATAAAAACTAGTTAAATCTTTTTAAAAATTTAACCTTTATTGCATTTTTTTAACATTATCGTTTAGTTCCCTTATACCTCCCTCCCTCCTGCAATCAGCACACTGTTGTCCATGTCCATGAGTCCTTTTACCTATTTGTTCAACCCCTCTACCCCCTAACCTCTTCCTGCACGAGCTAAATTTTTTAATAATTAGTTTAAAAGCATTTTGGTAATTTTTCTCAGTCAATGGCAATAATAATAACATCAACAACAATAGCAAAGACTTTTATAGTACTTGCTAAGTAAGCGCAGGCACTACTCTAAAACTCTTTACTCATAATAACCACTCATTTAATTCTCACAACAATCCCACCTGATAGGTACTATTACCTCCATTTTATAGGTAAGGAAACTGAAGCATGGATTAAATAACTTGCTCATAGGAGAGCTGCATTTTGAACCCAGTGATTTGGTTCCTGAATCTGCCTTCTCAACCCCTGCACATGGCTGAATCCCAATGACAAAACTCCCTTACACAGTCTATTCGTTGGAGAAATTGGCCACTTCAAAATAAGGAAACCCAGAAACCTTCTAGAGTGATGGCAAACCCTTCCATCCATTTTCCTCCAAGGTTCTGTCCTCTGGTGGGGAGTCTGCGGAACCCCAGGGCACTGTTGTAGATGGATGGGGAATAACATGAGGTCTTACTCCCAATTATTTGGCACCTCTGTTTCTCTCAATCAAACCCAAACACTCTGCTCTATCTAAAAAGTGTAGACCTCTCTAGAGAAGAATACTTTTAAAAAATAGCTTACTAAATCTGTACTGTTTCAAACACTTGATTATATAATGAAAATACAATTATATAGACACATGTAATACTGGGAACATTATCATGCTCAGTTTTCAGAATCAATCTATATAGAACTCAAGGCAATTATTTTTACAGAAGAGATTGTACATATTTTAAATGTTATCAGTGTAAAATAATCATGGTGTAACTAGCTGAAAATAAGAGATGAATGGGGAAGGAACTGGGCAAAAAGAAGTAAATGGGGTACAAACTTTTTCATCTTACGTAACTGGTAGTCAAAAGAGATTGATGAAAACTGATGGATGAAGAAAGTGTTTAGAGTTACAAAGCAACACGTAGGAAAGTTACAATGTAAATTTTTTAATGATGAAATGAAGACCATACACATAGCAAATATTGTGTGGAGAGGGGGAGATACAGGGGAGCAATGAACCACAACATCCCTATTTCAAAGTAGAGAAACAACAGATTTTGTGAGGCTCATACATCAAGAACAGAGAATAAAGGTGAAAGGTGTGTAAGAGTCATGGTACTTAAAACAAATCAGAAATGTATCAACTAAGTTCTGGTTCTGAAAGGTACTAAACATTTTAATTTTCCTTTTATATGTCTATGTAGTGTTATAAATATATATATATTTTTGATGTAATGTATTACTTTCAGATATTCTGATAATGGCATGATCCTTGCTAAATGTTTTAGTTTTAAATCTCTCTCATAATGAAGAAAAGACTTCTTGAGTTTATTGTTATCTATAGGATCATAAGGTGTCAGTCTCAACTCCACTACTGATTAATGTTAGCTGCAGCTCCTAGACTATTTGATTATGAAAGTCTCTATTTTTCTTTTCCTCTTAAACTGTATGTATATGTCACAAAACCAATCAATCAATTCAGTGTGAGAGGAAAAATGCACTCAAATACATTAGGTCATACATGTTGGTTTGTTAAACTAGTTTTTAAAAATTATTATTAGTCTCAATATCATGTAAGTTTGACTTAGATTTTCTAAAAATGTGAATACTGCTCCTTCTCTGATTACCTGAGTTGTAGCAATAAATCACATATTACATCAAACAATTAAGAATTCTGGAAGGTACATACCAAATGAACATTATTATTCTTTTTTATTACCTGCTTTGAAAGAATAAAAATAGATAAATTTTATCTATTTTTTTAATAGGTAAAATTTAGGAAAATCTAAATATGTTTGAGCTATTACTAAAGAATGATAAAATGATGTCTACTATACCAGTTCCTTTTGAAAATAAATGTCTTGGTGCTTTATATGATGCTTTGAAATGGAACAAGTCATTACTAATTATGAAGTGACAAAGTTTCCAGCAGGAAGCACAGAATGATTTTCATGAATAGTTGAGGACCGGCTCCCTCACAGACTGCTTAAGGAAGGAATCTGTGGTGGGAATAGCTTGTTTTATGAAGGAACGAGAAGTCCATCATTCTCTCTCCAACTATTTGGCTACAGGTGGACTGCACCTTCTCATCACAAACTCATGGCTTCAGCAAAAAGGCGCAACTCTTCCCCAAATCCTCTAGACATGGCCTAACGCGTCAATACACAGCTTTCCTTGGGGAGCTCATCACGGTGAAGACCTTTGTGAGTCCTCCCCAGGCTAGGCGTCCACTGGGCAGAGCAAGGCCACGGCCACAGTGTTCCACTCCCAGGTGAGCCTCTCTGGGAGGAGGAACTGATCCCACCTCCTTTCAGCCATCCAGTGGAATTCCACCTCCATCCCAGGGCTTGCTGGAAATTCAGGCATCACTGCCTCCCTGACCTCCCCTTCAAACAGATCCTCTAAATAGAACAATCATATTATTTAAAGCACAGTCATACTCCAATTTCCAGTAAATGTACTACTATGGACTATTTCATAAAGATGTATTTTATGTAGAAAATAAACTCTTACAAATATCATATGATCTCACCCATTACAGGACAATAATGAGCAAAACTAACAACAAGCAAAACAGAACCAACTGTATGAATACAAGGAATAGGCCTTCAGTGGCCAGGGGAATGGGGTAGGGGGGTGGGGGAGGTAGAGGCAGGGAAGGGGAGCAGCTTAGACAAGAACCTAGTATAAAGGAACCATGGACATGGACAACAGGTGGGATTGACTTTGGGGGGAATGGGTGGTGGGGGAACAGAGGGGAGCAAAAAGGGGATAGATGTAATACAACAACAATAAAATTAAAAAAAAAAAGAAAATAAACTCTTAAGTGTTTTTTGAAGAAATAAGATGTTTCTTGTCGAAAATTTGTTCTAAATGGTCAGAAAAAGTACTGTTCTTAAGAGCCTGACAGCTACAAGAATCACTCTGTAATATAGCCATTTTATTCAAAAGAAACTGTGTCTTAATAACTAATACAATTCTGAAGAAGCTACTGATGGTGGAAAGAGTGGTCTAGAGTCAGGCACAGAATTACTAGCTGTGTCTCCTTACAGATGTTGCTTATCCACTGTGAGCCTGCATTTTCTCCTATGTAATATGCTAATGATAATGCATATTTCTTAGGGCTGGTGATGGAGAATAAATAAGACAAGGTATTTAAAGTACTTAGCACTCAGCCTGGCACATGCTTAGTATGCAATACATTTTAGTATCTACTTGGATATCACTGGAGTTCTCACAAATCTAAATGGAATCTGAGGTTATTAATAGTCTTTATTTTTCTAACATACCATAGATTACTACAATGCACTAAATTTATTTTTTTAACTAATTTTTGTTAAAAACCTCTTTGATTCAAAACATCAAAAATTTTAAGGTACATCCTCTCCCTCCTCCCATATCTATATATAGATATATCTACATAGATATAGATATATGGATATATAAACACACACATATACACGTACATAAATACATGTACATATATGTGTTGATAGATGGATTATTTTTTTTTCAAGCAAAAGAAATGCAAAGAGGAAGCTTTGGTTGCTGAGACTGGTTTCATTTGTGAAGAGTCAGCATCAAAAAGATGAAATTAAAATTCCCCTGTGTTCTCCCGAAACCAAACTTACGATCTTTATTGGCCCCAGAAAGGGAAGGCTGCTTGGTCACAGAGTGAAATACGCCTGCCACTTTCAAAGTCTTGCTGGCCAGCTGCGAAAGCTAAGCAGAGAAAGTAAGCAGAGAGCAGGCGGGGAGGGACAAGCTCTGTGTCCTTGAAAAAAAAAGCAGACCATTTTGTAAACCCTACAACTGAGGCACCCTTGTTCCTGTTCAGAACGAAGCTTTTCCTATTCTACTGACAGGTGTTAGAGGGCATCCATATAGTTTTAAAATGTCCACCTACAACAAGTAAGCTCTTAAATATTGTAGAATTCTCAGCTGTCTTCCAAGATTCATAATTTTATTTCTTCTCGAGAAAAAATATTTGTCAAGTATTTTACTCTCCTTACTCTCCCAAGACATGCTTGTTTTAAAAAGTGCTACATTGTGTTAGATGGGTGCTGGACTCATCGGCGTGATTCCTTTGTATGTTATATAAATGTCTAAGTACCATGTTTTGTACTATGTACACAGTACATAGTACATAGTATTGAGCCCTTACTATGTGCTAAGCTTTGTTCCAAGACCCAAGTAAAGTGACAAAGAGCTCTGCCCTCATGAAATTTACATTCTAGCAGGGGAGATAGATAATAATAGATGTAAGATGTAATAGAAATAAGTAAATTAAACAGTATGTTTTAGAAAGTGATTAGTTGGTATGGGGGGAAACAGAGCCAGGTAAAAGGAATGTGGGTGCTAGGGGAAATGTTAAAATTTTAAACAGAAGGGTCAGAATGAGAAGATGGTAATTGAAGATTATAAAGTTGTTATCACAGATCCTAACTTAGTAACAATTTTTATTTGTTCATCTTAAAAGTTTATTTTTTAAAACTTACTGATACACTACTGTTTAGAAACTCTTTAATAAATATTTACATTAATTAAAAATTAAATACAGAAGTCTTAAATTTGTGTATTTAAATATTTTTTCTAAATGCATATAATATACACTAGAGGTGAAGACTCTGAGAGAGAAGTTTGGAGTCTAACAAGGCTGGACCACCGCATCTATCACTGTCATTCTTCATGTAGAATCAGCATTTCCCAGCCCTTGAAGGAGCTGCTAAAGAGGAGGAAAAGAAAAAAATGGGGGGGAAAATTCCAAGTGCTGCCCATATTGATTTCTTTTACCCCAAACAAAGAGATTCTCCTGGTTACGAGCTATATCATAATGACTTAATTTGTCTGACTCCTTTAAAGAAAGAACAATGTATTGAAGAAAAGGTGTTGACTTGCAAAAATATAATCATTTTGCAAGTTTTCTGTTGTTTGTTCAGGTCATTTTCCCTTAGTAACATGACATATGTGGTCTACAGAGAAACTGTAAACGTGAAAACGAAGTCATGCCGTTCCCAAGAGCCTGAGCTAAATCCGAAGCAGGCCCACACCTGCCAACTCATCCGCTGCTCCCGAGGGTGGGAAGGAGAAACCTCCTCTGCAAGCCTAACTGCTAGGTTTAACTTATTCCACATTTACAGTGAAATCACCAAAATCACCTGGCCACCTGGACAGAGGCAGGACCACAGGTAAGCCGCCCTGCCCGGCATTTTCTCACAGTAGAACACAGATTTTAAGGACACTTTTTGATGAAGTCTTTCCTGGAGAGAAAATGGTGTGCAAGGTAGGAAATTGATGCCTCCACAACAATTAATTCAGTCTTTTCCCAAACATGTGCTAACTGCCTAAGCACTCTACTTCTCACCATGGCTTGGCTGAGGCTATCCTTTCACAAACTGAAATGCACTATATCAGCCTAATCTGGACACATGAACACATCTCCAGGCATGTGAGCTGTCTGGCTCCCAGAGAAAATAGTGCCTTCAATTTCAATATAGTGGAGAGCGGGAAGGAAGCGTTATATTTGTTTTACTACGTAGGTTTTCATGAGATATATCACAAAAGTAAATTAATCTAAATATTTATGAAGAATAGAAATCGAACAAAAAATGTATGAGGATGCTTATTTATCAACTAATATATAGATAGATACTGGTAAGAATTATTTGTGCAACACCATGGCATCAATTCAAAACTGAAAGATGAATTTTATAAATGAAAAAGAATATTTATAATTATAAAAATTATGTGCAACCTTATATTTTATTAGAATGGTTAATACATTCATATCATGTTCCAGACTTATTAACATAAAAGGGTATTAATCTTGTCAACATTTTAATAAAATAAGGGCAGACTACAGAAAGAATACACTGTTTCATGTTTAAATAAATATGTCCACAATAGTGTATGTACATATGAGGTCTGTCCCGAAAGTATCAGTTGCACAAACGGTTTTAATTATATTGACATTGGCTTGATACTTTCAAGACAGACCTCCTATATACAAAAAAAAACTGGGAGAAAAGAAAACTCATCAAAATGTTTTGGAAGCATTTCGGATAACCATTTTTCTTCTTACTTTTCAGGTTTTACCCCCACATTTTCTGCACTGCACATGTGTATCTCTTATTATTTGAGAAAGATGAAAAGGCTATGATGAGAAAAGCTGTCAATGAAACATTTAAGGTTCCAGGTCCTCTTTGACACTTAGCCATACAGACAGAAGTCACTAATCAGCATTAGCCCTGCTCATTATATATAACATGGTTTAACCAGATGCTTTCTAATGTATTAGTATTTTACTTATAAATAACAATGTGTTGCTTTGTCACATATGTATCTCCCCAAGTCTGTGCTAAGGTAGAGACTATACCACATGCACAAGTTTTTTTTGCCATGTTTTACACACTGAGTAGGTCAGACAAACGTGAATTCATTCACAGCTAACCATGCATGCTTACCTAACTGCTCAGAAGCATTACCTTCAGGATCAGATTCTGTGGCTGGCTGCCTCACACCTATCTCTCTCCCCAGCAGCAAGCTCAGTTCTTGACGCAGACCACCTGCCCTCCACGCCATCGGGCCTCCCCTACTGCCCTACCTTGTGCGCAATTCCTGGCTGTGAAGTCAGGCTCTACCCACCTCAATCTGGAAACAGTGCTTCACAGAAAGACTGGACCACATGGCTCACTTCTCACGCCTTCTCATCTCACTGGCTTCTTTTTCTTTTCCAAAATGCTCACCCCTCTCCTTCTTCTCAGGCTTGAAAGGGGGTAAAACCGAACCTGTGTGTGACTCTGTTTCACGTCCTCCTGCCTCAGAGGGACACACACACATGGCACTGCCAGAGACCATGCACACACACACACTCCCTCTCAGGAAGAGACAGATGTGGCCAATGGTGCTCTGCGACAAGGATGCGGCTAGGCTATTCACGATGATGTGAAACATAAAATCAGGCTCACATTTTCTACTGTGGTTATAACCTGGTGCCTCCACCACATGAGAAGGGTCGCCTGGGCCCAAGGCATATAACCTGTGTGGCCTGACCCGGCACCGGGCAGGCGCTGGGCATCAGTGGCTACTCAGCCCATCTCCCAGCTGCCATGCAAAATCATGTAATCCCTCTGCCAGGTGCGGAAAAGGGGTCTGTTTTTTCTGTTGTTTTGTTTTTGCTTTAGTTAACATCATTATATCTCAGTTTTAATTATTTTCCTAATATCTATACAGGCTTGAGTTAATCTACTGTGGGGATCTCCTTAATATACCTTCAGAAATAAAGCCAAATGACTAATATTTCTGGCCATGAAGTCAAAACACTGCACAAATCACCGCAGAAGCAAGTCAAATGAGGCTCTCTCACTCTCGCAAGATATGACTCCCGAATGGGTTTGGCACTTTTTTAAATTTAAAGATATTCCCACTTCATTAACACCATTCTTCACTCTTTACTTCTTTGTTAGCACCAGGGAGAAATTCCGGGCTTTCAAAGATTCAAATGACTTGTATCTAAATCAGACCTGGACACGCTCTGCCCAACATGCCGATTTACATGAAATCTCTTCGAGTTTCTCTGCTCCCATAAAATGCGGATGCCACTGCCCATCAGGCCCAAGTTTGCCTCTGCACAAACAGTCCAAAACAGTTTTCCTGATCTCTTTCAACTTGAAGTGTTGTCAATATATGGATTGTCTTGCTTTCTAATTCAGTGAAAAATCTAGTTTTCCATTAGTCTCTGCCTTTCTAATTTTCGATACAGCTTTACTAAATGTAATTATTAAAGGCAGATTCAAGAAAGCAATTACTGAGCTACTGGTTTGTATCTCTGAAGTCTTAATAAGTGGCAAAAAGTTGTAATTGCACTCAGAGTATTATATATACTTTTCCTATGGGTTAGACACACACACCCCTGAATTTGTATATGGGGAGACATATTTAAACCAGTACATAAAGCATCCTCTCTTAAAATACAAACTTTAACCCCAGTTTAAATGTTATGCAAAGGCAGCACTGGCTGTTGTAAAGAGTAAGAAGAAACATTTCAGAAAAGCCACATGCTGCTCTTTCTCCAGGACTCTGTGACTTGGGTAAACCATTTCACTTCCCTGGATCTCCTTTTCCTCTTCCAGCTGTATATATGGGAGAATGTTAAACTAGATGGCCACCAGGTTAAGTACTCTTTCAGCTCTAAAAGGCTGTTAAATACTTATTCAATACCTAATCTCTGTGAGGCTCAGTTCTACACACACAAGACAGAGTTAAGATATTATACAAATTCAAGTCTACCATTTCCAAGGCTTAAGATGTAGGAAAGAAAACATAATTAATGTCAATGATCTAATTAATAGCATAATATAAAGAAATAAAGAAAAGTGCTATCCCAATAATATAAATTAAATCATTTTTCCAAAATGTCTTAAGGAACAGGTGTGATTATATATATATATGGGGGTGGGGCATAACCTCTTTGACAGCCATCCAAGTTATAGATTTGGCTTTCTATCTATAGGCAAACAGTGGAGCACTCATTATGTGGTCACTTAACATTTGTCTTGGACAAACAATAAATTCTGTGAATGGAGTCATTGTCCCCAAACCAAAATGCTTCTGCAGCATTTAATAGTCATCTAGCAATCACTTACTCATTCTTATCTCAGTGTTGAGATATTATTTGATAACTCATGAGAGGATAAGAGCAGGTTACTGTCATCATTTTACAGATGAGAGGAGAGGATCAAAAGAGGAAATGACTCCAAAAGCCTCACAGCTAATCAGCAAGTGGTCCGTGGTCCAGGATATGATCACGGGCTGACTTTCTGCGAAACTAATCTTTGAATAAGGCCATGGAAACTTCTGTCTCTGTGACTGTTTCACTCTTCAGAAAATATTCAATGTCTTAATGATATCCCTTGGTTTGTCAGTACCACTCAAAAGAGTACCTATTATTTACCTTGAACACCACAATGCTATAGCAATCACTTCTACCTTATATTAATTTAGTTAAAATGTGAAGAGCTTAACTCTTAAATTTCTAGACTTTTGTGCTAATGGGTTTTGGACAGTGTCCTTACATCAAGGCCTAAAAATCATGGCCTAAAAATAAGCATCATCACTACCACCACAATTATCTGAAGGTACATCTGCAAACTCAAAATCACACTATTGTGTTTTTTCCAAACCTTCCTTCATGAAAATCTAAATAAAGCTAAGGGATGGAGGAAACCAGAAACAAAGTAACAAATAAGGAACACACTGTTCCTTTAATTTCAAAATAAAGTTGAAAACCTGTATACTTTTTGTCTACACCAAATCATCCTTATTTGTGAAGGTGCAGTGTGCTCAGTCTGGATGCAGTATTTTAGGCCAGTCACATAACATGAGAAGTCTTTTTAATGGAGAAGCCACCAGGGGTCTTTTCCTGGTCATCTGAAGAGCAAGGAAAGATGTTTCCTTCAGGGGAACACATTAAAATATTGGACTGGTCAAAAAGTTTGTTTAGTTTTACCAGTACAATAGACCTAGTCATGTTTAATTGTCTTTAACTTTATTCAAAATAATTTTGTTAGATTGTATTGTGACAGTTATCATAGCAGCATGAGTTTAAAAAAATCAAAACTGGCAAATTTTTACGCAGCTATTTTAATATTAAAGATGGAAGAAAACATGCAATATATTTGGTATATTATGTTTTATTACTTTGAAAGGTAAAAATGCATCTGGAACACAGAAAAAAGATTTGTGCAGTACATGGAGAAGGTGCGGTTACTGACTGAATGTGTTAAAAGTGGTTTGTGAAGTTTCTTGGTACTGTTGACATTTTGGCCAACTAATTCTTTGCTATGGGGCTGTGCTACGCATTGGGAGATGTTTAGCAGCACCCCTGGCCTCTACCCACTAGAAACCAATAGAAGAAGATAGCCAACATACTCTTATCCAAATCAATGAAGTTATTGGTGAAAATGAAAAAATAAAACCGTGTCTTTCAAGGAAAACATTAAATGGACTTTCAGGCCAACCCAGTATTTGTGTAGCAAATGAATAAAGGGATCATAGTGAAGTTTTGTTGATCCCAATAATAAACTTAAGGCCATCTTAGCAAATTTTCTGTACAGTTCAGGGCTGAGAAACAGAATCAGGACTTAGAGTTTGCCATGCAAGAATAAGGAGCCAACATCCCCACCCAGTAAGTCTAAATGATAGTTCCCAGGCAGCTGTGTGAGGAAGGACTATTATTCAGCCAGTTTCTGGTCAGAGACTGTGTTTTGGGAAAACAGACTACATGCCACTGTTAGGTAAACAGCCTCTTTCTTCAAAGTGAGTCATCAGGGCACAGGTGCTATTAAGCTCATAGAAATAGCTAACAACAGAATTTGACATGTAAAATGTTAAAGATAAAGGCCCCAGGTCTACCATTCAAAGATAAAGTATTTAAAAACTATTCTTCTAAATCCTCACTTGAGGACATTTTTTCATTGCTGAGAGAGAGAGAGAGAGAGAGAGAGAGAGAGAGAGAGGGAAGGAACAGTGGGAAATATTGATGCAAAAGAGAAATGTTGATTGGTTGCTTCCCATACATGTCTGAACCAGGCCAGGGATCAAACCTGAAAGCTAGGTATGTGCCCAGACCAGGAATCAAAACTATAGCCTTTCCGTCACAAGACGACATTCCAAGCAACTGAGCCACACTGGCCAGGGCTAAAGATAATGCATTTTATAAGGAAGCACCATGACAGAGACTCAGAATAAAAACATCTAAAATACATAAGCACAAATAATTATAAACACAAAATCTAAAACAGTCACTTTAAAGAATTAAGAGGCCCTGGGAGAAGAACCTTGGGAGGGGCCTGGGGAAGGCACCAGAAGGAACCAACTCCACAGACCTGGACGCATCAAGCAAAGATCCAGGTCTCCCTGGAAACAAAGTCAGGAACACGGTTCGCTCATGCATTCAAAATGAACAAATCACATGTGTACACAAATGACTAATAAAGAAACAAAATCAAACACAATGGAAGGTGCCATAAGTTTTGTCTTAATTCTGATATTAAGTAGCCATGCGACCTGGCTCTATTTTGTTGACTTAGTCACTACAAAATGTATTGCTCACATCTGTGCATAAAAATGGGCTAGATGCTGGGCATACAGTAAACTAAAAGCACAATCATAGGCTTATAAATGCTCAGAGGGAAAGGACTAGAGAAAGAGCATGAAATATGCCATCACTGAGAAATTGGTGATGAAACTGAGACCTGATGTCTGAGGAGGGTCGAGGATGGAAAGGACCTCGGTCAAAGAAGGTTAATTTAGTGTAAAAGGCAGAGTCACTTGAGGAACAGAGACAGAGAGACTGGAACCCAATAGGGAGGAAGGATCTAGAATTACCACTTAGGTAGGCAGGGGCAAGACCCCACCGGGCCTCTTAATCCACACTAAGGGCTGATTTGCCTTTCCCAAACGAGCAATGAGAAGACAGCCACTCAATGGCTAGAAGCAGGAACTGACCCGAACAGATGATCAGAAATACCTTTCTGTCTCCACATTAATGGATTCTAAAAAGCCTGGCATGAGCCCTGGCTGGTAGCACAGTGGTTAAGGTGCCGGCCTGCGAACCCAAAGGTCACAGGTTCGATTCCCCAGCCTGGGCACATAACCAGGTTGCAAACCAGGTCTCCAGTCAGGTCTGTGGCTGGAGGCAGGTGAAACGCAATCATACATTGATGTCTCTCTCCCTCTCTGCCTCTCTCCCTTCCCCTCTTTCTAAAAAATAATGAAATAAAATCTTAAAAAAAAAAGCCTGGCATGGATGGGGAAGATCAAATTGTAAGTTATTAAAGTCTTCTTCAAAGTTCTATTCCACATCAAAAATGTTATTTCTAATGTTTTCACTTAAACATTTTATGATTATACTGTATCAACTAAAAGTGGATTCAGTTATATATTACAATTAGGCCTTTAGAAGCTTGAAAAGAAAGTGGATAGTTGGCATTTTAAAAATCAGCTTACCAGGACTTTTTAAGAACACTCTCATGAAAGGCTATTTTCCTCTCCTCCTCCATGCAAGACCAACAGAAGGCTGCTCTGCTGGCGAAGAAGACACAGAAAACCACTCAAGTCCGTGGGCCCTGCTCTAAGGATGGAAAGGGGGGAGTGGGGGGGGATGGTCCTCCACCTCACCCCTAATGAGTGAGGCCCTCTACAGGGCAACGAAGGCAGTGCAACTCAGCAGTGTGCAGATGTTCCCAGAGGAAACACCTTGGGGAGTGCTGGTGAGGGAGAGGGCCTTGAGAGGAGAGAGAGGATACCATAAAGGCTGGCCTAAGGAGGCAGGCAAGGGCAGAAGGCATCCACAGGCTCCACCAGTGCTGGACCAAGGGTGAAGTCAGCTGCCCCCTTAAGTCAAATGGAAAAGAAAACGGAAGCAATGTCTACAGGAATACTCGAATCACCACTGAGAGAGGAGAATTTTAAAAGACAAGCAGAACTATGAGTTTTCTATAAAGTATATTGTGGGGGAGAAGTCTGAAGTTGCCAGATGAGCTCTGCAAGCTAGGTAGCTAGGTATCTGATGACAGGCCCACCTAAGGGTGGGCCATGATCTATAGACTCCAGGTTAGTACTCATTGGGATAAAACGCTGTACTTGACTTATGACTGGGATTACATGTTACACTGATCAGCTTTGGCTTGCAGTCAGAATTATGTAATGATTCAGCTGGTGATAAAATTCTGAAGTGCAAGAAGGAAGCAACAACCAAGGATCTGGTTCTTCTCCAGCACATGACTGGGAAAGGGTGACCTGAGTATGTAGGAGCCTAAGTGTCTGTACCTTAATTCACCAACAGTAAGAAGTGCCTGAGGATAGAGAAGGCATTTGAAGGCAGTTTTAGGAAAAGGGGAACAGACTGATAATACCCTAAGCAGAGTTTTCCATTAGCAGCCCTCTCTCCCACCCTCCACTCAGCCTGATTAAAGGGAGAGATGGTTAGGAACCCCTGAATCCATGGAGCCACGTCCTCATACACCAAATTCCTTCTCCTCATTCACTCCTTCTTCAAAGCCTGCCTTCTTGAGGCTGGACCTTGGAGGAGCGGTAGGGATGGCTCTAATTTTGAATCTATTTCCGTATTTTCATAACCTTGGTCCTGAAATAAAAGGGAAAAAACCTCAAGAGTAAATGTAAAAGCAAAAGGAGTGGAGGGGGGAGGTCATGAACAAAGGAGCAGCCTGAGATGTATCAGAAGATCAGTCTAGGGCAGCAGGGGTCTCAAGACATCCAGACAAAAGGCAAAGGTTACCTCAAATCCTAAACATCACCATGATGGGATTAAACTTCTAACGCAACTGTGTTCTACTGGATTTTTTCAATTATGTTTCTCTTTCTCAAAGTAAACTTTATCTCTAGCGATTTTCTTAACTCCCTAGTCTTCTCCCTGTACAGTTGCTACTAACAGTGAAGTAAAGGTTCACTATTTATAGAATAAACTGATATCTTTCTGTCTTGAACCAACAAACTCTCAATCCACTCCAGCCTCAGTGCTGCATCCCTCATTAATGAAAAGCATGCTCCAGAAGGAATTATTTCACTGGGTAGTTTACAAAAGATAACCATACCCATGCACCCATGTAATGTGGTCATCAGAACAGGGTCTGCCCCTGGAAATAAGTCATTCCTTCAGCAAGTATTTATTAAATTATTTGGTGGCTGGGCTCTGAGCTGATATATAGTGAGTGGCAAGAGACAAGGTTTCTTCTCTATGGGACTCAGGAGAGACATAGAGATTAACCAGTTGTAAATACAGGATTAAGACTGAAATAGGAGCGGGAAGGAAATGTAGATGATGCCAAGGTCATGGAGGAACCTAGCTTTGTCTGGGAGGTGAAGGACACCCCAGACAAGTTCGCACTGTGCCCCACTATGATAACACAGACAGGCTAGGCAGCGGTTTTCACAATCTACATATTCCCATGATAATCAGACCCATGGCTTACCTTTAGAGATTGAAAACCTGGGTTCAAATTCCAGCTTTACCACTTACTGTCTACATGTCCTACGGTAAGTTATTTAAAGTTATGGGGCATCAGTTTGGTTAGAGATAGTAATGCTCTCTCTGTGAGGTTCTAAATAAGGTAATATTTATAAAGCACAGAGTACAATGTCTAGTATGTATAGTAAGCACACAACAAATAATAGGTAGCATTATTCTCACATCCTACATGTCCCTGAATTCTAGTGTATTTAAATATATTTAATGACCCCTCATTTAAATATATCTGAATGTCTGTTTCCAGCTTTGGTAATGAAGAATCAGAGTGCTCTCAGAATGTGTGTCTTTATTTTTTATTTTTTTGGAGCATTTATGACATTTTGACAAGTGAAATAAATGCAACTTTTTATAAGTCAGTACTTTGACTAGGTAATATATTTATATAGTTAAAATGAAGATATTAAAAGATATACAGTGAAGTCTTCTTTGAAACCCAAAACACTCTGACCAGGTCACTCACTATGAATAGATCTTTGGCTTTGCTCTGTGCACATCTGAACAGTGCCACGACCTCCCTTCCGCACTAAAGGCAGACATCACACAGTTTCACCTTTTGCTGTTTGGCTTAGCTATCTTCCCATATGAGGATACAGATTGTCTTTTCTTAATTATTGCCACATTATATTCTGTTGCATGGATACTATTATTACAAATGTCTCTTTTGGCTACACCTTTTTCTGAACTGACACAAACCTTTTTTTTTTTTTTTAAAGATTTTATTCATTACCTTCAGAGAGAAGGGCAGGGAGCGAGGAGGAAGGGAGAGAAACATCAATGTATGGTTGGTTGCTTTTCACTTGCCTCCAGCTATGGACCTGGCTGGAGACCTGGTTATGTGCCCTGACTGGGAATCGAACCAGCCACCTTTGGGTTCGCAGGCTGGTGCCAATCCACTGAGCCCCCAGCCAGGGCCCCAAACTTTCTTAATTATAGCTTTAGCAGTGGGTGATGGAGCAAGTGGGTAAAAATGTTTTTTTCCTTTTCCTTAAGTGTTCTTAGTCAGAAACTAACATCAGTTAATTATTTTTGGTATATTTTACATACACCATCTACACAATCAGTATGCTGCAGCTTACAACAATAATTTTTCCCTTAGATTACTTGAAAACATCTGTTCTGCATTTCATACGTATCAGGATCATTTCCCCTCGTGCTTTTACGGGAAAAGTGCCGGCTGCGGCAGCATCCAGCCCCTCACCCCAGGAGATGTCAGCTGTCAACCGAGTCTCTCACAGCGATTTCCCTTCCCTCTCTCCCTTCCCACTCTGGGCGAGCTGTCAAGTTTCTGGCTTCTGATGTGCATTTACATCACCCAATGACATCTGACAGCAGTGAAAGGCCACAGAAAACTGCTTATTGATCAGAGCAAAACTAGTTGACGGAACAGATGAGGTTGTATCACAGAAATGCAGCCACATTCAGGTGATGACATTTTCCTCCCCGTACACAACAGCCTAATGGAATACAACTTCATTATATCATGCCACTTGTTCTTACAGCCCAGACCTAGCGCCTGCCTGTTTGGTCTACGTGGTGATGAGGACAATCTAGCTGTGCTGGTATCAATGTATCACTAACCTGGCTCGGTCATGAACACTTGCAAACTTCACGCGAACCTGTCCTGACAAATGCAGCAAGTGACACTGAGATCTCAATCTTACTAAAATCTAATTGTGCTGTCCTTTGAAAACGAAAAAGAGAATTACCACTTACGGAGCCATAACTGCTCAGTTTGGAACTTTTATAACACTATGTAAAGAAGTTTAAATAGGTACTTCTTTGATGCTGGTGATGTGGTCAGGAACATAAACCAAAAAGTGATAACTTGAGATACACTCAAAATGTACTTACAAATGGGAGGAGTTAGCTATTTCTTAGAACTAAAATACTAGATTAAGGCCCTCTGCATACAAATCGTTCTCTTTAGTTTTCTGTTTAAATTTTTTTCTTTTCTTTTTTTTTTTTTCAATCAGGTAAAATTTATTCTAATGACACATTTGTTTTAACCCAATGTACCCAAAATAGTATTATTTCAACATATCGATGTAAAAGATTATTGATTATATTTTGTACAATTTAAAGTGCATCTTAGACTTACTGTTTTGTTCTCTTTAGTTTTAACAATAACCATTTCAACAACTTCCCATTTCTGTGGCCAGTGCAGACAGAGGACTGTAAAGTTCCACACCACATGTCTGTCCAGGGATCATTAAGCCAGACAGGCCCCAAGTATTTCGCCGCAAACAAGAAAAGGAGAAGGCAGCAAACGGGACAGAGTTACCAGCCCTCCCTGACTCCTAGGGGGAAAAATGCTAAAACTTCATCCTGAAGGTTGTCTGGCTTTTATTTTTGCTCTGTAATCCCTCTCTTGAGGCATCAGCGTTCTCCCACATGGGATGTTCCCAAAGCACTTCACAGCCCGGCCACATCTGCATCCTATCTGCACTTGATGTCTTTTCTTTAAATTGCCTTTACACTTAAAATTTAAGGGGATTTTCGGTCATGAAAAGATACCGTTGTTTCTAAATTCTATTTCTTGCTGAAGGCTCTGAAACCTGCTCTTTTTTCCTGAGAGATCAGAAAAGTCAAGTCAAGTGAAACTTCAGGAAAAATCTGTAGGGGAGTAAGGGGAATGGAATATGATTAAAGATAAGTGAGGAGAATAACCTCCTCTCTTGGGAATGAATATTACTGAAGGCGGAGGCACATGGAAGTAAGCTCCTGTAGCATCAGTGGTCTGCATCTAAACACAAGGATGCAAGCTGGCTGTCAGTGCCACGCCTGTCCCTTCCACTTGCTGTGTGACTCCCGCCAAGTTAGCCAACCTCTGCGCACTGGCACCTTCCTTTCCTCTGTAAAGGGAGACCCTAACAGCATGTAAACCTTCAAGAACAGCTCTGAGGGGTAAATGAGATCATGCACACATGGGAAGTGCTCTGCATGGTATCTAACAGCAAAAAAAAACACAAATAAACGAACAAACAAACAAAAAAAAAACGGTTAATAAATGTTATTACTCATTTCTCCCCATCTCCTTAGGAGAGATGACCTTCAATTTTAAAAATTTAAAAGGATAGTGACTCTAGGCAGAGAATGTATTTTAAAAAGAGAGAGAGAAAGAAATGGAATTGGAGAAAATATCCCATGGATTAATGAAGAAAACATGGAGTCTGAGCAAGAAGGGGTTTTCAGACCCGCCTTGCAGCTTGCTTGATGCCAAAACTTTCCTTTCCCACCTCACTCAGGTCATTTCTTTCTTTCAGGCAAAGGCCATGGCTCTCCTCAGAGTTCCAGTTAACACTGCAGAAGTGCAGTTTCCTGCAGTAAGTGGCTTCTCCCTCAGAGCAGAGGTTCCCTGAAGATGGAGGCGGAGTCTTCCCCAGGGAACCCAGCCCAGCAAACACAGGCTAAAGCTGGTTCAGGTGACCACACATCCTGATTGCTGTCCCCTCCCTGACCCTGTCCTTTCTGAGGGAAATGCCAGTGCCTTGGGGGGTGGGGTAGGTATGTAGGTCTGAACAAGCACTTTTCTCAAGTAGTTTCTGACTTTGTACTTGTTGCATCAGCTTGCATAATGAAGTTAAAAAAAAAAAACAAAAACGGAAAAGCAGAAGACAAGTGTGTTCACTTCAAACATGTTAGATTTTTCAAGAAATACTGTTTTGCCATTTCACAGATCACACCACATAAAATGCTTCAGCTTCATTTTTTTTGTCTTTTGAGATCACTAGGATAAAACCTTTTTCAGTCACCCAGACAACAATGTATGCCTTAGGGCACTTTTAAACTCATGCTTCTTAACCACAAGCCACATGTTATTTCTCAAATCTTTGTTTCACACACTTTGTGTCCCAATCCTAAATGGAAATAAAAATGAACTCAAATCAGATGGTACAGCTGTCCTCAACAATTAATAAGACACACAACTATTGAAATCGAGGGTCCTTAAAACTTTGATTTAGTTTTAAATCCTATCTCTAGAAATCACTTCTCCCTGTATACAGTACATAACCCCTCAGAGACCTAGCCTTTCCTCCAGATACTCAGCAACCCCCAGGTAGCAGAAGCAGCCCAGATCTGACTAATGGTCACCAGTTTGGACCTCTGGAAGGCATCTTTGCCTAACTTCTGTTTCAGTTGCTGAGCCCTAGGTAGAATGATCCCCCTGGCTACTTCCCTATGCGATGGGCAGTGGGACTCTGGAAAGGGCCTCAGAGCTGTCCTCAAGACCTGAAGAAATGAGGTATCACCCTCACCTCACCTCTGACCAATCAGTTCCCAGCAAGTCCCCAAACCCCTAACCTACAATGTCTTGTGATGCTGCCTTACATAACCTGTAACCACGCCATCCCATCCGGGAGTTGGCTTTTTTGGAGCACAAGCTCTGTCTCCAAATTGGCCAATTCAATATTAAACTACTGTTTTCTTTTTTATTCTGCAAACCCTTGTGTTTCTTTGGACCTGTGCACACAGGCAGGTGGATTCAAGGAAAAACAACGGAGTTCTGGTAACACTGTTAACTATATAGTCTTATAAGGTGCACAATGACAGGCAACGGGCAGGAGGAATGATGGAACCCAGAGCCAGCCAAGTGCAGGGGCATAAGTGGAGCCAGGGGGATAAGTGGAACGAGCACTCGCACTCCCCTGCTGCTCCCAGACAGCCTGGGGGGTGGCAGGGATGGGAGGTGGGGGGCTGGTTATCCCAGCACAGTGATCAATGCCTCCAGCTTTTACATTCAAAAGTAGGTCTGTTTGAACGATAAGTCCTATGGTTACCCTAAGAATGCACTGGAGCCCCTCACCCTGTGCAGGTTCTGTGGTCTAGAGCTCTATGTGTTAATGGTTCGTTGTTTTATATGTATTTGTTTTTATATACATGTCTTCCATCTGACGCTTAGCTGTTCCTCTGTCTCGAGGCTTAATGGAGGCCTTGCCACACAGTAGGTACTTAACTGTGGTTGAATGATTATTCCTGAGACATTCACAACTCAAAGGACTTAAGGTACAACTGATGGGACTGAATTTAAGGAGGAAGGCAGTAAATGGTCACGTAAAATTCACTTGAACTTGGCTTCTTTAAGTAATGTCTCTCTATCTGGAAACTGTCACTGCAACTGTGCTACTCTTTCAAATAGGAGCCATGTCGCATTGGAAAGTGAGAGGATATTTCGAGCTCAGGAAATGTGGGCCGATCTCCAAACAGGTGTTCCCAGGCGCAAGCTGTGATACTTGATTACAGATGGATGCAGAGACCCAGGAGTGCCTGTATTTACCAAACCTCCCCGTGAGTAGCTGAGACAGGCCTGCACCTAATCAATACAGTGGAGATCTAGAGTCACAGGCTGCTCCTCGCGGGTGGTGGTGTGTACTAGCAGAACAAACCATCTGTGAGGAACTGACTGTCCCACACACCCACCTCCCAGTCCCCCATCTCCCTGCATTTTCCACTGCTTGCTGAAATCAGATCCTTGCAGAACAATACCAGTAATAACAAAGCAGCCTGGAAATCATGTATGCCTACTTTAGCCATGTTTCGTATCTATACAGCTGGATTCCAGGTTATAAGCATACTCTTGCACTGAAGACATTAAAAACATCTACATTCTGCCCTGGCTGGTAGCACAGTGGGTAAGGTGCCGGCCTGCGAACCCAAAGGTTGCAGGTTCGATTCCCCAGCCAGGGCACATAACCAGGTTGCAAGCCAGGTCTCCAGTCAGATCTGTGGCTGGAGGCAGGTGAAAAGCAACCATACATTGATGTCTCCCTCTCTGCCTCTCTCCCTTCCCCTCTTTCTAAAAATAATGAAATAAAATCTTAAAAAAACAAAAAACAAAAAACATCTACATTCTTACACCCTTACTTAAAATGACTCCTGGGGCCAGCTCCCTCATCAGGCCCCTAGGAGCTGAGGGTGACCTCAGTGGGTAGATGCTAGCCCTGGCTGGTGTGGCTCCGTGGACTAAACACTGTCCTATGAACCAAAGGGCCACTGGTTTGATTCCTGGTCAGGACACAGTGTGAGAGACCAGCTCCCCGGTTGGGGGCATGTGAGGGGCAACCACACATTGATGTTTCTCTCCCTCTTTTTCTGTCCCTTCTCCTCTCTAAAAATAAATAAATACAATCTTTAAAAAAAAAAAAGGCATTCCTCGACTTCAACAACTGATCATTCTCATCGACTATAGCAAGAGAAGCTATGTTAAACTTAACCCACGCCAAACAAAAATTCTTAAGAGCTGCAAAAAAACAAACACAAGGTCTTCTGTCCCTCTTATACTACACTTAACCCTAGGACCAACCAGATACAATCATATACTTAGGTTTTTAATTTTAATATGCACCATATGTATACATCTTTTAATGTACTTACTGGGTGGGACATACTGCATACCTATGAAAGGAAATTTACTCTATGTAGTAAATGGGGTATTTTAGTTAAAAACAGTAATCCACCAAATGGAACATTATTCTAAATGAAGCAAAGTATAAAGTCATCAAAAGCGTAAACATTTAGAAATATATTCTTCTCAACCAGAATAATTATGCTTTAAATTGTAGATGTACGGGGTAGATGAACTATGGTAAACTAAAATTTAAGGATAATTAAGAAACAAAATTCTGCTCTGGCTGGTAGCACAGTGGATAAGGCGCCAGCCTGAGAACCCAAAGGTTGCTGGTTCGATTCCCCAGCCAGGGCACATAACCAGGTTGCAAGCCAGGTGTCCAGCCAGGTCCATAGCTGAAGGCAGGTGAAGGCAACCATACATTGATGTTTCTCTCCCTCTCTGACTTTCTCCTTTCCTCTCTCTCTAAAAATAATAAATAAAATCTTAAAAAAAAAAAGAGAGAAAAACAAAATTCAAGATTAAAGACATGGTCAAAAACTTTCCAGGTTTTAAAACTCCATTCAACCTGGCCTTTTTGTCAACCAACAAAGATAAACTGAATGTTGTGCAGGTGCCCAGTACACAGGATAACTGGATGCACAAAATATGAGTCTGTCCCAAAACTATCAACAAAGCAAATTGTTTTAATTATATTGACATTGGCTTGATCCTTTTGGGACAGACCTAGTAAAATCCAGAGTCAGAGTTCACAGACCAGTTGGGGAGACAGACCTACTCGCTGATCACTGTAATACAATGCAAAAGTGGATACAAAAGACATAAACAGGCATTATGCACATTATGTATGTAGTACTTTAAAGGCGTAGAAGGGACTGAACTCCACCTGGGACAGTGAGGCTATGATTCACAGAGAAACAAGTCTCTGAGCTGGATACCGGGTTCTCCCTTGGGGCAGATGTGGGCCCAGGGAGGCTGAGCATGCTCCTGGGCTAAGGAACAATAGGAAGAAAGATGAGACCCAGGATTGATGCAATACATCTGTGCAAAGTTAACAAACTGATATGAGTTGAAACTCGGCTTAGTATTGGGGAAAGGGAGGTAAAGGGAAGGTATGTAAAGAAAACAAGTTATATTTCAGGAAATTCAAAACTTAGTTAATATGAGCTAGTTCTTTATACTAGCAATACTTTTCCCTTTAAAACATCTAGGCCATTTTCCCTCTCAAAAAGGAACAATACTTACGTTATCCAAGGAATAAAATAATGACTCTTGGGTCTTTGACAGGTAAGATTTTATCTTCCTCCAGTTATGCTTTCTAATACCACACAATACTCATTTCCTTATGGCTGCACAGAACTGAAATTAAAACATGCTCTCTAATGCAGACTTTCCATCGACTCCATGAGAGCTAGAGAAGTTCACTCAAACTACAGTTGCTGCAACCAACACCAGCCCTCCCCTTAGAATACCTGTTGCCTGAACCCTAACAACAGCAAGCGATTTACTACTTCTAGCTCAAAAGTTAGCGCCTCCCGGCCAGGTGGGTTCTAAAGTCAATAGCAGCGCAAAGGGGGAGCAGGCCGGGTCTCCCCAGGTAAGGCAGGTACACCCATGATTCGGGCTGGCAGGGGACGGTGAAAGATAATCCAGCAGGAATGGCAAAGGGCTTTCAAAGCAAGGGAAACAACATTAAGAAGCAGCAGCCCTGAAAAATGGCCAGGAGAGCCCATCACCAATAATGCACACACACTTTAAGCCTCTAGCCATTGTCCCTCACCCACCAAAGATGGGAAACTCTTACAAGATTGTCTGACTTCAAATCCTGGACTCTGATTTGACAACTGCACTATCAATCACATTGAGCTGCCTGCTTAGTAACAAGAAGCCCTGTAGACCCATGGCTTTCAATCCCGGGTGCACATTCATGACCTGCAGAGCAGTTTAAAAATATCAATGTCCAGGCCTCCAACCAGACCAACTAGATCAGAGTCTCTGGGTAGAAAACAGTATAAACAGACACATCTACCCATCATCAAGATTTAACAGATGTTTACATTTTTCCATATTGACTTTGATTTCACTTTTTCTTTTAAGAAGCAAAATGTTATTGATTCAGCTAAACCCATATTTAACCTTGACAGCAACACTTGTCTCCCTTTTCCCAGGCCAGGGAACTCAAAATCTGAGCTCTGCGGGTAAATACACAGCTGGAGTGCTGACTGACCAGCTGGAGCTCTGTTTCCCTGCGGTCAGACCCAGGGCTCACTGCACTCCCACCGCCTACAGGGACTGGGATTTTAATGATCAATTTTAAAATTTACAAACGGCAAGTTGTCTTGAGTAAGCCCCATTGTGTTGAATTGCACATGCATTTTGTCTTGCAGTCAATTTCCCCCTGCCACCAGATAAATAGAATACACCTCCACCTTTATTATGTAAATCAGGACAAATAAGGTCAGAGGTAATTAACACTGATGCTGGAGGGGCACCACACACAGGTAGACTCAGTCACCAGGAAGCTTCTGTAAGCCACTGGGCATGAAAGTAGCATCATCCTTCTTCTGAATGGAGGTAACAGAACACAATCTTCACACAAAAACACAAAGAGTTTTCTGGAGCATTTGTACACAGTCTTGATTTGTATTACTAAACTGAAGAAAGCATTCCATGCTGCTGCTGATCTTAATGTCAAAACTTGTAACTGGACAAGTGAGAATCTTGATATCATGCCCACAAGTAATAAAAGACAAAAAGTCAAATACTTTCACTTATTTGAAGGAGTGAACCCACAGAAAAAGTGTGTCAGATATTTAAACATAATTAAAAATTAAGGCCCACTAATATTATTGGAAACATGATCAGTGAACAGTTTTCTCTTACAGAAAAATTTAGAAATCTTAAGAGTACCCTAATAAATATGTAGAGTATAAAAAAAAAAAAACTTACTAAAAGATCTTCAAGTGGCAAACACTTACGTGCTTGAGGACACAGATGTATTTACTACATCTTGTTAGTAGGTTTTTAAAAATTATATTGTCACAACTAATTATCTGGAATGCAGAAATCCTAACCCTTCCTTGTAGAAAATAGTTTCTAGCAAGGAAAGTGACATACATAAATGTAAAACAATCTAATCTTTCATTTAATATGTTGGCTATACATTGTCTTCTGAGTCTCACAAATTCACCCTAAATAGTTTCAACATGTACTTCAGCGCTCCCGTAAGGTAGTCAAGTACCAGGATCAGAGAGGGGGTGGAAAGAATTCTGTTGTCTTTTCTTAAAATAACCTAAAATGATATCTTTTTAAATAAAAAAAAAAAGGAAGGAGTGAAAATGTTCTTGCTTACTGTTGGGAGAGCTCTTTTAGAAAAAGCTATCGTGATACTTAATTTTGGAAACCTGCTTAATGACATCTTTGATTTCCACTTAATGTACACAGTGACACCTACTGGCATACTGATGAGGCAAAGACGATTGGAAAATTCAAAGCTAGGCAGAGACCTCTGAAATACATACCTTTGTGCATCTCATGTTAAATGATAGCTAAGTACAATATTCTAAAATGCTATATTGATCTAGTAATAGAAATAAGCTAGAGAAAAGCCCACATTCCTGCTTTTCAGTTGTAAGTTAAACACCGTGAGACCAACAACCACAAAGGATTTCAAAACCTTTACCTAAGCATTTATTTCACATTTTCCGAAAACCATAAGCATGTATTTTTGGTGGTTGGAGTTAAATCTCAGACCTCACTAAAGTCATATAACTTCAGGTTGAGGGCAGTCACATAATGTGATAATTTTTTTAAATCATAAAAACTTTAAAAATATAGTAGCTGGGAGGAGTTAGCTACTTTTATAAACAAGCTGTGACCAATTATAAATCCATTGTGGCCTATCACAGAAACAAGGCAAGACTTATTAAACGGTTTTTCTCTTTTTTTCTGACTGTATATATGTTATTGTTGTATTCAGCCATGGGGAGAAAAGTAAACAGTAGATGAAGCAGGTGGAAATAATATGAGCAAGTGAGTGGAACGTCAGAAATCTGGTAAACTACAGGTGATCTAACTTCAACATGGAAATAGAAGGGCTGGGGCAGAATGGGCAGCCTCTGAGATTGGAGAGGCAATGGCTGCCATGGAGGCCACCAAGGTGCCACAGCTGGCCCCGCCTTGGCCGGCAGCTCCGAAATCCGCCCAGTCAGGTGGAACCAGGCAGAAAGCCACACGCAGGTGCGTGGTTACACTCTGTTTGTGAAGTCAACTTACTGACAGAATCTAATTACTTTAAGAAGAGGCTACACATCTCACATGCCAAATCCTCCTGACTAGGATGGCCACCCTGCACTGCTAAGGCTTCCGAGGCTGAGTCAGCAGAAAAGAAGGCTGGGATCAATTAGCCGTGCTGGCCATGAACGTGGAGGAGGAGACCGGCAACCTCATCAACCCAAGGCTATAAAATAGACCAACAATTCTACCTCATACCCTGACTTATTTCTATCTTGCTGAATTTTCTCCTTATGTATTTGGTTTTCCCCTTTGTTTCCAAGTGAGATTTACTTTAAAGACAGTCCTCTCTTGGCTCCGATAGGAAGGGAGGTTTTCCTTGGCTAGCGGGAGAGACTGGGAGGGTGGCAGGGACAGCTGCTGAGGCAGGACACACAGACCTGGAGAGGGGGTGGCCAGTGGGGCTCACGGAACAACCATGCAGAGGTCTCCTCTGGCAGGGGTGACAGGTGACCCCCCGGCTAACTCAAAGAACACAGCTCAGACGGGGCTCTGGGTCAAGTCACCGGGACTCAAAGGTGCCAACTCCCTTGGCTCAAGCTGCGTGATATGACATGGAGGGAATTATCTCAGGGGGGCTGGCTCCTAAATCTGACCGGCAATGAACTCACCACCAGTAAATTACTTGCCCTTTAAACTGGGCTGGGCTAGGATGTATTCCTTTAGGGATGAGGTGTTAAAATTTAGATGTGTTTTGCCTATAATTAATGAAAATGGGGTAAGTTAATTATGAGTAAGTTCATGGCTAAACCTATTCCCTTGGGGTTTTTTTTACTGTCTCCTTTATACTTTTCTGTCTTACAACTTTTTTTTATTACAAATGCATATTAAAAAATGTTCAAGTAACATGTATATATAATGACACATGAAATGCATAGACAAGTCGCTATAAACTAAAGCAACACTTCCCTGATCCAACCCACAGGCAACCTCTTTTAAAGGTTTCTATTTTAGGTCTTCTGGTAGTTACCTCCAGAATTGGATTAATATGCATATTCTTTTACTTCTTGATTCATCAACCTTAAAAAAAGTTTAATAATCCCTGTATGAAATATGAGAATTTAGATTATATTACTTCCCACTTTGCTTAGCCTTCTCAAATAGTTTAGTTTAAGTTCCTCCACTGTTTATTTTTGTAACTTTAACCCTTAGCTCTTCTAAACAATCCCTGAACCTTTTTCATTTCCTTTCCTACTATCTATCAGATGCTCTTTACTTTCATACTGTCAAAAGTCCCTAACATTTATACTGTTTGACACCACCAGCAAGTTTTTACTTGCCCACAAATTGATTCTAAAAGCTGAAAAGTAAGTATTTGTGAGGAAGGATCCCCCCTAAAAAAAACATGGATTTATCTTCTGGAGGGCAGGCCCCTTACAGCGCAGTCTTCCCCCACAAGCTGAGTGTTCTAGGACCCCATCTGTATCAGTGTACCAGCTGGTGTTGATGTGAGAGGTGGTGTTTGGCCATTTCATGATAGGTGATTTATGAGTGCATGACCCCTGTGCTCCACCCTCCCTATTTACCCCATCTCACCCCAAGCAACACTTTTTCTTTCTCTGAATGAAAAGTCTTCAAAGGGAAATGTTTTGCTGATGTGGAAGAGGTAGAATAAAAGACGGCAGAAGGACTAACAGGCAACAAAACTGACGAGTTCAAAAACGTTTCGAGTAGTGAGAAAATGTCTCAATAGGATTTGGGAGGTGACTGAAGTTTAAACATGTAAGAATAAACACATAATTTTTTATAAATAAATTCCATTTACTTTGGGTACCCCTTTGTATATTATTTTGAAACAATATCTATGCAAAGCAAAGAAGCATGCTAGCATTATTCACAATTATAGAACCATTAAAAATTAAGTACCATATAAGCAAGATACTAATATGAAAGTAATTATGGGAAAACAAGTAGAGGAAAACATGAATATGTGAGGAAACAAAGTATCACCATTTCTTACACAATTATTAAAATTACATAATTTCTAAGCTTTTCATACATTTCACTTTTGCCTAATTAAAGTAAAATGTAAGCTATCCTTGAAACAAGTTAAAAGATTTACAAAACTGTCATTCAGATATAGGGAGTTTTTATTTAAAACTTTCTCTGAAAATGAGTATCTATGGGGTTTGGAGGGCTGACCACTGCTGAATGAATCTCAAGGTGGGAATAGGCTACGGGGCAAGTGCAAGGGTGAGATAAACATATACAATGAAGAGGGAGAACTCAGAAGACAGGCCAAATACTGCTTTTCAAGTCAGCTGGAAAACTGTAATGAAGGAATCCATGTGCTCAATTTCTAAATTCCCCGAGTCAATATGTATTTAGTCCAGGTGTAACCACAAACCACAAACCAAAACAGTAATCATCAAGTATGGACATGCACTGCACATAATTTGCAATGAATGCCAACATACACAGAATAGGTTCCTACATCTATTGAAGACATTAAATATTCTGTAATATGACACCGTAAGTACATGGAACTAAAAAAGAATTTTGATGTTCTATGCATTAAAATTGTGATTCTAAAGACAGTATTTCAAAATCAAACAAATTCTCTGAAAACGATGGTTACTAGTCCTCCCAAAATCATGAATAGGTTATAAAAACATGTTTGTTTTTATTATATAGGAATAAAAATTAGAGAAATAAATAAACCAGACTTACTATTTTGGGTACGTAGTACCAGTAAGGGAAAAAAATTCTCTAACTATATTTTACCTTTTAAAAACCATGTTAGGGCCCTGGCTGGTAGCACAGTGGATAAGGCACTGGCCTGCGAATCCAAAGGTCACAGGTTCGAATCCCCAGCCAGGGCACAGAACCAGGTTGCAAACCAGGTCTCCAGTCAGGTCTGTGGCTGGAGGCAGGTGAAAAAGGCAACCATACATTGATGTCTCTCTCCCTCTCTGTCTCTCTCCCTTCCCCTCTTTCTAAAAATAATGAATTAAAATATTTTTAAATTACTTAATTAATTAATATCATGTTAATGCCAAAGGTTAAAGATAAAGAGAGAATCTTAAAAACTGCAAGAGACGAGAGTTACCTATAAGATTATCAGCTGATTTCTCAAAAGAAACGTTGCAGGCAAAGGGACTGGCAAGAAGGATTCAAAATGATGAAAAGCAAGGACCTGCAACCAAAGTTACTCTATCCAACAAAGCTATAAATTCAGAATGAAAGGGCAGATAAAGTACTTCCCAGACAAGGTAAAGCTAAAGGAGTTCATGATCACTAAGCTATTATTATGTGAAATGTTAAAGGGACTTATTTAAGAAAAAGAAGATCAAAATCATGAGCATTCAAATGACAACACACAACTATCAACTGAATCTAAAAAATAAAAATAAGAACAAAAACTAAGCACACAACCAAAACAGGAACAAAATCTTAAGTATGGGGATCATTTGGAGGGTTATCAGTTGGAAGGGGGAAAGGAGAAATGGGGAAATGGTGCAGGGATCAAGAAGCATAATTGGAAGGTACAAAATAGACAGGGGGGCATTAAGAATAGTAAAGGAAAGGGAAAAGCCAAAGAACATACAGGCAAAACCCATGGACATGGACTAAGGTGGAATGGAACTGCTGGAGGGAAGGGGGATATTGGGTGGAGGGGTGCAAAGGGGAAAAAAACTGGGAAAACTATAACAACATAATCAATAAAATATACTTTTAAAAAAAGTCCTAGGCCCTGGCTGGTGGCACAGTGAATAAGGTGCCAGCCTGTGAACCCAAATGTTGCTGGTTCAATTCCCATCCAGGGCACATAACCAGGTTGCAAGCCAGGTCTCCAGCCACATCCATAGCTGGAAGCAGGTAAAAGGCAACCACACACTGATGTCTCTATTCCTTCCTTTCTCTCTAAAAATAATAAATAAAATCTTTAAAAAAAATAAAATAAATTAAAAAATTTTAAGTCCTGTTAAAGTGAAATGATTTCATTAAACCTAGCACTTGTAAGTCAATATGTTAATCATTAAGTTATTGAAGCATATTTACCCTCACTTAACAGATTTCTTTTTATTTCTATTTGGAAACTAGACTACAGCATAACATGTACTCCCATGTATGTTTCTTCCTGTTTCTATAAGAATGCACATTCAGATCCTACAGATTTCTGAGAACATCTAGGTTAAATTAAACTACTAGGTATTGAATCACTTCTCTTCTTAGCCCATTTCTGAAAACTTCCCTCCACTAGACCCTAAGCATTTCAAAGGGAGAAAGTACACCTTATTCTTCACTGTATCACCATGCAGTCTAAGACAAAAACTTGTCCATAGAAGTTGCTCATTAAAATTTGGCTGCAAAAGTACTCTTTGTAAGAGCAAAATACCAACAACTATTCAAATGTCCAACCACTGGAGACAAGTTGTATAAACTGGTATAGATGTGCTATGTAACTATTACAAATGAGGAGGATGCTTAGGAACTCATATGGAGCATTCTTCAGGACACGGATGTCAAACTCATCTTCACCGGGGGCCACATCAGCCTTGAGGTTGCCTTCAAAGGGTGAAATGTAATTAGGATTGTATAAACGTAACAACTCCTTAACAGTTAAGCAAGCCAGGTAGAAAAAAGGTGCCGGGCCAGATAAAACAAGGTGAAGGGCCAATTCGGCCTGTGGGCCTTGTATTTGTCACTCATGCTCTAGGATATATATGGGAAAAAAATGTATTAAGAATAAAAGATTATGTACAGTATGATATTATTTGTTATGAAAGGAAAAATAAGAAATAGAAATATAAGAAGTTATGGTGCTATATTAGGAATAACTAGGTGTGTGTGTACAAAACAGAAACACTGTAAGAATAAACCTGAATCTAATAAAAGGTAACCTATAGATACAAGCATGAGATGCAAGGGTGGCAGGACTTTTCCAAAAGTACATTTTTGAATAGTTTTGGACCAATAAAATGTTCTACATTCATAAAATGATAAAAATAAACCAATAAATTGAAAATAAAGAACCTAAATTTAGGTTAAATTTCTTACATAATAATACAGAGTAAATAATTCAAGTAACTTTTGAAAATAACGCCAAAGCTCCAGAAATGTAATGGGACATATTTTAAGGTAAAAAAGATGTCATAAAAGTCTTAAATTTTATTTAGTAGGTTCACTGTTAGGAAAAATTTGGTCTTGAAATGCTGAAAATTTTATCTATAAATAGAAAAAGTGATAATGAAATGCAGTTATAATTTAAAAAATACACACACACATGCCCTGGTCTGTCCAGAAGGTATCCAGCCATGTACTATGAAAATTAGGGACATTTATTGAAGAAGATACAAGATATAAGAAACACTGTACATAGGACAATACCTTTAGTCTGCAAATCAAGTCTAAGCAATCACTATGAAACTTTAACATCTCCTTGTCTCTTCCTTACAACCATCTGTACTCCTGACGCTAATCTCATCCGAGTCCTCCAGCACACACCCAGTTGCATTTCAGCATCTTTGCTCTTACTTTTCCCAAACCCAGAATCCTCCACACCTCCGTCTTTATCTCAAATCCAAAGATTCCTTAACTTCCTACTCATCCATGAAGGTCAGAACCCAGAGGAAAGGAGCGACTGCTTGGTACAGAGTTTATCTGTGGGCTTTTCTTCCCACCCTGAGTTCCTAGAAATGACATTAGAGATATATTTTAAAACAACAAATCTATGTCCACACCAGAAAACAGGAATGGGTACTATGAGGAGACCTAAAACTGTCCCCTATAATTAGACACTGTAAAGGACTGAAGCAGAATCCTACAGTTCCCAGAGTGTGCACAAAACAGGCTGATGCAGAAGGTGGGAGAGGAGGCAGGGATGCCGAGGGGCCTCACCATGGACACCTGGGGCCAGTCTGGGAGCAACAGGCCTGTTCCAGACCAAACATGGAATAAGCTTGGGAAGCAGCGAGGCAGGTGGGAAGAGAGCAGCACCCAAGGAAAACGGGGGAGCCTTCCAATACAGAGGGCAGGTTACGGACACACCCCAATCTGACCCTACAAACCCAGCCCCACTTCTCCCTGGTGATCCTCACAAAGGAAGGGAGCCCCTCCCGCTACTCAAGCCCAGCCCTTCACTTGAGCTGTTGACTTCTAAACTGCTTATACTAATCTCATTTCAAATATATATGTAAGTCCTTTTCCACAAAAGCATGCCTCTGAAATGGCCAACAGTCTTTCATTAAAAAAGAATTTTTTTAATCCTCACCAGAGAAAATGCTGGTTGATTTTTTAGAGCGTGAAGAAGGGAAAGAAACACTGATGTGAGAAACAGATGCGTTTCCTCCTGTAAATGCCAGGACCAGGATGGAACCTGCAACCTTTTGGTGGACCAGGTGGCATTTCAACCAAATGAGCCACCAGGTCAGGGCAGATTCTTAAGATTATGTGCTAACCTGGTATAACTGTCAAAGGTAAGTGTTGATACAATGCATTTTTCTAAGAAGCCAGGTATAAGTCTTTTGCTACCATCAGAGAAGCTCCTACCCCTACTAAAACATGGAAGATGCTTCTCACTCTTGGTAACCTCATAGCTTTGGTAACCTCATAGCTCCACCCACTCCTTGATACCAGTTATTCAATCTCCCATCCCCCTTCTCCTGGCCAGAATGGTTTATATTGTTGTTGTTGTTGTTTTAAGATTTTATTTATTATTTCCAGAGAAAGAGGAAGGAGAGAGGCAGAGAGGGAGAGAAACATCAACGTATGGTTGCCTTTCACCTGCCTCCAACCATGGACCTGGTTGGAGACCTGGCTTGCAACCTGGTTACGTGCCCTGGCTGGGAAATCGAACCAGTGACCTTTGGGTTCCAAGGCCGGTGCCTTATCCACTGTGCTACCAACCAGGGCCCCAGAATGTTCTTTTAATTATCACCTGACTCACTTTTCAGTCTCTATTTCTTATTTTCTGATATTAAAGTTTAAAGTGAGTCAACTTAGGTTGGGGCTGTAATTACTGAGCAGACTTTATTGAGAAAAATAGTATTTTGTCAGATAAAGAAACAACTGAAGCTAATTCAACAGAGCAATAGGTAGGGAAAATCTAGAATTCATGTCAGACCAACATATTTCTATAGGAGCCCAAAGAAAAGTTAGAAAGTGTGTTTCATATACTAGCCTTCCAAATTCTAATTTCATAAAAAATGGATATTATATATTCAGTTAAATAAATCAAAGTGTTCCTTAATACTGATGCTAAATCTGCTTCCTTACAGAACCAATGAGCAAATATATATCAATCCATCTAAGCAAAGTTCTAACATAAGAATCAATGATGTGACAAATTTGAGTAATACATTTCTGACAGTTTTGAAAGCTTATTGGATACATTAACACTTTAATGTAATGCACAAACATTAATAGAAATTCATAGTTATGGCAGAAGCTAACCATCACTAAAGAAAACAATTAATCAAGTTGGTTTAAAATTTGAAAAGGAAAAAATTTAATGGTAGTATTCAGACAGGCCATTTATTCATTTCAGGACACATCAATAGATTCAACTAGATACTAGCTATATGTAACAAATACAGAAAAATGCTAATATTAATAACTTAAGATAAAAGGAAGAACTTAAATGTACAGAAATACTTAAGAGAACAGTTTCAGCATCGATAGATCATTTGGAGTTGTGATTTGGAGTAAGTGATTTTCTGCTTTTCTTGGGGTCACAGATTTGCAAATCTGGAGATCTCCATGGAAACAGAGGCACACATGCAAGATTTACATGCAATTTCAAGATTAAGAACCCATGCAACTTCTGGAACATCAAGCTAGTTAGCTGGTTAACAAACTCCAGCAACCAAGTTGATTCCTCTTCTTGGCCTTTGCTCTCTCTTGCTCTTACTCCATTCTCCTTTGGCTGCTTCCCTCCCCCTTGTTCTATTCTACCCCCATCCTATACCCTGTCCCTCTGCTCAGTCTCCCCAATTCCTCTCCCACTCTTACTGCTCCCAATATACCCTCCCACACCCACTGCTGTCAGTAATCCAGATACAGAAATAAATTGTACATTTAAGTGGCTTAACTCAAATTTTACGTTCTTATTCATAATTGTAAAAGCCAGTGAACTGTAAACTTCCCATTTACAGAGAGAGACTGAGAGATTGATTGTGAGGGGGAATAAAAGACAGAGAAAGGGAGAGAATAATACTGTTTTCTAAGGGGGAAAATGTGGTTTTATATCTGGCTGCTCATGTTTGTCTCTATCTTTTTCCCTATAGGTTCATACTAAGAAAAAGTGCCTGCAACCCTGCCTATGACCATCAGAAAGTTTGGGGGACACAGAGAGAGCCTGGAGCACCTGCAGCAGGACCAGGACACAGGACATAGAGACTAGTGCAGGAGCTTCTCCTGCGGTGGGCCATGGTCAGGAGGCCAGAAGCCAAGGGGAAGGCCCTGGAGCCAGAGTCTGGTCCCCACTGAACTGGCACCCCGCTCACCCCCCAGGCATCAGGGTGCACTTTATACATCTCTCTGGGCAGCCAGCATCGTCCACAGCTCTGTCACACATTCGAAATCAGGATGGAGATGCTGTGGGACAAAGGTCGACAATATCCGCGGTTGTGTGGGAAGAACACTAACTGCAGACCCAGGCAGCTGCAGTTCATCTACAGAATTCCCAATCCTGCACCTTGAAAATTATTTTCAGCAAATTATTTCACAATGAGATAAATTTTAAGGTTCTTACCCCCTCTATGCCAGGCACTGTACATACGGAAACACAGGTAGAGATATCCATGTCTATGTGTTCATAATTGTACGTAATCCTCACAATAGCGTATGATATAGCTATATCACCTCCCTTCTCTACAAGAGGAATCTGAGGCTTGAGCACGTTGACTGAACTGCTGCTCAAAGTCAAACACACACCGAATCAGGAAAATGGACTTGAAACCCAGATGTCTTTGACTCTGAAGACTGTGCTCTAAGCCTGAGGTTCTGTTTCTCACAAACTTTAATGAGCATGCAGGACATTTGGGGCTTTTGTGAGAATGCTGACTGAATCCAGTAGGTCTCGGCTGGGATGGGGAAGAGGGGCTGAGAGTCTGAATTTGTAACAAGCTCTTACCACTGTCCATCCAGAGAGCACATTTTGAGTAGCAAGGGACTAAGTAAACTACCACATGCAACTGATCCCATACTTACAGCTCTGACTTCTAAAAGTTGAGACTGCTGCCAGCAATCCATTTCTAAAGAGGTAACTAGTTTAAAGGAAAAAATAAACAATACGTTTAAAAGCTATTAAACCGTGCAGGGAATTTACTTTTCTTAATTCAGAAAATACACTATAACCTCAAACCAAGGTTTAATGAAATAAAATGAATCTGCAGTTTTTCTGCACACACCCCCTGTTGTCTTCCGCCAGAGGAGTCTCTCCCGTGTCCTATGCCCAAACCAGATGCATCCTGTGTTTCCACAAGGAAACCATCAGAGTCTATTAAAATTACTGCACACTGATAGCTGCAGGGACATGACAAATCGCAGGCCAAGAGTCAGATACCACAGGATGCGTTTCAGGGCTTTGGGGGCAGGCCCATTTGCAACCAAATGATATTGTGTGTGGCTGGCATGGTTGGTGCATGACAAACTGATGCAATTTCAGCAATGTCTGCCGGCCAGGGGAGATTTCTCTGATGCTGCTGGTGGTTGGTTTACGGAATTGTGCAGAGTTCCCAGATTTGAATCACTTGGGGCTTGAAAGGGCTTCACTTGACAAGCTACAAATAATTACACTCTACTCTTTCCATTGTACTCTATTATTTTACCCCCCTTATCTCCAGGGTTTGAGCTTTTGTGAACAAACAAGGTCGGCTTCTACTTTGACCACAACACAACAAAACATTGTTCTTTTCTGATATGATAAATAAAACAAGGCCCTGCAGGCTGAACATTTTTATCAGGCCCATTTTCCACCCTTCTAGGCAAAAGTCAACTTTGGGCTCCGTCACAAGGGTGAGATGGACGTGAGTGGGCAGGTGCCTGCACCCTCCCTTAGGGAGGTGCTCCAGTCCTCTGGATAGTGTAAAAGCTCATTTGGAACATGGACACTGACTGACAGATAAAGGGCACATGCACAGTAGCTTTTACAAGGTTTCTATTTCCCGTGTTCCCAACCCCATCCTAATGGCCACTCCATTCAGAGTGTCTTAATGACACGTTTTTCCAACCTGAAGCGCAATTAGAACCAGAGAAATATCAGAAATAAAACTATGCTCTTCTATTTGTGAAAGATTTTAAGGAATATATCACCCACTGTAAGGTGTTTCCTAAGAAATATATATTAATTACCACTCCATATATATATTTTTCTTTTTTTAATTTTATTGTTGTTGTATTACATCCATCCCCTTTTTGCTCCCCTCTGTCCCCCTCCCCACCCACCCATTCCCCTTAAAGTCAATCTCACCTGTTGCCCATGTCCATGGTTCCTTTATACTAGGTTCTTATCTAAACTGCTCCCCTTCCTTGCCTCTTCCTCCCCCCTCCCCCAAATCCCCTTCCCCTTGACCACCGAAGGCCTATTCACTGTATTCATAATTTGGTTCTGTTTTGCTTGTTGTTAGACCTATATTTTAATTTAGTAAATGTGATACTTTATGTTTTCATATTTTCCCAAAGTAAAAAAGACTTGAAGGAGGCAAATATTTTTTTGTTTAAACTCCAGCTTCTAATAACATTTTATAAAGTTCTAGTCTCTAAAAAAATTTAAAAAAAACTATAACGATGATTAACATGAATTCAAAGTAATCAATTCTTCTTTCAACATTTATTTGTTAAGCCTTAAGTGTGGATCAGCCCTCCATGTTTATTTTTGCAACAACTCTATGATGTAAACATAGAATTTCATATCATAAAATTTATGATCACCATCCCCATTTTTAGAGATCAGGAAACTGGAGCTCAGAAAGGTAACTTGTCCAGTAGCTCACAACTAGTAAGTGGAAATGGGCCCAGACAGTGACTCAAGTCCCCTCCAATGTTGTTTCCTAGCCCCATGGCTTCATCTGCTTAAGGCCAGGTTGACCACAAACACAATGCACTTCTTCTAAGCTAAAACCAAACCCACAGAGAGTGCTCATGTTGACAGTGTAGACAAACAATAGTGACATTAAATTCTCAACCATAGCTAAAAATGCTAGACCCTGCAATTGTATTGCCCTAAAATGAATACCTTTATTCCTTCTTCACTACAGCTTTTACTGTAAACTGTACCTCCCTTTCCTCTCAGTGTACCTTGTCCAATACTGTACCACTCATCGCTTGCCTCTATTGGCATTTGAAAGGTGGCTAGGCTGAGTGGAGGTATGTTCTGTAAAAACCACACCAGCTTCCAAAGAATTACAACAGAAAACAACATAAAATACCTCAACAATTTTCCATTGTTGACAGTTGAAATAGTATCTTGGATTGTATTATAGTCCATTTCATCTGTTTCTTTTTACTTTTTAAAACAAGGCCACTAGATAATTTTAAACCCTTATGCAGCTCGCATCATCATATTTCTGTGGGGGTGATGCAGTTCTAAATGTGTCCGTTGATCCCAGACTTTTTGTGGCTGGATCATCAGCCCAAGTCTGTAAGCTGACAGCAGGAGCAACTCCAAGAACAGCAGCTGGCCTCCCCAGAAGCTTCATTTCCTTACGCGTGCTCCTTGCAAACCCTCAGGCTCTCATGCTGTAGCTTTCCCCACTGACCTTGCAATACTCACTGTCTGTGCTCTGATTTAGAAAAAGCCTTGACGTGACCCTGCTTTCCGTTCTCCTATGATCTCTCCCTTCTTTCACAGTCAAAGGTACTGGCTGAACCCACGATCACTTTTCCTCACTCTGTCCAATTTCCTTAATTCACTACAGCCCCCTCCCCCAAACCACTCCTCCAAGGCTCTCATCACCTCCACAGGCTCCTTCTCCACCATTCCAATCCCTCCGCCCTCCATAGGATACCGCTGGGCCCCTACCCACATAGCGGGCCTTGCCTACCCACATGCTTCAACTAAAGTGAACACCAACCAGGTACTCAGGAATAAAGGACAGATTTATCAAGTTCTGTGATCAAAAAAGGAAGCAATACCAGCCTCCCTACCCCTTTCTCCCACCCTGATCCCAAGAAGGATGCTCTCTTATTAGCTAGGAATTCCCTTTCTCCAGGCAGAGAAGGTGGCTCATTGCAGCTGGCTGTTCATGGGTCCTCCCTGGTCAGCCATCACACACACTGCTTGCTGTACCACCCCCTCTCCTGGATTTTCCTGTACAGGAAAAGCCAGAAACAGATAGAGTCCCCAGCGTCATCTGAACAGGGTGGACCTCCAGCCACAGGTGGCAGCCAGCTTTCAGAGCGCAACCTCTGGGCTTCCATGAGAAACCATCATTCCTTGGCTTACCAGCTTTAAGAGAAGGGAGCAAGAAAACTCTAAGGCAAGTGAAAATCTCACCTCTGGCTACCAGGAGGAAGTGAAACTACAGCTGGTTTGGGAAGGGAAAACACAACCTAACCACCTTTGAGTGAGGGAGCCGCACAGGCTTCCTACAGGCTGGAGAACGGGAGACTCAGAGGTATAAGAACCCCAATTCTCCAGCTACAGTGGATGGGGGAGAAGTTCAAGCGTGAACGGCAGGAAGTACCAAGTGGAGAGGTAAGTAAAGATTGAGATAGCAGGCGCTAAGTTATTGTTTTTGTCTTTTGGTTTTTGTTTTTTTTTTTTTTTTTTTTTAATTTTATTATTTTTGAGAAAGGGAAGGGAGAGAGGCAGAAAGGGAGAGAAGTATCAGTGTATCAGTGCCTTTCACCTGCCTCCAGCTATGGATCTGGCTGGAGACCTGGCTTGCAACCTGGTTATGTGCCCTGGCTGGGAATCGAACCAGCGACCTTTGGGTTCGCAGTCTGGTGCCTATCCACTGAGCCACCAGCCAGGGCAGTTTTAGTGTTTTATTCAACCTTTTCTTATAGCTGCCAACTCCAGACAATTTCTAAAGCCCACTGACATTCTGTTCAGGATCTCTTGTGTCCGTCATATGCCACTGTGCAGTACAGACCTTCATCCTGGTCATTTCTCCATCCCCTTAGGCTAACCTGGGTCATAGCAACAATCCCATAGATGATTCCAACCAACACCTAGCGAAACTCTCTATATATACCAAACTAAGTTCAATTTGTCAATTCAAGTCAAAAGTCAAAAGTCGTGTTCAATTTAAGTCAAACACGACTTCCCCATTTTCATGTCACTTTGCAGTTCAGAAACACACTCTGCTGATCTATTGATTTTTTAAAAGTATATTTTGTTGACTGTGCTGTTACAGTTGTCCCAATTTATTTTCCCTTCACCTCCTTCTGCCCAGTATTAGCCCTTTTCCCTCCAGCAATCCCATCCCTTTTAGTTCAAGTCCATGGGCCATGCATGTAAGTGCTTAGGATTCACCCTTTGCTATACTATTCTTAACATCCTCCAGTCTATTTTGTACCTGCCAATTTTATTATTATTTTTTAAAGATTTTATTTATTATTCTTAGAGAGAAGGGAAGGGAGACAGGTAGAGAGGGAGAGAGACATCAATGTATGGTTGCCTTTCACTTGCCTCCAGGTACAAAGCTGGCTGGACACCTGGCTTGCAACCTGGTTATGTGCTCTGGCAGGGGAATCGAACCAGGAACCTTTGGGTTCACAGGCCAGTGCCTTATGCACTGTGCCACCAGCTAGGACCCCCAATTATGCTTCTTAATCCCTGCACCATTTCTCCCATTCTCTGCTGACAGCCCTCCAAATGATCTCCATACCTATGACTCTGTTCTTGTTCTGGTTGTTTGCTTAGTTTGTTTTTGTTTTTATATTTTTAGTCCTGTTGTTGACAGTTGTGAGTTGCAGTGTGACTCCAAAAGACTCACGGCCCCTGGGCAGGCGGCGCTGAACAGCAGAGAGGGCAAAACAAGTGCTTCCCATGTCCCGAAATAAAGAGAACCTACCATTATCTTCTTGCTTTTCAGGTCTAGGAAATGATGGCAATTTTTTTTTTTAGTACATTCTTTACCCTGTACTATGTGCTTTTCATTGATTCTCTCAATTACGTTTTTATCTTCACAACTCTCGGTGCAAGCATTCTCCCACCTTGGCGTGAGGAGGCCGGTCCAGGCAAGAACCCAGGTGTGGCGCACCTTCCAGTCCGGTGCTTTCCGCTCGGCTGCAGTCCCTGGCAGTCCCTCTAGGCTTGCATCTGCCTCACACAAACAATGGCCAGTCTTCAGAAGGGCATATTTGCCTGGGCAATCAGTAAGTAGGTCTTACTTACAAAAATAACGTCTTAATACGGGGGCTCTTTGGAGCTCAGGGTCATCTTTTTTTGCGGTACTGCATTTTCACTTGTTAAAACTATGAAGTCTGTCCCAAAAGTATCAAGCCAGTGTCAATATCATTAAAACAGTGTGCCCAGCTGATACTTTTGGAACAGACCTCATACATCATGAATCTGTTTGGACAGTGTGTGTCAACTAGACACAAGAAACAACTCTATACAGTTCATAGATAAAACAAACACAGATCGAATTCTAGTTCAAGTTCATGAACCCCAAATCCCTTTGCTGTAGTGGAAAGTCTATCGAATGTTTACTTGAAAGGTATGATTAATATTGTTTTTATTTTGTGTTGGTGGAAAGTGAAGGAATGACAGAGAAAGTCCTAGTAACAGCTGTACTCAAATCAGAAATCCTACAAAAGCCCAACTCAGGGAGCTCTCTACATAAATCCAGCACAAAGATTTAATTTTTTGAAACAAATGCCAACACTAACCACACAGACCCAACTATATGTTAGTTAAGGGCTTTGCACCTATTATTCCGTTTGTTTAAAACAATTCCTATTGGTTATGAAACAGTTACTATTCTCCCCTTTTAAGGGAGCCAAGGCTCAGAGCATTTAAGTCACTAGACCATGAAGCATGTGGTTAGGAAGTAACCACATACCATCAGCTCCAAAGTCCACTCTTCTACCGTGTTGTTACTTCCTTTCTCAAAGAACATCCTCCCAAAGAGGTCAGAGTGACAAGATAAACATAACCCTAGCTTCTGACTGATCCATAAAACAAAGATCAGTTTTATGGACCCATGGGATTCACATCAATTTTCCTTCTTACCTGATTCCACCTTTAACATGCCCAAACTGCTGTATTAGATAAACAAGGAAACCTGTCAGGGAAACCTTCTTCCAGCTGCCTCCCTGTCTTTCCCACCAGTTTCTTGAGGGTATCCTGTACCTGGCCCTCTGAGAAAGGACTGAAGCAAGGTTGTGAAGGCAGAGAGAGGCCCAAGAGCAGCAGCAGCTTACTGAGCTAATTGGAACCTGAGGCATTCTACATGCATTATATCACTGAATCTTGGCAATGACCTTATGGCTTAGGCACTACAGGCATAAGATATGGAAACTGAGGTTAAGAGTTTATTCATATTAGCCCTGGCTGGTGTGGCTCAGTGGACTGAGTGCTGATCTTCAAACCAAAGGGTTGCTGGTTCAATTCCCAGTCAGGACACATGCATGGGTTGTGGGCCAGGTCCCCACTTGGGGGCATGCGAGAGGCAATCACACATTACAGATGTTTCTCTCTCTCTCTCTCTCTTTCTCCCTCCCTTCCCCTTTCTCTAAAACTAAATAAAATCTTTCAAAAAAAAAAAAAAGAGAGAGAGAGAGAGTTTATTTATATTAAAGCTTGCCAATACAACTGTATGTATATCTTTAGCTCTCCATGAAGCAATACAGAATTAGTTGACTATTCAGTGATGGTGCATGCTGTGATCACAAACAGGAAGCCTTCCTATGAGAGAGAATTCTGGAATGTCTTGATGATCTTGGAAAAAAAATCACTGAAAGTGATAGTATCCCCAGGGCCCAGTACATCGCAGGCCTTCAAGAACTACTGGTTGAATTAAATACTGGGGCTGATAAAATTGTGCTTCACACCCCACATCACTGCCACCTGCTACGGCTTCTGCCTGGTTCTTGCTGTCAACCCCCTCTCAGGCCCTGCAGAGCACCCTGTATGTGAACCTGCTCCCAGAAAATAACATAAATTCTAAGCTAAGTTTCCAATTAAACAGACTGCCAGCCTCCCCAGCCAAGCACTTAGAATTCTCAGAGCCCCAGAAAGACAAGCTCCATAGAACTTTCTAGGCCCAGAACATACTGAAGGAGCATACCCCGATGACAGCAACAGCTTCTAAAAACAACCCCCTGGTTAAAACGATTCGTTAAAGCTGGCCTCCTCTGAACCTGGTTAAAACCTGCACACTGAGGGTCAAGAGACCAAGTTCTACTTCTGCTGAGAGCAAAACACCCCAAAAATGGGTCTGGGTGAGAACTGGTCCCATCCCCAGTGCCAGGCTAGAACCATATACTAAAACATTTACAAACTTAGTTCAGTTTTCTGGCTTCTTCTCAAAAGACCATCTCTTATTTGAAGAAATCAGGAAACCAATTCACGGTTTTGTCTGAGAACATTGGTAAGAGTCTAAGGTAAAGAGAAGCAACTGGAATGTTATCAAAAACACTCTGTGGTCGTAAAGAGTGGCTGTCAGCAACTGGTTGTTTAATCATACAATCAACCGTCTTCCTTTGTTCTTCCATGCAAAGTGACGGGCACTTGAGATGTCATTCTCTAATGGGAAACACTGCAAGGATCTTCGAGCATCACCTCTAAAAATAATTCATTTAAAGCAGTGAATGAAAAAATGAATTATTCAAAAGTGAGATAAAAGAAAACTTCATTCTGGATGAAAGAAAGATAAAATACATGACATATTTACCGCTACTAACAAGTTTTAATGAGGAGTATTAGAAATAACAATGCCCCGCACAAGGGAGTTCTTCCTAGGGGCTCAGTACTTACTCTGGATCCTTGTGAGTAAACTGAGGCAGGCACTTTAGGGAAATGAGGTACAAGGAAATGGTTGACTTGTGCAAATTCCCAAAACAAGAAACAAGAAAGTGGAACCAAGTGTGTCTGGCTCCAAAGCTTAGTTATGACATTCCGCAGAACTTCCTCAAATGGGCTGAGGTTAGAAACGCTTTTCTTAAGTCAGTTCTGTTTACCGACCCAATGACTCAAGTGTGGTCCCAGCGCTGTCTTAGGTGCACTTCTGCTGAGTCAGAATGGGCACCAACCCTTTAACGCCTTACAACAAAGCTGGCGCTACTGCCTTCTGCTCTTACAGGGCATCTTTTTCAAAACAGGGTAAGCCACCTACTCCATCGTTTGCAGGCTTAGCTACAAAGCAAAATCACCTGAAGAGTTTTTCAACTATACCAAAGCCTGAGCCCTCATTACATTAGAATCTCAGGGAACAGAGTCTGAAAATCTGTTTTTTTACTCACTCCCAAGAACTGATGTGTTGGGGCCAATGATCTCCACAGTATGTTGGGGACATCTTCAATGCAGTTCCCAATTTCAACTGCTTATTGGAATCACCCAGGGGCGTTTGAAAAATTCTGATGCTCAATTCATAGGCCAGAAGCAGCGGGCTCTCTGAGGGCGGGCCCAGGCGGGCCCAGGCGGCCCGTGCACAGCACAGTCTGAGCACTGCGGGCTGTGGCAGCTGGTTATCGACACCAGAGGCCCGCACTGGTGCCCGCACCTTCATTTCAACAGCGTTCCAGCAGGCCATCACCCAGCAGCAGCACCACATCAATTAGTCATTTTCTCATACTCCCTTCTGTAGCACCAGGGGCCCAAAGTTGGTGCTGACACCCCAAAGTCTTTCCCAGACTTACTGGTCACTTCTGAAGTGCCATGCTCATTTACGAGAATGGCTACAGGATTCTCCCCTCTGTCCTTCAGAATCAATCCCGCTATCAAATGAGTCATCTCATATGCAAATGCAACACTTGTCATTCTCTCACCACTTTCAATTTTATTATCGCCACTTCCTCTTCTCTTATTGGCATTTTCACACTGCCACTTCTTTTGCCCTTGGGGACAATAGGGGGTCCATCCTATTTTGAGGCTGTGAAATTTAGGCACGAAGCTACAGGCTAAGGAACCGTGTGGCTGAATGAAACTAAACTGACATCGTAGGATGGCTGGCCTTCACTGGAAGCAGGTAGAGGTGGTGTCCTTTTCTGCTCTGGAGGATAGCTCTGTTGACATGGATAATAAACAGTTCATATGGCAAGTTTTAAAGTAGAGGAGCTTTGTGTTGCCTTTTGGTTACATGCAGCTCCGAAGCTCAGCAGGTTATCCCAAAGCACACTTTCTGATTGACAACAAAGATCTTCATCATTGAGAAAAATAAAAAACTTGTATGCCCTGGCTGGTGGCGCAGTGGATAAGGCACCTGACTGCCAACCCAGGGGTCGCTGGTTCAATTCCTCAGCCAGGGCACATGACCAAGCCAGGTCCGCAGCTGGAGGCAGGTGAAGGAAGGGCAACCATACATTGATGTCTCTCTCCCTCTCTGCCTCTCTCCCTTCCCCTCTCTCTGAAAATAATACAATCTTTTAATATTAAAAAAAAAAAAAAAAAAAACGTGTGCATTGCAGTTCTAAACTTTTGCATGAGAGCTTCTTACATGGGGCACAAATAAGAAAAATTCTACATGGAAAGCAAAATGCTTTTTATCCAACAACTCTAATATGCAAAAGAAGCAGCATTCACTTTGAAGATATCCTCAAAGGGCAAATCATCTGTTGATTAAAGCTTTCCTAAAACATGTACTAATCTGGACTACTAATGAATAGTGACAAATTTAACCACCTTTTTACCCTGCAAACCACCCTCCTTCCACATACATCATCAACAGAATAGTTCACAGCACTAAGAAAATGCATTTGTGAGATAAAGCACTTTCTGAACTAGGTAAGACTTTGTTCATTACTTTGCTTTTCTCAATGCTATCTCAGATTATTTCTGCAAAACTATCAATGGAAAAATGGAAAACTCACAGACAATGAATTCAGAGTCTATAATGGAAAAAAGCAGATCTGATTTCCATATAAATTATAAGATAAAATGTAGCAATAATTTACTCCAATAATTTTTTATGGAGAAGATCAAGAGTATTGACTTTTAAAATAAGGTCTCCACTAATGTCCTAAATTCATTTCAATCCTCTTCCTAATAATTGGTACTTGAGAAGGAATTTTCGGCTAATATTTAAAAGTTAATTAAAAACAGTGTAAGCATTCATGTCAGTCAAGTATGACCTCTGCTCTACCATGCATTTAAATGCATGTCACCTTGACCTGTAACACAGCAATGTAAAAAATTTTGGTCAATATAAATCAAATGTACACTAATTTATTCAGCAGGTTTCCTGGTATCTGAATCAACATTAGAAATCTAACCAGTATTTGTTATTCTGTTATTGACAAAAGGGAGCATATTTAAATGATAACAAGTACTCATGGGTGTCATTTGGAAGTTAAATTGTTCCCCAAGGACAGGCTCCATAAACGTCTACATTTAAAGGTCATTTACCACCAAATTATGAACAACTGTTGCATTTATTAGCACAGGCTCAATAGTTTGGAAGCTGCAGCCATCAATTTTTACTGACAATGAGATCTAATTGTTCACTAACAATAAACAAGGAAAACAGATCTTTTGTGTTAACTTTTATTCCCTGCACTATGATCACTTCTTAAAAATGGAGACACAAATTTTCTGTAAGTGTATATCCAAAGAAAAAGCCTTCCAACTGAAGAAAGGGCTAAACGTAATTTAAAATAAATATCAGAAAAATATAAAAGCTTGTTTTATGTAATGTTCATCCAAACTAAAACAAAAGGGAGGAAAACACTATGGTGTTAATTTATGAATAATAGGTATATTTTACTTTTAGAAGGAAGTTGGTTGATGTTACCCTGGAGAGCCAGGTATTTGATGAAACATTCTGGGTGTTTCTATGAGGGTTTTTTCTTGGTACGGGATTAATATCTAAACCTGCAGGCTGAGTAAAGTAGGTTATGCTCCATAATACAGTGTCCCTTTCTGGATATTCCGGGTGTGTTACTCCAGCCCCTTTCCTGAATGGCCTGAGACGCTGCTAGTTCTGAGTTAAGCCCAGAACACAAGAAGGCTCACAACAGGCCCAGGCCTGTGTACAAGCTGCTTTGCCGCCCAGACCAGCAGATCAATCAATGGTGCCTGAAGTGGCAGCGCCAGTCAGGGAGGCTGTTCCGGGGCCTGTGGCAGACCCTATGGGTGAGTCACAATGTAGGTCCTTAACACACTGTTGCCCAAACTCATGCATCCAAACTTGTTAACCAATAAGGAGTTAACTTGTGCTTGCACTTGCATTAGCTTTAGCATAAAACTGCCAGCCCTGGCTGGTGGCTCAGTGGATAAGAAACCAGCCTACAAATCCAATGGTAGCTGGTTCGATTCCCAGCCAGGGCACATAACCAGGCTGCAAGCCAGGTCTCCAGCCAGATCTGTAGCTGGAGGCAGGTGAAAGGCAACCATACATTGATGTTTCTCTTTCTTTCTTCCTCCCTCCCTGCCCTTCTCTCTAAAAATAATGAATAAAATCTTAACAAAACAAAAACAAAAAAACTCTGCAGGTTAACAATGTGTTAGAATATGAGATCAAAGTCCGTGACCCTCTGTGGACAGCTATGCTCCTTTTGAGAAATAGCTCTTGGCCTGCTACTGAAAACCTAGAGATTAAGTATGGTTTAAAAGATATGTATGGTTGCCAAGTTGACAGGGGGTATATTTGTGATTGCTGGTGACAGAGGATGCCACCTTTGTGGCATTTGTGACAGAGGTACTTGGTCAAACATTTCAAATTAAGCATGTCCCAAAATAAGGCTTCTGGTTTTCTCTGCAAAATCCCCTCTTCCCACATTCTTCCACACATTTCAGCCAACAGAGCCCCCATTCTTCCATTCACTTAAGCCACAAATCTTGGAGACATCTTGCTCATTTCTATCAAACTCCAAATCCAATCCATCAGTGAATCCTAAAGGTTCCATGGCCAAAATCGACCTACAATCCAACAATCTTCCACCACTTTTACTCACAGAACCACTCTCAGCATCATCAGCTCTTACCTGGAACACCACACTAGCTTCCTACCTGAGCTCTCTGCCCATACCCAGCCCTCGGTCAGTGGACGGTCCACATCAAACTGAATCTGATCCTTTTAAAACACAGCTCATATAATCAACATGTATAGGCAGGGATTCCCATCAGTTTTCTTTGCAACTGTGACCTCAGTATCCCAAGTGCCTCACACGTGGCTGGCGACCAATGAAGACTTACTTAATCACATAACCCCTCTGCTTCCCACCTGTCACAGGAAAAGCCTTATCATTTCTTCTCAGACTCACTGACTAAGCCCCACTCCCCCCACTCCACCGCACATTGTCTGCCCCACCATACTAATGAGAAATAGGATGAGGAAATAAAACAGAGTCACTGTGGTCAAGCTGCTAAATTAACTTCAAGTGGCCTGAGGCATAAGGAAATTCTTGTTTTAACTAACTCTGGGAACTTAACACTTTTGAACTTCCAGTCCTGTGTCAAACCCTGGTACCAGTACGTTGTGTGTTAAAGCCTGGACATACATCAAGCCTTCAGAACCACCTGAATGATCTTCAGAAGAAAATGTCCCATTGTCTAGCCCACTGGACATCTGATGAATCCCATCTTGGACCATCCAGGGGCTACGAATGCAGAACTGATTCTTCTCAGTTTTTCACTATAAAACTCTCAGACTTTTCTGTCTCCTTCAAAACACTCTAGGTATTGCTGAGTCATGTTTCTGGTTTGCGAAACCTAAGACCGTTGAATATACAATTGTCATTTATTTTCTAGTGAAGGTTCTTGACTATTTTTGGGTTCATTCAACATTACCTACAACCTCATCTTCTATTAGCTTCCATTCTCTGTCTTCTGTCTGACCCCACTGGACCAAGTTTCTATGTCTAAAACATGCTGGGCACATTGCCATCTCATCTTCCTGTTCCCTCTGTCTGGTACACTCTTTCCCTAGATAACCTCACAATTGACCACTTCACCTCCTGCAGTCTCTGTTCTAACGTCACTTTCCCAGTGAGGGCTTCTCTGAGGGCCCCTCAGCACTCTTTATCCCCTTCCCTTGTTTATTTTACTTAGTAGCACTTACCACTATCTGAGGCACTGTATGGGATTTAATTATGTTTATTTCTGCACCGCCCCCCAACCATCTAACCAGAATGTAAGCTCCTAGAAGAGACTTTTGACTGATGCACTTTGAAGACAGAGACTTTGGACCATTTTGTCCACTGCCCTGTCCCCAACAAGCAAATCATTTAGTGCTTGCCACTTAGTAGTCAATAACATTTGTTAAATAAGTGCGTAATCTGTTTTCCATTTTCTCTTGACATTATAGGAACGTTACAATGAATAATGTCACATGTATATCTTGGAGCATTTGAGGATACGGATCATAAGGTATACAGGTTGGGTCAAAGGGTCTATATTTAATAAATATGTCCAAACTTACCTCCAAAATAGATCTTCCAAGTTACAGTCTCACCCACAGTGTGTTACAGACCCTGTCCCACCTACCTCCATTCTCATCGATACTGGTTTTTATTGATCTTTTTTAGTTTGCCTACTAAATAAAAATCCTTGTTTTCAACTTTGCCTTTCCTTAAATACTAGTGAGATTGACTATCACTTCATACATGATCATTTGCACCTCTGCTGTCCCCCTCCTCTCAAAAACAAACAAATAAACAACCACTCTAATTGCTTGGTAGCTATTTCCTGGACAAAATTTTATCTGGGTATCTTCAGTCCCACTAAACTGCTCAATCTAAACTTCAAACTCCAGTCCCACCCCTGACACCTAACCCTCCTTTACCAACTATTTATAGTCATCACCCTTTCCTTGCTCTCCCCTGACTATGACATGATCTTTCCCATCTCAAACTGACAAACTTCCACTCATCCTTCCAGAACAAGGTTTCATGTCAGCTACCCCTGGACCCACAACACCAGTGTAATGCCTGGGAGAGGGTAGGTAGATAATCAAAAGAACAAATTTTTTCTCTATGTGCTTTATGTAACCCTACAAATAACATACATTTCTAATACCAAAGAAGAGAGAAAGGCGAGAAGGTAGAAAAAGAAGATGTTTTATAGCTTCTATAACAACTTCCAAATTCTTAAATTCATCTATATTCAAAGAACTAGGCAAAGGCGGTTGGTAAGACTCAATTCAAATACCTTTTATTTCAAGGGTTCTTTTACCTTTTAAGTAAAAATCAACAAAAACATCATATTTCAAATACCCTCTCCCTTATCTCCCCACCCCCGCTGCCCCAAGTTTATGGGCCCACCCCAACTGCTTTCTCATGTGAATGGCTGGTCTGGGCTCAGGCTTTACAACTTCCTGAATCCTCTCAAACAAGCAGCAGCTGTCCCAGTGAGCCCCAGGCCCGGCACTAGCAGCAGCCAGCTAGATTCACAGCTTGGCTTTGCCTGGGAATCTCCAAGCCCAGCACAAGCAGCAGCATCTCCGGTTGCTTTATAGCTCAGGCAGGGAGGTCCCAGGCAAAACACAAATGGGGGCTGACTTTGGCCTGTACCACCCGGGAAACTTCAGGGCCAGCGCACCCAGTGGACAGCCACAGACCACACTGGAGCACCACCGCCCTTCCCTGCACAGGTCATCTTCCACAGACAGAGTAGGTTGGTGGTCAGTGGTCACAGCCTGTCCTTGCAGCTGGCTGGCCTGGGAAAATGCCTCCCATTGATGTGCCAACAGCAACCAAGGCTCAACTACAAGAGGAGGGTGTACTCAGCCCACATGAAGGACACATAATGAGTTCCCAACTTGGGTACTGGACCCTACAGGTCACCTACCACATTAGGCCACACTACCAAGACACTGAGTCAAAGCATCTCTACCCAATACACAGAAACAAACAGAAAGGCTGCCAAATTGAGGACACAAAGAAACATGGCCCAAATGAAAGAACAGAACAAAACCCCAGAAAAAGAACTAAATAAAGTGGAGGTAGCCATCCTTCAGAGTTCAAAACACTGGTGATCAGGATGCTCATAGAAATGGCACTGAGTATGGCTACAAAATAAAGAAAGGTTATATACAAAGTGAAATAAAGAAAAATACACAGGGAACCAATAGTGATGGGAAGAAAGCTGGAATTCAAGTGAATAATTTGGAAAAAAAAGAAGAAATAAACATTCACCTGGAACAGAAAGAAGAAATAAGAATTGAAAAAAAAAAAAATGAGGAGACTTAGGAACCCCTGGGACAACCTTAAACATACCAATATCCAAATCATAAGGGTGCCAGAAGGAGAAGAGGAAGGGCAAGAAATTGAAAACTTACTTGAAAAAATAATGAGAGAAAATTTCCCTAATTTGGTGAAGGAAATGGATGTTCAAGTCCAAGAAGCAGAAAGAGTCCCCAACAAGTTGGACCCAAAGAGGACCACACCAAGACACATCATAATTAACATGCCAAAAGCCAAAGATCAAGAGAGAATCTTAAAAGTAGAATGAGAATATTTTATATAAAAATAGATAAATAAGGCTAAAAATCTGAACCTGAATCTTAAAAGCAGCAACCTACAAAGGGGTTCCTATCAGATTATCAACTGATTTCTCAAAAGAAACTTTGCAGGTGAAAAGGGACTGGCAAGAAGGATTCAAAGTGATGAAAAGCAAGGACCTAAAACCAAGATTACTCTATCCAGGAACACCATCATTTTAAATAGAAAGGCAGATAAAGTGCTACTCAGACAAAGTAAAACTAAAGGAGCTCATCATCACCAAGTGATTATTTAATGAAATGGTAAAGGGGCTTATTTAAGAAGATCAAAACCATGAACATTAAAATGACAACAAACTTACAACTATCAACAACTGACTCTAAAAAATAAAAACAGACAAAACAAACAAAGCAAACAACCAAAACAGGAACAGAATCAAAGGTATGGGCATCATCAGGAGGGTTATCTGCTGGGGGAGAAAGGGAAAGAAGAGGGAAATGGTGCAGGGACCAAGAAGTATAACTGGGTCAGGCCTGAGCAGTGCAATGGCAACATGAAGCTACCAGATCAGTCCTCGATGGCCCGGGTGAAGCAATTTCAGAGCCAGAAAGGAGTGCAGGGAATCATTGTGGTAAATACAGAAGGCATTCCCATTAAGACCACCATGGACAATGCTACCACCACACAGTATGCCAACCTCATGCACAATTTTGTCTTGAAGGCCCAGAGCACAGTGTGAAATTGACCCCCAGGATGACCTCACCTTCCTTCAAATTTGCTCCAAAACAATGAAGTTATGGTTGCACCAGATAAAGACTATTTCCTGACTATGATTCAGAATTCAACCAAATAAACCACTCCCTTAGTGGGAATGACTGGCTTTGCATGTCATTCTTTAATTTAATGCCCACAAGAATAACAGTGTTAATCACTATTAATAGTGTTAATCAATGGACTGACAGGCAGAAATCACCTTAGAGCCCATGCAGACCAATCAAGTGACCAAGGTGGGCTGCAGCTCCATCCCATCCCACCAAAGTCATCCATCGCTGGCCAGTCACCCCTGAGTTCCCAGGAGGGCCCTCTTTCCTCTAGTCCAGGTTTTGCAAGAGCTTGTGAAAGGCCCACACCCTGCTTCCTTCTGACCTTCACTTCACTCTGTTGCCCTTGAAAGAGGCTGTTTTTCTTTGAAAATAACTGAAACTTGGAAAAAAAGGATAACTAGTAGGAACAAAACAGGGGGATATTAAGAATAGTATAGGAAAGGATGAAACCAAAGAACTTAGATGCATGACCCATGGCAATGAACTAAAGGTGGGGGTTGCTGGAGGGAAATGGGGTACCAGATGGAGGGGGGAAAGTGAAAAAATTGGGACAACTGTAACAGCATAATCAATAAAATATACTTAAGGAGGCTAAAAACCTGAACGTGAATTGATATACACAATTTGAAAGTTTTAAGATCAGTTGATTATACGTAGATAATTGTTACTTCGAAGTACTGTTAAGTTTTTGTAAAGAGTTTATTTTAAACAGCATAAAATGCCTTAAGTTCTGTTTACATTATTAGTTTACATTAAAGAGCTTTACAAAAATGTAAGCTTCAAAGCAGTCCCTACTTGAAATAATGACACAATCTAGAACATAGCTAGAGACACCATTCCTTGCATTTTGCAAGGACAATCTTATTTAATCCTCAAACCACCCTATAAAATAGGCACAGGCTCTCTCCCCTTTTACAGATGAAAATAAGACCTAGGGAGATTAAGGAGCTTGCCCAAAGTCAGACTTGGACAAAATGCAGGAAGGGAGACTTGAATGCTGACAGTATGAGTTCATAGCCTGTGCCTTTCGCCTTGAAGCTGAGTCAGCTTCTGCCATAAGCTGGCAGAATATTATAAATAGGCTTTTGCCAACTGGCAAAACTTACCCAGGAAGCAACTGAAATGAACAATATTTGATGTAATCTGTACATGTTCATTTCTAATAAAATGCTTGCCTTATTTCTGAGACAGTGTGCTATTATTGTACAATTTGGACTACTGACTTAGTATCACATCAACACAAAGGAAACAACGCAATGCAGTCTCCTGGATGAGGTCCTGGAACAGAAGGACATTAGTGGAAAAATTGGTGAAATTCAAATAAAGGGTGGAGGTTAGTTCATTGTAATGCACCAGCGCTAGTTTCTTTGTTTGGACATTACAATGGTAATGCACAATATTAACAATGGGGAAAACTGGATGAGGGGTATATAGGAACTCTCACTACTGACGTGGCAATTTTTCTGCAAATCTAAAATTATTTCAAAATTAAGTTTCTATAAATAGATGAATTACAAAATAAGAACTACTGAGAAAAGATTGTATTTTAATCTCTAGCTCAATGAAAACAAACGTCTAAGCATCAGCCATACTTGCAGAATTCAATCCTCTTGTACACATTTTGATTTTTAGGGAATGTAGCATCATCCTGTTTCTTAATGCTCAAGAATATTTTCAAACTGTATTTCTTGTCCTTAGGTGCTGTAAGCAATATTTCTTACACACTTGACTTAATCATTTAACATGTATTTAATGTTTGCTTATGCTGTGGGCCAGCTTCGTCCTAGCCACACACCGGGCTCCTTCATCACAGATGATGCATACAACGGGCGACTGAAAGATACTGTCGTGCACCTTGTGCTCTCACTGTCCTAACCTTCTCCCACGTGCTATCTAGTTAGGTGATAGGAATGAGCTTATTCCCAGCCCCAGAGGCCCTGTTTTAACTCCCTAGGGTTAACCTATCCTTGCCACGGTGATTGGTTCAGGTAGCCCTGGCCTCAGCCAATCAGCACCCAGAATCCCCCTGGCAACAGAGTAGTTGAGAAACCACCTGGGGATAATGAGATAGGAAGGAAAATGCATTTATTCAGAGCTTCCCGGGAGAAAAATGTCCTCACCCTCTCTCCTTCTAGATGTTGCAGTATACAAAACAATTCTTTTAAATCTGCAACTTGTTAACCCTGTTTCACCAGGTGGAAGCTACTCTGAGGATCAAGCAAAGAGGGCAGACACTCTCAGGGAGCCAGGTCTCCTAACTCAAACTCTCAGTCTAATTTTCACAAATACAAAATGGCAATAATACTTTCCTTCAGGCCATTGTTAATTCCAAGGCAATCTGTGCACTGTGGTAATGTTCAAAACTATAAAAACACCCAAGCATTGTGATTATATTGTAACAGAGTGAAATGCTCCATCCATCTCGCTGACTCCCACCTGGTTCAAGCCTGAGTTGTTCCCTTGACCTTCAGCCTAATAGCGCCTGCTTTAGACATGCTAATCATTAGAAGAATTCTGCCTGGGGTTTCAGTTCTTACAAAAACAGCTTTTCCCACTCTCTCTCCCATTCACCTAAAAGAAGCCTGAGTTATGTACTTACGTAAGATGGATTTTAGGATTGGGTCTCCCACCTTCTTGGTTTGCACCACCTGGATCAATAAACCTTTCATTACTCCAAACTCTGACATTTTGAGTTTTAGCCTTTAAAGCACCTGGCCATGGACTTTGAACAAGTTACAATATAAAGGTGTTGCTAATTTTGTGGTAAAATTTCATTTTGGTTATGTTTAAGAAAGAGGTCTTTACTGGTCAGGTAGCTGTAGTGAAATATTCACAGGTGAAATTATATCTTGGATTTGCTTGAAAATATTCCAGAATTTTAAAAAATGGAGGAATGAGGAATGGTAAATAAAACTTGTGAAATACTGAAGGTGAGAAATAGTGGTTCACTATATTGTTCCATTTTTCTATTTTAATCCATAACATAGGAAAACAATAAATAATGATACCTGTATATATTGCAATATTATGATCCCATATATACCATAGAAGCTGCCTTATGTATTGAAAAGCATGATATATCAAGTACTCGGTGAGAGTCCAGATCCCAAGAAAGATCTATTTGCTTAAGCACAACACAATCAGAATGAAAATGGACTTGAAAAACCACCTAATTCAATGCCTTAACTTTTACCACTAGGAAAAATATCTAATATATTTAAACTTTTGTGTACTTACATCATAATTCTAGTTTTGTTATTTTCCCAACAATGGATCTGAAAAATGAAAACACTAGCCTATGCACCTGGGACCTGCTTACCCTTGTGTCCAACGAATGGTTCTCCATCCTTACCAAACAAAAATGCTCAGCCACATCTAGCACCTTCCTTCTTGTCAAGTTCCTACGATTTTTCTCTTCCTGCCTGACACTTGTGGATTTCCTTCTCCTCTAGATGCTATACTAATAATTCTTTGCTCATCCAAGTTCTAGGGTTACCTTCAGTTTCCCCTCTTTCCTCACTCCGCATGTTCTTCTTGGGAATAACATCAACTTTTATGCTTTTTCATCTTTTATGCTGAATGACCCTCGAGAGCCGTATTTCCAGCCTACTATATCCTTAACTCCAAAATCAAACAGCCTCACCTGCCACAGAACAAACTCAACAGGTCCCTAGATGAAATCCCTCCTGTCCCTCCCTCCATAGCATTTGCACCCATGGGAGTAACCCATCTAGTCACCTGGTCCGGGGGATTCTGGTAGTTATCCCATTTCCTTCCTAAATCGCCTTAGTTCAGACTCCCATCCACTTCTTCCTGGGGTTTCTCAAACTTCTCTGAAATGACTAATGCTTTAGGGCCATCTTTCTAAATGCAAAGCCCATCATGTTACTTCCTTCCTTAAAAACTCCCCACTGACTTTCTGCTGAGTTTGAAATTCATCCTTTTTGTAGCTCTCAAGGCTATTGAGCACCTTTCCGTCAGAATTACTCTCCTCTTCTGATTTCCTTCTGCTATTAGAACACCCAACCAACCATTTGTCATTCAATCAGCAAACAGGTACTGAATTCTTACTATGTGACAGCCCTGTACTAGGGTACAGCAGTGGGGAGTGACAATGTCCTAGCCTCAAGGCACTTACAGCCTAGTAGGGAAACAGATTTTAAAGAAATAAGCTTGGGGGAGAGGGGTGGTGGAGGGAGCTTGGTATGTAGAGAATAACTCCCCATGAAAATAATAATTGAGGTCATTGGCATTTTGTTACAATATCCTCTCCTGCTTCTTTGGAAACTAAAATGCTTTCGATGTTGCTCTTCTTTTCAGAGAACCTGGTAGTGCTAAAATCTTTCCCCTGAGATGAGATTTCCTTCCTGTACTTCCCTCTGGGTAAAATTCAGTCCCAGCAAACAACTCATCAGATTCCAAATGAGCATTCCTAAACTCCCTCCACCCCACCCCCCAGCACAATACCCTAGGCTGAGCAGAACTGCCCTCCTCCTCAGGACTCAGCTGACATCATTTACTCTAATCGTTCCCAACGGAACCCTTCCCTACCTACTCCCATACTTGTAATTCTTGAAATGTTTTTGAGATGATTTAATCCTCACTATGAACATGCCAGGTTCCCAACAGGCTGTCACCAAAAACTAGTAACTTGTGGAAGAGGAGAGGTTGAAATACTTCTCTGGCAAGTTAGCATAACTGGTGTTTAGCAAGTTCAGTGAAAGAGAAGTGAAAGACATAATCCTTCAGATGGCCTTCTGCAATCTCCAAAGCCCAAACTCTGCCTAGCTCTATCCAGCCAGAGACATTTCTACCTTGAGCAATGACAGTCGGGACAGAGCAGTCTACATTCACCGGGAAATCAACCACCTACTGTTTACTTTCTAAACTTGTAACCCAAAGGTCCCAGGCCTGGCCTCCGCCCTCCCCGCCCACTCCACTACAGAGACCCAGGCTTTATTTTTTTTTTTTTTATTTCTCAGCTCTTACAGCTTTAGGAATGGAACAGGTGCTCAACAAATACCTGATTTAGCCATTTATGGCACAGAATTAGAAAAAAAAATTTCTTAGGAAACAATCTAATAGCAACACGTGCTGCTAATAAATAGCTAATGACGATTTTGAAAAATGAACACATCCATCTGAATGAAACCTACAGAACTCGGAAGCCCACATCCACCCGCCACGGACCCGTCCGTCTGGGCAGAGGGGGCAGCTGTGCCACAAGAGAACGCAGCCCGGCCCGGGCTCCGCGAGCGGGGAGGCGGGAGAACCGCAAGCGCCGCGTCCAGGGACCCGCAGCCAGGCAGGAGGGAGAAAAGACTGAACCCGGAGTCTCCCTGCGCCCCGAGCCGCAGCCGCAGGGCCCGCAGGGGGGTCGGTTTCCTTGACAACCGCGCCGGGGCGCAGCCCTGTCCCGGGGCCGGGGGAGGGGAGGGGGCGAAGGGACCCCTGAGCTGGGCGGCGGCGGCCCGGGGCTCCGCAGCCTCGGGTCCGCATCGCGGGGCCCGCGCCTACCGTGTAGCCCCGCTCCAGGTCGCTCTCCTCGTAGCGAAAGGACGGGATGTAGACCTCCATGGCCGCGCTGGCCGGCCGGCGGAGGCCGAGCAGGGACCGGGTGTCGGGCGCCGCTCCGCCCCCGGCCCCGCCGCCCCGCCTCCTGTCCCCGCGCCCGCGGGACCCGGCGTCAGCGCGGCGCGGACCCGGCCGGCCGCGTCTCCCGCAGCCCCGGGCGCTCGGGGCGGGCCCACACGGACGCGGGGGGCGAGGGGCTCTGAGCGTCTGGGTTCCGGGCCTGGAGGGCGGCGGAGACCGCTGGGCCGGGCGCAGGCGAGGCCTGAAACGAGTGAGTCTGCAGAGAAGGAGGGGGCACGCCTCCGCGCCGGGGGCCGGGGGCAGGCGCACCGCGTCCCTCCCGGCCGGCCCGGGCGCGTGCGGGTTGGCCCTTGGGGAGACACCACCCTGCACAGATTGCAAGCCCGCGAGGAAGCGGAAAAAAAGCATTGGAAATTCTTGATTTTGTTTTGGTTGTTTGATTTTTCCTGTTTTAAGTTTTTATTCATTTTAGAGAGGGGGGTGGGGGGAGAGAAACATCGCCTTGTCCCTGGACTTATGTATGCGTTCCCTGGTTGGTTCGTGGATGTGCCCCTGTCAGGGGTGGTTCCAAATAGCTGAGCCACGTGCCAGGGCCGGTTGAATTTTCACTTTAACTTTCTGTTGGCTTTAGCAGCGCACCTTCCAACTTTTACCCAAACGTTCCTGTTTACCTGTGATGCCAGGGTCAAGGTCTTGTTCTGAGTTAGCCATCAAAGCTGGGAATGGTATAATACAGAGCCTGGTCACTGAAACAAACATTTGTGTTTCTTGTTCCAATTCTAAAATGCTTCTCTTAAGTAATTATATAGGGCTTTTTAACTAGAAGACAAAATGAAAGATGCCAAAAGAAGAAGAAGAAGAAAAAAAAAAGGTGTGGCTGAATCTGCCCGTAGGGCCAGGAATTTAGACGAAGTGTTCTAGTTAAGGAAACTCCATAGTCAGGTTACCTCTTTATTTCTTTAGTTTTAAGATTTATTTTAAGAGAGATGGGAATGCAGGGAGAAGGAGGGAGAGAAGCAAGGATGTGTGAGAGATACATCACCATTTGTCTCCAGCATGTCCGCCTTCCCCAGACCTGGCTGCAACCCAGGCATGTGTCCTGCTCCGAGCAAACCATCAACCTTTTGGTTCAGAGGATGGCGCTGCATCCACTGAGCCACGTCAGCCAATACTCTGGTCACCTCTTTAAATTCTGAGTTTCTTCTTTAGCTTAGAGCACAGAGCAGAATACAGATCTGGAGGTGACTCATGGGTCACTGAGAAGTGACCTCACCAGTGGAGCTTGTTCAACTTCAGACAAACGGTTGGACCCTTGAACCTAGGGGCATTTCCACGCGGGAAACTCTGAAGTTTGTGAAGAGCCCCTAAGGCATGGAGAAGGAATAATCAGGCCCTTGACTTGAACAAAGCCTGCCACGCATTTCCATTGGACAGTAGCCTCAGTTGAAGACCCATCCTTCTCACCCACACCCTTGCAAGTCCAGGATGTGGCTTCCTCTCAGAATGCTCAGCAGCTTAAGCTGTGCCTGGAGACCTCCTCTCTTTTCTTACACTGGCCCCAATCTCCTGACGGAAGCAAAGAACTCATGCTGTCAGAATTCAGCACTCAGCTTGTAGGTTCTCTTAAGCCTCCACTGACTATCACACTGTCTTGTGTGATTTATCTGCTTCACCCACTAGAATTTAAAATGTTATTCCCCATTTGGTATATTACCTGGCACAGTTTTCTTGAAAACATTTAACTACTCATCTCTACAAAACCAGTGGAATACAGTAGGCATTATACTATGCTGTTGCATTCCAATCTTTCATCCAAAACTCATACCAAGCCCATGAGGAAGTGCTATGTACAATAAGAAGTAGTGTTTCTGTTTTTTATTTTAAAAAATAATAATATGGTTGCTGATGGCAGAAAACCGTCAAGCAATTTCAAGATTGGTTGAAACAGGTTATTAAAGTTTCAGTGAGTAATGTAATCCATAATTATGTAGTCATAAAATGTGTGAGCTATAGCTTGCTGGTCAAGGTTTTAAGATGCTTTGTTTACCATTGTTCCAGAACACCCTACTAGTAACCTGGCATATATATTTTTGTCTGGCATAGTTTACCTATTTACCAGTTGGATTAGAGAGGCAGAGATGTGTCATTCAATGTAGGCCTGACAGATGGTACAAATGAAACTTATTTGATATATTCTACTAATAGCTGTGTATAATTTAATTTTGCCTTGCTGAAAATGTCCACAAGCTCTCAATACATGTGCATGTCCTGGAAGGCCTAGTTTTAATTATTACAGATAGCATAAATGAGGTTTGGAGAGAGTAAATAACTATGAAACTAATAATTAGCTAATAATTAGAAGAGCTAAATTTCTAACCAGGTTCTGCAAGTAACCAATCATTAAGAAGGAAAGAAAAGAAAAGCACTAAAAAGAAGATGGCAAATGTATTATCCTATTTTTTGTACATATCTTTTAGTCTGACTTGATAGTCTGTGACAGGCCAGCTAAAATTTTTCTTATAACATTAATAAAAATACATGTTAATACAGATTTAAGACATTGACCAGTATCTGTTAATAAGTGCAAAAATTTACAGAAATAAAATAATTAAATTCTGCTGGAATCTGGATACAGAAATCTTACACTAAAAAATACCACATTTACCTAGTATTGGTTAGGAATATATTTCACCAAATTTAATGATAAACTGCTTTAAATATCAACTTTTATTTAAAATCTTGACCAAAAGCCACCTAGACTGTATTATGTATTCAACATTCAATTATAAAACCAATACATCATAACCAAATAAGATTTGTCCTTGGAATGTAATGAAGGTTAAAATTAAGAAATCTGTTGATATATTTCTCAACATTGTCAGATTAGAAAATAAATGAGTATCACGATAGATCCTGAAAAAAACATTAAAAATCAGTATACCGCTTCCTAATAATTTCTAACAGGTTAGAAACAGCAAAACACTTATGTCATTTCATAAAGGTTAACTACCATAATAACAGCAAATATGCTATTCAATGTCATATGAGGCAGCATCATAATAGTGTCAATAACTTTCACAACTATTGCCTTATTTTGCTGTAGGCCCTAGCCAATGCAATAAGACAAGTAAAAGAAATAAGAGGTGCCTATATTGGATAGGAAGACAGAAAACTAAGTTTATTTGTAAATGAAATGATCTACATAAAACAGAATCGACTAAAAATTGCTAGAACTAATAAAGGAGTTTAATTAGGTGCCAGTTATTAGAATCAACATATACAATTGATAGATTTCATATACAATTGCTTTTTTACACATAAACATTAACCAAGGAAAACCAAAAGACTTCATTAATAACATTAAAAACTTAAAATGTCTGAGAATAAACTTAGTAAATGTGCAAGACCTGTATGAAGAAAAATAAAAATAAAACACTTTATTAAAGTACATAAGATCTGGATGGAAAGAATCAATATTTTAAAGATGTAAGCTTTCATCAAAATGCTTTATAAAGTTAATACAATCAAAGAACCAACAAGCTAGGAAAAGTGGCAAACTGGTTTTAATATTCATTTGAAAAATGAATAACCAGGGCAAGTTTGAACAAAAAGAAAGTGAATGAGGGGGTAAGTTGATTAGCAGAATATAAAAACATTCTATAAAGCCATATTAACTAAACCTTATATGATCCTGGAGGAGAATGAGACAATGATCAAAGGAACCAAATAGTCCATACTAGATCTTTGGATATATGGGAACATGGTATGAAAAACAATGGTATTTCAAACCTACAGGGTCAAAACTAAACTATTCAATAAATAGTATTTAAATAGTTTTAATAAATGTTTAAACAGGAAAACTTTAATAAATCTTAAAAGTACTTTAAATAAATGGTATAATAAATAGTTTATGGTAAATGGATATCCATCTTGGAAAAAAATAAAATAGGTCAGAACAAAGCTCTACAAAAAAAATGTTGTAAAACCGTTAGGTAAACAGAGTCTTTTATTATAATATACAAAATGTCAAAGACATTAAGGGAGAGATTTTTAGACTAGATGAAGATTTAAAATTAATGTAAACCAAAGACCATAAAGTTTAAAAACTTTCAATAAACTGAGGAAAACATTTGGAACATGTATAACAAAGGATTAATGTACTCATATATTTCATAAGTAAAGGATAACTAAGTACAGTTTTAGTGGCACAATAGAAAATGGATACAGTGTAAATAGGCAATTTCCAGAAGAATTTAAACAGACCAAAAGAGAAAAATAAAATAAGAAGTGCTAGTTATCTGTTACCACATAACAAAATGTAGCTGCTTAAAGCAATAATTATTACCTTTCATAGTTTCTGTGGGTCTGGAATCTTAGAGCATCTTAGGTTGCTATGAAGATGTCCATAGCCATCTCAAGATTCTACTGGGCTGCAGGATCCCCACAAAGTGGTTCACTTACAGGCCCAGCAAGCTAATGTTGGTGGCTGGCAGGAGGCCTTAATTCCTGGCCACTTAGACCCCTCCAAGGGGCTGCTTGAATGTCCAGAAGACATTAAAGCTGGTTTCCCACAAAGCAAGATCCAAAAGAGCTCAGGGCAGAAGCCATGATGACTTTTTATCACCTACCCTCAGAAGACATTCTTCATTTATGCAGTTAGCCTGATTCAGTATGGAAGTAGTTTCACAATGGTTTACGTCTCAGGAGGTGAGAATTGGGGCCACAGCGGAGGCTAACTACCACATAACCATGAGCAGAGATGCTTAAATCCAGTAGTAGTCAAAGAGATGAAAAGTAAAATAATGAGGTATCATTTTCAACTTCTAGAGAGACTAAAGTTTCAAAGATTATTCCCTTGTTGGCAAGGAAGTGGGGAAATGAATATCATTGGTAGACAGTGAACTAGGAGAGCCTTTTTGAATGACAAATTAACACTAGCTATTACAGTTCCACAGGCACATACTCAGTCCAGAAATTTCACTTCTAGAGGCAGTTCCATATGTGCAGGGCAGGAAAGGCATGTATAAGAATAGTGCCTTGTTTGAGGCAAAAATTTGGAAACAAACTCTGTCATAGTGTGGATAAAAATTTGTTGGTGTAGCTACACTCTGAAAACTATGTTGCAGTTTAAAAAGTTGTAGAGACTTCTGGGTTAAGAAAGCAAATTGAACAAACCTAACTAATTTCATTCCTTCTTCCAGCCCCAGGAAAACTATAACAAGGAATTTTTTCCCTTTTCTTAAACTCGTAGAGATAGGAAACACAGGAGGAGAGAGAACAGCAATAATGCATTTGTAAGCTAGAGAGCAGATAGGTGAGAAGTAACTATTTTAGCAAGTAAGGGAAAAACAAACATAGCTCAGCAGTGCAACAACTGCAAGCCCACCTGATTTGATTTACACAGTATAGAACCCAAAAAGCTTGGAGACAGGGAACACCCGGTACCTCCAGAATGGGATGTAGTCAACTAAAATAAGGAAGACTGAGTAAAACTGAGAATCAGGAAGATCCCTGAATTCCCTCCTCTGCCTCTGTACAATTTTGGCGGACATATCCTTGAGAGGAGGAAAGGAGTCTTGCACTGGAAATTGACTGGCCCAGCTAAGGACATAGGAACTTCCTGAAAAATAGGTAGAATCTGAGGGTATGTTACCATCTATATGTTGTATGACTAATGCTGAAACCTTATAGGGGCTGGAAGCTACAACTCTACCTTCCAGGAAGGAAACAGAAGTATTCTCTGGGAAATGTGACCAGCCCAAGAGGAAAAATCCAGAGATAACAACATTTGGAAATTCCCTGCAAACAGCTCAATGAGATCACTCTTCAGCGACACTGAAATTCGGCAGGCCCCAAGACTACTCGGAGCGTCTCCCCAGCCTTCAACTCCCACTGCGAACTGCAAGGGGACATCCAAGGATGAACAGGTGTCTCAGGAAAGCATCTAACACAGAAGAAAATAGAAAAATAATTTTGAGGAATCAAACAAGGAGGAAAAAAATCTTTGAAAAAGTAAACTATCACTTATATCCAGAGAGAGACGGGAAAGTAACAGCAGCAGTCTAGGACATCTATCTCATATATGTATATATAGTTTTTCAGAAAGAGAAGACAGAAGCAAGGAAATCATGAGTGAAGTCAAGAAAATTTCCAGAACTGAATGTCATGTTTCCAGACTGAAAGCACCCACGCAGGATGAAAGTAGGTGCACACTCTAGCCAATTTGTATATAGATCCTGTAGTCTTGGGAGGCTAGGGGAAGCTGGAAGATAACAGAGCAGTGTTTTCAGAATTCTAGAAGAAAATTATTTTCAACATCTCAGTTAAATTACCTAAAAGGATTGAGGTTAAAATAGTCTCAAAAGTATAGTTTCTATGTATCCATTTCCAGAACTCTATATACCCACTAAAATGAGGGGATGAAGAAAGTTCTAAAAATTACAGCTTATTTTTCTTAAAAAAAAAAAAAAAAGAACAGTATTTGTGTAGGTATAATAATGGAAATACTGAATACTGACTTAACTAAAAATTTTAAGTGACATTGGCAATGGGGGTGTCAGGTGTGTGAAGCAGACATTTGGCAAAGTGAACTAGTCTCAGAATTGTTAAAAAGACAAGCAGTTAATGTCTAAAATTGACCCAAAATATAGCAATATATGCATTTTGTTTTTGCATTTTACTTAGAAATGGGAAGATACATAGATGGCGGTGGAAATAGTTAAGCGTAAAAGAGTTTATCAACAAAAAGGCCTGGAGTAGTTCATTATTTAGCCGTCCCCATGCCAGTTGTTTTCAAAGGATGTGCATGCATTAATTTGATGAAGTAAATATTAATTTAAAAACCACAAAGCTGAAGTCAGTTTTTATTTAGTGACACGCCAAAGCTTTCAATACTTTCAAAAACAGTGCATTTGAGGAATCCAAAGAATTAACCCTGCTCGCACCACTACAGAGCCCTCCACAGTTGTGTGCCAATTCTGAAGGTAATTTTTAAAGTGCCAGTACACTAAAAATGTGTCATTGCTGAAACTTAGGTTTCCTCCTTTGACCACTTTCTTCTCTCCCAGAGTCTTTTACTTCATCACCACATCTATGTTCCCCAGTTTATGCCCCCGTCACCCCTCTTCCTTCATCTCTTTCATTTTTCACAGCTTCAAAATCCCTTCTCCCCAACCACCAACCCAACAATCCTAATCTTGAATGAATCCAATGTTTTAGTCCCACCTTCTATTGGCTGAAGAAATGGATACTTTCTTTGGTTGGTTTATTGCAAACTCAAGATTCCCAAACTCACTCGAAAGTCAGTACCTAACCAATAGTTCTTCCTCATCCCCTGGGTTCTAAACATGTGCCACTGTTCTCGGGCCTCCCGCTTTCCGGCTGACATCACTCCCTGATACTGGCCTAATTTCCTACTTCACCAAGAAAATAAAAGCAGTCAGGCCCTAGCTGGTGGCTCGGTGGATAGGTGCTGGCTTGCTAACCCAAAAGTCTCTGGTTCAATTCCCAGTCAGGGCACATAACCAGGTTGTAAGCCAGGTCTCCAGCCAGCTCTGTAGCTGGAGGCAGGTGAAAGGCAACCACACATTGATGTCTCTCTCCCTCTCTGCTTCTCTCCCTTCCCCTCTCTCTGGAAATTATAAATAAATTAAAATAAATCAATAAATTAAGCAGTCAGGCCTTATTTCCAAATATACTCATCCTTCTCGTTTTAAAAGTTTTAGATTGTTGTTCTATTACAGCTGTCCCATTCCCCCTCCCCACCGCTGTTGCTCTCCCCTACCCCACATTCTTCCTTTTTGTTTACAGAAAATATTTCTACTTCTGAGACTCCATCTGCCTGACTTCTTCACTTCCATTCTTCTTTAAACATTATTGTAACTCAGTATGTTGACCTTAGCAAGCTGATCTCATTCTATTTGTTCTCTGAAGATTCCTTCATTAACAATTATGGTTTTGAGAGATACAGCATGTTCACATTTCTCAGTTGATGATGAAATACCTAGTCTTGGCTTCTGTTCTCATACATTTTTATGTTGGATGTCAAATGTACCTCAAAAACAATGTACTGTAGAGTACACCTTCCCCTATCCGGTGTTATGTCAGTTAATCAAAGCATCAGTATCCCAAGCCATCAAAGCCAGAAATCTGAGCATCATCCTAGACACCTTTCTTGTCTTTCCGATACCCAATCCATTGCTTTAGTGTCTGACACACAGTAGGAACTGAACAAATACTGAATGAACAGAATTTACCCATTTTAATTTCCATTTTCCTAGATTCTCTCCTCTCCTTCCACTGCAGTGGTCAGGCACTCACCTGGCTGGCCGATCACCACTCCATTAACCTTTATCATGACCTTTTTATTTTCCATGTTTTTTTGTCATGATTACTACACTTCCTTAGTTATAACATATTCAAGGTTCTTATTTTTGTGGGAGGAAATAAACTACTTTCCCTAAACAAGTGCCACATTTCTATCTCTTTCCTTTGTTCCCAGTCTTCTTTAAAGGTCTCTAGCTCGTTTCCTGACAAGACTAATTTAACTAGAGTATCCTTGTAGTGGGGGTAGTTCTAAACCATTTGTTGGCTAAATGCAAACAGTTTTGACCACAAGCATCCCTCCCCTCTACCTCTGACCCTCAATCCCTAGGGCTCCAAGAGCCAATCTCTGGGACAAACTGTTCTGAGAGAAAACCCTTCCGATAAGCCTATTGAGACCCCAGTCAAGTATACATACACCCACTGTTTTGAAGAAACCCTAAAGACTGGTAAAATAATCAAAATGCAGGCACACACTGGATGCATAATGGCTAATATTTATCAAGCACTTGCTACTGTTGAGAAATTCACATCAATTATCTCAAGCCCTTCAAGTTAACTGCTCCAAGTCAATGATTCTTGAGCCAAGGTTCAATCTGGCAGGCTAAACGTATAACTATTCTTAATTCCGTTATACTCCCTTGACTGTACCACACTACGCTTTATAACAAGGATATAGTCATTCCTCAAGAAGCATACAGACATATATAGTAAGAACATTTGAAATAAAGGTCTAGGAAATAAAATCAGGATAACTCGAGACTTGACTATGGAAATGGTAAGAAGACAATTTATTGTTTAATTTTGTCTGATTTTAGCTATTAAAGTTACATATATACAAATTTAAAATAGAACTTTTTTTTTTTCTTGATGTTACTCTGCTCCCTTAAAGCAATTTATCCCATTCACTAGCCTTAAAAATTTTTTTTTCTGTGTGGCAACAAGTGGTCAGCTTTACCTTAACTGACTTTAATTACAGTTTCCGCTTCACAATTCAGAAAAATACGTCAACTTATTCAGTTTTTAGAAAGTTTATGAAAGTATGTGAAAAGAGGAAGAAGAGCATTTTCAGTTTCTTCATGTACGTTAAAAAAGATTATGCAGCAATCACAACTTTCCTGCTTTGTACAATCTTCTAGTCTCAGCCACTTCTGAAGAAATAGTTTGAAGAAACAAATTCTCTGTATCCCAAAAGGACTTCCTAGAACTCTGTTAATGATTGGAATAAGAATCTTGAAAAGCTTACCAATACTTTCAAGAAAGAATGGTCACAGTTGACACAGATTTAAGAAGTAAAATCAGTTTCATCATAATGCCTTTAAAACCCTGGATCTGCCTACCTGTGAAACGACCAAATTGTACTAGACAGACTACTGTTGCCTTGTGGCAATTTATTCATAGTAGAATAGAACTTGCAAGGCACCATGCTACCTACAATGTCTTGCACATAAATTGTACCTGCCCTTGAGAACAATACCTATTTAGTCCTTTTTATTTAGCTTCTAGTTGTTCGCTGCATTTGAGATAACAACAAACTGTTGGACTTACTCTCCATTTCTATTCCACAGACATTGTCAAAACCTGGGCTGCCCAGGATCATAGGCACTAAGCAGGTATGACAATTGATCACTTAAAAGGTGGCTAGTCTGAGTGGAGACGTGATGCAAGTGTAAGATACATACTGGCTATCAGAGACAATATAAAAAGCATAATGTAAAATATTGCAATAATTTTTAATATATTTGATTACATGTTAAAATATTTTATTAGCGCTTCCTGGGTTAAATATTAATTTTACCTGTTCTTTTAGTCTTTAAAATGTGGTTATAGTAAGGCATGCAGAAGAGGGTCTAGAGGGACTAGATGGTGATGGGAGACTTCGCTTGGGGTAGTGAACTCACAACCGAGTAACACATGTATTACATAGAATTGCATACCTGAAACCTAATTTTATTAACCAAAGCTACCTCAATAGTCAGTAAAAAATAAATGAAAAAGTTTTACTATGGACTGTTAAAATTATACCTATGGTTCACATTTTATTTCTATTGGTCTAATCTGTAAGGATGTCATTCGCAGGTTACCATTTCTCTTCATGGCCCTGATTAGGAAGAGTAATCAACAATTATTCACATCATTCTTTTAATTCCCCTCTTCTTAGTTCTCTAGCCAATCATCTAGATTCTTTATCATTTGAAATCATAACCTTCACTGTGAGGGTTAGGAATAATTCTGGCTTTTGGATAAGAAAGAGGATCATGACTCTATTTGAAATCTTTTTTTTCTCTAATACTTTGAAACACAGAACTATTTCACACAGAGATAGTGTAATATACCCATTTCCTGACTAGTCAGTCAGATTCAGAAATGCCTCCAAAGTTCCCAAGCCAGTGAGACTGGACTTTCTTTTTTCAGGTTTATCTTTCTTCCTCATTACATGGCTTCCTTTCCTTTAAAACAGGATTATGTTTGCGCAATCTATCTGTAGTTACTGAGTTTCTGTCTAATCACATGATTGACTGACCATGCAGGAACAAGAAAAGCAAAGAAGCCAGTTAGCTTTATTACTAGTCACATGCTTTATTTAAAACAGGAAAATGGAAGTCTTTGATACTAAGAAGCATTTTTTAAAGGAATATAACCTTCCCTCTCTACTCATTTGATGCCCTTTCTTTAAATTGTTACAGGAATATAACCTTCCCTCTCTACTCATTTGACGTCCTTTCTTTAAAAAACCTGATTCATAGCCCTGGCTGGTGGAGCTCAGTGGATTGAGCACCAATCTGTGAAGCAAAGGGTCACTGGTTTGATTCCCAGTCAGGGCACATAACCAGGTTGCAAGCCAGGTCTCCAGCCAGTTGCCCAGCCGGAGGCACATGAAAGGCAACCATATATTGATATTTCTCTCCCTCTCTTCCTCCCATCTTTCCCCTTTCTAAAAATAATAAAATCTTAAAAAAAAAAAATTGCCTAGGAGGGTTATTTCATATTTATTTTTTATTTAGACTTTTATTATTTTTCAGAGAGGGGGGAGAGAGGCAGAGAGGGGGAGAAACATCAATGTATGGTTGCCTTTCACCTGCCTCCAGTTATGGACCTGGCTGGAGACCTGGCTTGCAAGCTATTTATGTGCCCTGGCTGGAAATCGAACCAGTGACCTTTGGATTCGCAGGCCAGCCCCTTATCCATTGTACCACCAGCCATGGCCATTATTTCATATTTAAAAACCACTTATGGAACAATTTGTACAAGGGACTTAAAAAACTTTACTAGATCTTGATAATAAAATTAAAAAACTTCAAAGAACAGCAAAAATGAACAAGGGTATTTTGAAGCTAGTATAAGTATGTATAAAATAAGTTAGAAGGTTTAAAATAGCTCATCAAAAATACAATATTAACTTATTTTTGCTTTAGAAATCATGAATTTCTCTAGCTTTACTTTATTCACAAGTGGTTTTGATTAGAATTTGATTTTCTAATCAATATCTATATTGAAGTTTGGTATTTTAAACAAAATACTTTATAAAGTATAAGGCACTCCAGAAATCAGATTATCATTTTATAGATGAGATTTAAGGGATATGCCCAAAGTCACACACCTATAAGTGACAGAAGACAGAACACATGTATGTTGACCCCCAGTTCTGCTTATTCTGCTTATTATTATCACGCTGATTTAATCCTTCTTTAACTTTTATCTGGTTAAAGAAAAGGAATATTCAAATTCAACTGAAAAATTGTTATCAGGACTGTTAATGCTCTCCTACTTATTTGGAATGAAGTATTTTAGTAATATGAATAGGAGATATGAAGATTGATGGGTGGAAATGGGTGGATGTGGAAAAAATTATTTGTCAAAATGTTGGTAGGTATCAGAGGTTTGTATGATTTACTTGAAATTTTCAACAGACTCCTTTTCTTTTAGCAAAGGTTCTTAAGGGGAGTAAGGCCTGGAATGGAGCATGGGTCTGTTAACTCCCTTCAGCTTGATCCATGCTGAAATTATTTATTTAAAGGTACTAAGTGCTCTAATGAACATACCACTGTCAGAACAAAAAGATTTTGGCTTAAATAACTAAGTTATTATCCTGTATTTAAACTGTATCTTTGGAAGTAATGTAACTATGGGTATCTTACTTTTGACATCATTGTAGCGAAACTATTTCCACTAAGTTTATATTTTGGTTCAACATTAATGGGTAAACAAGATATATACAACCGTGAATTACTTATTTCTCAAAAATTTCAAAGTTATCTCCCACAGAAGTAATAACAAAAGTTGTACTATTTCTGTTTTAGTTTCTTATTCTTAAAAGAACCTTATTTTGCATTTTCCAAGATTTTTCCTGTTCAAGTCTTTATTATTAACCTTTATGTGTCAGGTATTCTGGGTTCTAGGAATATAGAAATGAATAATACCTACAGTATGCTTACTGTGGAAGCAAACATATCCTGAGGACACTGTACTCTGATATATTAATTGTATCTGGTCAGCTGCTAGAGAGGATATACCGTATCTACTGTATCCCGCTTCACTGGGAAGAGATTTAGCTGTTAAATTCAAAAAGTGAGACATCTTTAAGAATGTTTTTTAAAGAATAAAAATAACTCTAATGCTAGTCACAAGTTAAAACTTTTATCAGTATTAAGGATTAATTAAATACTAATCCAAACAGGATACAAAAAAGGTGAGAAGGTTGCCAAACACAAATTGCATGAATTTGCTTTGTGTCATTCTTGATCAGTCATCAAATCACAAGGTATTTTAGAATGGTACCATTCTTTGTCAATTATAACCACTGACAATCGACTTTTAGTTTAAAACAAAAAGAAAGGCAAGGGAATAAATATATGTAAAGCCTTAGATTTTGAAAATAATAGTAGATGAGCAAAATCTGTAAGACTTGTAACAGAGGCACATAAATACATTTCTTCCTAATTCTTAAACTGGGTACCTATAATAGGGATGGATAAAAACAGGCAAAGACAATTATTCTCTCCTTTATTCAAGAATGAAGATTCCCTGGAGTTGAATCAAAGATTAATGTTCTTTGGCTTGTGATAATTTCATAATAAAACTTAAGCTTCCTTTGGTTATTTAATGATAAGAGAGTTTGGCTCTGTCAATAAAAAAAATGATCTACAAGGAAAAGTCTCTTCCTATTAAAAATGCTTTTAAAAGATCCCTAATATAAACATATATACCCAAATAATTTGTTACTAATACTTCACAAGGAATATAATTTTATTACTGTAGTCACAAAATCATAATTTCTGTACAGGAATGTATAAGTGAACATTAATCAATGCATTGATAATTCACTTAATAAAGAAGGTGAACATACTACAGAACATATTGTAAAGAAAAAATATTGTAAAATTTTCTGGCCTTGCAGTGCACTTTTTAGTGCAAGTATTTAAGACACACTAGTGTTCAATTCAGCAAAGTATTGCAGAATGTCATGCCACAGTCCACTTAATTCAAAGAGGGTTGGGACATGCAGCTTGTAATAAAATGTCAGAGTGTGTGTATACGTATATATAAAAACCACATGTATCATAAAATATATAGTGGTTTATTTAGATGGTTTTAAATGATTTCACTGGAATCAGCATAACTGGAATAAAAATCCATGATCTTCTTAACAGGAGTAATCTTCTAAGCAATGGCTTTGGCTTCAGGTAGGAATGCTTCCCAGTATTTTATCAGCTGTAAGTGGTAACAAAAATACAAGATATTCTCATTACCTTTTTGTCACTTATATGCATATGTCCTGTATAGCATTAAAAATAATCTATGCAAAAAAAAAAAAAATCTATGCAAATAGGTAATAGTGATTACCATTTACTAAAGTCTGGTCCTTGAAATTATTTTAATCCCCTTATCTGAAGTTTGTCAATATAATTCATGCATAAATAATTTAACTTACTAATTACTTTTAGCTAATGCTTTTGATGTAAACACTTTTTTAAAAATCTAAAATTTTTGATTTATGCAAAACTATATAAAGAAACATATTGTTAGTATAAATTAAGGTTACCTTAAATAATAAAACTGCAATGACTTTTTCCACATAAAGTGGTCACATCTAAATATTCATATTGTATGTTACTGCTAGACAGAAAGAATGAACAAAAGGAGGAAGAAAACAGGATATTGGGCAAGAATGGGGATAGAATCTGAAAAGAATTAACTGTCAGTCTTTCCTGGATAGTCCAAAAAATAGACTGAAGTATAAACTAATGCTAAGTTTAAAACAATTTCTTTAAAAACAAGCTTCTATGACTTACCATATTTTTAAAATGTGATCTTATGAATTAAGTACTCAGATAAAAAAATACAATTTGAAGATATAATGTCATCACCTAATTCAAAAATTATATAGGCAAGTTTCTAATCCACGGATCTTAAAACCAACTAGAGGAAGAAATCTTTCTTTTCAAGACATTAAATAATTTGATCTATTACTCAAATTTATATTAAAATATACAGAAAAGACTCTTGTTTATCTTGTTAAAGTGATTTATTTATTCATCCATTCATTTAAATTAAAAAATATATATATTTTATTTATTTTCAGAAAGATGGGGAGGGAGGAAGAAAGGGAGAAAAGCATTAATGTAAAGTTGCTTTTCACCTGCCTCCAGCTATGGACCTGGATGGAGACCTGGCTTGCCCTGGCTGGGAATCAAACCAGACACTTTTGGGTTCGCAGGCTGGTGCCAATCCACTGAGCCACACCAGTCAGGACAAGACTTTGACTTAACATAACATGAACACCATTGTCTCCTTAAGTTGAAGAGACAAATGCCACTACTTGGGACATAAAATATTTTTTTAAAACCTTAAGAAAAGGGAAAACTTGCCCAGTATTTTTCATAGCCTAAAATTGGGAAAAGTATATTTCACCTAGTAGTTTAAAAGTGTAGAGGCAAAAAGGACCTGAGTTTCCAATTATTTTAACTATCATTTTTTCCTTCACTGTTACTGGTTCTCTCAACTTCATTTATTATTCCTCTTTAACTATAAAAGTTCCTTTCAGTTCTGGCTGGTGTGGCTTAGTGGATTGGCACTAGCCTGCGAACCCAAAACTGTCCGGAGAACCCACGAATCACTGGTTTGATTCCCAGTTAGGGCACACACCCAGGTTGCAAGCCAGGTAGGTCTCCAGCCAGGTCCCCAGCTGGAGGCAGATGAAAGGCAACCACACATTGATGTCTCTGTCCCTTTCTTCTGCCTTCCCTTCCTCTCTCTCTAAAAATAATAAATAATATCTTTGGAAAAAAGAAACAAAAAGGAGAAAGTTAATTAAAAAAATCAGCTTACCTGTTGTTGTGTTTGAACTAATGATTCTAAGTACTTGATAATAACAGTTTTAAAATCTTTCACTCTTTCTTTCTGTTAAAGTACAAGAAAAAAGGTCCATTAGTACATAACTAAATTTGATTTTTACCGTGAATCACAGCAAATGTAATCACATTGTTAAGAAAAGTAAATTATACTTGCCTCAAATCGTCCCACTTCTTTTCTAATTGTTTTAGATATCTGTTCAAAATCTCTTTCTCCTTGTTGTACTTTTGCCTCCCACTAATAAAAACAAACAAAATGTACAAATTTTTTATGCTTGTCTGGAAAAAAATTTATAGAACTAGCTGTCATGACCAGTAAATTTAATGTAAGTCTGAAAACCCTGAGAAAGCTCAATACTGGCAAAACTCATTTTAGCATCATTCAAACTTGTATCCCACTTTCCAGTAGTAGGGAATGCATTTCAACTTAATTTCCATTATTTCATTATCAGATTTACTTAAGATTAGGATATTCTAGTACTTTCTAAACTATAATCACCACTGCTAAATTAACTAGAGGATAGAGTAAATAATTTAGAGTATAAAAGTCACTATCAAATCATTTAGCAGTGTTACATTTTAATTTTCTTATCTTTTTTATATCACTAATTACTTCAAAAATGTCAACTACATTCTGCTAATTTCAAGACTACATGTTCATCACAATTTATTTGCCCAGAGAAATTCTTTAAATTAGGAAAACTGCGTAATGAACATTTAAAAACATTTTTGTAACGGTATAATGTCTACATTAAAAAAAAAACAAAAAAAAAAACACCAAAACTGTGGAATTATGTTCTACTGAACACCTATTACTAAACATTAAATTCAGTACAGAAACAACAGAATGTGATTAGTGACCAATGAAACAGCTAAAATAAAATAACTGAAGACTTAAGCTATGAAATGGTATTTTCCCACTAGATAACCAAAACACTGGTATATACTCTTCCAAGAGCAGGTACATTTACTTTTGAGTAATATAAAGGTTGTCCTACCTCTTCAATTTCCTTATTGAAGCATGGCAAAAAAAGTGTATAAATTATAATAAACTTATATAAATTTACTGAAATACCATATATAATACATATATATGGGGGATAATGTTGCCCATACAGGTAAATGAGGGAAAAGTCCACCTCTAAAACTATTTTTAGACACAAAATAAGTAATTATCTGAAATCAAATTATTCTCATCTCAAAACAAATGTGTAATTATTAAATATTAATTTAAATAATTTTCTTGTTTCTTTATTCCATGTTCATATGAAAGTAACAAAGGGCCCTGAACATTTTAATGAAAATCAAAATGTTAAGATAATTCTAACAGTTTATAAAATTATGGAAAAAATAGCTACATGTTGAATGGTTAGAAAAAAATCTATGAAAAGTTATGCATATATGAATGACTCATGGGAAATTTGAGTGAGGAGAGAAATAAAGCATTTTGTATTAATCACCTCTCTTATTTCATTTTTAGCTTGCTGTATTTTATCTGGTTTGTTAGCAACCATCATTTTTGCCTCTGTTTCACGTTTTTTGAGCAAAGTAATTTGAGCATCTTCCCATTTCTGCCAGCACTTCATTCGATGGTCAAACACACCCTATAAGTGAATGACATAATGCTATTAAGTGACAGTTAACACTAGACAAGTACTGTACTACTAAAAACCCAGTACTAAGTACTGGGTAAAACCCAGTATTTAAATTCTATTTTAACATATTGAAGTATTAAAAATAAACATGCCAATATACCAAAGTAAATAAACTTCCGTATTTACTTGCTTAAAAACAGAAACCCTGGTGACTGAATGAAATATAAGAGCTCAGACTTATTTATTTTTTTTATTTTTATGTTTTTAAAAATTTTTATTTATTATTTCCAGAGAAAGGGGAAGGGAAAGAGGCAGAGAGGGAGAGAGACATCAATGTATGGTTGCCTTTCACCTGCCTCCAGCCACAGACCTGGCTGGAGACCTGGCTTGCAACCTGCTTATGTGCCCTGGCTGGGGAATCGAACCAGTGACCTTTGGGTTCGCAGAGACTTTTAAAAATATACAAAATCCATTCAGTCTTTAGAGTTTTAACTGTGGCTTATAAGATTTCTAACAGTTTTATGTCTTCAATAGAACAATGCTGGTGTCATAGTTACGTTGGAAGTTTTCCTATTAAATAATATCAAAAGTAGATTTAATTATTGGAAATATGCCAGAATTGAAAAAAAGAAAATGGAAAAAATTTGTAAGATAACAGAAAGAAAAATAAAAATGTGAAGAGATTACCAATAGCAAATAAAGGACAAAGAAATTAGGAAGTATAACAAAACAAAATGTCCTGTACAAGATGAAGAGGGCAAACAAATGCGCGCGCACACACACGTACACACACATGTACACATGTGCACGCATGCATGTGTGTGTAATGCAGTACCAAAGAAATGGACATAAAGACTTTAACAGAACAAATCAACCAAGTCAATTATTTCCTTTCAATGGTTTGGCAGAAGAAGTGCAAGTGAATAAAGGAAAGAAATAAAATATGATCATAAGAAAGTAATTAAAATTTTCATTAAAAAAACTGATGGCTAGAAAGATTAAAATAATCCTTTCTCTAGCTTGATGCTAGGGATATACTCATATCACTTTAGTATTTACTAACTGAATACATAAAGCAAGTGAAGCAAGCATTAATCAATTGGGTAAATCAGAAAACGTGAAAACAAGGATTATTTTCATTTATTCCAAATAGTGTTATGGGTCAAGAAAAAATAAATACATGTTCTTAAAGAGACCTGCTGAAGAGAAAGTACGTAGATGGTGTACTTTAAGAATCTAAGCTTTTGGCCCTGGCTGGTGGCACAGTGGATAAAGCGCCGGCCTGCGAACCCAAAGATGGCTGGTTCCACTCCCAGCCAGGCACATAACCAGGTCTCCAGCCAGGTCCATAGCTGGAGGCAGGTGAAAGGCAACCAAGGCAACCATACATAGATGTCGCTCTTCCCCTCTCTCTAAAAGTAATAAATAAAATCTTGAAAGAAAAAAAAGGAATCTAAACTTTAGAACAAAGTTGGCTTCAAATTCTTGCTTTGTCACTGGATGACCTTGGGTAAATTCATTTAATTTCTATGAGCTTTAGTCTTCCAAATACAAAAAGAGGAAAATAAAATCTATATTTTTGGATTAGAAATAAAAGTTCACAGCAGTGTCTTAACCTATTTAATAATTAGTAGGTAACATATAATGAGTCGCTTCTAAAATAACATACCCATACAAATGTAGTTGATTAACGCATGATTTCTACTAAAAGTGCAAATAGTAATAACTTATCAATAAAAAATAAATTGGACCACCTTTATATCATATAGCATATTTTTAAAACGTGAGCAAGAACAGTAAAAACTGCAAATCAATCTGAAACCTAAGTAGTTTATCCCAAAGAGTTCTAAAAGATTGTGCAATTTTAAATTAACCAGGACAAAAGACACATCCTGGGCAAATTGCCAAGTCAAAGCACCCTATCTATAGGTATTTAAACACATTTTATTAGACTTAATTTATTATCTCATGTAATTTCTCTTCTCATGGCAAGTGAATCTTACTGTCCACTGTCTGCTTTTCCTATATTTAAAAGACCCCTTTTTCCTTAAAATATTTATTATGAATTAAACTAGCTTCAGCCAAATTAATTTGGGCCAAAATCACCAAAGTAACACATCTAACATAAATACTCAGTCACTACCATTTAAAACAATTTCTGACTCTTACCCTTTATGTGTACGTATACATAAAACCAAAATGTAATTAAAAATTTTAAGCCTACTCCTTCTTTAGGTGAACGGGGCCGTATCAGCTCTTCATCGATAAATTCCTTGGTTTATTAACAATTTGATTACTTAAAATATGTACCAATACAAGGCAAAGGCTAACCAAAATGCCCTTGAATTTCATTATTTGCTTAAGTTCTAACTATGGGGTGGGACAAATATAGGTTTACAGTTGTTTATATGGGAAACAATAATTAATAAATAATAATATAAGAATAAACTGTTTTGCATACTCACGACTTATACCTACTTTTGCCCCACCCTGTATATCAACTGGATTTTTTTAGTGATATACTAATTTAAACTAATTTGACAGCTGACCAGTTTATTATCTTGTAACATATCAAAACCATCACATCTTTATTGTGGTACAGATATAGGAGCTCTGGTAATGGTAAGGTTATTTCAGAAAAGAATCTTAACTATGTAAGAATTTAAAACTTTTCTTCATTTGCTTTCCTACTCTTTTAACACTGGAAAATAAAAGAACCAGAACCATGCTTGCTCTTCTAAAATGCTATCTTAAATAGCAATTAAATCCTAGCAACATTTTTCTTTGAGTGTCAAGATAATCCACTCTCAAATCAGCCTCTTCTATAGAAGGGGATAGATTTACACTAATGATCCACTTTGGACCTCCACCCACTGCCATTTTATGCTACGCATTTGCATGCAAGTTGTTCTAGGTTAAGATAGGGCTGCACTGGTGGAGTGGTTTTCCTGGACCACCAGAAAATTGGATGCTGCAATTTTAATTTAATTAATACCATATTCTAGTTCAGTAAATTAGAAGGTACGTTGCCCTTCCTGGAGTCCTGAAAGGATGCCGATTACTTAAAGCCAAACAATGATGTTTTTAAACTCGTGTCTATTGGTTTTTTAAAAAAATATTTTTAATAAATTTGGATTCCCTGTAAGAACTGTCAATAAAGACTTCTAGTTCTAAAAACATTCATAATTATTACCCTCAATCCCTGATACTACTCTAGTTGTTCACAAAAGATGAATACGTAAGAATGCAATCCAACAAGTTTACCAATGAATAAATGTTAGGTAATAATACTAGCAAAATTATGAAGTCTTAGATGTCAAGAGACCTGTAGTGTAAAAAAGAGGAAAACAAGAGTTCACTGGATGTAAGGCCAGGCCTAGGCAATATTTTGGATGGGTAAAATTTATCTTTCTTTAGGGCCCCAATTTCTGATGTTCTTAAGATGCTTATTTTGGCTCTATATTCTAATTTCCATAGTACTCTTAGTTTCAAAATTATCATCAGAAAAGTAGTCTTAGGATATGTAAAACAAAAGGCTAAGGAATATTAAACAGGTATTAGAAATAAAAAATTAACAAACAACTGAGAAAATTACATAAAACAAGGAAATGCAATGGCTTATATTGGTAAAAATGCTTAAATTCACACTAACTAAAGAAATTAAAATATATACAAAAATATAGAAGAAGGAACACATGTTGATGGGAGTAAAAGAAATATAACCTTTTTGAACAGTAATATGGCAATAGTCATTGAAATGTATATACTCTTTGGCCAAGCAATTCTACTTATAAGAATTTTATGCCCAAAGAGTTATTATCGAAATACTTACTATGTAAGGTTGGGCTGGTTAAATAATTCAAAGTACACCTATATGCTATATGATGAAACACTATGCAACTATTAAAAACGTGACATGTTGATATAAAGGCCTCTAAAATAGAGTAAATAATGCAGGCAAAGAACTGTGCATAGATAATAGTGTGCTCTTTTTTGAAGAAGGAAGAGATGGAAGAGGGAGACAGAAAGAAAGAAAATAAATTAGCTTCCTATATACGCATAACTAATTTTGTAAAAACACACAAGAATCTAACATCATTTGATTGAGAGAAGAAAGAATAGAGGTTTTAGGGAGAAAAGAACTTTCGTTTTTGGGCTTTTACAATTATATGTACATGTACCATTTTTTCAAATATAAGTTAATTTAAAACCAACAAACCAACCAACAAACAAAATAAAGAACAGAAATATTCCTTCGCACTATTCTGTAATTCCTCAGCTCCTTGGTGCAGCTGACCTGTGCTAGGTTTCAGAACAAAACTAATCTGAAAAAGTTAATTTTCCTCATGGCATAACTTGACCATAGCTCTATAACTCTTTTAGTCAATACATCACTAAATCAGTTATTTCCCAAAATGTGTTCCATAAATGTAAAAATATATTAAGTGGAAAATTCCTGTTCATTTGTATTTGGAAGTCTTATGATTAAATGTTAAATGTGTATTATTTTTTCACTCCTAGACATTTCTGAGCTTTTTCCATAGTCTACAAGACAGGGGTATTGTATACTTATTTCCCAAACTCAGGAGACAGTGGTTCATCTATAGGACATATTCTAGGAAGCATAAATATAACTATAATTCCACAAAACATAAAAGTAAAACACTATTCAGGCAGAATGAGGAAAGCTGTTTTTGAGGGATTAACATCTATTACACAGACTGCCATCTATGCCAGGGAGTATTTTCCAAGGTTAGGTCTTCTCAGCAGACATGGCCTAGCTTCCTTTTTTGGACCCACAGGTTTTTTGCAGGTATTATACTTTTTTTTATTATAGCTCTCAAGCTAATGGAAGCTCTGAATGAGGTGAGAGTAAGTGAAAGATTAAGAAGAAACCATTATCTGTAAACTGCATTTTTTTATATTTTAATTTACCCTTATGTGAAATGAAGTATACTCAGATAGCTGCTACCAATATTAACATCATCTTTAAGTAACTGTAAAGAAAAGTTAACCACCAAGAATATAAAAAGTACATCTAGGTACTATCTAGTACATAAGCAAAATTGGTAATTTTACCAAGCCTCTGAAAGCACCATTCTTGAAGTGCTAAGAAGCCTCTAGTAGACTGTTACTATTAGCTTGAAAACCAAATCATCAAAAAATATGCAATGTATCAATGTTGTGATTGTAGATAAATACTAATTTCATCACAGACATCAGCTGAAAAAATTGTGCACTAGAAAGCAAGTAACTTTTGAGATGGCTGAATTTCAGGTAAAAGCCTAGCTCCCTCATTCCATTAACTAAATGTTCATAACAATAATTACAAAACAGGATAAGATCTTAAAGTATCTTCTGAAATATAAGATGAAATATTTAATTTCGTTTGTTTGAATATTGGGTATAACTGTGTAATACTGATTTCCAGTAACTGGATTACTTTTCCAACTATTTAGAAATTGAAGACTGTTCATACTTAGTAACTAACTAATCTAGTCCCATCTCTTTATCTCATCTGTAAGATGCCTACATACACAGGGTCACTACACATTTTGGAATATACATAGTCCACATGATGCTAAAGCCATCATTAAAAATATTCAGGCAACAACCAATTCTGGTTTTGTTCTGCTTCTCAGTATTGTTTTATTAATGGTAATATAATCCAGTAGGCAGTTTTAGTTTGTGCTGCAATGAGCAAACAAATGCTACCAGTTAGTTGCAAATTTGTATGTGTAAATATGTAAGTAAACGTGTATTGGTTTTTATCTTATTTGTCATTCCTCAGATGTCTTAAGAACATCAATTCTGTCTACCATATTGTCCAACTACTTATTAGGAAAAAATTTTTTTAAACCTATGAATAATCAAATTCTTTTATAAGCAAACCACTGAAGTGAGAAGAATTCAAGGAAGAGTTCAAAACAAGGCTTACTTTCACTGCAGCAATAAGACGAATGTAGTCACTAAGTAGTTCGGAAAACAAATAAAAGTCAGCGAAAGCTTGTTCTTGATGTAACTGGTCTATCTTCTCCTCAACCTCTGCGAGCTGGGACAAAGCTCTAGATAAGGCAGTGTGATCCTCAGAGTTGCCTAACATGGCAGCACTTTTAGCAAAGGCAGCTGTGTTGGCTGAAAGTTCTGAAATAGAAAAGTATTCACTTTAAATGTTCACTAACAAAGTTTTTAAATATTGTATTAACTTTTCATCTTCTCTAATTTTTATGTTTATGAACAGCTTATATATTTAAAAACACTTGACATAAAATAAGCAGCCATTAAAATGCCTTGGACATAAATGCCAATTGCTCAAAGCTCTACTGAAAACTAGAAGAACCGCTGCCTCTAGCCCCTGATGAACTGTATTTAATCCTTTAATATAATCTGCCTCCCTTTTTCCTCCTAAGTGCTTACTATACTTATTCCTTATAATATATATAAATATATTTAACATGAAGAGCATTGAGAACACACAATAGATTTATACCATTTTGCTTTTAAACATTTGTCATTAAAAACAATATATTTTAATGAGAACATTATTTAACCAATAGGAGAAAAGCAAGGTCAAACTGTACATAAATTATAGATCTTACTTTTTCTTTGTATGCAACAATGCTTGGTGAAATACTAAGAATTTCTAAAGAGGTTTTTGAACATGGTCACTTTAGATACTTCAAATAAAAACAGATGTCTACAAGCTGGTCAATGACTAACAGTTATACTGCCTGGAAATTGCTCCTTGCTCTGCATTATGTACAGTGATCTAAAAGAACCTTAAAGCGCACTTGCTAAGAGATATAATAGAAATAGTTAAAGCTGTTATAAACTGCTATCAACAAATTAGATTTCTGTAATTCTTTTACTAAAATGTATTGCTGGTAATGGCACATACTAAATTACTTATTAAGAATTTTAGAAATCTAATATTAAAAACCTTCTTTAAAAATAAACAAAGCCAAAAAAGAAAACTCACCATGAAATTTAAAAATTGCAACTCAAATTTTCTATACATTTTAAACAAAAACATCCAGATTTTTAAATGTAATGGTTCAAAAATGAAGAAAATATTTCAATGTTTTCTAGAAAATACAGGCACAAAACAAATATTTTAAAGAAAAATTTTAAATATCAATTTTGAATCTCACATTTTTATTATAATCAGTTACTAAGACATCTTCATTTATTAGTTAATACATTTAATGAAGAGTTAATCAAGTGAACAATTTTAATCCATAAACCAAAATATACTTTTATTAAGCTCATGATTTTTCTACTTCTAAACTAGAAGTTAAATTAAAAACAAAAAATATCAAGCAACAAAGTTGAGATAGAAAAGTCTCTTCAAGTATGGTTTTTCTCACTTCCATCATAACTTGAGAATATTTACTGTAATAAAATTTACACAAAATATTTCAATTAATTCATGGTGTTAAATAAATAAATAACAAGGCAAACAAACCTTTCCTATGACAGACCAAGGCTTCAACGTTGGCATGAAGTTTCCTAAGTTGCTGATCCAGATTTTCAAATTGCTGCTGCTTTTCTTCAAACCACTAACAAAAAAAATGAAAAATGGAGCTTATTTAGCCAGAACAAACTACTTCAAATTAGGTTACCAATAGCAAGCTACATTCCTTGTTTTAAAGCAACAAATTAACCATGGATAACCATAGTGGTCAACTGATATGGTTGAGAACTAAACTCAATAAGCAAATTAATATCCTATTTTCTACTTGTATAGCTTTAAAATGCAATTGTTGGGCTCATTAATTCATCTCATTATTCAAGTCGAAAAATCAGCTCTTACTGCATCCGATTCATTCATCTTGATTGTCATTTTGTTGACAGCGTCGGCAGCCTTGTTCACCATCCTCAATATTCCTGCTCCACTCAGAGCCTGTGTATTAACTGCTCTAGGCAGCTGGAATTGAATGACAAATAAGGGCAAACAAACCAGTTAAAAGCTTGGAGGTTTAACTGGACACAAAAGGGATTGTACCCCGCCCTCCCTGGGAAAAAAAAAGAAAGAAAAAAGAAAAAAGAAAAAAGGTTGTATTTTCTTCACTCTCATACATTTCAATAGTGAGATCTAATTTCTCAAATATACTACTTGTACATTCTCAAAGGAAAACTTAAAAAATTGACTTTCCATTTGTTTTTTTTTTCTGCACGTTTACATTTAGATGGAACAACAGTCTGTTTGTCAAAATATATTAAGTAATTGCCAAGCACCTTAACACTGGCCACCTGTTTGCTAGTAGAAATAAACTGTTTATAAGGAAAGAAGAAAGTCCTGAGAAAAAGCTACTCATGTTTTGCTATGACTGCGTGATTTTGAATTTTTAAATATTCTGGGATTCAGTAAAATTTTAGAAGGTCTCAAAAGATAGTAAGTAGAACTCTATAAACTCTGAGAGTCCAAAATGTGTCAAACATCTCAAATACACAGCAGCACAGTTAATGATTTAAGTTCTTTCAAGTTACAAATTTGCATTTCAAAACCTTCACGGAACAGAATTAGACAAACACATTCAACTATCTCTAAAAATGTATTCTGAATAAACTTATTTTAATACGTCTAAGCAGCAATTTGGGGCACTGAAAATTAAACTACATAAGCCATTCTTTTAAATATGGTTTTAAATTTTCAAGAAAGGGACTGATAATCCCATAATTATCAATGCAAAGAACACATTATGCTAGCAATTTGGTTAAGTAATTAAAACCAAGTAAAGCACTAAGCAAAAAAAAAAAAAAAAAAAAAAAAAAAAGAGGCATTATTCCATTTATTTTCTGAGCATCTCTATAACATATTACATGAAAAAATATAAATACTCAGATCATTTATATATATTTAAAGTAGAAATGATACCTCTGAGCTTTCCAAGAACTGCCTTAAATCAGGATCCTGAAGTAAAGTGGGATGCTTTACTGTTCTTCGAAGATACCTAGATTTAAGAATAAAATTGCTCATTTATTTATCAATACCATCTTATCTGATTTTTATTTAAAAAGATTGTATTTATTATTTCCAGAGAGAGGACAGGAGAGAGGCAGAGAGGGAGAGAAACATCAACGTATGGTTGCCTTTCACCTGCCTCTAGCCACAGACCTGACTGGAGACCTGGCTTGCAACCCCATTATGTGCCCTGGCTGGGAATCTAACCTGCGACCTTTGGGTTCGCAGGCTGGTGCCTTATCCACTGTGCCACCAGCCAGCGCTTATTTTAAATCTTATTTCAACAAAAGAACAAATAGATGTCTCAGTCTACCTCCTTATTAGTCTGCTTCACTATGATATTTAGAATCGTACAGCAAGGTAATGATTTAGAAGTTCATCATTTGAAAATTCATATTTATGTTAAATGGCAGGGAATGAGGGTGGGAGTTGGGGAGAGGTTAAGTAACTTACCAAATATCTCACTGAAAAGTTCAAAAGGGTATATGAACATGTCAAACAATTTTTATCTTTGAGTGGGGTTATTACTTCAGAGTCCTAAGAAATATATCACTCTGTATATTCTAGTCAACTGTTTTTTAATTACTATTATGTATTACCAAAATAGAAACCAGTCTACAATTTGTTTCCTTATCAGCAGATTTAAATGATAAAATCAGCTTTGGCACATATTTGACAAGGAATACATTTTCTGTTTTTAATGTTTCACTATTATTGATAAATGCCTTATAGGACACCATATAAAACAAAAATAGAAAGTAAAGGAAAACAGCATTATTAAGTCACTATTTGTCTAACTTTCGGTAATTTTTCCGTACTAGAAAACCCCACATGTCCTAGTCATCCATAATAAATTACCATTCTTTCATTAAAAGACAAAAAATCTACTACTGATGAATCTTAATTACTTACCTAATCCCATTTTTTAAGAATTACTCTTTCCCCAGGTTGCAGATGACATGAAGTAATATTTCAATTCTATTTTACCTCATAGTTAATATACCTTCATGCTTTTTTTAAGAAAAGATTTTATTTATTACTTTCAGAGAGAGGCAAAGGGAGAGAGACATCAATGTATGGTTGCCTTTCAATTGCCTCCAACTACAGACCTGGCTGGAGACCCGGCTTGCCATCTGGTTATGTGCCTTGGCTGACAATCAAACCAGTGACCTTTGGGTTCACAGGCTGGCACCTTATCCACTGTGCCACCAGCCAGGGCTTGTTCTACTTCTGAAGAATAAATGTAGTCAATAATTGCTTCTACTTTTTTATAAGATTATAAAATATGCTAAAATAAAGATTCTGGGACAAAAAGTGAATACTTTCTCTGAAGTCAAATTATATCCAATGGTTAAAATTACTATTTTATTTATTTTTTGGTATATTTAAGTGAAACATGTAACATACTAAATTTCATTTTAAATCATTAACTCGCATAAGAAGTCATTATGACAGATATGTGCAATACAATGTACACTGTAATTCAAAATAACATTTGCTGCCCACATTATCAAGCTGAAAAAAAGAGATGCAGCAGGAATGCTAATCCAGTATATTTAGGAAATGTTGGTATTTTCCCACTGGAATTTGACTTACATATGTAATACTGAGGTCCTCTGGTGCAAGTTATTTCCTTGTTAAGATGCTTACTGCTTAAAGCTGTTTGTGTAAGTTGTTCATCTGAGTGCAAACAGCCAGCACTCAGACATTTGTGAAATGAACAAGCAAGAAAGAAGACATCTTTTAAGAGATATCCAATTTTTCAAACCTAAATGAAAATAACTTTGATGTATTTGTATGTATTTATATTCTAAAATAGCTTTCAACAGGAGTTCATATTATATGCATATTCCTTTCATTAAGATTCATGACAGCAGCATATTAGGTGCTGTGAGAAGTCCTGCAGGAAATAAACCTGGTTTAACTTTGTTAAACTTGATGTTGACAAAACTCAACTGACTCTACATTTCCTTTTTTCACTCTACCACAAACTAGCATTATGAAGATACAATTTTAGAAAATGATATTCTAGAAATTATAAAAGTATTCTTCTTCTTAAGTGTTACATGAGAGGAAAGAGCACCTAACCATTAAAAACAAAGTATCACACATACAGAATGTTAAAATTAGGAACAAAAGCGTGAAATGAAATTTTAAAATTAATACTGGGTTAATAGACGGATTCAGAATTAAAAGTGAGGAGGGCTGTCAATATATAAAAGAAGGATACAGAACAAAAAGAGGAAAGGTGTATAGCAATAACACATGAAAAGGAATATGGAAAGAAACAGGAAGAATGAAGGAAAACAGAAATAAAAGATTAAATGAAACTAATGAAAGTAAGTATCAGATTCAACAAGAGGTGAGTACTTAGTTATTTTTCAGATTTGCTGTAAGCAAAGGATACTGTTAAATTAGGAGAATCACTCAGGGCTTTCAAGTTCCTATTTATTTACCAAAACCAAAATAAAGCACCTAACAAAAAATGCTTGATAGGAACAAAGTTAAAAAAATATATATTTCCTTGTTTGAAACTCAAACATGTGCTAGTAAGAGAATAAAAAAAGGCAAAAAGAACCCCATTCTTTGGTAATATACAACTGTTCATTCAACAAATATTTACTGAGCATTTACTACACATTGGTTATTGTCCTGAGGACTCAGAATCTATCAGTGAACAAAAGAAAACAAGATTCTTCTCTAGTGGAGGTTGTATTCTGGTAAGAGAAAGACAACAAACTACAAGTGTAATATGTATGGAAATTATGTAGTATGTGGCAAGGTGGCAAATGTTACAGAAAAAGAAAAAAGAACAGTAGAGCAAATGGAATTAAGTGTATAGGGTGTAGTGATGGCAATTTAAATAGGTCTGAATGAAGCTGATGATCAGAATAGGTTTCATTGGAAAGGTGGTATTTGAACATTTTAACTTAAAATGTGTAAGGGAATTAGCCATGCAGATACCTGGGAACAGAAGCCTTCTAGGCAATCGAAGGCCAATGAAAAAGCCCTAAGGTGGAAGACTGCCTAGGATCTTTGAAGGGCAGCAAAAGTATGGCCTAAAGCAGAATGATCAAGAAGGATATGAGACGGAACAGGCAACATAGTGAGCAGTAAATATCATGTAAGATTTTGTAAGTCATTTTTAACAATGCTGGCTTTTATTAAGTGAAATGGGGGGTATTGATATGATCTGATTTATGATTTAAAAGTTTGATTTTGGCTGTTATATTGAAAAAAAGAGTAGAGTACATTGAAACTAACACATTATTGTATGACAACTGTAACTGAAAAATAAAGTAGCCCTGGGGCTCAATGGATAGGTGCTGGCCTGTGAACCCAAAGGATGCTGGTTCGATCCCCAGCCACGGTACATAATCAGGTTGCAAGCCAGGTCTCCAGCCAGGTCCTCAGCTGGAGGCAGGTGAAAGGTGAAAGGCAACCATAACCATACACTGCTGCTTCTCTCCCTTTCTTCCTCCTTCCCTTCCTTTCTCTCTGAAAATAATAAATAAAATCTTAAAAAAAAAGTTTGATTTTGGCTGTTATACTGAAAAAGAGTAGAGTACATTGAAACTAACGTAATATTGTTATGTCAACTGTAACTGAAAAATAAAAAATTATTTAAAAAAGAGTAGATGTGCAAGGATGGAAATGAAGAATTAGGAGCCTATGCTAGTTAACTGAGGCATTTGGACTAGAAGGGGACTGTCTAAATTCCAGACACTATAAGGAAGCAATAGGATTTCCTCATGAATTAGATAATACTAAACCTGTGCCTACCTTCCAAACTTCCTGATATGAAAGAGGGGATTACTCAATCTACACTAACTGTTTAGACCTTTCCTGTGGGTTTTTAGGTACTTGGAATGAACACATTCCAAACAATACACTTACATCTTGGAGATAAAGAATAAACTGAAGTTAAATTACTTGTCTAAGGTCACACAGTGTGCAGCGTTACTATAGTGCAGGGCAGGCTCCAACAGACAAAGGATTTTAAGTGTGCATTGTGCATACTGTGTCATATTACTCTGTATTTCTCAGTTTGTATTTGCAGAAGTGTATCCTTACCTGTAAAATAGACTCTATGCTCTTCAAGTTGTGAATTACTCTCAAGAAAATCAAATTAGCAATCTTAGAGATACTCTTAACAGAAGTTTCTGCTTAATTCACTGAGTGACAGGGAAGTACTCGGTTCTTAACCACTCTTTCTATAATATCAGATGTTTATCTTTTTAAAGTCATCTGGATTCTCTAAATTGAACAAACGTGTAAATGAATCACAGTAAAAACAGAGAAGTGCTTTCTTGACCTATCAGATTAGATGAAGTTAGATATTCTACAGATATGCCTGATCTAACATTTCAATTAAAAAAAAATCACTTTAGAAATTTTATTCCAGTTCTTGTTTCTATACCTTAACACCTATATATTTTATCAGCCATCTTTTCTAATGGAAAATAAACTTTCTCCTCAGTAGTACATTATTTATTTTCTCTCACTATTGAAAAGTCCACTAAAATAGTATTCAAAAATAACATTTATTAGTAAATTATCTTCACATATACACTAGGTTAGGTTCCAATATTTTCTTAAAACTCTCCTCAGTGTTTCACACTGAATGAAGGTATGTATGTTAAGTACTATGTAATGCATTCAAGTTATAAGAAAGGTGAATGTAGAACCAAATTATATGTGTTCGGTACAATAAATCTTCATTAAGTTCCTTATCAAGCATGCCATCCAAAATATTTCAAATTTACTCATAGAAAAATAGGACTTGAAAGGTTTATCAAAGGGTCATGGTTATACTTTCAGTAAGGGCTAAGCAAAATCAAGGCAGAGCATTATCTACCTTTATTCTTGAAAATATTCTGTCTATGACCTCTTTGACAACAGAAGCAATTCTAATGCCTAATTTAAACACATCTTGATGTAATTTAAATCCTTTTCCTGAGTAATTGCTGATTTTCAGACATAATCTCATCTTTTAAGTCTTCTGTATGATTTCAAACTGTATATGCTTTTATGTTTTTTAAATTTAATTTTACTGTTGTTGTATTATATCCATCTCATTTCCCCTTCCCCACCTACCCACTCTCCCACAAAGTCAATCCCACTTGTTGCCCAAAGATTTATTTATTTTTAGAGAGAGAGGAAGGGAGGGAGAAAGAGAGGGAGAGAGAGAAACATCAATGGGTGGTTGCTTTTCCCACACCTCCCACCAGGGACCTGGCTCGCAACCCAGGCCTGTGCCCTGACTGGGAATTAATTGAACTGGTGACCCTTTGGTTGGCACTCAATCCACTCAGTGACACCAGCTAGGGCACTTTTAGCTTTTCTCACTGCAATTATTCCAACTTGAATTTACAGTGGCATTTTCTTTTCATTTAAACAATTTACTACTAAAACTGAGAAATAAGTTGCCTTAAAAATAGTTTTAAAATTAATTTGTACCCTGGAGATATACATATACCAGTCATTAAATTCTTTACTTTTCCCCTACCCCAACCACTGATTTTAAGCTAAAATAGAAAATAAAACAAAGAAGAAGCAAATTCAATTAAAATTCAATGACAACAAAAATTATGAAATTAGAAAGTGTTTTAATTTTAGGTAATGTTGTATACTTATGTTCTATGGAGTTTAAAATAGTTTCAAAATTGTTTTCTCACATTTTCAGCACAGTAAGGAAAGAATATATGTTAAGATTCTGGAAATGCCAAAAAAAAAGATGGTAACAGAGTAGAGAGCAGTGCTGATGGTGCTCTTGAGTGCCAGGGCAGCTGGAAGACAGGGTAGGGAACATGAGATGTCTGCAGGTCCCTAAGAATTGGAGCGGTCAGCATCTGGACTCAGGGGTGCACAGCCCAGAGGCTGCAGAAACCCACAGGAGAGCAGGTGAGATAGTTCAAACTGGCTGGCAGGCCAAGGTTGGCTCTGGGCAGTGGCAGCTCTGACCAGAGGGGCGGCTCTAACTGAAGCCAGCTCCAGGCTCCCTGGACACAAGATTCTGGAACTGGGAATCCTCCTACTTTTAAAAGTCAGCCACAATGAAGACAAGTCTTAAAAGCTATTGGAAATGTGTTGGGTCAAGTAGTGAAAGGAAGGTAGAGCTATGAGGTGTGTCCTGAAAGTATCGAATCAATGTCAATACAATTAAAAGTTTTCGAGGCTGTTACCTTTGGGACAGACCTCATATATAATGGCTTTTAAACGTACAGTCAGCTCAAGCAATCACTAATACCTCTGTATTTTCATGTCAGAATCAACTATACAAAATTAACAAAGGGAGCACAAACCTAATTTTTCAGTATACTTAATAACTTACCCACTAATAATTCCAAGGAAAAATTAATGTAGATGAACTATTATTAGATTATCCAACACACTACATGAATGAACATATAATTGCCAAAGAACCTAAATAATGCTAAAGAGGTATTAGTTTTATCCAAATATTTTGTATTAACCCCACCCCCTACTCACAAGATTCGTTTTTTTTTTTTTTTTTTACTTCTCTTGTGGACTATAGGACATAATTCTATTCTCAATTAACTCATGCCTTTATATTGCTGCTTGTAACAATAATACAAAAACAGGTGGTATATTGATAACCATTAATGAGAATTAATAAAAGCAGAACTTATAGTATAGTGCTATTTAAAGAAGCAATTTCCTTAATAAGTTTAAAGCTCTCAATAGAACTCATCAAGTAGTGTTTTGAAAGAAATTCATAACTGAAATATAGTTATACCATATAATGAAATTAGACTTACATTACTGCGGTAAAAACATGAAATAAAGCAGAACTGTCTAGAATTACCTTTCAAGAGCTGCTCTCCGTTTTTCCACAAATTCAGTGGATGATAAATCTTCTTTACCCACTTTGACCTTGGTCATGCCTTTGAAAAATTTGAATGAGATTCATGATGATTTTATATTATTATGAAACTATCTTTTATCATTATTTCTAATTTAAAATACTTTAAATCTGAACTTGACAAAAAGCTCCTAAATTTAGTTAGTATCATACTTTTGGGAAATTAACTCATGGAAGTTTTCCTAGAGACAGTGCCAAACCCATAGTAAAAAATAAATTTGGTTTTTGAGTCAGATCCCCCCACTCCAATAATACAACTCAACTTTATTTTAAGCTACTGGAAATACAACTTATTCTTTTTGGAGTTTTCCATCTTAAACAGATTTTTTTTTTTTTTAGCTGTGCACAGGTCTTCTTTCAATACCCTGTTTTTCCTCTACATGTGTTTTACAAGTTGAAGCCTTCAGAAATTATGGTACTTGCAGTGCTCAGCTGGTCCCCAGAGTAGAAATTATTATGTCTACTAAGTTGAGGTAAAAAATAAAAAGCCCTAGGATTTAAATAATTTTGTAGAATAGTATTCTAGCTATTTTTTAAACTTGTGGTTGACTTCCTATGTGGTCCTACACTAACCCCTGAACTATTTAAGGGTCTGTTGAGGTAGAGATTAGGTATGTTCACATTTCAGTAATAAAGTTTACTATAGCATTCATTCCTTTTCCCAAGCATCTCCAGTCTGGGGGCCTTCATAACTGGGAATGTATATTTCCACAATCAATTTGAAAGGAATCTCATCTAATTTACATGCTACTATGAGAATATATATTGCCTATGTACATGAATCATATAGTTTAGTAGTTTGCAACATCCATCCAAGCAGTGGTCTTGAAGATGGTAACTTGTGTTCTCAGCATGGAATCCTGGTCCTTGGTTCCAGAGAGAGCAGAACAGACCTTAGTCTCAAAGAATTATGTCTAAAACTATGTGAAGGATCAACATAAGGCATCTGAGTTCCTCAAACACGCTATAAAGCAAACAACCAGCTGCTGCCAAGGACAAAATATTAGAGGCCAACAACAGATGTATCAGAAGCCTGAGAGAAAAAGCTGGGAACGCTGTTTCTTTCTTTTTAAAAGAATTTATGTATGTATGTAAAAAACAAACAAACAAGAAACCCATATGATACTCATATTAACTCTGCTTGGTAAGTATTTATAAATAAAAGTTGAGTCATATCTGTAGTTTTCTGATCTACAATTTTTGGATTCCTTATCTGTTATGTATTACATTTCTAATGAATTAAAATGTATTTGCATTTTAATGGAATTCAAATTAGTAAATTTAAGCTCAATATTTTCAACTTTTTATAATTAAGGTTCTTTACCTTTGGGACAAGAAAAGTAAAATAAGTATAATCCAAAATTCTGCTAAACATCTCTTGCAGAATCTAAGAAAATGTTTTTATGTTTTATAATATTCAAAACAACAAGCTCCTTCATAGAGACATTTAGAACTCTTCAAATTTAAAAGATAAAAATCATGTAAATAATTTCTGTATTGGCAATTCCAATTTTAACATGAGTACAGAAGGCTGAAGGTTTTTCTTTTTCCTTTAAAAAATGATTCTGTAGAAACAAAGTACTGGATACATTCTATAACATGGATGATTCTTGAAAATATTATACTAAGTGAAATAAGCTAGTTCCAAACCACCCTAAAGTATTCCCTTTCTATGAAATCTCCAGAATAGGCTAATTATAAAAAAAAAGATTTTATTTATTATTTTTAGAGAGAGAGAGGAAGGAAGAAAGGCAAAGAGAGAGAGAGACATCAACACATGGTTGCCTTTCACCTGCCTCCAGCTACAGAGATGGCTGGAGACCTGGTTTGCAACCTGACTAGGAATTGTGTCCTGACTAGGAATCGAAGCAGCAACCTTTGGGTTCGCAGGCTGGTGCCTTATCCACTGTGTCATCAGCCAGGTCCGGAATAGGCAAATTTATAGAGAAATAAATTAAATTTGTGATTGCTTATAGCTAAGGGATGGGGAAATTAGAGGATGATGGCAATGGAATAATAAAAATATTCTAAAATGGATGTGATGATGTACAGACAACTCTGATATACTAAAAGCCATTGAACCATACATTTAAATGGATGAACTCAATAACATGAACTAATCTCTCAATAAATTCATTAAAAATGGATATGTAAAACCATGTAATTCTAATAAAGGTTGGTATATCTGGTGAATAAACATACAATTGTATATCACTTATGAATGTTCTATTTAATGTAATTCGTCTTAAAATACAATCATCTTTTCTCATACAATCATTTGAAAAAGAAAACTCAAACACCTACCCTGAATGGATTGTAAGATGTGAAATGGTAAATTATGTCATATATTCTGCTCTTCTGAAAAAAAGAAAAACCCTACCCAGGACACAGTCCCTTGCTTTTGTTTTCTTTTAAGAATCTTCTACTCACGTTATTTCCTAGAGGTAATATTTATAGGTCATTGCAGCAAATTTTTAAAAAGCAACTTTGTAGCTTTTTTCTAAGTGCTTAGTGAAATAGTGTTTAAGTCAACTCAGGGTCTATAAAAGTGTAGTAACTGTTACATGCTAACAAAAAGACTCCTCTTTCTTCAGTGCTAGTTTTAGCTTCCCAGGAAAGAAATTAATTATTCCACCACTCCATCACCTACATTTGTTACTTGAAAACTATTGAGTATGTAATTAAAACAGCTTCTGTATCTAAAATTTTTCTTAGGAAATGGGTTCATTTTTACTTTAAAAAAGTGATGAACAACATGAAATTTTAAAATGACTTTCTTTACTTGGTTGGCTACAGGAAGCTTAGATCAATTTGTTACCCACATTAAGTAATTGTTCACAGACTTTGTGCACATATTTTGAGGAAATTTACACTGGCTTCATCTTTTTGACTATTTTTCCTGCTAATTTCTTTCTTTATATTTTTAAAATAAAACTGCATTTTATGTAGTTGCTTCAAATCCTCTCTGGAATAAAGTGGTATATAAATAATTTTAAAACAATTTAATCCTCAAATGCACTATATTAAGAAAATTCTATGATCACATAGCATTAAATTAGTTTTTAAAACTGAAAGGTTTTCTATTTTAGGTAAAAACAGAAATGCAAATCCTAACTGTAAGAAAAATATACAAATTAGAAGAATACAATACTGATTAAGAGTACAAGCTCTACAGTAAGATAGTTGGCTGGCATTTAGAGCTCAGCTCTGCCTCGTAGTAGCTGTATGATATGGGGCATGTTACACACACAACCTTAATGAACCTTAACTTCCTTACCTATTAAATAAAGACAATAATAAGTTAACCTCTTAAAGTCATTATGAGGATTAAATGAGAATGTACCTAAGTTATGTAGGCTAGTGTAAATTATTTAACATAGTACCTTAGCATAATAAATACTCAACGAATGTTAATTATGCCTATAATTTAACTGACAGTCTTACAAGTTAATCATCTATCCCAGCCATATCTATGAATAATATCAACATAACTGTATCACCGTCCCCTAGTACCCTTTGAAGGCTGTCAAAATCAGTGCCAAAAAGAACGCTCTGAGGACTTAGCTTCTTCTATTTTGAATTTATATGTCCTATTTATTAGACTGCAATCATTTGTGGAAGGTTGAAAATTACTGAGGCAAAATATTAGTTTGAAAGACAATGAACTTAAGCATGAAAATTTAGTTTTAAAATCTTTTATTTCTGGTCAATGTTTAAGGTGTCTGTCTATCATATCTAGCCACCAAAATGAGAGAAATAATATTTTTTCCTTTTTTTGGTATATTAAAATAATCGTACAACTTAAAAAGCCAAAGAAAAAGGATATTAATAAAAAATAATCTGTAACAGACAAAACTTAAGTTTCCCACATAGACAGCAGGATGCCAAAAGATAGCATTTTGGTAGTTTAAAGGGAGAAATTACGATTACTAGCCAGACCAGCAGTTCTCATAGTATAGTGAAAATACCTGGAAGGTTTCACAGGCTCTTTTTGGAGGGAAGGAGGGTAATGCACAAAACTTTTAATTTCATACTAATATTAAGCTATTATTTTTCTTTTCTACTCTAATTTTTTCATGAAAGTGCAGTAAAGTTTTACAAAGATTGTATGATGCATCATACCACAACAGAGTGCAGAAGGAGATACGAAACTATCTTCTATTATAAAAAAATTAAAGAAATTTGCAAAATTAAAACAAAAATTAAAAAGTGAGGTACTCTTATTTTTATTTTTCACAAAATTTTAACAGGTAGTGAGTTTGCTATTTTTAAATGAATTAATATCATTTTAAAACATTCTCATAGCCCACAAAAGCAAAACCTTTTTTTTTTTTTTTAGAATTCTCAATAAATTTGAAGAATATATGACTTGAGACCAAGAAGTTAAAGAATTAACAAGTAGGTGTTTGAGTTTAAAATAAAGGGAACAAATCCATTCACATATATCTGGTTTCAAAATCATTAAAGATATAAAATTGTTCTTCAAATCAAGTATTAGAAAAATAATTTAAAGATTAAAAATTCAATTTAAAATACCTTTCAGAATAATAATCTTATGTATAAGCAAATATAAAGTACAGAAAATAAAGATCTAGGACTGAAAAGATTGCACAAAATATATTACAAAATTTTAATGACAGATGTCTTAATGGTGAGACAATGAAGGTTTTCTTCTTTTATAATTTTTTACACATCGTTAACTAAGCCTTTATTACTTGTATTAGTAGCAATGTTTTTAAACATTACATTGAGGTACAAAATAAACTGAGTCTAAATGCTCCTATCTGAGTAAGGCTAGAGCATATGTTCTTTGTGGGTGATTTATAGCTGACAGCCAAACATCTCCATCCCTTAGAAAACATTATTAATATGCTAATAATGTTAAATATCCTCAGTGTTACACAGTAGTATAGCACTTTAATGACCCTAAAGGTTAGGGTTTTCTATTGCTTTCAACTTGGCAAATTCTGACCCAATATTTAACATTATGGTATTCCGTAAATCAAAATCCTCAGGTGTTACAAAATAAAACTATTAAATTATACAGGCTTCAGTTCATAAGTAACTATCATAAATGGAATATTTAAATTCAGTATCTCTAGACATTATGAGATAGCATAATGATCATGGAATCTACAAAGCTATACAAAACAGTAAAAATCAAGTTGTTTTTTTTTTTAATTCACACTTACCTACTATGCTCTTTTCTGGCGCTGGTGGCACAATATAACCAACATGTAAATACTTGCTTGCTAACTTGCTATGCAAACCGAGAAAGTCACTAAATCTTCTTTTAACTGAAAATTCACTCTTGCTGAACATGGAAAGAGAAGTCTACAAGTGAAAAAGAGGTATTTCAAATTCTGTATACTAACTAATTATTCAGTTAATGTCATGCATAATTATGAACATACACTGGTCTACTTTACAAAGAAATCCACAGTAGCTGAATAATATACAAATTGCTAACAAATGAAAAAACCTAAATCACAGATGTTTCTTATGGAAACTTACAAGAGGACAGAAAGTATTTGCTTTATCCCATCCCTAACACATCTCATTGATTCTACTTATATTTAGAGTAATGACTTAAATCTTTTATCTCTGACCCAGATCTCCTAGGAGCTTCAGTCCAACATATCAAAATGCTCAAGGAACACTTCCACTTAAATCTCAGTGCCACCTCAAATTCACCATTATTTCCCACTGCTGGAATATTCATAAGGGAAGGACACTGGGCTATACTGATTACTATTAAACCTTAGAGCCTGGAAAACAGCCTGGTCCCATGGTTAGTGTTTAATAAATATCTGTTTAATGAATTAACAAATCTCATCCATGTGCACACTGTTTCTTCACTTGTGCTGCATTTTCTCCAGGATCACCCCAAGCACCACAAAGTTCCTCTAGTGAGTTACGCATTCTCTCCTTTTTTACTCCTTACATTCAAGCCTTTTCCATTCGACCTCCTACACAACTCAAGAAGCCATTTATTTTGGTAGCCCTCAGAACCAATTCCTTAGTATAAAATATTACTTCTCACAGCTAAAACTGCTGGACTCTGACTCTCTCTCTCTCTCTCTCTCTCTCTCTCTCTCTCTCTCACTCTCTCTCTCTCTCTCCCTTTTAACACTTGAAGGCTGACAATCCTTTAAGAATGCAATGGTCTCTTACCTAGAAGTCCTGACCACTACTTTGATACTCCCAATTCATATTGAGTCAGAGAGATCCTTCTAAAACAAAAATCTAATTCTCCCACTCTTGTTTGAACCTTCAATGACTCTCCATTATCCTCAAGATGAATTTCAAATTCCTTAAGGTTGCTATTCATAATACAGGAGGCTTACTACCAAACAATTCAACCAGGTACCACTTCTTATAGACCCTGAAAGGCACGATGCTTTCATGCTTTCGTGGCTTCTGGGTCTTACAAGCAAATCCCTTTGCCTGGAACATACATTCACCTTTTCTCCCCTCCTCCACCTCCCCCAGTCACTCCTCCTACCTTTGTCTATTTTAGGTCTGTTCCTTCCTACACACTCTCAAAGAATACTCTATCTACCAGACCCCTCACAATTCATTGTTAACAACTTATTTGCAATCTTTCCTGGATGGTCACCTTGGTAAACATAGGAATTATTTACAACTTAATCATCCTTGTGTTATACATAGTGAGGGCTCAGTATTTTTGTAAAGGAGCAAAAGGCTTACCTTTGTTGTTACTCTATATGCCATGTAAGCATTCATGCCATCACCTGTAAGAAAAGTCAAACAATACTATTTAAAAACATAAGCTTAACTACAACATACACAAAAAGGAAACTGAGATAATGTGCTTATTAACTACATTGTGATACATTAAATCATCACATTGTACATCCTAAATATACATAATTTTTATTTGTCAATTATACATATATCAATAAAGCTAGAAAAAAGAACAAAATAAAAATAGGAAACAAAAATCCCCCCCACAGGCTTAAAAACTAAAGGCACTACTTTGATACTATAACAATGCATTTACTAAAAAAAATAACATTAACAATCAAGCTAATTATCAAGAAGAAGCAAGTACAAAATATAATCAATATTGGCTCACCCACTTTCTCTGGATCTGATACACCAATTTCTATATCAAAAACATCTCCATTTGCTTCTTCTTCAATCTAGAAAAGATACTTTTGGTGTTAAAGATTCTAATTTACATTATTGTCATAACACTAATCACTGTAATTTTTAACATCTAAATTTTACTAGGATCACTGTCACATCAATCAATTTAACAAGCCATTCAGTATTCCATTTCTAAAACATAAAAGCTTTCATATTTCCTGACTATGTAAAACACACATATGCACACACACACAAAGATGATAGGAAAAGGATCATTTGGAAAAGTAACAAAAAATCTTGTGTACTTACAACTCAGATGTAGAAAGAGCATTTTTAGTCTTCTGTAGAAATACTGTACATATTTTTGTTCTCTACATCAAGTCTTCACTCAGATTATTAAAATTATTAATAGCTCCTTATTTTTAATTATTAGCATTTTCCAAAGCTGTTATCTCTATTCTTTTTTTAAAAGATTTTATTTTATTTTTAGAGGGGAAAGGAGGGAGAGAGAGAAAGAGCTATGCAAGAGAGAAACATCGATCGGCTGCCTCTCACATATGCCCCAAGCAGGAAGAACTCACAACCCAGGCACGTGCCCTGACAGGGAATCTTAACCAGCAACCTGTTGCCATGTGGGACAATGCCCAGCCAACTAAGCCACGCCCGTCAGGTTGTGTCTTTATTCTTTAAAAACCAGGAAGCAGACATTATTTTTGTCAGCAGATTACTATATACTTGCAGAAATTATACTAATAAGCAACTTTAGTATTTGATTTCTTTAATCACCTACTAAACAAATGTTCTTCTTAAAAGCACTTTAAAGCTCACTGGAAAAAACTCAACTGAAAAAACAGTAAGTAGGAAAAATGATAACCTATGAGACCACAGAGAAGCACTTTTAATGGCATTTTAAATAAGCAATCCTAATAGCACCTCTGCAGGAATGTTTTGTTATTCTCAAGAGATACAGAAATTGTTAAATATTGCTAATTTTTATAGCAATATTGATAGTCTAAGGCTATCTAAAAAAAGTGAGTTTTTAAAAACTAATTTTTATTTCAATGTTGCCCTCTTGTACAAATTTTTAAAAAGCCTATTTGAAATGTAGCACATATAAAGTATATTAAATTCTAAGTGCACAGCTCAGTAACTTTTACAAAGTAAACCAAACCTACATCAACAAACAAACCATAACATTACTCCCTCCTCGAGGCCTTCTGACACTTTGCCTTTTCTCCAGTCAGAACCCACCCTCCACCCGCCAACATAACCACTAACATTAATCAAATAAAATTACTCAAAATATTACTTTATTGTATTAAGTTTTCAAAGCACTTTCATACATTATCTTATTTGTCCAACACAGGAACCCTGAGAGGCACACATCAGCATATGATCACAAATCACAAACTCCTTGACTTAAGAAGGAAAGTGATTTGCCCAAGTTACTGGGTTAAAAAATGATGGGGAGAAAATCAGAAGCCAAATCACTGGACTTCTTTAGTCCAATGTTCTTTTCCCAAAATGTCTAAAAGGCTTTGATTAGAAATACTAATAGGAGAGTGATCTGGGGGTGGAAGGGAGGGAGAAACTGAGTATTTACATGTAACATTTTTCCATACCTCCTCTCTAGATCTATCAAAGATCACAGGAGCAGACATACTCTTTGACTCAATTCTGGGAGCAATGAGTGTAGTTGGGGTCACAGGGGTGACTGCAGGAGAAGGTTCAGAGGAGAGAATAGGTTCCCTTTCTGGACTGTCCAGAGAAACTTCTTCTGTGGCTTCTAGAAACAAATTAAACAAGTTTGTTAAGAACACTAGTAACAAAATCCCAACAGCCTATATTGTACTTAATGAATATAACAAATATTTTCATAATACCCACAAATAAATACCAAAATAATGTTATTTAAAAATAATTGTGATAAATAACTTTATGAATCCTTCCTCAGTCATTTATCAAACTTTTAAAACCAACGATGACTGTGGTGATTTTTGGAAGGATTCCATAAGTCAGCTTTTTATCTACACATAGCTACCTAGTGGTAGGGACAAAACTACTAGGAAAACAATGATGTGAATAATTCCACATTCATTTGTATTTAGATTTATAATATATCTTATACTTGTAGTAACTTACCTTTCAAAATCTTTTATTCAGACTAACGTTGATAATTTTATACATATAAACACAAATTTTATGGCAGAAGCCTACCTGGCAATATCCCAAATAGGATTAAAAATCTGTTAGAGAAAATTCACAAAGTTAGTAATCTAAAGCAATTCACTGCTAAAGATTACTGGATATTAGTTCAATATACAAATATAATACAAAGCAAATAGGTGTTTAGGTTTCAATTTGAAATTCTCATTCACTTGAAAAATCTAAAATTAAATATATTTAAAACCAAATCAATATATTATGTACAAGCTATGTAACATTGTGCTAAATGTAATGTATGAATAGAAAGAAATATAAAATATCATACTTGCCCTCAGGGAGTTTATAATCTAGTTGGGAAAATAAGACACAGCATGTGGAATATTAAATAATAATAAATAACAGACAATTAATAGCCAAGTGAACAATAAAAAGAATGTTGTAAGACATTTAACTGCCATATGAACTGGAGAACAAACTGCGATTTGAGCTGTGATGGGAGACAACAGGAGGGAAAATCAAGACTTACTGGAGAAGATTTGGATGGGTCAAGCTCCATGAAAATGAATAGCATAAGCAAAAAGCAAAGCCATAAAAACGAAAATTAAAATCAGTAGCTGGAATGAAACCCACAGCTCTGCTGCTTTATAGAACTGACACCAGGAGAAGAAAAGCAGGACTGTAACATAAACAGACTCAGACCACTTGTTTCTAGCCTGAGATGTTAGATTCCTAGAGGTTTGAGAAGGCAAACTGGCAGTCAGTGAGCCATTTTAATTTGCACACCTCCAAAAGCATAGCAGTAATAACATATTTACCCAAAATAAGATAAATATGTTAACACATGTAACAAATGTAAATGTAAACAACTTAACATTTTAATCTACTCTTACTCATGTTGATGAGATGCTTACTTGGCATTACTTTCTGTATTTTTAAATCTTTCAAAGTATGGTAACCAGAGGAAGAAAAAAAATTATAGATGTTGAATAGTCTGTAAGATGACCCTAATGCAACAAAATTAAAATCTTACATGCAACCTTAGGCTATTAAGAATGCATTTATTCTTTTTTTTTAAATTTAATTTTATTGTTGTTGTATTACATCCATTCCCTTTTTGCTCCCCTCTGTCCTTTTCCCTACCCACCCGTTCCCCCACAAGCATTTATTTATTTTTAAAAAAGAGGTGAAACCAATGAGCAGTAAATATAAAAAAGTAAGAAAGCAGTATCAAAGCTAGGAGGTGTGAGATCTTTAATCTACAAGTAAGTAAAACAAGCAGTAAACAAAACAAAAAGAAACTCGGAATTCTCAGAAAGAAGTACTGTTATGGCTACAGACCCACAGACAAGAAACTGTGAAAGACATTGTAACTTTATTGAGGTATCAGTACAGTTTACACCAAGTCATTTTGACTTTTCAATCACAGTTTACTTCAATGATAAACCAGGTTTTGTATTCTTTGTAGAGACTGTGACAGGTTATTTCAATAAATAGTAGTGGGCCTCAAAATAAGAAAAGCTAAATAAATAACTAATATGGAGGGGGAAATTGATATAAGTAGATACAAACTTAGGTTTATCTTGCTAATACATAGTCTGCCTTAAATTCTCTTATGATTTCTTTCATTTAAAATAAATAACATGCTACAAGTTCACAAGGTTTAATTCAACTGGACCTAAAGGTTCAAGAAGATGCCCCATAGGTGCTAGTATAAAGATTAATGTTTCCTTGGAAGAGATACTTTGAGGACAAGCACAGATGTCAGTAAAAAAACATTTATTTTCACTCATATCATAGATATGAGAATTTAAAAATAAAGATATACTCATTAAACTTACAATTAGTATTATTTGATGAAAAATATAAGTGAAATAAGCTAAGTATCCTAAAAGAAACAAAGAAAATTTCAATACTGGCAATTTGCTTGTTCTTGCTTATTTCTCTAAAACAGCTTCTTAGAGTGAGGTTTAAGTGCAGGAGGTAACAGAGCAGGGGCTCTGTGGTCAACCATATCTGGTATACACTCTTTTAGCTAATAATGGTAACATGTCACACTTAAAGTTTTTCTGGTACTTCTGACATACCAGTACTTGAAATGCTTCACAAAACACATTAGCATACATGCCAATACAATAAAATCCCCATATGGTTTTAAAATTAAAATCACCAAGTCACTAGAGTAATCTCTATATTCTCTCTTCTTATACAGGAGAAATAAATTAAGTAAATGTTATTATTATTGGACAATAGTTTTCATCATCCTGGTATCACTTCTGTTCTTTATTGTGATTTCCTAGAACCATACTCCAACTTAGAAGGAGAAATAATATACCTACTTAAAAGCTTTTTAAGATGGAGGTGTAGTATTATTAGATCATTGATATAAAAATTAGCAGATTGGGTCTTAGAGATAACTCATGTCATTATGAAGTGCAGCTTAGTTTAAGGAAAAAGGTAAAGCATAAAGTGTTTTTAAATAACTAAGGAAACATGCCTACATTTAGTGTTTATCTCTGTTTCTCTCTTCTAAAACAAAAATGAACACTGGCCATATTCGAATCACAATGTTTAATACAGACTGGGAGGCAGACTAAAACATGATTTCTCTAAGAAAGCTAAGTAAGTGAATAAATATCATTGTTTAGTCCTCACTTGGTAAACTGCACACTCTGAAAATATTCAAAATCCTTTTTCCTTGTGCTCTCGTTCATGCACCCACACCCCACACAATTCTGTTGCTAAGAGTTTCAGCACACTTTATGACTTTAAGGTGAAAAAGTCTTTAATAAAGTGGATAATCCAAAGCTTCTATGTATGAACTTACAGTATAAAGGGATATAGACAATTTTAGATTAATACAACCTATTTAGTAGAGAAATGAGTCAGCTTTTAGAACAAAACATAAATGTTATGAAAAAACTTTTAAGGACTACCTGGAAAATGTCCATGAAAGGAAACAAATGCACAAAAATATTATGACTTTGGTAAAGTATGATTTTATTCTATGTTGACAGGTAGCTATAAAAAAAGAGGAATATGGTTGGTATTTGGTATCATTTTTCAAATTATCTGATATGATAAAAAATGAATTCATTTATAGTGAAAACTTTTCATGGAACTAATTAAGCAGGAAATCATAAGGACTTTTGTGATGAAGGACTATATCTTCAAACATAATTGTAGTTTGAATATTCAAACACTATAAAAACTAAAGACATAATATTAAATTTTAACTCAATGAAAGCCAGTTAAAGTAAATTACACTGTTAAATGCACAGTTACTCTTCTAAATTTTTGTGTCATTAATTCTAAGAAATATTTGGCTTGTAATATCCAAATATCCAACCATCAAAATCTACCTCAATTTTAATTTTTTAAAAAGATTTTATTATTTTTAGAGAGAGGGGAAGGAAGAGAGACAGAGAGGGAAAGAAACATCAATGTATGGTTGTCTTTCATCTGCCTCCAGCTCCGGACCTGGCTGGAGGCCTGGCTTGCAACCTGGTTCTGTGCCCCCGCTGGGAATTGAACCGGCGACCTCTGGGTTCACAGGCAGGTGCCTTATCCAGTCAGGGTCAATTTTAATTTTTAAATATAACATTGTTTTGAAGAGGGTCCAATTTTTTAAAGGTAGTATGGACTACACCAAACCCTGACCCCATACCAAAATTAAATTCCCTAAGTATCAGTTTACCCAATTAAAAGTGAACAAAAATGGAACAGGTAGTAAATACCAAAGCATTAAAACAAACAGATTTCAAATACACACACACACACACACACACACACACACACACACACACACATAGGCTATATGTTAAGTGATTTTTAAATCCAGAGTTTAATTTTGCTTTGTGACAACATGTAATTAACAAAGCATATAATCACTGCTATCTCTCAAGGTATAAATGCCACAACCATCACTTTTTTGAGTAATTCCTGATTAAGACTGCCTGCCTCATTATAATGATTTATTTTCACATGCTTAAAACCAAAAAAATTCCCATTTTGCTTCCCTCAATAGCCTGTTTTCCACCAAGTTATCTAACTGAAAATTTCTTATCCTTCCAAGTGTTAACAAGAGCTAACATACAAACTAACTAACTAACATACAAAATTTCAGTTTTACTTCATAGAATATTTCTAACAGAATAAATACTACAACTTGCCAGTATTAAAAATATATAGTTACAATTACCTGCAAAAAGATCTTCTCTGTCATCATCTAGCACAACTTCTGCAGGTTTTGGACCATTGGAGTTTGTACTAACATCTTCTGCAAGAAGACTGACTGGTTCTGGAGATGATGGAATTGACTGTGGGAAAAAAACAGTAATAGATAGAGACTGGCATGATTATCTGTTATAATTGTTTCTGAACGTTATAGAAATACAACATTCCCTTGATATAAAGAACAAGAACAGTTATTTATAGTTCCTCCCCTAAGAGTAAGAATGAACCAAAAACACACTTTTACTCATCTGTCCCTTTTCAACCACTTAAGACTAAAAGAAGGAAATCTTTCTAATCACCCCTTTTGAGATACTAATTTGTCATGTTATAATTAACAAAAAACAAAATTTATTGCTTTGTGTATAATAGTAAGACTGATTATTATGTGAGAGAAAACCAGATCTTGAAAATATGTTACATTTAGTGGGGAGGGTACAGAGGGGAGCAAAAGGGGGATGGATGTAATACAACAACAATTTAAAAAAAAAAAAAAAAAAAGAGGAGAAATAAAAACCACCTTTGATCCCCCCCCACCCAAAAAAAGAAAATATGTTACATCTGTAAGAAGCTCCAAGTACTGCTTTATTATAGGAAGGTTTCCTACTAGTTGAATTAAGATTCTTCTTCTTCTAAAATGGTTAGCTTCAAACTAGAAACATGTTGTATTCCCAAACATTTACATTTTAACTTAAAGGACTATTTTTATACTTCTTAACCTTGAAGTATAATGACCAATATAATGGACTCTACGTGTAAAACTTTTAGCTTTATTCTGTTATAATACTTAAAACCAATACTTTAAAAAAAACAACATACCACAAGAAGAAAATTGAGCATGCCAAAAGTGCACGACTAGATTTTTCACAAACCCAAAAGCCCTATGTAACCAACACCTAGATTAAGAAAAAGAACATTATCCTCCAGCCCCGAGGCTCTACTCATGCTCCCTTCCATTCTTGACCTTTCCCCACCTGGGCTTCTGCCAGCATGGATTGTTTTTTCCTGCCTCCCTGCTACACACCTCTTTGTAAGATGGGAATTATACAGAATATATTCTTTTGTATTTTGTTTTTGTTCTTAATGTTATGTATATGAGATTCTTCTATACTCTTAGATGTAATAATTACTCATTCTTGTTGCCATAAAATATTACATTGTGTGACTATACACAACTAATCTATTCTATTGCTAATGGCCTTTTTTACCATTTTTTTAAACCAGTTTTTACCATTACCAATGGCACATGAACTTTCTATTTCTAGTACATGTATTTTTTTAGCAAACTACTGAACAAATTTGTTTGAAATATACCTAGAAGTGGCATAGCTGGATCACTAAACAATCTTCTAACATAGTTATATAAATTAATACTGCCATAAGTAATATATGAAAATTTCCCTGTCAACACTTTGATATAGTATATTCCATCTTTTTCATTTTAACTATTATGGCAGGTGTGGAGTATACCTTACTGTGGTTTGAATTTTCATATTCCTGATGAATAATGATGCTCAGCAAATAATTTTATGTTTAATGGGCATTTGGATATCCTCTTCCTGAATAGTCTCTTTAAGTATTTTGCTAATTTTTTCTACTGCCTTTATTGATTTACAGACATGTTTTATACCTTCCGGGATAAAAGCTCTATGTCATGTCAGATACATGTTGCAATATTTTTTCCAGTATATTAATGGAAGATTTTAATGAATAGAAGTTGTTACTTTTAGTAAGAGTAAATTACCTATTTTTCTTTATAATTTATAACTTTTTGTATAATGATTTATCTTTTGAGGCCACTCCTAATTCATAAGATTTTCTCATTGGCTTCCTAAGTGAACTATTTTCAATGATATGACAACAATTTTTATAACTATTCTTCATGGGAAAACTTAAAGGAGAGGCCTTCTTTCTTCTCTGGAGCTCATTCCCCCATACTCACAAAGATGGGCCTCCATTTACCTAAGCATTTTCACTTGAAGGAATTTAAAAACAAATAAGCTTATATATTACTTCTGGAAGATGTTCTGACAACCTCAACCTCACCTCTAGTTGAGTCTATGTAGGGGACTGGCCTATATGCTCCCACAGAATATCTACTTCTTCCATCATAATTTTTCTTACCACATTATAGTATGATTATCATCTGTTTATCCACTATCAACTCTGTAAGAAAAGGAAAAATGTGTTTATCTTTTGTTATTTAATAATTTTATTCAGTTGCTGGAAGCAAACACTCAATAACTGTTAAAACACATCCTAATAAAGTAAGTATGTGCCCTGGCTGGTGGCAGAGTGGATAAGGTGCTGACCTGTGAACCCAAAGGTCGCTGGTTCAATTTCCCAGCCAGGGCACATAACCAGGTAGCAAGCCAGGTCTCCAGCCAGGTCCATAGCTGGAGGCAGGTGAAAGGCAACTATATATGGATGTCTCTCTCCTTCTCTGCCTCTTTCCCTTCTCCTCTCTCTAAAAATATTAAAATCTTAAAAAAAAAAAAGGAAAGAAAAGTATGAATATGCATAAGAATTGGCCACAAGTTTGTCAATCAGAATGTATACAATACTGAAAATTTTGGAATAGCTTACAGCACAACTACATAAAAATGTGCAGAGTGGCTCCAACGCTCATTCATTATATAAATTTGCAGTAAATTAAAAAGACAGGATAACTTCCTCAACTTGAGAAAGACTAGCTACAAAAAGCTAATGTTGTACTTAATGAGAAAGTTGAAGCTTTCCCACCTAATATCAGGAACTAGGGAAGGATGACCCCTTTACTACTGCTTTTCAACACAGTATTAGAAGTTCTACCTAAGGCAGAAGGACAAGAAAGTAACTAAATGGTATCCAGATTGGAAAGGAAGAATAAAACTTTGTTCACAGATGATATAATTGTCAAAGTAGAAAAACCCAAAAGAACTGACAAACAAACAAACAAACCCCAACCCTTCCAGAACTAACAAGCAAAGTTGCATAACACAAGGTTATTATACAAAAACTAATCACTTTCCTACATATTACCAATGAACAAATAAATTTTGAAATTAAGAACATAACATTTACATTAGCATCTCAAAATGAAATACTTAGAGATTAATTTAATGTGAGGGAAACTACAAAACTGATTAATAAAAATTTTAAAAAGCTAAATAGAGAAATATTCCATATTTATGAATAGGAAAGCTCAATGTTGTCAAGATATCAGTTCTTCCTAAATTGATCTACAGAGCTAATGCACTCCCAATCAAAACCCCAGCAAGCAGCAAGTTATTTTGAGGGTATTGATAAAATTATATTCAAGTTTATATGGATAGGCAAGAGACCCAGAATAGCCAACATAAGATTAAAGGAGAACAAAGCTGGAAGACTGGAGCTACTGACTTCAAGACTTAACTATAAAGTTACTGTAGTTAGACGAGATTCTTTCACATAGTAATGTGCATATAAGTTTCTTCTAGACCTTTCAGACTATCTTCTTTCATTAATACAGGTATCAGTGAAAGAATAGAGAAATGAAATAGAATAGAAAACCCCAAAATTGACCCACATAAATGAAGCTAACTGACCTTTGACAAAGGAGCAAAGGCAATACAATGGAGTAGGTCTCTCCTACAAATAGTGCTAAAACAACTGTAAATCCACATGTAAAAACAAGACTTTATATCCTTTATACAGCAATCCAAAATAGATCACAGACTACATGTAAATCACGAAAGTACAAAGTTCTTAGAAGATAACCCAGGAGAAAATCTAGTTGATCTTGGTTTGGCAATGAGTTTTTACATACAATAAAAAGGCACAATCCATGAAATAACTGATAAGATATACTCATCAAATTAAAACTTCTGCTCTGCAAAAGATACTGTCAAAAGAATGAAAAAAGAAAAAAAAGTCCAGCCCTAAATTTGGGGAAAATATCTGCAAAAGACACATCTGGCTAAAGACTATTATCCAAAATTTACAAACTCCTAAAACTCAATAAGAAAATGAAGAGAACAATTAATAAAAGGGTCAAAGACGTTAACAGATACCTCCCCAAAGATAGACACATGGCAAATAAGCATATAAAAATGCCCCACATCTCTGTCCTCAGAAAAATGCAAACTGAAACAACAATGAGATACCACTATAATTCATTGTGGTACATTCCATACGCCTACTAGAATGGTCAAACTCCCATTAGAATGGCCACCAAATGCTGGCAAGGATATGGAGTAACAGGAACTTTTATTCACTGCTGGTGGGAATGCAAAATGGTACAGAACTTTGGAAGACAGTTGGCAGTTTCTTAAAAAACTAAACATACTTTTATATAGTCCAGCAATCATGCACTCTTATACAGTCCAGCAATCATGCTGTGTAAATATTAAGATGAGTTGAAAACTTTTATCTGTACAAAAACCTCCACACAGTGCTTACAGCAGCTTTATTCATAACTGCTAAAATACGGAAGCAAACAAGAGGTCCTTCAGTAAGTACGTGAATGGGTCAAGTGTGGTACACTCAGGCAATGAAATATTATTCAGCACTAAAGGGAAATGAGTTATCTAGCCATGAAAAGGCAAAGGGGAAATTTAAATGCTTATCACTAAATGAATATAAAGTCAGCTCAAAACGACTATAAATTGTGTGACTCCAACTATGGCACTTTGGAAAAAACAAAACTATGGAGACAGTAAAAAGGTCAGTGGGCTAGGGGTTGGGGAGGGATGAAAAGGCCAATGAAACTACTCTGTATGACACTATAATGATGGGTACATGTTAATAACGTACATATATCCAAACCCACATAATGTACAATACCAAGAGTGAACCCTAATGTAAACAAGGGACATTAGGTAATTATATGTGTTACTATAGTTTCATCACTTGTAACCAATGTACCTCTCCAGTGGAGGATGAAATCAGGGATAATGCATGTATAGAGATAATATATGAAAAAGCTCTGTACTTTCCACTCAATTTTGCCATGAACTTAAAACTGCTCTAAAAAATAATCTATTATTTAAAATATGTAGCAGAGTGGCATTTACTGACACAGAAAGATGTTTACAACATGACATACAAAAAATAGTAAGTTATACATATGATTCAGTTTTCTGACAATATTCACTAAAAATAAATGTTTCCTGCTCCCTTTTTTTGGCTTCCTAGAAACTAAGATATACAAGTACTCATACTGAATAAAATACAGGCACTACAGCTTCAAATGTAACTTGTATACTCAACTTCCTTTTTGTTTTGTTTTGTTTTAAAGATTTTATTTGTTATTTTTAAAGAGAGGCAGAGAGGGAGACAAACATCAATGTATGATTGTCTTTCACCTGCCTCCAGCTATGGAGTTAGCTGGAGACCTGGCTTGCAACCTGGTTATGTGCCCTGACAGGTAATTGAACTAGCGACCTTTGGGTTCGCAGGCCGGCACCTTTCCATTGAGCCACCAGCCAGGGCCTATACTCAACTTCATTTTAAACAAAGGTTTCTATGTGTAAAATTTCAAAGTTTCCTGGGAATCAAGAGCTCCGAATTCTAGTTCTGTCAGTACACTAACTTTTCTATTTAACAAATTCCCTTTATATTATTTTTTCCACATAAGTGCATCAAGTAAATGCTAGCATTGTCTTTTTTAACCTGTCCATTTCAATATTTTATAATTTCCAAATCCAAAGTCACCTAACTTTTTATTTCCTTTTGTATTTCTCAACATTACCTGATAATTTGAGAAAAAATTAATCTTGCAAGAAACAAAACAGAAAAATTAAAAAAGAATTAAATGCAGTATTAAAAACAGCAAATCTCAATTCATTGCTATAATAGCATGCTTACATAAAAAACTTATAACCAAGGAGAAAGGCAATCCACAGTTGCCAACCTCAAGATATCCCAGATGTTGGAAGTATTAGTCAAAACCACCTTTAAAGCTTTTCTGACTGTGCTCCAAGATGTAAAGGTAACAACATTTAAAATAAAGACATAAGTTTTCAGTAAAGAAACAGAAGCTACAGAACCCTAGCTGGTGGCTCAGTGGATAGGCACCGGCCTGTGAACCCAAAGGTCACTGGTTCGATTCCCAGTCAGGCACATAACCAGGTTGCAAGTCAGGTCTCCAGACAAATTAGGTCAGTAGCTGGAGGCAGGTGAAAGGCAACCATACATTGATGTTTCCCTCCTTCTCTGCCTCCCTTCCTTCCCCTCTCTCTAAAAATAATAAAATCTTTTTTTAAAAAAAAATAGAAGCTACAAAAGAAAAAACAAAAACAAACACAATTTTCAGAAACAAAAAAAGAAGTTATCTGAACTAAAAAGTTTGCAACAAGGGTTCAATAACAAAATTAAGATGACAGAAAAGTGTCAGTGAATTTGAAAATAAATCCGCAAAGAGTATGTAATCTGTAGAACAATGAAAAAAAGGTTTTAAAAAAAAGTCTCAGGGACCTAAAGGATAATATCAAAAAGTCCAATATTCATGTCACTGGAGTCCAAGAAGAGGAGATGAAAAATTGTTAGAGAAATATTTATGGAAATAACAGCTAAAAACCCCAAATATGGTGAAGGAATTTATAGATTCCATAAGTCCAACAAACTCCAAAGAGAATAAAACCAAAGAAAAATATGCCTACATATATCATTATCAAACTGCTAAAAATAAATGATACAGGGAAAAAGAAAGTATCTACGGAAAATAAAGCCACATATTTTTACAGGGGAATCACCAATGCAAATGACTAGAACTTTCTCATTAGAAATCACGAAGGATAGAAAACAGCAGGACACCTTTCAAATTTCTGAAAGAAAAAACCATCAATGCAAAAATCTATAAGTAGCAAAAATATTCATGAATAAAGGTGAAATAAAGACTTTCAGATGACATACTGTACAAATAAGAGAATTCATCAACAGGCCCCTTTAAAAATGCTAAAGTTCCTTATGCTAAGGAAGAATGATACAATCCTGGCTGGTGGCTCAGTGGATGGGCACTGGCCTGCGAACCCTAAGGTCACTGGTTCAATTCCCAACCAGGGCACATAACCAGGTTGCAAGCCAAGTCTCCAGCCGGGTCCGTAGCTGGAGGCAGGTGAGAGGCAACCATACATTGATGTCTCTCTACCTCTCTGCCTCTCCCTTACCCTCTCTCTGAAAATAATAAATAAAAACTTGAAAAAAAATGATACAAGAAGGAACAATGGATGAATGGAAAAGCAACAAAAATGATAATACCTGAATAATTAAAAGAGATTACAGTAAGTCTTCAATGTAATCTGTACGTTCTTGGAAACTGAAACTTTCAGTAAAACAACATATAATGAAACCAATTTTACCACAAGCTAATTGATAAAACAAGAGTTAAGTTCCCATAGCAAATTTCTGGCCACAAAAACATCACCAAACTTCTAATAAAGACTCAAAATACTTCTCATATTAAACACTGGAATAAATGTAAACTATATCTTTCTTTAAGAAAAATTAATTAAAAAAATAAGTTAATGATTTTCCAACCCACTTATTCCAGCAAAGGAATGTGGATGGCCCGACCCAGTCCCCACAACTCATGGCTCAGGCGGGAACTACCCTGAAACCAAGCCTTCCTCAAGAGTTCTATTGCAAGCCCTTCTATTGCAAGGTGAACTCATCCTCCTTCCCCAAACTCATTTTGACAATTCAGGCATGCCAATCAACCTAACTGGGCCCATCTTTGGGATGTTAGAGAAAACCCATACAGACAGTGGCCCCAGGTGGGAATTGATTTTTTTTTTCTCACTAACATCATAACCAAATGATGTTGAATGAAAAGATGTTATCTGAAGACCTGCTGTACTTTTCCCTCTTACATCCTTTAAAATAGATATGATCGCTCAAAGTAAAAATTGTAACACAACATATAGCTATAATACTACAAACTAATTATAAGCTATAATGAATTATCATAATTGAATGTTTGTATTAGCTAGTATCTTAGGTATTACAGTTCTTAACACCACAATCAGAAAAAGAAAAACTAGCGTGTGTTTATGTAAGAAAACGAATCTCTTGTCTCATAGTTCAAAGTCCAGGAGTGGAGGACAGGTTGGGAATGGTGGGATATACAAAGTCACCCCACAATGGGGAGGCTATGGGGCATGCATTTCCCTTGGGTGCCCATCCACCAGCAGCTTGGATACCCTGACTCACTGTTCAGAGACTGACCATGCAGCAGTCACTCACTGAAGGCTGCCTGGATGCTGTCCCTGACACTCTGTGCCTCTTTCAGTGTACTAGTGAGTACAAGAGTGCTTCTCCGCTGCAGAGAAAGCAGTACGTAAAGGAGGCAGTGGCCGAGGAATGAGGGAGTGATGGGAGAACACTGCTGGCTTTGCCTGGAGCACAGGCGCTGGATGATCAGAACTATACAGCTGTGCAAGATAAAATGCAATTAAGATGTTAGTATTTTTAATAAATGTATGCTCTTTTCTTCCCCTACGTAGTCACTTAGTAGTATACTAGATTGTTTTTATAAAAAGGTCCAAGGTTGCTGCTAATATATCTTAATTTAAATAGTGCTTTACAACAGTATGGTGATTACCAGAGGGAAAAGGGCATGGGAGAGGTGGAAGAGGGTAAAGGGAATGGTAACAAAGGAGACTTGATTTTGAGTGGTGAACACAATATAATATATAGATGATGTGTTATGGAACTGCATACTTGAAACCTATATTTTTATTTATGAATGCCATCCCAATAAATTTAATAAAAATGTTTAAATTATTTAAAATTTTAAATTAATTTAAAAAATAGAAAAAAAAATGTAGCGCTTAAGATTCCAACCAAGATTAAAGAAGCCCATTACAGCCTCTTTCTCCCGTGGATTAACACTAAAAGCTCCAAGGCCCTGGCTGGTGGCACAGTGAACAGGCACTGGCCTGCGAACCCAAAGGTCACTGGTTCGATTCCCATCCAGGGCACATAACCAGGTTGCAAACCAGGTCTCCAGCCAGGTCTATGGCTGAAGGCAGGTGAAAGGCAACCATACATTGATGTTTCTCTCTCTCCCTCTCTCCCAAAATAATAAATAAAATCTTAAAAATACACAAACACTAAAAGCTCCAAATGGAATATAAAAAAACCCCAAAACAAACAAATAAACAAAAAAACCTGAAAGTAAATAATAGCAGGGAGATTGGGAATGGAGCCAAAAATGTGAAAAAAATTATCCTTACGAAGGTGAATTTTACCATTATTTTCTTTTCTCTCCCAGCTTTTCCTGAGGATGGTGCCAATTGAGAATTACATACACCAGGGGTGTGTGCAGCAAGCCTGCAAGAAAAACTGTCAGTCTCGATTTCACCTCAAGGCCCCTGCAAATTCCAGAGCAGATGGAAGATTCTCCCCATCCCCCAACATTGTCTCTCCTGGCCCTGCCCTGAGGCCAGAAGTAGTTGCTAACTGCTTGACAGCAGCAGTGGTAAGATCAGGAGCATCTAATAAAACCCCAAGAGAAAAAATATATAAAGCAATTATTAACAGACAAAAAGGAAGAAATTCACAGTAATACAATAATAATAGGGGATTTTAATACCACATATCAATGGATAGGTCATTCAGACAGAAAATTAATAAGGAAATTATAGCCTTAAATGTCACATTAGACAAGATCAACTTAACAGGCATTTATAGAACATTTAATCCTAAAACTGCAGAGTTCACATTTTTTTCAAGTACACATAGAACAAAAACAAGCTTCAATAAATTCAGGAAGACAAATCATATCAAGCATCTTTTCCAAACACAATGACACAAAACCAGAAATCAATTATAGGAAGAAAATTGGGAAAAAATACATGGTGGGGCAAAAGTAGGTTTACAACTGTTAGTATGGAAAATGATACAGTAATATAATACAGAAATAATGTGTTTTGCCTCTCACAACTGTAAACCTACTTTTGCCACACTCTATGCGGAGACTAATTAGTATGCTACTAACCAACCAATGGATCAAAGAGTACATAAACCAAGAAATGTTTTAAAAACTCTCTTGAAACAAATAAAATTGAAAACACAACTTTTCAAAAGTTATGGAATGAGGCAAAGCAGTTAGTTCTAAGGGAAGTTTACAGCTATATAGGCCTACCTCATGAGAAGGTAGAAACAAGAAATATCCCAAATAAGCAATCTAACTCCACACCTCAACAAACTAGAAAAAGAATAAACAAGACCCAATGTAAACAGAAGAAAATAGTAAAGATCAGAGAAGAAATAAAATAGAAATTTAAAAAATTATAGAAAAGGTCAATACAACTTGGAGCTAGTTCTTTGAAAACACAAATAAATCTTTAGTCAAATTCATCAAGGAAATGAGTGTCCCAATACATAAACTTGAAAATGAAAAGCAATTACAACCAATATTACAGGAATACAAAAATTCAGTAAAGAATATTATGAACAACAAATTCAATAATCTAAAACAAATGAATAAATTTCTAGAAGTTTAAAACCTTCCAAGACTGAACCAGGAGAAAATACCAAAAACCTAAACACACCAATTACTCATAATGAAATTGAGGCAGTAGTAAAAAAATGCACAGCAAATAAAAGTCCAGGAAAAATGGCTTCATAGGTAAAATCTACCAAACATTCAAAGGAGAATTGAATTAATGCCTATTCTTAAAACTATTTCAAAAATTTGCAGTCCTGGCCATTGTGGCTCAGTTGGCTGGAGCGTTGTCTGCTAACCAAAATGTTTCATGTTCAATTCCCGTTAAGGGCATGGAGCTAGGTTACGGTTTTGATATGCAGTCCAGGCACATGATCCCCTATGTGGGCCTGTGTGGGAGGCAACCAATTGATGCTTCTTTCTTGCATCCATATTCCTCTCTTTTTCCCTTCCTCTCTTTCTAAAAGTAATTAAAAAAATGTCACTGGGTAAGGATAAAAGAGAATTATAAAGGAACACTTCCAAACTCGATGAAACCAACTTCGCCCTAACACCAGAACTAAAGACCAAAAAAAAAAAAAAAGAAAAGAAATTATAGGCCAATATGTCTAACATAGACGCAAAAATTCTCAACAAAATACTAACATTAATATTTTCACTAATATTAACTGAAATCAATATTACAAAGATGCGATAAAGTTCCAACATCAGTAAATCAATTAATGCAACAAATCACATTAAAATAATTAAAAACCATATGATCATCTCAAATGATGCAGAAAAGCATGACAAAATTCAACATCCTTTTACGATAGTCTCAACAAAGTTGATATAAAAGGAACATATCTAAACATAATAAAGTCCATTTATGATAAACCCACAGCTAATACCATATAGAAAACCCTAGACTCCACCAAAAACTGTTAGACATCACTAAATCAGACTTTACTAAACTTGCACAGAATACACAGAAATATGTGATGTTTCTATACACCTATAATAAACAATCAGAAAAAGAAATTAAGAATGACAATCCAATTTACAATTGCATCACACAGTATGAAATACCTTGAAATAAATTTAACCAAAGAGGTGAAATATCTGTACTCTGAAAACTGTAAGACACTGAAGAAAGAAACTGAACAAGATACAAGTAAGTGGAAGATACACCTTGCTCATAGATTGGAAGAACTAATATTATTAAAATGTCCCTACCTAAAGCAATACATAGATTCAATGCAATCCCTAATGGCATTCTTCTCAGAACTCCTAATCCTAAAATTTATGTGGAACCACAAAAGTACCAGAATAGCCAAAGAAATCCTAAGAACAAAGTGAGAGGTATGATCCTCCTTGACATCAAACTATATTACAAAACTATAGTATAACACTGGCATACATTAATGAAGTAGAGCAGAAAGCCCAGAAGTAAATCCTCACTTATACAGTCAATTAATCTATAACAAAGAAGGCAAAAATATATATAGGTTAAAGACAGTCTCTTCAGTAAGTGGTGTTGGTAAAACTATACACATATACACAGCTGACCGAAAAGTTCATTTGCTTTTTCCCACAAGATGGCTCTAGTAATACTTAATTGTCTGTAACCTCATTCAAAATAGTTTGTTGGTTGCATTGTGACAACTGTCACACAGGCATGCACTTAAAATGCTCCACAGGTGACTGAAGTTGATAGAAAGCAAATCAAGACATGATTGAGAATAATCAACGTTACAGCATGTAAGATAGCTGACATACTCAAATATCCAAATCAATAAAGTCACTGTTGAAAATGAAAAATACATTTTTTATTTTACAGAAAATCCTAAATGGACTTTTCGGCCAACCCAATACAAAAAAAAAAAAAAAAAAAAAAAAGACCATTTTCTTTCACCATATACGAAAATAAACTCAAAGTGGAGTTTCTCCTAAGAGAAAACATTAGCAGTGAACTCTGACACTGCTCTTAGCAATGCTTTTGGATGTTATCTCCTTGGGCAAAGGAATCAAAAGAAAAAATAAACAAAATGGGACTACATCAAACTAAAAAATTTTGCACAGTGAAATAAATCATCAACAAAATTAAAAGACAACCTACTGAATGGGAGAAAATACATCCAATAAAGGGTTAATATCTGAATTATATAAGGAACTCACACAACTTAATACCAAAAAAACAAAAAAACAAAAAATCCAATTAAAAATGGGCAGAGGACTTAAAGAGACATTTCTCCTAAGAGGATATATAGACATAAAAAGATACTCAACATCACTGATCCGGGAAGTACAAATTAAAACTACAATGTGATGTCATCTCACACCTGTCAGAATGGCTATCATCAATAAACCACCAATAATAAGTGCTGGTGAGACAAGGAAAATAGGGAACCCTCATGAATAATTGATGGGATTATAAATTTGTGAAACTAGGGACAACAGTATGAAGAGTCCTCAAATAAAAGTACTAGTAGATCTACGACATGACCCAGTAATTCCACTTTTGGGTATTCATCCAAAGAAAATAAAAACAATGAGTTCCCCACCCATCACTAGCAATGTAGTTTGCAAATATGCAGTCTCAAACTGGGTGGCTAAAATGTTTTCAAGAGCTGGGCCCTTCACCTCTTTGAACATCAGTTTCCTCTTTTAATAAATGTACAGGCATTGAGGGATCAAGCAAAAAGTGCATACTTCCAGTTTGTTGTACATGGTGCTGTAAGTACCTTTCTGGTGAAGACAGAGGTGTAAGTAGACACACTTTGTCTCCTTGTACAACCATAGAAGGAATTACTACCAGGTCTCAAAAACAAGTTAACCAGAACTGTCAGAAAACAGAGCTATATGGAAGTCTTACAATGAAGGATTTAAAGAAACCATGTTCATCCAGATTGGTGGGAGGGGAGGAGATGTGGAGATGGGGTAGGACAGGCGACAGGGCAGGGACAAGCTGTGGCAGTAGCAGAATGGATGATCCCAGTCACCTGTGGTGGATAAAATTCAGATGAAATACCCTAGGAGCAAGCAATCCCAGCCCCAGGCTAGACCACACAGCTCAGGATTTTAGCACCAGGAAGATAAAACCCCATTACCTCTGGCTGTAAAAATAAGTGAAGGTTGGGGTGGCAGAAGAAACTGCCTGATTTTTCACCACTTAAAGGGCCCACATGGTCTTAAAACATACGCAAACTCCAGGGCAGCAACAAAGGCACCAATGGCATAGGGGAAGTGGGTGAAAGGACTGGAAATGGGGCAAATGCCAGGCTAATCGATAGAAGCCAGTCAGTGGCACTGTCTCCTCTCCGAGTCCCCCACCATAAAGAGAACCACAAAATGGTTAAGCAGATGGCCCCACCTAAGCAATTACTTAAGGCTCCATTCCACACAAATTATAGGTGCCTTTGCTACACAGCCTTCACTACTAAGACAAAAGCAGCTCCACCTAATATATAGAAGCAAACATGGGGAGGCTGCCACATTGAGGAAGCAAAGAAATATGGTCCAAATGAAGCAACAGAACAAAACTCCAGAAAAAGAACTAAATGAAATGGATATAATCAACCTATCAGATGCAGAGTTTAAAACACTGGTAATTAATTAAAGATGCTCAGAGAGCTCACAGAGTATGAGAAAAAAAGAAAAAAATAAATATATAAAGGAAGAAATGAAGTTTGCACAGAGAGAAATAAAGAAAAATATACAGGGAACCAACAGTAAAAGGAAGGAAGTCGGGATTCAAATCAACAATTTGAAACAAAAGGAAAAAAATAGTTAACTGGAACAAAAAGAAGAGACAAGAATGTAAAACAAAAACAAAAAAAACCAAGCAGAGGCTTAGGAACTTCTGGGACAATTTTAAACTACTAACATCCAAATCACAGGGGTGCCAAAAGGAAAAGAGGAAGAGCAAGAAATTGAAAACTTATTTCAAAAATAATGAAAGCTTCCCTAATTTGGTGAAGGAAATAGATCTACAAGTCCAGGAAGCAAAAAGAATACCAAACAAGATGGATCCAAAGAGCACCACACCAAAGCACATCATACTTAAAAATGACAGGGGTAAAGTAGCAATAACTTTGCATCTTCTTACTTCACATGCTTATTAATTTTGAAAAACCATTTTTCTAAGGTTATAATTTAACATCACTGTTTCAGATATAAAATATTAAATTCTGAGAGCAACCATCATGTCAAAGGAAAACAATGTTAGAGCAATCATAATTTCTGGACTGCGTGCAGGGTGAATTGCTAAGAAAATTGTGGACTTCAATAACATCCCTTTACATACAGTTGACAATGTGAAGGTGTATGATGCTGATCCTGATGTTGCCACACCAACAAGGAAAACACATAAGGTACACAAGGATCGCACAAGTCCAGATATTGTAGCAGAATCCAGGAGATCATCAATGAAGAGCCAGGAAAGTCAATGTGCTCCACAGCAAGAGAACTGCAGATGTCGGGTGCAACAGTCCGCAAGATTATTGCTGAAGATATCAGATACAGATTGCATGTTCTTAAAAGAGGCCAGTTTATGACACAGCAGAGGAAAGACACTTTGAAAAAGCAAGGAAACTGCTAACAAAATGGAAAAATCAAAAAAAGAAAATCCCTTTGATTTTCTTCTCTGATAAAAAGAATTATCAGCAGGACCAAATAGCCAACAGAAGAAACAGGTGGCTCTGTGAGAATCTTAATGAAGTCCCAATTGTCATGAAAACAAAATTTCCTGCTGCAGTGTTGGTATTAGGTGTTGTCAGCAATGAAGGAGGTATCATGATCCATTTTTTCCCACAAGGCTTGAAGGTGACTGCTGATGTTTATTTACCCTGACGTTTTGAGAGAAGTAGAAACAAGTCTCAAATGGATGTCATTTACTTTTCCAACAAGATGGTGCACCAGCACATAACACCAAAAAGGTGCAAGAATTTTTCAGTGTCAATGTTCCTGAATTCTGGTCAAAGGATATCTGGCTGCCTAGTTCACCATATGCAAATCCTTTAGACTATTATGTATGCAGCGTTTGTGACAGAGAAGTTCATAAACAACCTCATTCCAAAAAGAGGCTATTAAAGCTAAGACTGAAAACATGATGATGTACATGGATAAAGAAAAGTTAATGAAAGCTTGCTCAAGATTCCTAAGTTTAATCGAGTCTATTATTGAAGCAAATGGAGACTTTTTTGAACAATTAAAAAAATAATGACTATATGTATTTACAAAGAAGAATAAATTTATCTCAAAATATAACACTTTTGTGGTATATTGTTTATTTTACTAAAATTTTGCCACTTTATAGTGTGCACCCTGTATACCATTATAAGTCTCTGCATTTTATTTGTAGAAATACAATCTTATTGGACTATAAATGGTTAGGTATATATTATAATGACTAGAATAATAACTTTAAAAATACATATTTATAGAGGGTAAGAGAGAAAGTAAAAAATCTAGTAGATAAATTAAAATGCAATACTAACAAACACTAAAGTAATACAAAAGAAGGAAAGAATAGGGAAACAGTACATATACACAAAGGATACTCAGCATCATTAATCATTAGAGAATGTATGTTAAAACCACAATAAGATAGCACTACACACCTATTAGAATGGCTAAAAAGAAGTGGTGTGCTGGTAAATGTTTGGGAAGAAAAGACTCTGATTTTTAGCTTTTGCAGATTTCTGTGGTAAAAACATGTCCTCTGTGACTGATTACTCCTCACCTGTGAAGTTTGGAAAATACCATATGTACGTTCCACCATACAGTGAAATACAACAGATATTCAACTTCAACAGCATAGGAAAACAGCAAAATGTAGTAAAGGAATTAGGAAGTAATAAGCTTACAATATTTATTACCTTTGTTCTTAATTTAATTATAAGTTAATTTAATTTTTAAAATGGCTGTATTTACTAACCAGCTCACACAATTCCTGAAAATTGAACAACCATCTTTAAAGCCAGTATAAAGTAGCCTCAAGCTCACCACTGACTAAAATAAAAGTTTATACACTAACAAGTGCTGACACAGAACAACTGCAATTCTCATTCATTGTTGACAGGAATGCAGCTGCTCTGAAAAGTCTGGCAGTTTTTTATATTTCTGTCTCTCTTAGAAGCTTTTATAAGATTTGAGAGATCAAATAAATGCAAACCTAATCAGAGACTAAAATAGACATATTCAGCTTCATCCAAGGTTCCATGGGGCCTAGCTTTCAGGATTCAAACACTCAATAATATATACAAAGCATGACACTGATTAGGGATAAAATCTGATATGAAAATTCTATGAAACCAGGAAATACAGTTATATTCTGTTTACTTGAAGCTTCATGCCTTTTTCATGAAATCATAGACAATCAATTCTCAAAACACTATCCTATTGAATATGAGTTATATTATACTATAGCCATTAACTTGTGAACCTAAAAGCAAGTGACTTCACCTCCCTGTATACTTTATCTCTGTTGAACCATTTTGAGAGAAACTTTGGCAGTCTCTTACAAAGTTAAACATGTATTAACCATATAACCCAGCAATCCTACCCTAAGTGTTTACACAAAAGAAATGAAAACTATGTTCATAAAAAAACATGTACATAAATGTTTATACTGGCTTTACTTATTAATGCCAAACTAGAAACAATAGAAATGTCCTTCAACAACAAACTGTGATACATTCTTGTATATACAATAAATTCAGTAATAAAAACGAACCAGATATATGCAACAACATTGATAAGATCAGATGCTTTATGCTAAATTATAGAAGCTAGATCATGAAGTTTTACACTATATAATTCCATTTATATGACACTCTGGAAAAGCCATAACTAGGTAGTAAAAACATCCGTGGTTGCCAGAGGCTGGAAGTGGAAGGGGTTAACAAAATGAGAGCATGGGGGCAGGGACAGAGGAGGTTAGAGGGGTCCTCTTTCTTTTTTTTTTTTTAAATTTTATTGTTGTTGTATTACATCCATCCCCTTTTTGCTCCCCTTTGTCCCCCTCCCCACCCACCTATTCCCCCCCAAAGTCAATCCCACCTGTTGTCCATGTCCATGGTTCCTTTATACTAGGTTCTTGTCTAAGCTGCTCCCCTTCTTTGCCTCTGCCTCCCCCCTCCCCCCAACCCTGTTCCCCCTGACCACTGAAGGCCTATTCCTTGTATTCATATAATTGGTTCTGTTTTGCTTGTTGTTAGTTTTGCTCATTATTGTCCCATAATGGGTGAGATCATATGATATTTGTCCTTCAGGGGTCCTCTTTCTTAACTGAGGTGATAGTGAACTTTACTAAATTAAATTTCACCCACTAAAAACTATCATCACAGGGGGAAAAAAACCCACAAGAGTTCAATTTCATAGGACTGTGTGCATTTGTAAAATTACCATTAAAGAATAATTCTAGCCCTGACTGGGTAACCATACTGGTGTCTTTCCAGTATGTCAAGGCTATGGATTTCATCTCCTCTCCGGTTAGGGCACATACAAGAAGCAACCAATGAACATGTAAATAAGTGGAACAACAAACTGATGTTTCTTTTTCTCTTCTTTCCTCTTTCTCTAAAATCAATAAACAAAAAATAAAGAATAATTTTATTCTTTTAAGAAAAAAATGTCTGGAAAAACTGAGTATCCCTGCCTCAAGCAACTTTACAGAATAACATTTTTTTATAGGCACTAAAAAAAAAAAATTCAAGGCCTTGGCTGGTGGCACAGTGGTTAAGGCCCCAGCCTGCGAACCCAAAGGTCACTGGTTTGATTCTCCTGCCAGAGCACATAACCAGGTAGCAAGCCAGGTCTCCAGCCAGGTCCGTGGCTGGAGGCAGGTGAAAAGCAACCATACATTGATATTTCTCTCTCCCTCTCTGCCTCTTTCATTCCCCTCCCTCTAAAAATAATAAAATCTTAAAAAAGAAATTCATTCTAAAACTCTTAAATGTAATGGTCAACTAAAGTTATACCTCTTCATAAATCTCCATACTGTTGCCTTTAAATACCTGGGCACAAAATGTTTTTCCTCTATAATTCAAAATGTTAATTTCTTTGTAATTCACAATGAAATTAAAAATAATAATAATTTAAAGTTGAACGCCCATCTAAGAGCAGAAAACACAATTAAGAAAACAAATTACCCACTGTTATGCTAGGACAACAGATACTACACTTTATTTTTATCAAGCTAGAACCTGTACTTACTCTTAATATTCCCCACTTTCAGGATTCCAAAGATCATTTCTGGGTAATTAAGTAAATGAAACTGTATGCATGTTTCATTTACACATGTATCATCTGGTACTACAGGTTTTTGGTCACACATCTTAAGTTTATTATATTGACTCCTATTGGTTCATACCTTCCATGGGACAGGGACTATAGTTCCAGAGTCTGGTTTACTGTTATCATTCAATATACTTACGGCAGGCTCCCAGATCTACTTCTCTAGCTCAAGCAGCATTTCTAGCTATTTAATGTTATCTGCATTGGTGTATCCTAATCCCAAATGAAATAAACCCAGAATTTCTTCTAAAAATCACCTGAAGGATTATAAACCCTAAAATGTTTATTTTTCAATCTGGTATTGAAACATTTTCCTGTCTCCTTTTTGAATTTCATTTTCTTCTTGAGGCCTTTAATCTCAGATTAAAATACATTCCATGTAATCAATCAACCTAACAATAACTCGCACTCAAATTTATCCCTCAGACTGGTGGCATATTAATATTCCTAGGTTATCATGTTACAGTCAAGCAAATCTTACACAGCCTTCACCTACCTACACAACAAATTTCAGACCCCTTTATAATCTTATCACATAGAAAACCTGTAACAGCCTATAGTCAGCAACTCACCATTATTTATGGTTCCCTAGAATATGGACTAAACCGTAAGTGACCCTTGCCATTCTCTCACTTTGAAATTTCATTCTACCCTTCAAGTTCACTTCTAAATATTACATCCTCACTGAGTGTTTCCCATGCAACAAAAACAATTACTATTCACCTGCTCTATGGCAACAATATAAGAATTAGAATCTCCCTATTTTACTGGTACTTACAGTGAAAACTGATTTGTTTCCACATCATATAATCACAATCTATGTATATCAGACTTTTCTGTATGCCTCCTTTTTCTCCACTGCAGATTTTTTGTCCTCAAAGACGTGCACTATCTTGCTGGTATTTGCACCTCCATCATCACCTCAACAGTAACAGAGAATAAATACTCAAATATTTATTGAAGTCAACCAAGTACGGTATCTTCTGAGTATATACAGCATGGGATTACATGGGGGGAAAGGAATTCTAAGACCTGTGAGCCTCCAAATTGAACATTTTATTTGAAATACTCTATAAACTCTATCGTGGCAGGAAGCTGTGGGCCTCATCTTAACTTCAGCTGACCTTAGATTTGAGGTTGGTATAAGAACCAGGTGTAAATATCTAGTCAACTGATTTTGGACAAAGGCGCCAAGGCAACTCAATGGGGAAAGAATAGTCTTTTCTTTTTTTAAAGATTTTTTTTTATTATTTTTAGAAAGAGGGGAAGAGAGAGAGACAGAGAGGGAGAGAGACATCAATGTATGGTTGCTTTTCACCTGCCTCCAGCCACAGACCTGACTGGAGACCTGGCTTGCAACCTAGTTATGTTGTCCTGGCTGGGAATCAAACCCGCGACCTTTGGGTTCACAGGCTGGCACCTTATCCACTGTGCTACCAGCCAGGGCAAGAATAGTCTTTTCAACAAATGGTCCTGGGACAACTGGACTGCCACATGCAAAAGAATGAGGTTGGAGGCCCTGGCTGGTGGCTCAGTGGAGAAAGCATCAGTCTGAGAACCCAAAGGTCACTGGTTCAAGTCCCAGTCAGGTCTCCAGCCAGGTCCCTTGCTGGAAGCAGGTGAAAGGCAACTACACATTGATGTTTCTCTCCCTCTCTGACTCCCTTCCTTCCCCTCTCTGGAAATAATAAATAAAACCTTAAAAAAAAAAAATGAGGTTGGATCCTTACTTTGTACTATACACACAAAGTGACGCAAAACAGATTCAAGACATAAATTTAAGAACCAAAACTATTTAATTCTTAGAAGAAAACACAGGTATACATCTTTATGATCTTTGCTTTAGTAGGGGGTTCTCATATGGGACATTGAAAGCATGAACAACAAAATAAAAAAAATTGGACTTGATCAAAGTTTAGAAAAAAATTTGTGCTTCAAAGGAAACCATAAATAAATGAAAAGATAAACCACAGAATGGGAGAAAATGTTTGCAAATCATGTATCTGATTTTTAAAAAGTATCTAGAATACATAAAGAATTCCTACAACTCAATAATTAAACAACTCAGTTAAAACTTAGCAAAGGATCTATACAGAAATTTCTCCAAAGAAAATACACAAAGGGCCAATAAAGAAATGAAAAGATGTATGATATTATTCATTAGTCATCAGGAAAATGCAATAAAAACCTTAATAAGAAACCACTTCATGCTTATTATGATGGTTAGAATCAAAAAGTCAGGTAAGAACAAGTGTGATAAACATGTGGAGAAACTGGTACCCTCACACTGGCAGGCAGAAATGTAAAATGACATGGCCACTTTGACAAAAACATTCTGGCAATTCTTCAAATGATTAAATGTAGAGTTAACTTATGATCCAGTAATTTTACTTGTACATGAATGTTTATTGCAGCATTATTTGTAATAGTCAAAATGTGGAAACAACCCAAATGTCCATCAACCGACACACGGATAAACAAAATGTGGGAGAGTCACATAAAGGATTATTTAGGCACAAAAAGGAATGAAGTAGTCTTTGAAAACATTATGCTCAGTGAAAAAAGTCACTCAAGATCACATATTATATAATTTCGTTCATACAAAGTCCAGAATGGGGAAGACTATAAAAGACAAAGTAAATTAGTGGTAGCCTTAAAGTTGGGGTCAGATGAGAATGAGAGGAGGGGCTAATAGTCAAGGGCATGGTCTTTTTCTTTTTTAGATGATGAAAATGTTCTAAAACTGGTTACGGTGGCACATGTCCGTGAATATACTAAAATCCATTAAAGTATACATATGAAATGGGTGAATTGTATGGTATATGAATTATATCTCAAAAAGCTATTTTTAAAGATTGTAATTATTATTTAGAGAGGGAAAAGGAGGGAGAAATAGAGGGAAAGAAACATTGATCAGTTGCCTCTCATACATGTCCTGACGGGGGACTAAACCTACAACCTAGGGGTGTACCCTAATGGGAACTGAACCACTTTGTGGAATGATGCCCAACCAACTGAACCACCCTGGACAGGGTTACCAACAATGCTTGTTTTTTGTTTGTTTTTAAAAAGAACAGGCAATTTCCTGGATTTATTATTTTTAAGGTGCTGTCTTACCACTCCATGATGCTTTATAGCTAGCACCTTTCAAGCTTAGGGTTGTATCATTTAAGAAAAAAGGCAGTACTTGTAAACAATGTAAAGCTTTGCTTCTTAGATATTAAAAAAAGACCAAGGCTTTTGTCATTTCTTACCCTTTGAACTTCCTTTCCTGCACCCTACGTTGGCCTCCCATCACTTTGTTCCATAATCACAAGAGAAACATGCACTAGGGGTTTTAATTCTGCCTTATTTACTGAATATAGCTTTATGTGACTGTTCTTAATTTTAAAAGGAAAGGAGCTTAATATTGGATTAAATATTCAGAGGGTCATATACACTAAATCATATAGTCATTGTGAGCTTAACAATGGCATACTCTATAATTTTATTTTAATTTATATGGATTTCAATTGATTCTTTCCTTCAAATGTCTTTAAAGGTTTCTACAAGAACAATATAATTTAATTTAATTTAAAAAAGATTTTATTACTTTTTAGAGAGAGGGGAAGGAAGAGAGGCAGAGAGGGAAAGAGACATCAATGTATGATTGCCTTTCACCTGCCTCCAGCTACAGACCTGGCTGGAGACCTGGCTTGCAACCTGGTTATGTGCCCTGGCTGGGAATCGAACCAGCGACCTTTGTGTTTGCAGGCTGGCACCTTATCCACTGTGCCACCAGCCAGGGAAGAACTATGTAATTTTTAAAACCCTGTTACTTTTTAAAATTGAAAGTCATTAATTTATATGTTTTACTTTCAATTTACAGCTAGTTAATAACTATTTTCTTAGGTAATTGCTATTGAAAGCAGATGACCTGCTTCACAATCACCAGGAGTTCTGCCACTAACTCATTGTTGTCTATAAACCATGAGCAGTGTCATTAAGGACAGTTGATTAAAAATGTAGAAGACTGGGCTTATTCCAACCCTACAGAATCAGAATTTGCACTTTAATAAGCTCTCTAGGTAACTTGTATATAGTTTGTAACTTGTATATAAAAGCATTGACCTAAAGCACTTATAAAACATGCAGGTTCCAATGAAGTCATGGCATGTGTATTTTAAACAGGTATCCTATGGTTTCTCCTGCACACTGAAGTGTGATAAGTGCTGTTCAAAGAAAAATGACATACTGAAAGAACATCCCTTTAGGGATACTTTGGTATACTAAGAAATACTGCTATATGTATATCCTTCCCCAAATAGAAGAGGTGTAAGTAAATAAGTAAATAAATAAAATCTGAATGTAAAATCTCAGTTACATTTCCTTAACATTAGGAGGAGGCAAAGAAGGGGAGCAAACATTAATTATCAGTCTCTGAAATAAGGGGTTTAGATAAACAATCAAAACCAACTTTTTTTACAACTTTCATAGCACACTAACTAAGGTAAATTCATTGATAGTCAAAATTCTGTAGACATTTACTGGAAAAAAGTCAAATACCTTATTAAAAAGTTCCACCCATTTGGAAACTCCTTTCACTCAACTCTAAAAGACTTCTTTTAAATAGGATTGGTTCACAGCATTCCAGTTCACACTGGGTCAGTGAATTTTCTCCTGATCCTTGCTAGTGGAAAACCTTTGTAGCCCTCAAAGGCAATGCAGGTATTAGGTTCCCACACAGAAGTTAACTTTCAATACACATTAAGGTAGCTGAATAATTATGTATAAAGGGCCAACAGGATACTAACCCCCAAAGGTAATTTGTTTTGTAAGATCATTTTTACTAATTCTTAGGAGATGCTGGTTTTGACAATCCAGCAAACATTTACTAAATGCAAACGTTCAAGATTTTGCGAAGAACACAAAAGATGATCAAGGCACTACAGTCAGCCTCCAGAAGCTGAGGGGAGGGAGGGTTTGCAAATCCAATTAGCAGAACGTGTTCAGTACTGAAAACGTCTCCCAGAAGTTCCCAGTTTCAGGTAACTGAATTTCAGGTAATACTTGACAGTAATTTCCAACTGATCTGGTGCCGGGTTGAAAGACCTAGAAAGCTTACTAAAAAACAGATGATAAGGAAATAAGGAAGTAAAGCCTGGAGTAAACAATCCTCTGGAAAATATATTTCAATACACACATAAAATTGGGCTATGTATGAGGTGCGTGCGCTCTCTTCAAATGCAAAGCAATTAAACATGAGACACATTACAGTGAAGTTCATAGAGGGAGTTTCCTTTGACAAAAACAGGAACACTCAATTTCAGAGATCGCTGACCACGCGAGAAAAGAGGAAAAGGGAGTGAGGACCTGTTTTACTTCTCCCCTGGTAACTTTAAAAAAACAACAACAATTTCCTGGACTAGTCCCTCCTTTCAACTTTGTTTTACAAATACTATGATCCCCTGAGGAATCTAGGACTAAAGACGACAACAAAACCGGCCCAATGCCTTCACCTATTTAATAATTCGAAAAGGAGGTACCGCCTCCAAGGGGAAGCGGTGGCGCGTGGAGGGCCGAGGCTGCGGAAAGTGCACCCACAGGCTCCTCCAGACGCTGGGTCCCCCGGCGCTCACTTCAGCGCTCTCCCCCTTCAGGGGCACACTGTCCCCAGGGAAAGGAAAAGCAAGCAGCTTTCCAAAGGGGCTGCGCGGGAATGAGCGGTGAGCTTCACTCGGACCCAGGGCTGGACCTTCTCTGGCCCGGAAGAAGAGCTGCAAGTGACACTTAGGAAGGCCAGCTGAATAGGAAAAGGGCGCTGCGACGCTCCATCAGGTCCCTGCTCCTCTGGGGATACGGGTCACCCCGGGGCCAGAGAAGCGGGCTCATCTGAGGAGGCCTAGCCACCCAGGCCAACTCCAGCCCACTGACAGGTGCCCAGGCTGGGGTCCCAGTCACAGGTGTCGTCCAGACCAGGTCCTGGCAAGCCCAGGGGGGTGGGGAGGGACCAACCAGGGCAGGAAAAAGGCACCTAAAAGGTGAGACGCGAGGCGGAATATTGCACCCACGGTGACGCGGTCTCACCTCTAGGGTGGACACAGTGCTGGTGAAAAGGTCTTCTCCGTCCTCCTGCTCCTCAAAGTCGCTGGGCTTCCCGTCCCCCAGCGGAGGAGGCTCCCTCTCCGCCGCCATCTTCGCTCGACTCTGCGAGCGGGCCTCGCGGACCTGTCACGTGAGCACTCACGGCTGCAGGCTGGCTGGCTGGCTGGCTGGCGCGCTGGCCGTGGCTGCCCCGCCTCCCGGCCTGCCCCTCGTGGCCCCGCCCAGCCGCGCACGCCCCGCCCCCGGCCTCCTGACTGCACCCTCCGGGAGCTCCTGGAACTCAGCCCCGAAGGTTTCCCTGTTCCCACCTCCACCTCCAGGTTGAGGCTGCCTTTCCACGCCCACTTGCTGTACTGGTGTGGAAGACACTGGACCCTCTATTGCCACAACACTGTCTTAGCAAGAGTAGGCCAACCGATTTCTTGGGCGGTACCAGTTTTAAAATCTCCTTTAAGAAGTGGAAGAGTTTGGGAACCGCTTGGATTATATTCAGATTGAGAACAAGATTGAAGATTGATGGAAGAGAGATATTTTATAAATCCCTCTAGGGTGTCGGGACAGAACTTTCTGATGTGATGGAGATGCCTTTATCAGTACGGTCCTTGAAATGCCACTAGTGTGATTGAGGGACTGAATACTTAATTTTCATTAATTTAAATTTAAATAGCTACAGGTGGTTAGAAGCTACCTACTGGGTAATGCAGCTCTAGATGACAAAAAGGCCCTGAATAATTGTTGTCTGAAGTGTACTCCTATTTCATCGTAAGCCAAACATTACAGGGGTTGGCAAAAGTAGGTCTACAGTTGTTTGTATGTAAAATAATAAAATAATAAATAGTAATACAAGTACAAAGTCTATGTGTCACAAACTCACACCTCACTACTTTTGCCAACCCAGTAATTTTCTTCAATAAGGAGGCAGAAAGGCTGGAAAAATAACAATTAGGGAAATAAGTGGCAGATTGTTAAGAGCATCGTACTCAATTCCCTCAGCCAATTACTAGCTCTTCCTCATGGGAAAGGCACCAATTTTCTTATCAGTAAAATGAGAATGTTACTTAACCCTCCACTTACTACCTTGCATGAGATTATTGTCAGGATCAAATGAGAAAATAAATGAAAATATTCTGAAAGCTAGAATGCTATGCCAATGCAAGGTATACTTGTGGAAAATAAAAGGGAAAATTGCAAAGAACTTGATATTATAATTTTGCTGGAGAAAGAAAAGCTTCACATGGATTCTTTACAAATAATGTACAAACCCTTAGCTCTTGATGGGGCTGGGAGCCCTAGTTTCCACTGGTAATGTGCAAAACTTGGCATCTCTGGAATTATTTGTTTTTAAGTGCTTTGGAACACATGGTTTTCCTAGTCACTAAGATTTCTTCTCCTAAATTTTAAAATCTCTGATTATTTCCAAGAAGCATCAACCCAAATCATGACTAATTTAAAAACATACATACCAAGGTCCCAATATTCCTTGGGTATGTTTTATGCATGGGCCAATTGTCATTATCATGCTAATATCACCGTTACTTTCTAGAGCCACGGCTGCAAGAATGAGCAGTGGAGGCACATTACCTGACTTGCACTCTTCCAACAATGGACAGTCTATAGTCCATTACTGAGCAGACACTTCAACCTCTTCTGAAAGCACATAGGCTGACTCGAAGTAATTCTTCTCTATGTCCTTAATTTTTACCCATGCCTTTCTTTCTTTTTTTCTTTCATGCCTGTGTTTATTGCTCACTACTTTTCTACCTTATGCTATGGTCATTTATATTCTTTGTTCATTTTTTTACTAGTCATTTGAATTAGTATGACTGCTTAAACCGGAGAACTAAATTAAAAGCAGCTTTAAAAATATAGTTTCATTTTCCCACATATAGTACCATAAAGGTTCAGTGAGATTATCCAGAGATTACAGATTCCTTCTGTTGTCCTGCCATTCCTAGGATGTCATCTCCACCTCATGGTCCAAGTTGGCTCATGACCACAACTACATTCTACCTGGAAGAAAAGGAGTAAAAAAGAAGTGAAATGATATATCCTTCCCTTAAAGGACGCAGTCTAGAAGTTGCACACACCACTTCTGTTCAAATCCCTTTAGCCGGCTTATTATTTACAAGGTTATCCCTATGTATGGGCTACTAGGAAAATGTGATTGTTATTCTATTCCCTAAAATACAGGGTTTCCTTACTCTGGAAGATATGGAGACTATGTTAAGGAACCAGCAGTCTCTGTTTTAAGGCATTCATTCTCATCATGGTAGCATATCTGGATTTCCTTCTGAGCAACCGTTACTTTCTTACCCTTGACCTAAAGTCTCCTCCAATTCAGAAATGGAGTACATGACTTAGGCTAAAGCCAAACATAGCACTAATTGAGCCATTGTGATTGGTGAGAAGTCAGAAACGGCTGCCTTTTCCCAACATTCAACAGCTTTGCCTTTATTTTCTTACTTAACCTAAGTTCTATGAACTGATTGTCTTAATATTTTTTCTCAGTTCTTTTCTTCCTTGGTCTTTTGCTCTTCTGCTTTATCTTCTCTGAATCAAAAATTCAACCAATAACTTCTCTATTATATCCATATTGCAAAGAGTATTTGAAAAAATAAAACTCAACTTTAACTGAAGATCCTATAAGCCCATTATATCCAAACCAAGTCCTCACTACCTAGATACTGTTAGTTATTTCTTTTACAAATCCTGTAACTACTTTTTCCAGTAAAGGTTCTAAAAATTAACCTTCTCCTCAAGTATTCCACCATCTTTTCTTCTCATTTTTCAATAACAAAATAAAATTGGCTGAATGAATCCTTCAGTCTTCAAGTATGACTGAAATTCTCTTCTCTCTGTAATTCTATCACTTGCTATGTATGTTTCTATAACACCTATCATATTGTACTGTAATCTTGGCTACTTTACTTTTCTGTTACCCCTAATAGCCTGGAGGATTATTGAGTTCAGGGATATTTCTTATTTGGCTTTAGACCCTGGGTAAGCCTGTATTATTTATCTGTTCCTATAAAACAAATTAACCCAAATTCAGCAGTTTAGAAACACAAATATCTATTTTCTCATGATTTCTGTGGGTCAGAAATCCAGGTGCAACTTAACTGAATACCTCTGATGCAGGGTCTTTACAAGGCTATTATAAAGGTGTCTACCAGAACTCCAGTCAATTCAAGGCTCAGCTGGAAGATCTGCTTCCAAACCCCCTCCTGGGATTGGTAGCAAGCCTCAGGTCTTTGTTGACTATTGAATGGAGACACGAGTTCTTTATCACATGAGCCTTTCCGCCAGGCTGTTCATATAACATGGTAGCTTGCTTCCCTTAGAGTGAAGACTCTTAAGAAAGACGGAATGAGACAGCACCAAGAAAGGACAATATAGGGTGAGCATAACAAAAAACAAAGACTTTTTGTAGCCTAATTTCAGAAATGGTATCCCATTACTTTTGCTGTATTCTGTTCATTAGAAACTCACACTCAAGAGGAGGGAATAGTGTGAATAACTGGAGGTAAGGATCTTAGGGGCAATTTTAGAGCTTCCCACAAACTTTCATGATGGTTAATACATCATAAAATTAATATCTTATTAGTGCCTTAAGTGAATAAATGAATGAATGTATGTCACTCAGAATAGATGGTTAAGTGGAAGATATAGATCTAGTAGTTCAAGTGTCTAGTACATGAGAGGGTCCAGGTAGTCTGGGAAGCACAACCCCAAGGATCATTTAAGAAACAGGCAAAGGGAGCAGGTCAAGAAGACAGTGAAGAGAGCATGTCCTGAAATGTAGCTTCTGGTGAGTGAAGTGACATACAGGGTAGGAGCTATGAACAAATAAAATTCATTGTGGTGACCTTCTTTGCAATTCTATTGGGAAAATGCTCATTTGGTTGCTTAATTTTATCAATAGTTAAATATTACTGATATTTAACCTGCTTAAATATTATTGTGTTTAAGCAGGGTCTCACATTTGTTGAAAGAAATCAGTCTATCAATCAGTCAGTCAGTTAAGAATAGTGTTCCCTTTCTCACAGATCATAAATGCAAACAAACTACCACTACTTTGTGTCAGTGATCCCCAAATCAGTGGTATTAGTAATAGCTATGAAATGGTTTTATAGTTGTGACACCATGTTTCAGCCCTTTAATGGCAGCTCAGTCCTATAGACTGAAACATTCTTTTAAAATAACTTTCTTCACTTGTATTTCTTAAAGACCATAAAGGGAGACATGCAGATCTTGACAACACTTAAACAAATAAACCAAAACCTTCATTCTTTCCCCTCAATATTATCTCACACTGCAAACTGTCACTGTGCCTCTTTCACCCCAAGATGCCCCCCAAAATACCCTCAACCCTATGTCTCTGGCCATGTCTTCCTGCTGCCCACTTCCCTGGTCATAGTGTCCGTGGTCCCATTACTACCTAGAGTCACAGCCAGCTTAACGGCCATGAGACCTGTGCAGCAACATAAAACCCTGCATTCAGAAGTGTCCATGCTTAGTTTCAATGCTCTGCTGTCATTGTCTCAAAATTCTTAACAATTTTGAACAGGGTCCCTGCAAATAATGTAGTTGGTCCTGACTCTAGTCTGTCAGTTATGACAGCTCCAGAGGACAGTGGAAAGACCACATATCTCCTGTCCCCCAGGGAAGACTAGTGTGTGTGCTCCACTCTCGTTGTGTTTTCCCAGAAAGTGGACTGAGTTGCTTTGGTGGTTTCACCATGACCTTTAGCTCTCTACTTCTGAAAGGTGCAGTAGTGAATGTTGTCAACATTTACATATTATTCATTTTTGTTCTATCACATGTGCTTTTGAGGATAATTGGTCAATTTCAGACATAAAATATGATGTGTGAGTGTTTATGGTTGACTTTATAATGATTGGCACATGTAAAACAAGGCTTAAAGAAATGTTTTTAGAAGAATAGAACATTGGCAGCAAAACAAGGAAGAGAATATTTGAAATTTCCATATGATAAGTTCATGAAACAGAATTCTAGAAACAGGGTTATTCACTTCAGTAGGCTCAGATAGAAGTAGAAACTATTAAACATGTTATGTTTCTATTATAGCAAGACCTAAGGAGATAAGATAGTGTTGGGAGTCAGGTAAAGACATTGGACCCAAACCAACAAAAAATTTAAAAAATAAAAACAGATGAAACAAGTTACAGCAACCTTTTTTTCTCAATTCTAGTTATGAAGCCCATCTCTCATATCAGAGACATTTTTGTTCCAATGAAATTATGTCTCTTTGTCTTTCATTGCCATGTACACAATACCATACACATTGTACTCTTCCTCAACAATATTTTTCATTTGACAGAAAATAAGTCTAAAAAAGACTTTTAGATCAAAGGAAGCAAACTGTCAGTCTGCAGATGGGCACAGATGGGTTTTATTTACCCACACTGTTTTTAAAAAAATATTTTTGATCAATTGGTAATATCTAAAAATCAGTAAATGCCACACACACATCCGTATTTCTGGCTTCTTTTTTAAAAATGAAAGCTCTGGCTACACACAGCCCAGAACAAATGGGCATTTGCTCTCCAGCTCACCACAGTCCCCACTTTACACTGTTGTCCTCCCCACATGAATGCATTTCCACCCCTTGTAGCAGAGATGTGAATTGATCCTCTAAATCCACCCCTGTTCTATTCCTTACTCATAGGTATCAGTTTTTAGCAGACATCTTAGCAATCAAATAAAGAGAACTTTTTTTCTTCTCATGTAACCAGGGGTGGTTATGTGACTATGTATCGACCAGCCTATTTAGTTTTCTGTTCAACTTCTGGGTTTTGTTTCTAAGGGCAGAAGACTTGCCTTTTCCCCCACTTTCCTCTTATGCAGGCTGGAATTCAAATGCAATTGCTGGTGCTTCAACAGCCACCTTGGACCATAAAGTTCCCATCTTGGGATTGGTATAGCAATAAAGTAGAGGGGGCCTGAGTCTCCAGTTCTGAGAATCTGCCATGTCAGCCCAGGGATGACTCCTGCAGGCTTTTACATTAGACAGAAACAGTTTCTATCTTGTTTAAGCTATTGTTGTTTGGGAATTTCTATCACATAGAGCCAAACATAATCCTAAGTAATACAACTGCAAATCATCTCTAATAAGAAAGATTTTTCTCTTTTTCATGATTATTATTATTAAAAGATAAATACTATGAAAAATCACAGTCTTTGGGAAGAAGGACGTACGCAGCAGGTCCCACAGTTTGGGAGTGGTAGCTGTACACTCCATGAATACAAATTGGTGGAGCCTCCTCTGTCTCTCCCAATATTGTGCAATAGTCAAGCATGCAGAATTTGGAGTTTCTAAGCATGCCTATGTTTCCATTTCCGCATATGTAACATGAGGACAACAAAAATAGTAACTTCCTCAATGGCTTCTTGGAAAGTTTAGATGAGATAATTCAAGTAGCTAAACAGAAAAGTTTCATTCCTTAAACTAGATAGATGAAACAGAATGGTGGCTTGGAGGTGAGAAGGCATGTGGAATTAAAGAAAGGCATATTTTATTAATTTTTTTTTTTTGCTTACTCTGCTCTTCACACATTAAGAAGTATTAAAAAGTGTGGGAGTAATAGTGAAAAAGGTTTTATCAGAAGATGAAAGAGCCCAGTATGCTATTACTTGAAGCCATCGTATTTAAAGACTAAAAAGAGAACCTCAAATCTTAATGTTTTCATATTTCACTTAAATCATTCCTTAAAAGCAGTGAATCTGATGAGAGTTGAACAGGAATTATACTTTCTTTTCAAGTACCATTATTAGCCAAATAAATTCTCAAGAGTCCTCAGGTATTCTGGCCAAGATGGAGAAGACATGCTTTGTCTCCTTCACAACGAGAAGAAATTTACATCTACTTTAAAACTAAATAAAAACCATGCAGAAATTTCAGAAAATCGAACTACATGGAAGTACAACAAATGAAGAAGTAAAGAAATACTCAGCCAGACAGGTAGAAGAGGTGGAGCCGGGGAGGAGAGTGGCAGTGGCAGCACCAGAGCTGAGGCCCCAGCAAAAAGCAGTTACACACCCAAATCTGGGAAGCATCCTGAGGCCAGACCGCACAGTCCACAGTTCCAGCGCTGGGAAACAGAGCCAGCAGCTGCAGCAGCAGCATGGGGACTGAGACCATGGCGGAAAGCACAGTCATATATTCAAACCCAGGAAGCGATCCTAGGGCCAGACTGCACAGCCTGTGGTTCCAGCACCGAGGAAAAATAGAGCCATATTTCTTCTGATTGTGAAAACCAGTGGGGGTTGGAGAGGGGGAAGAAACCACCAGTTTCAACAGGCAAGAGGCATTGTTTCCTCTAAGACCCTCCCCCACATAAAGCACTACAATGTGATGAAATGGGTCGCCTCACACTGACGAATTCCTAAGGCTCCACCCCTTATAACGTAACAGGTGTGATAGAACTACCTAAGACATGGAGGCAAACACAGAAGGCTGTCAAGCTGAGGAGACAGCAAAGTATGGCTCAAAAGAGGGAGCAGTAGATCAAGGTTCCAGTGAGAGAATTGAGCAATGAAAAGACAGCTAACCGTCCCTGGCTGGTGGCTTAATGGATAAAGCGCCAGCATGCAAACCCAAGGGTCGCTGGTTCGATTCCCCAGTCAGGGCACATAACCAGGCTGCAAGCCAGGCTGGAGGCACGTGAAAGGCAACCTTACATTGATGCCTCTCTCCCTTTCTCTCTCTCTAAAAATAATAAATAAAATATTAAAAAAAAAAATGACAGCTAACCTAACAGCCAAGGAGATAACCAACCTAACAGATGCAGAGTTCAAAATGCTGGTGATTAAGATCCTCACCGACTTGCCAGATATGCTTAAATACAGCAAACACAGAAATGAAGAAGTGAAGGCTAGGCTATGAGAAACAACAACAACAACAAAATCCACACAAAACCAAGGGAGAAGTGAAGGAAACTGAGGTTCAAATAAATAATTTGGAACATAAGGAAGAAATAAACAATCAACCAGTACAGTAAGAGGAAACAAGACTTTTTAAAACAACGAGGAGAGGCATAGGAACCTCTGGGACAACTTTAAATATGCCAATATCTGAAGTATAGGGGTGCCAGAGGGAAAAGAGGAAGAGCAAGAAATTTAAAACTTATTTGAAAAAAGTAATGAAGGAAAACTTCCCTAATTTGGTGAAGGAAATAGACATACAAGTCCGGGAAGCACAGAGAGTCCCAAACAAGCTAGATCCAAGGAGGACCGCACCAAGACACATCATAACTAAAACGTCAAAGGTTAGAGATAAAGAGAGAACCTTAAAAGCAGCAAGAGAGGAAAGAAGACTTACCTATAAAGGGGTTCCTATAAGCCTATCAGCTGATTTCTCAAAAGAAACTCTGCAAGCAAGAAGGGCCTGGCAAGAAGTATTCAAAGTGATGAAAAGCAAAGACCTACAACCAAGATTACTCCATCCAGCAAAGCTCTAATTCAGAATGGAATGGCAGATACAGTGCTTCCCAGACTAGGTAAAGCTAAAGGAGCTCATCATCACCAAGCCATTATTATATGAAACGTTAAAGGAACTTAGGAAAAAGAGGATCAAAATTATGAACATTAAAAAGATAATAAACTCACAACTATCAACAACAGAAGCTAAAAATAAAAACAAACAAATAAGCAGACAACCAGAGAGAAGACAGAATCAAAGATATGGGGAACATTTGGAGGGCTGGCAGCTGGGATGAAGAAGGGGAAGTAGGGTGGAAAGGCACAGGGATTAAGAAGCATAGTTGGTGGGTCATAACAAACAGGGAGATGTTAAGAATAGTACAGGAAAAGGTAAAGTCTAAGAACTCACATTCATGACCCATGGACATGAACTAAGAGGGCATGGGATTGCTGGAGGGAAGATGGTGCTGGGCAGAGGGGAGCAAAGGGAAAATAAATTGGGACAAATGTAACAGCATAATCAAAAATAAAAAATTAAGAAAAAAGAGTCCTGAGTTGTTTTTAAGAAACTTAATTCCTGCTGTTGGAGTGATTCAGAATAGTTTTCATAAAATAGGAACAATATACCTACAAAATATAGATGTTTCTCTTTCTCAGAGTAGAACTACTTTCATATATTTGCTTAAAACAAACAAACAAACAAAAACCCCCAATTGTGCCAGCAACTTAAAATCAGAAGAAATTCCATTATTTGGTAGTTTTTTATAAGATTATAAAAATTTTCACCCTGGCTAGTGGCTCAGTGGATAGGTGTTGGCCTGCAAACCCAAAGGTTGCTGGTTCGATTCCCAGCCAGGGCACATAACCAGGTTGCAAGCCAGGTCTCCAGCCAGCTCTGTGGCTGGAGGTGGGTGAGGGGCAACCATACACTGATGCTTCTCTCCCTCTCTGCCTCTCTCCCTACCTCTCTCCCTGGAAATAATAAACTCAAATCTTAAAAATTAAGATATCTTTAAAGGTAGTAATTAGAAAATGGTTTTTACTTGGCAAATAGAGTGCAATTGGAAAATATTTGCATAGATGAAAAAAGGAATATTATACATAAAGTCAATGTTGTTTACATAGAATTAGATTGTGACTTTTTTGTTCATTACTCAATTTGTCCATAGTGAGAATATGTGATTCTTCAGTGTGTTCTTATGTATTAGTCATTTACCAACGGAGAAGCTGCCTTTATGTATCATTCCCTTGTTGCCCTCCAGATTTAATTTTTTAAAAAGATTTTATTATTTCCAGAAAGAAGGGGAGGGAGAGAGGCAGGGAGGGAGAGAAGCATCAATATATGCTTGCCTTTCACCTGCCTCCAGCTACGGACCTGGCTTGCAACATGGTTACGTGCCTTGGCTGGGAATTGAACCAGCGACCTCTGGGTTCGCAGGCTGGCGCCTTATCCACTGAGCCATCAGCCAGGGCCTGCTCTCCAGAATTAAAGGAATGTTTTAATTAAATAAAATACCCAAGTGTTCCTTTTATTTAATTATGATATAATGCTTCAAAAATAAATTACACAAAATGGACCTAAAATGATATGAGAAACTATATTGTAATCAATAGAAATTACACTAATAATATTTTTCCAACAAATGTTTTTTTTCTTTCTGAATTTCATGGTTTTATTAACACAAATACAATGTGTACACAATCTGTCTATTCATTTTCTTCACTGCACAGCCTGGCATTGGGATTGGTGACTCTGATGGCCAGCTGGGCTGCTCTTTCCACGATGGCTTTGCGGTTCTTTGAGGAGACGTTGTGAGCAATCTCAGCACAGTAAGATTTGTTGCACATCAACAGCACTTCAAGCTCCTTGATATTGTGGACCAGGAACTTTCAAAAGCCAATGGGCAGCATGTGCTTTGTTTTCTTGTTGCTCCCATAACCAATGTTGGGCATCAAGATCTGGCCCTTAAATCTTCTGCGCACCCTATTATCAATACCTCTGGGTTTCTGCCAGTTTCTCTTAATTTTGACATATAGGTCTGATTGGTGCCGGATGAACTTCTTGGTCCTCTTTTTAACAATCTTAGGTTTCACGAGGGGTCTGAGGGCAGCCATGGTGCCAAGTAAGAAATGGCTGCCACCTCAGTAGGCAACACCGAGGAAGAGCTCCAACAAATGTTTAAACTCTAGGAAGGTGCAATTTTGGGAACATTTTAAAATTATAATCTTCAGTTTGTTTTTAGGAGGATTCCCTAGGGTAATCATTTTAGATAAGGCCAAGGTCCTCCAGGTAATTACCAATTACAATTAGGCTTTCTATCTCTGATACCAGATTTGAGAAGTATTTGAAACCTTTCAGTTAAAAAACAGGCAGATGAAACTTGATTAATTCTAGCAGTTTAAGTTTGAGGACCAATGTTTTGTTTAAAATGTTACAGTGTGATTGATTTTGGCATATATTTTTAGAAGACTTAGAGAGTTTTCTTTTGCTGGACAGCCACTTCCCTGAATGCCTGGCTTACCTTGATATAGCTGGGCAGTATCGCCCTGTTAGTGAGAGGACTACATCCTGCAGCACAATGAGAGAGAGGGCCCCATGAGCACTTTTCAGGGGGACAGCAGAATGCATTAGAGCACATACCCAGCTCATGCTGCCAATGTCACAGACTTGGAGCAAAGTCAAACTCAATTTCCCTGAAGACCTGTTGGCTCCATGTATGTATGCATCCAGCTCTACACATGCCTCCACCCACCCATTTCTTTCACTTGCCCACAGAGGCTAGAGAAACTAATCCTTAGCTACATCTTGGCTAAAGATTCATTCCTCTCTCCCCGTTTGGTCATGAGAATGTGGTGGTGATGACAATCAATTTGTTTATGCTTTTCCCACACTGTGGGACTGTGTCACTATGTAAAAGTTGACTTGTGGGGAGCAGTGCAATGTGCACCAGAATCCCCTGGAGGGTTTGACCAAACTCAGATTTCTGGGCTCCACTCCCAGAATTTCTGATTCAAATGGTCTAAGGTAGGGCTAATAACGTGCTTTTCTTAAAGGTCTCCATAATGTTGATGCTATTGGTTGAAATACCATACTTTGAGAATCACTGATCCAGACAGAGGAAAAAGAGCTCATTTTTTGGCTCTGCTTCTGGAACTAGAAAGTTAGTTCTTTAATCAGCTGACATGTAGTTTTATGTCTTCCTGATTTTAGGTTATTTAAGTATCATTTTGTTTTTTGTCATAATATACATTGACTGGATTCCTTTGTATTATTCAAAGAAGTGTTTTTGATAATATTCCAAACCCAAGCTCTGGATAGGGACCTGAGTTTATGAGTAGTGACAACAAACAGCAACCTTCATGATTTACTTCTTTCTTCATTGGTTTCTCATTTAGTTGCCTGCCTGTCAGTGTGACTTGAAATTTCTATAGCTACTTTCTGGTTTTAATAATAAAGGCTAGAGCAGGGTCTCTGGAAAAATAAGGTTAAAAGGAAAGGAAGAAAGAAAGAAGGGAAGAAAGGAAGGAAAAAAGTAAAGAAGGAAGGAAGGAATGAAGGAAGGAAGGAAGGAAGGAGAAAGGGGAGAGGGAGGAAAGAAAGAAAACTTTAATGATTTCTAAAAACACGTTTTTAAAATGATGCATTTAGAGAATTCCTGGAAAGAGCTGTATTGACTTAATCATGATTAAAATGCTAATAGAAACTAATTTTTATTCAATGCTTACTTGTACCAGGCACCTGCTAAATGTTTTATGTCATATCACTTAATCTTTACAAAACGCCTTGGAGTAGGTACTGCTTATCCCTATTGAAAGTATGTTTGGTGATATTGAATCATAATTAAAGCCAGATTTCAAAATTTTAATGAAAAATTTCAGTGTATTATATCAAAGGGTAAGGAGTGTTTATATTTTATATAAGCTGGTACCCTGTTTATTGTTCCCTGATCTTGCTTTTCTACTGCTGTGTTTTTGTCTCTGCTTAAGATGCCTTTTCTATTCTTTTCCCACATAGCTAAAATTCTGGATTCTCTTCTAGCTAAAATTCTGGATTCTCTTCTGCTCAGACGCTGTGTCATTACACTTCCTTCATGTTTTCTGTTCTCACCTCATCTTCATTTGAACAATCACATATAATGAAGGAATGAATGTGTTTGGGTAGGGTATCATTCTCATTTTTGCCACATGAGCCATGGAACTTCCATGGAACAAATTAATGCCTCTGTTTCTCTAGCTTGAAAACTGGGACTAATAATACATGAGTGTACATAGAGCTGTTTTTATCTTATGGGCCTTATGAAGCAGTAATTAATTGAGTTTCCTCTGTGCTGTCTTTTAGAAAGCTCAGAGATTAATTGGTAAGGCCCTTTACAAAATATACTGGATCTTATGACATATCTTCTCTGCACTATTCAATTTTTCTTTGTGCCATTTTCCTGTAGAATTACCTAAAAATAATAACTCAAAAATTAATTTACAAATGTAATTCAACTGTGTGCATACAAATTAGAAAGTACATATTGCCCCCATTCATCCATTGAGCAATAATCACTATGATGTACAGTTGACCCTTGAGAGACACTGGGGATGGGGAGACAAACCGCTCCCCACTACCATGCAGATTAAAAATTGTATAAAACTTTTGGCTCCCCCAAAACTTAAATACTAAAATGTTACTTTTAACCAGAAGTCTTACCTATAACAAAAACAACTGATTAACATGTATTTTGTATATTATATGTATTATATATACTGTATTCTTACAAAAAAATTAAGCTGGAGGAAAAATATTATTAAGAAACTCATAAGAGAAAATACATTTACACTGTTTTTTGAAGAAGTCTACTTATAATTGGACCTGTGCAGTTCAAATTTGTGTTGTTTAAGGGTCCACTGTATATAGTTTCTCAACCTTTGTCTGTCTGTCTCTCTATCATCTATCAATTTTAAGTGGTATTCAAATAGATATTTAAATATACATTGTTGGAGTCTTTTTTAATTTAGAAATGTATTGTGAACATTTCCTGTGTCAAGTTTTCTACTAATGAACATTTATCACCTGTGGAGTTTTCTATCCTAAGGCTCTACTGTAATAACTTAAAATTTGAGCAAATGGAAGGGGCTGGAACACACAGAGGAGGGACTGAATTCATGTAGGGGGAAAAATATTTCTTCCATTTCAACAGAAAGAAAGGATATGTGCAAATGCCATAATAAATATAATATAATATAATAAATTAATTTTTTCCAATGGAAAGTCTATGGTATGGCAAATAGACTTTCCTTCTTTTGATGACTTGACAGCAGAAAGTAGTTTGGTTCAGACACTGGAAAGCAATGTGGAGATTCCTCAGAAAATTAAAAATAGACCTAACATATGATGTAGGAACTCTACCTCTGGGTTTATATTCCAAGGAAATGAAAATAGGAAATCAAGAGATATCTGTACTCCCATGTTTATTGCAGCATTATTCACAATGGCCAAAATATGAAAAAAACCCAAGTGGTCATGAATGGGTAAATGGATGAAGAAGATATGGTATATATACACAATGCAGTATTATTCAGCCATGAGACATCCTGCCATATGTGACTACATGGATGGACCTTGACCACATTATGCTAAGTAAGTCAGACAGAGAAAGACAATTATTGTATGTATCACTTATATGTGGAATCTCAAAAAGCCAAACTCATAAAAACAAAGGGCAGAGTGGTGGTTATCAAGGGTTGAGGGGGTATGTGAGAATAGGGCAGATGTTGTTTGGAGGTACAAATTTATACCAAAATTTAAAAGAAGCCCTAGAGATCTAATGCACGATATAGTAAATATAAACAACAATATTGTATTATAATCATCAAACTTGCTAAGAAACAAGAACAATTATTCCAAATGATGATTACGTACATGATAGAGGTACTAATTATTGTTACAATGGCAACCATATTTCAACATATAAATGTATCAAATTAACAGGTTGTATACCTTAAATTTGTGTCAAGTATATTTTAATATCAATTTTTTAAAAAGCAGAGAGTAGTCAAATCTCCCTTGACAGATGGAAGGTCAAAAATAAAAATAGTAGCAGCTTGAATGTATTTAGTGAATAAGAATCTGGGGCCCTGGCTGGTAGCACAGTGGATAAGGCACCAGCCTGCAAACCCAAAGGTTGCTGGTTCGATTCTCCAGGCAGGGCACATAACCAGGTCTCCAGCCAGGTCTCCAGCCAGGTCTGTAGCTGAAGGCAGGTGAAAGGCAACCATACATTGATGTATCTCTCCCTTCTTCCTCCCTCCCTGCCCTTCTCTCTGAAAACAATAAATAAACTGTAAAAAAGAAAATGATAATAATCTAGGAGTCATTTCAGTTTTAAAGTGTGCCCTATTGGAACCTAGAAATTAAACTGGATTTAAAGTACACAATTATTTAGGACAGTTATAGTAAGTGAAACAACTAATAGTATCTAGGAATTTCTTATTGCTGTATTTTTGTGTAGCATTTAAAATAATCCTATTTAGAAATAATATTTTCTAATTTCAGTGAATTTGTGTTAAAGTCTTGGAAGAATGCTATACATTTTTACTCAGGTAAGCACATGTGTGAGAAATACCAGTTATCTTTCCTGCTTCAAATTCCATTTTAGTGTTTGTTCTAAGAACGTTGTCATTTGTGAATTGCTTTGCCCCTTTCTAGTAAATGAGGATAAGGCATTAGATTTTTCTCTGCTAATAAGGAATTTGAAAAGTTGCCCCAGTTGCTACTCAGTGGTGTTTTGAAGCCCTGAGCACTTTGGCTGTGCTGTTCCTGGCTGTCAGCCATGCTCTCAGGATCCTTAATTACTTCTGGGGAGATGGCAGGAAGATTGCTGGGCCTCCTAATGCCCAGGATGCTAAGGCTCATGTTTCCCCCTCCCCCTCCCCCAACTCCCCCAAAGAGGAAACTCACTTGAAGAACCTGCCAGCCAGAGTTCTGTGTCATCCTTGCCAGCCATTTCCTGGGGACCCAGCCTTATCAATCTCTTTCACTTAGTGTACTTTTCTACTGACTTTCCTGGCTCTGTATGACCTTCCAGCATCCCCACTGAAAACCCCTGAAGGTGTACCTCTTATCTGATACTCTATCTGCTTCTTACCCTTCCAGTGGCTTCCCCATTACCACCCTGCCTTCAGATCTCTCCCACCACTCCCAAACCACTCTAGGATATTTTGCTAAATGCATCAAGATACTGTGCTTGAACTGCCGACAAATAACCATTAAGAAACAATCCCTAATGGGATTATTTAGAAACTGAAAAGTACAAAGAAGAGCAAAAACATGGCACATGTCAGATCAGTGAAGTGTCACCTACAGAAACCATCAGAAGCCAACAGAAACCAACAGAAGCCATCAGGTTTCTATGATACTATGTTCAGTTTTTGACCAGCGAACCTGGTCCGAATTACTGGGAACAGTGCAGTGACCTATGGAACACAATGTTCATGCATTGCATTGCATCAGAGAGGAAAATTAACATGTTCACATTTATATAAAATTCAGCCTGTTCAAGTTAATGTTTAAACAATGAAGGAAAATTTCCAGCGGATGAGGAAAGCCTACACCAGTAATACTACATGTTTACCTTCTGTCTCTATAACAACCTGTACTCTAGGTGGAGGCTTTCTGTAGATAACATCTGCATTACTTGTTTGTGTAACTTTTGAACAGACTAGTTCTTAGGTATAAACATGGAATAAGCATTCACATGGGTGAAGGTCTGAACAACAGGAATTCCCTAATGTCACTAGGTTTGTCAAATTTACATTAAAAAGCAAAATAAACCAACAGGTATTAACATAAAAGTTAGAACCAGTTTCTATGTTTACACACGCCATTCCTTAACTAAGGAATTTGTGTATTGCCTAACAAAAGGTTTATTTTTGACATGTAGAAATGTGGAAAGTAATATAAATCATTATATTTACATAAACTATATGGTTCTTGCCCTTAAGGAATTTACAATATGGAATTTACAGTATGTGAAGAATTACACAGAAATATATAATGTTGGAAGTGCTGGGAAGAAGGCTTAAGGAGATAAGGACTTGTCCAGTGAGTTTTGGAAAGAAGACGTAAAGGTGGGGTGTGGAAGGGAGCTGTCAGCAGAAACCTTTAGGGTGACAGAGATAAGTGATGGACATAAACCCTTGTAGGCAGTAAATGATAGTAGGTAAGCAGGTAAAGGCAAATTAATAGGTATTGATCTGCGAGTCACAAAAGCTAGGGGTTTATATCTAGGCACGAATAGAAATTATGAAAGAGCCTAAAGGTCAAGTTGCAAGGCCCAGAGAAGAGTCCCAGCCTTTCTGTGGCATTCTTTGTTATTCAGAAAAATGTTATATTTCTAACAAGGTCACCACTTGATTTCCATAACCAGCTAGGGGTTAGTGGTAAACTTATGTTGAAGGTGTAATTTTATAGTGAAAGAAGAAGTGAAAATTTTACTTAGCTATTGTCCCATTCCATTTCTAGTGGGAATAAGGAATGGGCAACAAGCCATCAATATATATGCTGTGTGCTTCTGAGTGGACCTCTCATGGGGGAATATGCAGAAAGGGTTGCAAATTCTTCAGAGATGTTCTTGGGCAAGGGGTAGTTGCTAACTCCCATCCTTTGCTTACCCTGTACCCATTCATAGATGGAGCTGGGAATTTGGCCCTAACTCTTAGTTTTTCCTGTTCCTCAAAATGGAGGAGAGGAAGTTGAAACTGTGCACCCTGGTCCTCTATCTTAATGGGAGGCAAATTTCTCCGTTTCTTTTCTCTTTCTTACAGTGTCAGGGATAGAGACAGGTAGCTCATATACGTATAGCTTGTAATTTTCTTCACATTCCTTGCCCTTGTCAGATTCAATCTGACCTTTTAAAGGTATGCATCTACCTCCAGGGCTCTGGAAGGGGTTGACACTGAAAAAAAGGCAGCTCAGATATTTGCCAATAATGTACTTCATTTCCAATGGTTACATTCCGCTGGTCAGAACTAGCAACATGATCCTACCTTTGTACAAGGAGCCTTGGAAATGAGATCCTTGGCTAAAATGAAGTCTCCGGATTCCTTCTCTCCTATTCTGTGAGCATCCTGTGTAATCTCTTCAAATGCTAGCAGACTATAGGCTATATTTTACTTGTTCTACATGGGTTGGTCAGGACAATATTTAAATCTTTTTAACTAGTTGTCAATATTTAAAAAGAGAGACACTTTTACATTTAAATACATCGGTATTTTGGGTTTCTTTTTAAAAAAGTCATATTGCCTATCAATCTTGGGCCTTTATTTCTGCATGGGAATAACTGGCAGGAGCTGGATACTGCCTACTTTCTAGTTTGCCTCAAACCCCTTTAACAGCCCCAATGCATCGATCCAGCTAGATTCACTGCGTTGGATTACTTGCTGGCATTTGAGCTTGTGATGCTGGGGCAGAAACCCCAGTTAGGACCTGTCTTGGCTCAGGTGGAGGAAAGCTTATTTGGCCACAGGTATTAGATTGTTAGCGCTGCTGTAACAAAGTACCTCAAACTGGGTAATTTAGAAATTTATTGCCTCACAGTTCATGAGGCTAGAAGTCTCAGATCAAGGTGTTGGCAGGGCTGCTTCCTCCTTAATGTTAAGAGGGAAGATTTGCCTCTGGCCTCTCCCTGGCTGGTAGATGGCCATTTTCACATTCACATGGCGTTCTTTCTATGTGTTGCTCTGTGTCCAAATTTCCCCCTTTTATAAGGACACAAGTCGTATTGAATTAAGGTCTGTCTTAATGGGTCAACTTTAACTTATCTCTGTAAAGACTCCAAATAAAGCCACATTCTGAGAAACTGGGTATTAAGATATCACTATGAATTTTAAGGGCACACAAAATTGAACTCATAACACCATAATTACTTGGTTTTGCATGCATTTCATGATTAAATAAAGATAGGAAAAAATGTAAACGTTTTCCAGTAGAAAGCTTACCATTATTTGGGGGGGGGGGGTGGAAATGGGCATATTTTCCAGGAGAGTTGAGAAGCAATATCAAAATGAATTTTCTTTCTTTGCAAGGAACGCTACATTCTTGGCGTTCACTGTGCAGCTGACATAGTCTACGTGGAGGCCAGAGGAATTTCTCCATTCTGTGGGGAAGGCTTTTTCATATAAGAAGGCACAATGCAAAGAGAGGGTGCCATGTTCCATGAAAAAAGAAGGAAGCAAACTCATTAGTATAGCTCTGCTCAATTTTCTGAGAACCTTTCTTCTCTCCCAGACAGAAAAATATTTCCTTTCATATAATTGTCTACCCACCTTCTCTGTCCCAAACCGGTTGTGAAGCTGCGCACATATTTAATGGCTGTCCAGTCTGTCAGTAACAGAATCCCCCCACAGAGCCAGCTATAAAATGTCAAAGTCATGATAAATTTAACTGTTTACGGAGGTCAAGTGGAAGAGTCCCAGCTGCCGTTTACGTTTTTTGTTTTTTTTTAAAATTTTTCTTACCAAGGAATTTGCTGACTTGTCTGAGGGGGTGTGAGGGCCTTTCTGGGCAGGGATACTTGCCAGGGACAGGCAGGACAGGCCCTGGTGGTTTGAATGAAACAGCTCCCAGCAGCCAAGGCACAACAGCAGGAAGCAGGGCACACCCTTCCTTTCACATCCCTTTACTAATTATATACCTGGGCAAGGAGAAAATAAAAGGCAGCTTAGAAACACTAATTCTCAAAGCTCTGTTGGGGGCTCTAAGAACCAAAACCAAACGACCTGATGTAGATACAAAGGACAAATGAATTGTTATTGAAAGTGGGAAATAAGGCCCATTTTTTCAGCCTTCATGATAGCAATAGTGAGTTTAACTGCTTCCCTTTTTTCTCTGTGCTGGTGATTTGACTAACTTCACCAAGCAGATCGGCTGTGTGGGGACACATAAGCTCAGTCCCACATAAAACATTAATTTTACAACTCACATCCAAGGGTTACGAAGAAACAACCCTGGTGAAAAAATGTGCAAAACATTCTGCTTACTTAGAAAGACGAAATTCAAAATGGTTGGAGTTAGTGACACAATTAGAGCACTTGGTGCCACACAAATGATTCATTTCCTGCCTGAAGATGTGAGAAGCTGACACCTTCTTTCATGAGCCCATGTGGTAAAAGAGGATCTGGGAAGCCTTTTCTGGCTGCTGTGGTGCTGAGTAGCTGAATATAACTGTGGAGAATTCTTTACATCAGCACAAATGAGATAGATACTCCATGACTTGGCCTTCTCAGGAACAACAATAGCATTAATGCGATAGATACTCCAGGACTTGGTCTTCTTCCGAACAATGATAGGAAGTAACTCATCATCTTTTTTCCTGAGTAGAGTTTTCCTTAAAAAGCACATGGTTACATCCTCCTTTAACCCAGGCCTCTGCTGCCTAGGGCTTCCTCGGCCTTCTGTCCTCTGAAATCACCTTTTCCTTTCGTATCCAAATAACACAGCCCAAGCCCATCCCACTCCCTGGGTGCAGAGGCCCCTAACAGGCCTTTGGGCTGCTTCTACATCAGCTGCCACTGCTTCTTGGAGCCTTCTGGCTCCTTTCACCACTTTTGGCTTTCCCAATTGCCCTAACTTCAATATTTCAAATATATGACAGTCAGACTTCTGCTGAAGGCTGGAAGAAGCAGAGGATAATTAATTACAGCTCAGGATATTAAACATTTCTGTCCTAAAATCCCTCAGCTAGCTTCACTAGATAAAATCTCTTCTTTGACAAGTTTATCTCCAACCACTGCCTGCCACCATATTTCTCCAGCCCTTCACTCTACTAGGTTACCCTCCACTCCCCACCTTCAGCTGCCACTAAGGTGCTGGCAGCCCATTGTTTTATTAAATGTCTATAAAAGTAGGCTTAGCTTGTCACGGTTATGAGAAAAGTTTTGGCTGTCTCTGATTCTAGATCTCAAACACTGTCCCCAGTCTGTTGTGAATAGGCAACTTCACTTGGCTGAAAAAAATATTTCCTCAAGTTTGTTCTAAAAAGCAAATAAGAAAAATGTTTGTATGACAATTTTTCTTTAGTTCTGGGGATATTTGTAATTAAATGTAGAAATGATGATGTAAATAATTGGTATTATTAATACATGCTTCATTAAGAAATCATCTAGATTTAGATATGTATTATGTTCAGATAATGTGACCTGGTAGATGGACGTCAAGATTCCAATATAAAGTAATTGGATAAGTGTTTTATATTTGTGATTTTAGTTAAAAGAGTACCAAGTTTATACAAAGTATAATTATAGCAATTAAGAAAACATAAAATTAATCTTATCTATACATTTAACTTATTTAATTTATAAAAATCTTTGTTCTAAAATTGATATGGTAGGCCCTGGCTGGTGGCACAGCGGATAGGCACTGGCCTGCGAACTCAAAGGTTGTTGGTTCAATTTCCAGCCAGGGCACATAACCAGGTTGCAAGCCAGGTCTCCGGTCAGGTCCTCAGATGGAGGCAGGTGAAAGGCAACCATACATTGATGTTTCTTTCCCTCTCTGTCTCTCTCCCTGCCTCTCTTTCTAAAAATAAAGAAATAAAATCTTAAAAAATAATAATAATAAATAAAATCTTTAAAACAAAGCCATTTCCAAAAAAAACTAAAACAAAGCAAAAAATAAATAAATAAAAATGATTGTGGTTGCTTGCACTACCCTGTGAATATACTAAAGACACTGACATACAGATACTTCTCAACTTACAATGGGATTACATCCCAATAAACCTTTTGCAAGTTGAAAATCCAAAGTGCTTTTAATATACATACCTTACCGAACATCATAATTTAACCTAGCCTACTTTAAATGTGCTCAGAACACTTACACTAGCCCACAGTTGGGCAAAATTATCTCATTACCACTGCCCAGCATCACAAGAGAGTATTGTGCCACATTTTACTAGCTTGGGAAAAGATCAAAGTTCCAAATTTGATGTCAAATTTCTACTGAATGTGTACAGCATTTACACCATCATACAGTTGAAAAATCCTAACTCAGGGACCATCTATAATACTTTAAATTGTATACTTTAACCATAGACTTTAAATGGGTGAATCTGATGGAATGTGAATCATATTTTAATAAAACAGTTAAAAATCATTTGAAGCCCTGGCTGGTGGCATAGTGGATAAGGGACCAGCCTGCGAACCCTAAGGTCTCTGGTTCAATTCCTAGCCAGGGCACATAACCAGGTTGTAAGCCAAGTCTCCAGCCAGGTCTGTGGCTGGAGGCAGGTGAAAGGCAACCACACATTGATGTCTTTCTCCCTCTTTGTCTCTCTCCTTTCTACTCTCTCTAAAGATAAAAAAAAAAAAAAAAAAAATCATTTGAATTCCTAAGAAGGTTTGTTTGTGAATCCATCGTAATGCTGAAAAATAAAATATAGTATGCTAATAAATTCAGTGTAAGAATATTTAAAAGGATTAGGGAAATGCCCTGGACAGGTGGCTCAGTTGGTTGGAGCACTGTCCTATACACCAAAATGGTTGCCAGTTCAGTCCCTGGTCAGGGCACATAACTAGATTGAGGGTTCCATCCCTGGTCTGGGAACATACAAGAAGCAACTAATTGATGTTTGTCTCTCACATCAACATTTCTCTCTTTTTCTTTCCCCTTTCTTTCCCTTCTCTCCAAAAAAATAAAGGAACTCTTTTTTTACTTTAATACTATTGTTGTTGTACTACATTTATCCCATTTTCCCCCCCATTGCTCTCCTCTGTCCCACCCTCTCCATTCCCTCTCCCACAGTCAATCCCACATGTTGTCCATGTCCATGACTCATCCGTGCTAGTTCTTTGACTAAATTGCTCCTCTTCTTTGCCCATTTCTCCCCCTCTCCCCTCCCCACTTCCCTCTGCATACTGAAAGTCTATTCCTTGTTTCCATGTCTCTGGTTCTGTTTTGCTTGTATTTTTGTTTTGTTCATTAATTTCCTGCATTGGATGAGATCATATGGTATTTGTCTTTCACTGATTGGCTTATTTCACTAAGCATAATACTCTCCAGTTCCATCCATGTTGTTGGAAAAGGTAGGAGTTGCTTCTTTCTTTCTGCTGTGTAGTATTCCATTGTGTAAACATACCAAAGCTTTTTGATCCATTCATCCACTGGTGGGCACTTAGGCTGTTTCCAGCACTTGGTTGTTGTAAATAGCACTGCTATGAACATAGGGGTATGTGGGTTCTTCTGAATTGGTGTTGCAGGGTTCTTTGGGTATAATCCTAGCAGTGGAATTGCTGGGCCAAAAGGCAGTTCCATTCTTAGTTTTTTGAGGAAATTCCATACTGTCTTCCACAGTGGCTGCACCAGTCTGCGTTCCCACCAGCAGTGCACCAGGATTCCTTTTTCTCCACATTCTCACCAGCACTTGTTTGTTGATTTGTTGATAATTGCTATTTTGACAGATGTGAGATGGTATCTCATTGTGGTTTTAATTTGCATCTCTCTGATGGATAGTGATGTTGAGCATTCTTTCATATGCCTCTGGGCCCTTTGTATGTCCTCCTGAAGAAGTGTCTGTTCAGGTTCTTTGCCCATTTTTTAATTAGGCTGTCTGTCTTCCTGGTGTTGAGTCACAAAATTTCTTTATATATTTTGGAGATCAATCCTTATTTGGGATATCATTAGTAAATATGTTTTACCAAACAGCTGGTTCCCTTTTAATTTTGCTGGTGTTTTCTTTAGTTGAGTGGAAACTTTTCAGTTGGATATAGTCCGATTTGTTTATTTGTTCCTTTATTTCCTTTGCCCTTGGAGAAATATCAGTGAAAATATTTCTGCATAGGATACCTGAAATTTTATTTCCTATGTTTTCCTTTAGGACTTTCATGGTGTCAAGGCCTATGTTTAAGTCCTTTATCTATCTTGAGTTTATTCTGGTGTATGGTATAAATTGGTGATCTAGTTTTATTTTTTGCATGTCCCTATCCAGTTCTCCCAGCATCACTTGTTGAAGAGGCTATTTTCACTCCGTTATATGTTCCTTCTCCCTTCATCGAATATTAATTGACCATAGGGTCCAGGGTCTATTTCTGGGCTCTCTATTCTGTTCCATTGATCTGTACGTCTATTCTTTTTTTTAATTTAATTTTATTGTTGTTTTATTCCATTCATTTCCTTTTTCCTTCCCTCTGTCTCCTTCTCCACCCACTCACTCCCCCCAAAGTCAATCCAACTTGTTGTCCATGTCCATGGTTCTCCCATACTAGTTCCTTGACTAAACTGCTCTCCTTCTTTGCCTCCTCCTCTCCCCTCCTCCCTCCCCTCTGCCCACTGGAGAGCTATTCATTGTATTCATGTATCTGATTCTGTTGTACTTATGTTTGTTTTGTTCATTATTATCCTGAAATGGGTGAGATCATATGGTATTTGTCTTTCACTGACTGGCTTATTTCACTAAGCATAATACTTCCCAGTTCCATCCATGTTGTTGCAAAGGTTAGGAGTTCCTTCTTTCTTTCTGCTGTGTAGTATTCCATTGTGTAAATGTACCAAAGTTTTTAATATGTCTATTCTTATGCCAGCACCTGACTATTTTGATTATAGTGACCTTGTAGTATAGTTTGATATTTGGTATTGTGATTCCTCCTAGTTTGTTCTTCTTTCTCAAGATGGCTGTGGCTATTTGTGGTCATTTTTGGTTCCATATGAATTTTTGAAGTATTTTTTTCTATATCTGTGAAATGTGTCATTGGTATTTTAATTGGGATTGCATTGAATCTATAGATTGCTTTGGGTAGTCAGGACATTTTAATGCTGTTAATTCTTCCCATCCTTGAACATGGTACATGCTTCCATTTATTTGTATCTTCCTTAATTTCTTTCTTCAGTGTTCCGTAGTTTTCTGAGTATAGGTCTTTTACCTCCTTGGTTAAGTTTATTCCTAAGTACTTTATTTTTCTTGTTGCTATAGTAAATGGGATTTGTTTTCTAGCTTCCATCTCTGATGTTTCTTTATTGGTATACAAAAATACCTTTGATTTCTGGATATTGACTTTATAGCCAGCTATTTTGCTGAATTTGCTTCTTAGGTTGAGTAGGTTTTTGGTGGAGTCTATCAGGTTTTTTGTGTACTACATTATCATGTCATCTGCAAATAATGACAGTTTTAGTTCCTCCTTTTCAATTTGGATACCTTTGATTCTTTTTGCTCGTCTGATTGCTATAGCTAGAACTTCCAAAATGATGTTGAACAGAAGTGGAGAGAGTGGACAGCTTTGTCTTGTTCCTGATCTTAGGGGAAATCTTTTAAGTTTTTGCCCATTGAATATAATGTTGACTGTAGGTTTCTCATATATGGTCTTTATTATGTTAAGGTATGCTCCCTCTATTCCCATTTTGCTGAGTGTTTTTTATCATAAATGATTGCTGTACTTCATCAAATGTTTTTTCAGCATCTATTGATATGATCATATGGTTTTTGTCTTTCATTTTATGTGGTGTATTACATTTATTGATTTGTGAATGTTGTACCATCCTTGCATTCCTAGGATGAATCCCACTTGATCATGGTGTATGATCTTTTTAATGCATTGCTGGAGCCTATTTGCCAATATTTTGTTGAGAATTTTAGCATCTATGTTCATTGGTGATATTGACCTGTACTAAATAAATGAAATCTTTAAAAGCACTAGAATAATTTAATTGTAATAGCTCCCTTAAAAGTGATTGTTAAAATTTGCTAAATAGAATAATAGGATTTATAATTTAAAATTAAAGTTTAATGATCTCACCCATTACAAGATAATAATGAGCAAAACTAACAATAAGCAAAACAGAACCAAATATATGAATACAATGAATAGGCCTTCAGTGGTCAGGGGGAAAGGGGTTGGGGGGAGGGGGGAGGCAGAGGCAAGAAAGGGGAGCAACTTAGACAAGAACCTAGTATAAAGGAAACATGGACATGGACAACAGGTGGGATTGACTTTGGGGGGAATGGGTGGGTGGGGAGGGGGACAGAGGGGAGCAAAAAGGGGATGGATGTAATACAACAGCAATAAAATTTAAAAAAAATTAAAGTTTAAGGCAAAAATAGGTTTTAAAATGTAGTCTTAATAAACTGAATAATAATAAAAATAGAATACCTCATGCATGCATAGGACTCTGGTGGAATAAAGAAAAAGAGATTAATGTGATACACTTAGTTATTGCAATACAAATTAGCAGTACTGAGATCGCTGTACAGTGGATTAACAAAAATTCCAGCAAAACCAAGGTTGAAAATCTAGTAATTTGAAATTAGGGTCAACACTTTTAATCAACTCCAGCTCTGGCCAGTTATATTTTACAGGATAAAAGCTGGTAAAATGCCCATTTTATCTTTTTTCTTCAATGTAAAACATAGAAAAGTATCTGCCTCTTATGCTGTGAGGATTAAATAAGATAATATATGTAAATAACTGAGTTATTGACATAGAGAAGGTGCTGAATCAATGATACATATTATTCCTAGCTCGTCAATGATAGAACATCTTGAGTAAATGCATAGAGTTGGCATCTGATGTCCTTGTAATTTTGGAGGCACTTAATGTCCATTCCCCAAGCCTTGATTTCCTTTTCAAGAAGTTACCTATTTCACAATGTGCTGGAGTAGCCAGAGTGGAACTTTCTAGGTGCTTGTCCTCATGGGCAGGCATGTAATCCAAGCCAAACTGACTGTATCCCCAAACTCTACCTCTGGGGAATTTGATTCTTGAGTGAGGTGGTACAAAAAAAGAAAATTGTTTTCTCATCTAAAATATGGGCAGTGTTAGTCCACAGCCAAGCATCATGTTGTGATCCAGGGTCACAGTCAGAATGACTGTTGGAGTCAGCACAGAGGATGGTGAGGACAAGCTGAGACTTGCAGGGATCCCCTGCCTCTGTCTGTTACTGTATCTGACAACCTCCCATGAGGTTATTCTTTGCTCAACTCTAATTTGGAACAACAGAGAGAAGGGGATTCTGAGAAAGAGAGTTCTCAAATAAATCAAGTTGACAATCACATATTCCAACACAGTTTTTAAGAAAATAAATGGAGATGAACACATCAGCACTGGTCCTGACCTGTAGTTAGTGTCTACTAAAACCTCATTTATTTATCATGGAAACACCGTGACAAACAGTAAATCAAGTGACCTGTGCTGATAGTATTTAGACTTGAAGTCACTGTTTATGACCACTGTAAACATGAGAATTGCTGACACATATTTTGTTAAAGTAAATAACATTGCTGGCCCACTGTATTTCTTCCTATGAACATCTTTGGAAACTCTTTATACAGATTAAAATACCTATTTATTTGTTAATTATAAAAAATAATAAATATAAACTGTACATTTTTTAGATTTTCATCAGTCTTATAATTATATCTTTAATTTTTAAAATAAGTAGAATGTTACCTTTTTTTCATTTTCCTATTAAACTTTTTTTTTTTTTTTTCCAATGTATGGTTGCTTTTCACCTGCCTCCAGTCACAGACCTGACTGGAGACCTGTTTTGCAACCTTGTTATGTGCCCTGGCTGGGGAATCAAACCTGCCACCTTTGGGTTCGCAGGCGGTAGCTTTATCCACTATGCTACCAGCCAGGGCTTTCCTATTAAACTTTTGATTTGTATCTCAAGATTTTCTCCTTGATATGCTTTCCTCAACCTCACTTTTTCCTTTAAATTTCTATTATAGACCTCATTATTTATTAAACTATAACAATTTACTACATGTGTTCTTTTTGCCTGTCCTATTCTTACAAAAAAAAGGTAGCTTATTAGTTCTTAGACATGACTCTCAGCAAGTGTAGTTACATCAGAAGGGTTTTTCAGGAAACAGAAGGCAAGCTCAGCTGGGATTTTTAAAAAAGATTTTATTCATTATTTTAGAGAGAGAGGAAGGGAGGGAGGAAGAAAGGGAAAGAAACATCAGTGTATGGTTGCCTTTCATGGGCCTCCAGCCGGGGACCTGGCTGGAGACCTGGCTTTCAACCTGGTGATGTGCCCTGACTGGGAATTGAACCGGTGACACTTTGGTTCCTAGGCCAGTGCTCAATCCCCTGAGCCTCACCAGCCAGAGCTTAGCTGGAATCTTGAAGAGAAGAAAATGAGGGGATGATTTATAGAGCTATTAGTAGGGCTAAGGGAACCAACAAAGAATGTGGAGGTACCCAGGGATAAGACACAGATGAAAGACCTCCATTTGAGCATCTAGTATTCTGGCCGGAGGAGGAAATGGCCTGGTAGGTTCTAGAGCCAAGCAAAAGGTGTTGCTCAACAGTAAATGGACAGAACCTCCTCTGGAATGTACTGAAATGGGGCAGGAGTAAAGGAAGAAATGTCCACTTTTTTTTCCTGCACAGGGATCTATTGCCAATGCCTCTCATTGGCCAAACCCATTGTTCTAAGTAGTGCTTTTTGGCACATATTTCTGGATGGACATACTTTGAATTGTAAACTGTCTATTCTCTTTCTTACAGAGAATTCTAATATTTCACTGCTAGCAGTTAGTCTTATCTTACAGTTTTCTTAAAGATATATTATTTCCTGTGGGTATAATTCTGTTCTTTACCAGAATATTCTTTGGGAGAAAGAGATAGTTTTTCACTCTTGGGTAGTAGTCAATACCACTGGCTACACGAATAAAAACACAGCCTTTAAAAATCTTGAATTATAATAAATAGATTACTTGCAATTAAATTTCCAGCAATATTCTTAATTGCTCTATTAAAATGTAGGAGGACAATTATTCTGAAATTAATAAGATTTAGCCTCCTGAACACACACACACACACACACACACACACACACACACACATGCTTCTGGCCCATGAGACTTAGAAGTCTGCTGTATGTGTAAGGAGTCGATTCTGGGAAAGCTTTTCTTGTTTTAAAAAAAAGACTCAGGAAACAAAAGGTCTCCCTGCCCCATCTCTGAATACTGTATTAATTTCTGGAATCCTTCTTGAAATTAATGGGGGGAGTTAGTCTGAGGATGAGGCTGATATGCCAAAGAGGCAACACAGAAGATGGAAAGAATCAAGGTCTTTGGAAATGTCACTGAGCTGCCAACATGACCAGTCACAAACCCAGCCAACCTCATGACTTCTTATCTCATGAGAATCAGCTTTTCTCTTGTTTCAGACCATTAGGACAAGGCTTTCTGTTCCCAGAAGCTGAAAGCCTTCTAATTAATAAAGTAGACTTCAGGCATCATTCCAAGTATTTTGGAGTAAGCCATGTGTGTTGTACATTTGCAATTCATTTGCTAATTCTTAGAGCATGGGTTTTAATGACAATAGAGGTACATAGCTATATATTTGGTATATATGCTATACAGTTGGTCAAAACATTTATAAAACTTATATGTCAGGCATTAGCTTCAGCTTTTGGAACCCAAAGGAAGATAAAACAAGATTCTTTCTCTTTGAGAGACAAATATGGTTGTTTCCCAACACTTTTGATTTTTATCATGTTTCTAGGAATGAAAAAAATGAACTTTGGAGCCTGGCTGGTGGCACAGTGGATAAGGCTCCAGCCTGCAAACTCAAAGGTCACTGGTTTGATATCCCAGCCAGGGCACATAACCAGGTTGCAAGCCAGGTCTCCAGCCAGGTCCTTAGCTGGAGGCATGTCAAAGGCAACCACACACTGATGTTTCTCTCCCTCTCTGCCTTTCTCCCTTCCCTTCTCTCTGAAAATAATAAATAAAATCTTTTTAAAAATTTAAAATATGTGCACACCACTACGACAGTAAATCAAAGCAGACCAATCCAAGAAGCAGAAACAAACAAGAGTCACCTAAAATGGGGAGACAAAGAAATAAACCCTCAGCAAATGGGAAGGAGGAATACCCAGGAAGAGTGCTAAATGAAATAGAGGCAAGCACCCTATCAGACATGGAATTCAAAATAATGATTATAGAGAAGCTCAATGAGCTCAGTGAGTTCAGAGAAAACTACAAAGGGGAACTACAAAGAACTACAAAGAACTTCAGGGGAACTACAAAGAACTCCAGGGAAGCTACAAGGAACTTACTGAGAACTACACAAGCATTAAAAAGGACATAGAAACCACCAATAAGAGCCAGGAGGAAATGAAGAATACAATTTCTGAATCGAAGAACACACTAGAAGGAATCAAAAGCAGGCTGGAGAAAGCAGAGGACTGAATCAGCAAGCTGGAGGTCAACATAGAAAAAAATTCCCAGGCAGTGCAACAAAATGAAAAAAGACTGAAAGAATGAAGCGGTTTTCAGAGAGCTGCAGGACAGCATGAAATGTAATAACATCCATATCATAGGGATACCAGAAGGAGAAGAGGAGGAGCAAGGGATAGAAAACCTGTTTGAGAAAGGAATGACAGAAAACTTCCCTAACTTGAGGAGAGAAAATGCCATGCAAACTCAGGAAGCACAGAGGGTCCCAAGGAAGATAAACCCAAACAGGCCCACTCCAAGACACATCATAATGAAAATGGCAAATTTCAAAGACAAGAAGAGAATCCTAAAAGCAACAAGAGAGAAATAGCTAATATCATACAAGGGGGCTCCCATAAGGTTATCAGTTGATTTCTCAACAGAAACATAACAAACTAGAAAGGAATGACAAAAAATATTTCAAGCAATGGAAAACAAAGGCCTGCACCCAAGAATACTCTACCCTCAAGGCTCTCATTCAAAATGGAAGGTGAAATAAGGAGTTTCCCAGACAAAAGAAGTCTAAAAGAATACATCTCCACCAAACCAGCATTTCAAGAGATGCTAAAGGGTCTGCTTTAAGAAGATGAAGAAACAGAGAGACAGACAGAAACACAGGTACAAAGGTAAATGGATTCAATGCACCAATCAAAAGACACAGGGCGGCTGAATGGATAACTTATGAATGCTTTAAAGTGATCTTGTTATAAAAAGGTTTTACTAAATAAGGTACAATTTTATATATTGTATCTGCATTACTGCAGGTTAAGTTTTCTTAGATTGGAATAATTTCACAATATGGGCAAATCAGGTTACTTGCAATAACTCAGAAAAATTGAATGCAGTTAAGAAAGAAGAAAAACCTAAGAAAATATGGATGCATATTATATAGAAGATATGCTATCTTTCTTATTCACTGTTATAAAATATGTGCTTATTTGTGGGTGTGTAATATATAGATTTTGTTAGCAATTTATGTTTTAAATAGCAATCAACTGGTCATGGGTGTGTTGTGAAATCAGTCAATCTTTAGGTTAGAAAAAATGCTGAGAATGAAGACCAATTTGGATGGAAGTTGCAAACTACTAGACTATATGATTTGTGTACATATATATCCTCATATTAGCATGTAAATTAGATGAGATTCCTTTCAACTAAATTGTGGAAATATACTTTTCTAGTTATGAAGGCCCCCACACTGGGGATGCTTGGGAAAAGGAATGAATGCTATAGTAAACTTTATTATTGAAATGTGAACATACCTAATCTCTACCTCAACAGACTCTTCAATAGTTCAGGGGTTAGTTTAGGACCGCATAGGAAATCAACCACAAGTTTAAAAAAATGGCTAGAATACTACTCTACAAAATTATTTAAATCCTAGGGCTTTTTATTTTTTACCTTAACTTAGTAGGTAAAAAATTACCTACTCTGGGGATCAGCTCAGCATAACAAGTGCCATTACTTCTGAAGGCTTCAACTTGTAAAATACATGTAGAGGAAAAACAGAGGGTATTGAAAGAAGTAAGACCTGTGCACAGCCTAAATAAATAATTAAGAAATAAATTTACTATTTAAGATGGAAAACTCCAAAAAGAAAATGTAGCTCCAGTAGCTTAAAATAAAGTTGAGTTGTATTTTTGGAGTGGGGAGGATCTGACTCAAAAACCATATTCATTTTTTACTATGGGTTTGGCACTGTCTCTAGGACAATTTTCACAAAAGTGAGTTCTGTAATACACCATTTCTGAGATGTATTTCACAAAAATAGCATTCCAGAGTAAAATAAATATTAAAGAAGGAAAATATCTGCTTAATTTTGCTACAGTATGTCTAAAGCACTATCAGTTAACATGTAATAATTATGTAAGCTATTGGTATATTTTACATTTTTTGTATTAGCTCTTCAAAATCCAGTATGTACTTTAAATATGTGTAAAAATATGTATGGGTGCAAATGTATTTTTGCATGTGTTTGGTAATATTGCAATTCATATTACTTAAGAGAGTAATTCTTTAAACAAGTGAATTAATGTAGGCATTTTGGAATAATGAAAAGAAAACTTTATATTAATATGATTTGAGAAGCTGAAAGAAGGCAGTAATTAAATAGTGAATTTTCTGGATGTGAAAGGAAAAAGAAAAAGTACACATTGGTGGTTACAGAATAGACAGGGGGATTTAAGAAGAACAAAGGAAATAGAGAAGCCAAAAAACTTATATGCATGACTCATGGACATGAACTAAGCCGGGTGGAAGGGGGCAAAGGGGGAAAACTGGGACAACTGTAATAGCAAAATAAATAAAATATATTAATAAAAATGAAAATAAATAAATAAATGAACTTTGTTTAATATATGCTTATATAGTTTATTTCTTTCAAAGTCTTTAAAGTGAGCATAAAGAAAAGTATGCTATTGTAAAACCCTGTAAAGAGAACTAAGAACATATGTGAAAGGCTCAAGGACAAATCCTTATTCATGAAAATTGCTGTAGCCATGTGTATTTTCTGCAGTTCTGTACACGAATGCTATCTTTGAAAAGACCAAAGAAAGCATATTGTTTTGGATTTATAGCACATCCCACTAGAGAGGTGAATTTGTATATTAATATCCTAATAAATTTTTAGCACATATTTTATGAGAAAGATGAAATATTATAATATTTTTTGACAGCTAATCAATAAGGTATTCATTTAGTTTTACAACTTTCCAGGTTATTAGGATGTTGAGTGAAAGCAATAAAGCTAGTTAAAGGACGTACCTATTTAATAAAAGGCATGTAGAATGCTAATTGGTTTTTAAGATATATGCCATGTTGCTAGTTGCCCTCTCTGATTTCTTTAGCTTGACATCTACAAAATTAAGTTCTAGAGTTCTCAGGCACCTTTCTCCTTTATTGATCTTCCTTTATATCTGTCATTGACAAACATTTAAACAACACATAAATCACACATATAGTTATAAGGCTAAAAGAGTAATATATCAAGTAATAACATAAACATGTGAGACACTGTTTAAAACCCTTTTTATTTGAGGGAGTTGTTTTCCAGTGTGAGGCCCTGTCCATGGATTCACACACCCTAGAATTTTACCACAATCCATGCTGTTCTAGGGAATGAGTGGTTTATTGTTCTTCAAGTTCATTGCACCATTTATGTGACTCCTTGCATAGGGGATGGAGCAAAAATATTTCTTTTAGGGCCTTAAGCTTCAATCCTGTTTTTGATGATGTCACAAATAACACTTAATGGAATATTTTTGTTTTTCAAGTTGATTCATAGTCCTTCAGAGATAATGTCAGGGCTCACTGCAGTCATTACAGTATAGTCGTGTGTCACGTGACACTGCTGCAGTTAACAGTGGACCACATATACGATGGTGGTCCCATAAAAATATAACAGAGAGAAAAATTCCTATCGCCTAGTGACACTGTAGCCATTGTAACAGTGTGGTGCCACACATTACTCACCATTGTGTGGTGATGCTGGTGCAAACAAACCTACTGTGCTATTAGTCATATAGAAGCATAATATGCAATACTTGATAATAGTAATAAATAACTATGTTATTGCTTTATGTGTTTATTATAGTATACTTTTATCATTATTTTAGAGTGTACTCCTTCTACTTATTAAAATGTTTGCTGTAAAACAGTATGCCGTGTTATGCAAGCAGCAGCCTCATACATTTCTGGTTTACTGTATCTCTTGATCACACCTTTTGCTTTTATGCTTGATTTAATTATGTATTTTATAAATTTAGTGCAGCCAAAGTGTACAGTGTTTATAAAGTCTACAGTGGTGCACAGTAATGTCCTGGGCCTTCACAGGCACTTACCACTCACACACCGAGTCACCCAAATTGTAAGCTCTATTCATGGTAAGTGCCCTATACTGGTGTACCATTTTTTGTCTTTTATACCATATTTTACTGTATCTTTTCTATGTTTAGATACATTTATATACTCAAATATTTACTATGGTAGTACAATTGCTTATGGTATTCAGTATGGTAACATATTGTACAGGCTTGTAGCCTAGGAGCAACAGGCTATACTATATAGTCTAGGTGTGTAATAGGGCTATACAACTTAGGTTTGTGTAAGTGCACTCTATGATGTCCACATGACAGCAAAGTCACCTAACAACGCATTTCTCAGAATACACCCCATTACTCAATGGCACATGGCTGTAAAACTATGATCTCTTCTGCAGATGTGACTGAGATCTATTATGTTCTGCTCAACTGCTTTGTGATAATTTGGTAGACCTTGCAGGTATACATTGCAAATACAGAATGCATGCACCAAGTAATTTGTGAAAGGTGTTCTGGAGAGTAAAAATAGGAGGGACCCAATTCTGCTCTAAGTGGGAAGCTGGATAGTTCCCATCCATTTCAGGTACATTCCATATTTTTTTCCAGTCCGCTATCTGCCCTAGGAAGGTGACTGATAGGGGTTCCATCGGTGAGTTCCTGTGGTCCTTGGCTTCTGGTTGGGGTCAGCCAATGGATTGTCTTGACAAGAAATTAGTGGGAAGGAGGAGAATGAGGTCAGGGTTTTCATGACCCTGGTTACCTGCTGTGAAGTCACCTTTAGTTGGCCATTACAGAAAGTCTCACCTCCTCTCCTGGAAGTCCACTGTCTATAATTACCTCTCAGCTTCTGGTAACCACTTCTTCCCTTTGTGTCTAAGGTGGTGGCAACACCCCTTAGGTAGACTGGGTTTTTAAACTCTTTCTTGTGGTTTCTGTACATCTTGCTTAGACCCACGTAAAATGCTCATTATGAATTATCCCTATGTGTATGTGCCATCTGCGTAGTTTTGGGATGTTGACTGTTCTACTGGGCTTTTAAAGACATACATACAAATATTCACAAAGAAATAAATTGTATTACAGGTAAACCAATATAAAAAGATCCCACAAAAGGGAGCAATATGCTACCATTGGGTGATGGAGGAGTCTTCTTTGAGAAGGAGGGTTTGAACAAGGTAGGGAGAAAATGAAGCACTGATCTCTGTTTCTCATATGCTTGAGCACAGGTCGCCATCCACTGTGCACATTTTTAAGAAAGAGTGGAAAAGAAGGCAAAAGTTTGAAGATAGCCATCAGCAGTAAGCAAGTATATTTATCAAGTGTCTAATTTATGTACACATGGTGATAAACATTCCCTTTTACATTGACAAATTCTTATCTTCACTATTCCATATATTACCTGAAAGATACTGCAAAACTTCTTCCCCCCTTTCTATTTTTTTATAGGTATGTTCCCTGTTCCTAAGGGAGAAGGAATATGGATAAGTGACAGCCCATTAGTTCTTTAGCTCCCTCACTATTTCACAGGTTGTAAATTCATCACCTACACATCTAATTCTATTTGCTTCAGTTAGAAAAATCTGTATGTGATTGTCCTAAAAATGTTCATCAGAAATGCTTACATAATTCATTTATTCAACAAATATTTATACAGAGACTACTATGAGCTAAATACTGTTCTGGGCCCTAGACATAGAATAGTGAATAATTTAAAAAAATCCATCATGAATCTCATATTTAAGTGGGGCAAGAAGGACAGAAACAAACAACTAAGTAGAATATATAGAATGCTAGTGTCATAAAGCAAAGCAATTCAGCTGAGAAGAATAGTGAATGTTGGAGGCAGGATCATGATCTCAGATTGAGTGACACGGAAGGCAGGTAGCTTTGTCTTGTGTAACTTCATGAAGCCAAATTATGTTTCCCTTCCCTGTATGTTTCTTGTGGAGTATTTGGAGGGACCAGGTAAAGCAGACGTCATTTTGTTTTGTTTTGTGCTGCAAAGGTCAGGACAGATGTTATCGTAACTCATATACATAGTAGCTTATCTGTTGGCTCATTCCATTAGGCAGGGGCCAGACCTGCAGCTGCTTCACCTTTCCCTGCATCCTACGTCAGCTCCTCTAACTCCTGGGTTGGGGGTATACTTAGCTCATGATGAAGGAGGCCAGCTTCTTGTGTAGGACACCCACAACAACAGGTTGGGGGCAGTGAGAACTGATAATGGGTTTTCTAATGTGTCCTGTTGGATTTCAGCATGTTCTCCCCAATTTTGTACCCATCTTTCCTTTCCACTCTCTCAGCTGTGGAATTCAAGCTCCATCATCAGATGTGAAAGAAACAGCCTTACAGAGACTGCTTAATAAGCTGCTACAATTGTGTAGTCAAATCTCTGTAAGAAAACAGAAAAATAACTAAATTTATATAAAATTACATATTATATGTATATAAATCAATATATGTATATATATATAAAATCAATTTATATTTATCTCTCTATATAGCTATATTTATAATAGGTCGATTTGTTACAGGATTTGACCTGATGCAATATGTGTATCCATCCATCCATCCATCTAGTTCCAAGTGATTTTTCTCCTTTGATTAAACCCTGAAGCAGAAGGCTGCCCTGAAAAGATGATATCTGAGCAAAGACCTAAGGAGATGAGGGAGCAAGCTTTGCAGATGGAGATCTGCTGTAAGAGTGTTTCAGTCAGAGAGAACAGCATAGGCAAAAGGCCTGAAGCAGAAACATGCCTGGTGTGGTTGAGGAACAGCTGGGATGACAGTAAAGAGGGATAGCAATAAGGGTAGAAAAGAGAATTGGAAAGGAGTAAAGAAATTAAAGGTGAAGGTGAGAGGCGATGTCAGAAATCGCAGATTCGTGTAGGCCACTGAATGCATTGAGTGGGATGAAGAACTATTGGAGGGTTTTGGAGCAATGATATGATTTGGCTGAAGTTTTGGCAGGATGTCTCTGGCAACTATGTGGAGAATCAACTGTAAAGGAGAAAGAGTATGAGCAGAAAGATCAGTTAAGGGGCTTTTGAAGGATTCAGGCACAAGATAATGATAATTTGTAGCAGTGCTAGCAGTGCAAGCATTGGTGGTGATGAGAAGTGTTGGATTTGGAATATTATTTCAAGGTGAAGTGAATTTTATAAGGAATGTAAGATAAGGGGAAGAATTAAGGATAATTTAGTATTTTTGGCTTGGGCAGCTAGGTGAACAATAAGATGAAGAGAATGGTCATGGAGGAGAGTTTGTGTGAGAAACATCTATTTTGCATTCAAGTTTGGAGTTCAGATGCAGAAAGATCTAGGCTGGAGAAATAAACTGGTGAGATGTACAATCGAGTTTAAACCTTAGGGAGACTGAGATTACTTAGGGAGCTGGTGATTTTGACAAGGGCTATTTCAGTCAAGTCATGAGATCCAACCAAGCTTAGCTGGCATATATTCAAGAGAAAATGGGAAAAGAGGAATTAAAGACAACAAACCTAGACAATGCTCTTGAGGAATTTTTCTGTCATCAATATTGATTTATAACTATAATCAAAGTATATAAAACACCACCAATCATTTGTATCTTATAGACACTTCCATTAGAGAATCAATGATGACAGTTTATCTAATTTTTGTTCATGTGAGTGCCTTTCCAACTAGCCAACCACTCCCAGAGGGAAGAGTTTGTTTTTCTCATCTTTCTGTTCTTGCCAAGCAACATCATGAAGTAGATGTTTATTGAATAATAACCATCTTTCATTAAATGTTTCTCTGAGTTAAATGCTTTGTCTATTTGTACATGGTCCTTGGGGATATTGAAGAGTTCAGCTAACATGGTTTTCACAGCATCACAGCAGTCAAAGAACACATCAGTACCTAGGGATTAGGTGAAAAGTCTGTCCATTTTAAACATAAACTTTGTCAGTCCCAGGTGGAAAGTAGGTAATGGCTCTTTTCAAAGAATTATATGCTTTTCTAATTGAAATAAAGGAGCAGAAGAGTAGTCAGAGATGAATCAGAAAGTAAAGAAGGGATGCTAATTTCTATAATCTTTTTTGAAAGTAGGTTTTTGGATTTTTAGAAATATATTTAAGTTATTTTTATCTTATTGTAATATAGGTAAGTACTTATAAATATTATTTGCACTTATGGTAGCTTATTTATTTGTCCAAGGTTTAAAATTTTTAAGAAGCATTAAATAGCTGAAATATGTTATTAGAATTCTGAGGAACCTAGAAAAGAAATGGAAATTATTAGAGAAGTGCTCCAAATGAGACTCTATAAGTAAGGTGGATAGAGAACACAAAGGAAACACAAAAATTGAAATGAGAGGAAAATTAAGACATTGCAGGGCCAAACAAATAGAAATAGTATTGTTATAATATGTCTAACAGGAAATGTTTGCTATAGCTGTGTGTGTGCAATGCCATGTATTGGGGATGCTATGCACTGAATTTTGTCACCCCAAAATTCATATGTTGAATCCCTAAACACTAATGTGACCACGTTGGAGGCAGGGGCCTTTAAGAGGTAATTAAGATTTAACAGAGTCCTGTGGATGGGTACTTTGTCAGGTAGGATTAGTGTTCTTATAAAAGGAGGAAGAGACATCAGGGCACTTGCTTCTCTCTCCACCACGTGAGGACACAGGGAGATGGCAGCTGTCTGCAAGCCAGAAGGAGTCCTTCCTAGAAACCAAACCCTGTTGGAATCTTGATCTTAAACTTTTCAGCCTTCAGAACTGTGAGAAAATAAATGTCTGATATTTAAGCCACCCAAGTCTAAGGGATTTTGTTATGGCAGCCTGAGCTAAGATAGGACAAAACAGTTAAATTTTTTAAGAAATATAGTGCTATTTTATTAATACATGAAAAAATAACCCACACTCATAAGCCTTAGAATATGATGTACACATTATGTCAGATACATTTAATCATCAGAAGAATTCGAGTCAGGCCATACTTCCATTTTAGTGAGGATCAGAGAAATGAAGTAATCTATTCAAGATAACATAGGTAATAATTGAATCAGGCTTTATACTTACTTTTATTTGATAACAAGAGCCATGTTAGCCATTCATTTTTATTCATCCTTCAAGTGGTACTATATTACAAGAACCGAAATACATATAGACATAATTTTTCACTTCTTCCCTCCCCTCAAGGGGCTTACAACTTGAGGTCCTAGGGCCTGGGGCAGGATGCTACATCTGATAATCTGAAAGCCCAGACCAGACTTGGGAAAGGGACATCTCAGACATTGAGAGGGAAACACAAATGGTAATATTTGGAGTGAAAGCTAAGAATAAAAATGTAAGGCATTCTTATGTGTTCTGGAGCAATACTTCTCAGAATATATTGTGCACATGAATCACCTGGGGATCCTGTTAAATTAGTTTCTGGTTCAGGGGCCTAAAAAGTCTGCATACCCAACAAGCTGCTCAGTTGGTACAAAAGGTGCTGGTCCAGGGACCACATTGGAAGGATCAAGAGACTATAGAGCAGATGCAATATTTGTTTCATGTGGTGCCTCCACCCTAGAGCCCAGAGGAAACTCAGATAAAGACAGTGGTCTTGCTTGAACACATATGTGAGCTCATTAACCGCTTAGAAAACAGGGACTCTTTGCTAAGGAAATGTGCTCTTTTACTGAATTATTTTTATTGACAGCTGTATTTTAATTACATCAGGTTTTATGGTTCTATATAATTTCAAGTGATCAGTTTGTCAGAAATTTAAGTTTTTCAACTAATATGTTTATTTTGCATTGGCAGTCTAGGTTTTGAGTCCTTTACTTGAAATCACTGTGACATCCCTATATACAGGATAGAGAAAGAAATTAAACAAATTCCCCAAACAAAAGCACTTGATACACAGTGAACTGCTCTTATATGTTCTGAACAGTTGGTCATGTAAGTTACTATTTCAGTTATGGAAACTAACCTTCCTACCTTTCTTCTTCTTTCTTCCCACACCCCCAGATTTATTGAGATATGATTTCTTAACCATTATTTCCAATGATAAGTTATATCTGAGGCTGACCAACAAGGTGAATCTTTTTCTGAGCCATAAATAACTTGGGAACTCCATTCTATTTTGGAATAAAATACAGTCTTTTAGCCCTGGCTGGTGTGGTTCAAACTCAGTTGGTTGGTAACACCATCCAACAAATTTGATTCTGGTCAGGGCACATACCTTGATTGTGAGTTCAGTCCCCAGTCAAGGAACCTATGAGAGGCAACCAACTGATGTTTCTAGTTCACACAGATGTTTCTCGCTCTCCCCTACCCGTTCCCTCTCTTTCTAAAAGCAATGATAAAAATGTCCTTGAGTGAAGATTAAAAAATCTTTTAGGAACAAGGTTTAGATAAAACCAAGTCTGAGGTTTTCCCCTTCCTTGAACAATGCTTTATTCATGAATTTAGAACTTTCTAGCTGCTAATGTTTTCATCCATGAAAGATAGCAAAAGAGATAAACAACTCTCTAAAATTAGCTCTAATTGAGACTTTTCATTCAAATCAAATACAAATACTTTTAAAAAAATAACTTTTCTTTATCCATCGGCATCATAATTTTTTCTTTTCTTTTCTTTTCTTTTTTTCAAGATTTTATTTATTATTTTCAGGGAGAGAGGAAGGGAGAGAGGCAGAGAGGGAGAGAAACATCAATGTATGGTTGCCTTTCACCTGCCTCCAGCTGGGGACCTGGCTGGAGACCTGGCTTGCAACCTGGTTATGTGCCCTGGCTGGAAATTGAACCAGCAACCTTAGGGTTCACAGGCTGGCACCTTATCCGCTGTGCCACCAGCCAGGGCCTCAGATACTTTTTAAATGTGAGGATTAAAAATACTTATAAGAAATTAAAGTCTTTCTTGGTCTTCTTTTGTGACACTCAAATTATCATGATAATTAGCACTTGATATTTACATAGTGTTGTTTTTCAAGTTTCTCAGTGTAGATCACTTAAAAATATTATTATAATATTCCTATGAGAGCTATAGGTTGAAAGAAAGAGAAAAAGTAAATATTATTTTCTTCCCTTGAAAACAGGTCTTAAACTGTACACAGAACAAATTCTTTTACAAAGATTAGAGAAATTTGAGTTTAAATAGTATGAGATTTTACGTAGGCAAAAATAAAGGGTTACCCCAGAGAAGGGAGTTACACAGGAAATAGTGGCTACTGTATGGGAAGCAACTGCAGATTATCGAAGGATGTGGTCAGGCACCATGTAAGATACTTCTTTTCTTTCTGACCTTACTGTCACCTCCCTAAAAGAAATGATTAACTCCACTAAGTACAGGTTTTTGCACTGACTCCAAGTTGACTTCTTTGCCTTCTCCACCTTTCTCTTGCCTCCTCTCTTCTCTCCTGCTATAGACTGCCCTTTGTAAAAGGAAAGATGATAAATACCCTATTTAGAAGTTTCTTAATGAATATAGAAAAATTACCAAAGAGCTAATTATTTGATATTAAAATGGGCTCAAAACTTGTAAGTTTCTCATAGGATAAAATAAGAGACACTTTAAATTCTTTAATTTTTATGTTGTTTTTACACTCCCTTCATTGGCCTAAATGGTTTAAAAAATTGTATCTTCAAAAACAAACATTTTAAATTAAAATAAGCCCTGGCTGGCATGGCTCAGTTGATTGAGTGTTGGCCTGTAAACCAAAAAGTAGTAAGTTTGATTCCCGGTCAAGGCACATGCCTGGGTTGCAGGCCAGATCCCCAGTTAGGGGCATGCAAGAGGCAACCACACATTGATATTTCTCTCCCTCTCTTTCTATGTCTCTAAAAACAAATAGGTAAAATATTTTAAAGAAATGATAAAAATAAATAAAATTTAAAAAATAAATTAAAATGATGTGAGAACAAGGTGAGTGGGCATTGATGGCGTGATGCTAAATAACTAATCTGTTTTGCTTTTCAAGGATTTGGCAGTTTTGATGTCAAGTGGTGAATAAGATGTGAGGTTTAGAGCTAATGATGCTGGTTATACTTGCTAGTGAGTGTTGACTTTTACTGGAGTGGCAGTCTAATATAACTACCAGAATTTTCTGTTTCTTCAGCTTTAAAGAGTCTCCTGGGCTAAGTGTTTGCAAAGCAGCAAACATTACTGCGTTTGTACTTTTTATTGTCATCACTTTAACACGATTTTATGTAATCACTTCTGGGTTATAAAATGGTGGAATTCCCAAAGCTATAAGGTCATCTAAAATAATGGCTAAAAACATATGTAATAATTGTCCCCAATTCCAGAAATTATTCCCTAGCCAGATCAGGTTATGAAGATGGATTTCCTCCCCTACTTCATATGCATCACCTACCACATATATTTTCTAAATGTGAACCTGTTAAAATATTTTATTACTTGGGATCAAATGCCAGTATTTTGTTTTAAATAGTTTTCAACCATTTCCTTAGGGAAAGTTTCTATATACATTAAGATTTTACTTTACATTTTGTGAGAATACATTTTTGGGTGAAAGGAAACTCTGTTTTATTTTTAAGTATATTTTATTGATTACGCTGTTACAGTTGTCCCAAATTCTTTCCCCTTTGCTCCCTTCCACTCAAGACTCCCCTTTCCTCCTACAGCCCCACCCACTTAGTTCATGTTCATGGGTTGTGCATAGAAGTTCTCTTGATTTCACCCTTTCCTTTATTATTCTTAACTTTCCCCTGTCTATCTTGTACCCACCAATTATGTTTCCTAATCCCTGCACCATTTCCCCATTTTATTCCCTCCTCCCTCCCAACTGATAACCCTCCCAGTGATCCCCATACCTGATTTTGATCCTATCTGGTTGTTTAATTAGTTTGTTTTTGTTTTCATTTTTGTTTTAATTTTTTAGGTTCTGTTGTTGATAGTTATGAGTTGTTGTCTTTTTAATGCTCATCACTTTGATCCTCTTTTTTTTTTTTAAAGATTTTATTTCATTATTTTTAGAAAGAAGGGAAGGGAGAGAGGCAGAGAGGGAGAGAGACATCAATGTACGGTTGCCTTTCACCTGCCTCCAGATGACCTGACTGGAGAGCTGGTTTGCAACCTGGTTATGTGCCCTGGCTGGGGAATCGAACCTGCGACCTTTGGGTTCGCAGGCCGGCGCCTTATCCACTGTGCTACCAGCCAGGGCTGATCCTCTTTTTCTTAAATAACATTTGATATAATAATAGCTTAGTGATTGTGAATTCCTTTAGCTTTACCTTGTCTGGAAAGCACTTTATCTGCCCTTTCATTCTGAATGATAGCTTTGCTGGATAGAGTAATCTTGGTTGTAGGTCCTTGCTTTTCCTCACTTTGAATATTTCTTGCCAGGCCCTTCTTGCCTGCAAAGTTTCTTTTGAGAAATCAGCCAATATTCTTATAGGAACCCCTTTGTAGGTAACCCTCTTCTTTTCTCTTGCTGCTTTTAAGGTTTTCTGTTTATCTTTAATCTTTGGCATTTTAATTATGATGTGTCTTTATGTGGTCTGATTTGTATCTAGCTTGTTTGGAATTTTCTGTTTCCTATACTTGTACGTCTATTTCCATCACTAAATTTGGGAATTTTTCCTTCATTATTTTTTCACACAAGTTTTCAATTTCTTGCTTTGCCTCTTCTCCTCCTGGCACCCCTATGATTTGGATATTGGCATGTTTAAAGTTGTCTCAGAGGTTCCTAAACCTCTCCTAGTTTTTTTCTTTTTTTCAATTCTTGTTTCCACTTTCTGTGCTGGTTGACTGTTTATTTCTTTCTTATGTTTCAAATTGTTGGTTTGAACCCTGTTTTCTTTCCCTTCACCATTGGTCTTGTGTGTATTTTCCTTTGTTTCACAGCCTGGAAACTCTGTGTTTTAAATGCTCATGTTAGAGTTGTATATCCCCAATTCATGATTAGCTTTAACTAGTTACTACCATCATTAACTTATTTTTAGGCTGTTACCTCCATTGAATTAAATTCTATTTGCCAAATAATTATTGAATATTTTCTAGAAGTTTATACTCATAAATATGAGTTCTTAGGATTACAAATGAAAAAGAATAAGGATATAGTGCCCAGTGTTCATCCAAAATGAGAATAAGTTGCATTTAATGAGTAAACTTTACTGGTTATTAGAGACCCTTGGGAATACCACATGGGGAAGAAATCTAGGGTGACATTCAAGGGCAGCAGGCAAGACTACCACCATCAGAGTGATATATTTCATGGTCCAGAGTGAGAATTGGTGGGAAAATTGCAATTTTTAACCTGAAAATGATGAGAAACGTAGGCGAGTCATTATTTCTCAATTGCTTCATAGAGAAAATAACTATAAATCAGATTTTAGAAAAGAAGAACTTAGACATCAGAGAATGGAGAGAGGAAGGGACATCCTTGGCAATAGGAATCTGGAAGATCAAGATGTAGATGTAAGCAGTCCACATCAGCTAATAGGTGAGGCTGGAGCAAAATTTGCATTAATAGATGTTGTGGGAGACAAGGTTGGAAAGAACATAAAGTGACTTCAAGAGGAACAAAATCTTTATCTCATTAAATATCAAAGTGACTGGGCTTGTTGTCTTATATACACAATGTATAGCAAGCTATAGTTCTTGTGAGCCTCATTGATTCTACTTATTTTAAAAATACTCAAAATGTCTCTTACTAACATAACAGTACTATCACAGCGGGCACTTACTGCTACCCAACAGATTTTTTCCAGTACAAGTATCTTAAGTTTCCTTTGGGAAATCATCCCTCTCTGCTCAGCACATTTATAATGGAGTAATGGCTTCCCTTATCCCAACGGAAAACAAGCAGCAGGTCCCAGTTCTCTGGCCAAGTAATAGGGTCATGGTGGGCACCTAATCCAATTAGTGCCAAAGAGACATGGAGACAATGACAAGGTTTATGAGAATAGAGTATTTACACCGTTTCAGAATTTAACAATGAAAAAACGTGAGCCTAGACATTAACGCAGCCATTTTGGTATCAGAATGTGGGATAGTCTCTAAATAAAGATGAAACAGAGGAAGACAAAATTGACATTTGGACCTGAACTGAGCTCATAGATCATTGCATAACCATCTGGAGCAAGTTACACCTGAAGCTAAAGTAGTCCCTGAGCCTGCAGCTCTATAAACCAACAAATTCCTTTTGGTAATTAACCAATTTGAGTTGGATTTTTCCATCATTTGCAACAGAAAAAGTCCTAACTCACAGAATAATTTAAATAATCAGTTTTATGTCCTTTTTGGAGTTCAACATTAGTTCTTTCTGTGACTTATCTTTATTAACTCGTACCTGTTGGGCAGCCTCTAGGGAAACAGAGACCAGTGATATATACAACTTTGTATATCAATAGGTTTCCCCAACTGTCCTTTTAAAATTTTATTATTTATGCTATTACAGTTTTCCCAAGGTTTTCCCCTTTGTCCCCCTCCACCAAGCCCCAACCCATTCCCTCTGGCAATCCCCACATTGGTCAAGATGGAAGTGTAGGTAAACACACCTTGCCTCTTTGCACAACCACATCAAAATTACAACTAAACCATAGAAGAATGATCATTCAGAACGATCAGAAATCAAGCTAAATGGAAGTTTTACAACTATGGAATTAAAGAAGAAACCACATCAATACTTGTAGGAAAGGCAAAAACATGGAGTGATCCTACACTCACATGCAGCAGATAAAAATCACAGGGAAGGTCCTGCTGGTGGCAGAGTGTATAAGGTGCCAGCCTGCAAACCCAAAGGTTGCTGGTTCAATTCCCAGCCAGGGCACATAACCAGGTTGCAAGCCAGGTCTCCAGCTAGGTCTGTAGCTGGAGACAGATGAAAGGTAACCATACATTGATGTCTCCCTCCCTCTCTCTCTCCGTTCCCCTCTCTCTGGAAATAATAATTAAAATCTTTAAAAAAAATCAGGAGGGATATCTCAGGAGCCAGGGGTCCCAGTGCCAGGAAGAGAAGCCTCCATAATTTCCGCTGTAAAAACTAGTAGGGATTGAGGCTGTGGAAGACAGAAACTTCTGGAACCCCAGACAGTTCCTCTTAAAGGGCTCATGCACAGACTTACTTGGACTCAGTCCTCTGAGCTACAGTATGGGGGCAGAAGATTGAAAATCAATGAAGGAGGAGAAATTAAGGAAATTATCTTATTTTTCAATAATTCTCACTTTGGACATCTATAGGGGGAGATTTACTTGAAATTTCCTTTTGAAGAATTGAAGTGGTCTCATCCCTCTCTGAAAAATGTAACTTTTCTAATCGGGTACTTATATAATGGTCAGTAAAGAGTATTATTTAAGCTGAAAAACTTAATCACTAAATATGATTATTTGTAAGATCACTATTTTTACGATCACTAATTTAAAAGGGCATTTATTATTCCACTGAAAAAAAGATACTTAAACATAGAAAATCAAATTGAGAAAGAATTTTCAAATAAGGTAAAGAAAAGCTTAGGCATTCATAAAAATGTTCATTAGTCTACTAAAAAGTCATTAGTTTTTTTCCTAGGTACTATTAACTTTTAAAATAGCACTTTTAAAGAAATGATAGGTATGGTTTTAAATATGTTGACTTTGAAATAATGGTGTAAGAACCTTTTCTTGGGAAAAGAAAGATCAGTGATAGTAATGTCACCACTGAAAATGTGGCCAATGAAAAAGCCACATTGGGTGTGGCACAAGGAGAGCAGACTCAAGAGAATGACAAGGAGAGAAGTCATGTTCAGGGAATCTGGAAGAGGAAATAGCTGGTAAAATTTTGTCAGTGAAGCAGTTTGAGAATTATCACAGCAAAAAAATGTAATACCAGGGCCAGGTAATTGCACTTTTGGGGTCAGTTGGAGAGGCTATTTAATTACTTTAGCTTTGCTTTTCTTGTTCCAACGATCTGTTGCTGAGGAACAAGCCAGTCCAAAATGCAGTGGTTTAAAACATCGATAATTTATTTTGCTCACAAATATATAATTTAGGCAGGGCTCTGTACTAGTTTTCTATAACTGTTGCAACAAATTATAACAAATTTAGTAGCTTAAAACAATACAAATTTATTATATTATAGTTCTGTGGGTTGGAAATACAACACAGTTTTCACTGGGCTGAAATCAAGGTGTCACGAGGCAATGTTCCTTCTTGGAAGCTCTAATAGAGAATCAATTTCCTTGCCTTTTCTACCTTCTAGGTGCTGTCTGCATTCTTTAGCTCATGGCCTCTTCCTCTATTTTCAAAGCCAGCAATTGTAGGCCAAGTTATTCTATCACTGAATCACTCTTAACATTCCTGTTGCCCTATTGCTCACTTTTAAGGATCCTTGTGATTACATTGAACCTACCTAGATAATCTAGGATAAATCTCTGTAGTTCAAAGCCAGCTGGTTAGCAATGTTAATTCCATTTGCAACCTTAATTCTCCTTTCTATGTAAGGTAACATATTCACAGATTGTGGGAATTAGGATGTGGACACTTTCCCATTATTCTGTCAACTACAAGCTCAAGGGAGATAATGGTGCATCTCCACTTCACACAGTGTTGGCTGGGTCTGAAGGATCTACTCCCATGACAGCTGACTCATGTGGCTGGCAGATTGGTGCTGAACGTCAACTGGGAGCTCAATTCCTCTCCATGTGGGTGTCTCTATGGGGCTGCAATGGCTTTCTCACATGTTAGCTGACTTATAAGAGCTATATTTCAAATGCAAAGTGCTATATTGTAAGGCAGGGACTAGAAATTGACAGTGCTACTTCTGTCATATTCAATTGATCAAAGTAATCACAGGGCCTACTTAGATTCCAAGGGAAAGGGCATAGATCCCCAACTCTGAATGGGAAGAATGTTAAAGTATTTGTGACCATATTTAATTCTCCATATTCCTCATTGGTAAAATAGGGATAATCTTTAATTGTAGTATTGCTGTATAAATAATGCTTGTAAGGTGGTCAGTAACATTATTACAAAATGGAGGAAAGAAATCTCTTAAATGTCTGTTGGCTATTTGGATATATATGAATACATGAGTATTGGGTATTCTTAATATTTGTAGGTATAGATTTGTATAACAATTGCTTCACAAATATGATGAAGGTTACAGTCCTTCTTTCTAGAAAAATGTACACATATATTTATGTACAGTCTTTGGTTGACCAGTTCAGGAGATTAGCAGACTAGCTAAAGACCCATGGGGGAGGAAGGAGTTTTCCACTATCATCTTAGATTCTTTTGGCTCGTCTAATAATAATTAAATTGACATGAGACAGATTAATAAGAGAAAATAACTAAATTGAATTATACATGTATGCATGAGAACCCTGCATACATGAGAGGGTCAAAGACAGAAAGTTAAGATGAGGTAAATACGACATTCTGAACTATGATGAGATAAGGTGTCTTGGGGCTTCAGAAGGGAGGAAAGTTATTTGCAGGACACTAAGTGGAAAAGATGTTTAGTAACTGGTATTTTTCCTTGCCATATAGATAGGTTTAAAAAGTCCCTCATCTAAATACTTTAAGGGAAATGTAAAAGTTCTTCATGAGTCTACAGAGTCTTGATTGCCTCTAGTTCAAAATAATTCATGTGCCAAAGTAGCATACTTTGGGGAGCCTGTTCTGAACCCCTCTGCACTCTTAGCACTAAGACATGGAACAACAGAAAATGAAAGCACTGTAGGGAGTTTGTGTAGGTGCTGTGGGGCATACTTTGGATTTATTTCCTTTTAGACTAGGGCCAGGGAGAGATTTCGTATCTGCTTCCAGGAAGTCTGCTTTGCTTTATTTATTTATTTATTGCTAAATCAGAGATGTAGGGATAATATGTTCCACCAAAAGTATCAGAAGTACCTAGTTGTTATTTAAATTTTTTTCTGCTCATACAAAGAAAATGCTTTTAGATAGTAATCATCTTTAAGAAAGAAAGGGACTGAATATTTCCATTATTCTGTCAAAGCTCTTAATCTTTCATTGTACTTTCATTTTATATATTTTTACATTTCTATTCTGGCTTCCTGTATACATATATAATTTTACTTTCATGCTATTTAATCATTAATTATTGCAATAGTATTTAAATTTTTAAAAATAGCTTTATTTTTTCTAATACTTAAAGTCATAGGTCCTCCTGAGACTTTAAACAATACAGACATAATGAAAAAAGGAGTCCTTCTAGACTAATTATCATGTTTATGTACACATAAAAGAAGAGTGAGACCTAAATATATCAGACATATCTTTGTATGTTAGTGTTTGTTGATCTACTTCAATCTTTTTAATGGCTGGGTAATGTTCCATTGTGTGGAGGTATCAGAATATATTTCACCAAAGATAAAACCTCAATAAGAAGATTTTTGTGAGAGAGTGCTTTTATAATTCACTGAACACACTGGAAAAGGAGATTATTTTATGTCCCTTTTTCTCTACCCCAGTTTATTATCATACTAGTTTTACTTTGGCTTGAGGAATGCTCCCTTGTCATTTATTTGTTTTTCCCCTGCCACAGTCTGCAGGTGCTTGCTGCTCTAGGAGTGCTGAGAGTCCAGAGACCTGGGGTTGAATCTAAACCCAGTGCTAAGTGTGTAATGGTACAGGAGAAAATAAAGTGGAAAAAGCATTGCTAAGAGAGTCACTTAAAACAATTAGGAGGCCATCGATTGTGCACAAGTGATACCTGTGCACGTCTCATGTCCTAGTTCTTGGAACTATTGTTTAGTTGCTGGCCTGTTGCTAAATTCAGCTCAAGGCTGACTACCAAACATTCTGGATCCATGATTGCTACATAGATATAGGTGGACTTCACTTTGTTCTCATTAGTAGCGGCCAGATGATCCGCATTCCTCATCTTGAAAGGAACAAATCCATTTTGAAAACCAGCATCTTCCACATATGTAATTGACGTTACCAATCTCAGCTGACCTAGCCCATACCCTCCATTTACATGAAAAATCTAAATGAGAACAAGTTCTGGCATTTTGCCCTTTACAAACCCTGCCTTTCTTTCTTCCCTTTGGAGTACAATTTACAATAGGTTTCTACCTTAATCTATGCCCCAGATTGCAATCCCTCCTTTGCTCAAGTAAAATTCTTTTTATTCTTTATTACAGCCTAAAACTTTTTTTTTGTTGTTGTTGGTGGGGGAGTTCAGCAGTAACTCAGGGCAATTCTTTTATTTTCTGGACTCCAGTTTTTTCATGCGTAAAAGAGATAAGTGAATTAGATGATCTCTGACACTCTTGGCCATCTCTGCTTGGGCTTCTTGAATCTATCATGTGCTAAGTACTACACCAGGATCTTTCCAGGTTATCTTTCTACCAGTTCCAAGTGGTATATAATATAATCCCCATTTTTATTCACACACAGAGAGGAAGGAGAATGTAAGAACTCAGAAGTGTTATAAAGAAAGCCACAGGCCCCAAATGGCTTCACTTGTGCTAAAGCCCAAGATACCAAACCTAGATTTAATACTTGACCTAATTGCTGTTTCAACCTCTCCCAGAAATAAAATCTTAATCCACCAGTCTGGAATATTCTGGTCAGGACCAATGAGGTAATCTGTTCCATGGGCCTTTTCATCCCCTCACAGACAGAAGGGGAAATCCTCATGATAAAAACCCTTCTCTGTTCACTTTCCCACAAAGGATGATGTCCTAAACGTCATACGAGTTCACTTATATGTGGAATCTAAGGAACAATGTAAATGAACAAACATAACAGAAACAGGCTGCCAGATGGGAGAGGAATTGAGGGGACTGAGTGAAAAAGGTGAGAGGATTAAAAAGTACCAATTAGTAATTATAAAATAGTCCTAGGCATTTAATTATAACATAAGGGCATATAGTCAATAATATTGTGATAACAATACAAAGTGCCAGGTGGGTACTGGAAATACTGGGGGAATCACACTGTAAAAAGTATATGATTGTCTAACCACTGTGCTGTACACCTGAAACTAAAATAATATTGAAAGAAAACTGTAATTGAAAAATAAAATAAAAAATATGATGTCCTGGTCTAAAAACAATCCTTTTGTTTCCCTTGCCACATTTTTTCACTTCAGAACCCTTCCATTTATATATCCTCTAGGAGCATCCCTCTAGTTGCTAGATGGGTGCTGCAGTCCAATTCATGACTTGCTTAATAAAGCCAGTTAGATCTTTAAATGTACTCACCTGCATTTGGTTCTTTTCAAAAGGCAAGAGGAGAGCCTAGCATTATTAGAACAGGACTGAGTAAGAAGAGAAATTGAAGATTTGAGCTTTAACCCGAACTGAAAGCTTGGAGTTCACTTATACTTGATAGTTTATGGACAGCTCACAAATATTCTTTCACTTGTGCTTCCCTTAATCCTACTCGTAGATGAAAAATACTTTAATTCTCATTTTAAAAGTGATAAAATGGAGGTTAAGCCATATAGATAGGAAGTGGTGTTAGAGAGCATTAATTTCTTGGTTAGCAAGTAAAACAACAGGCCTTCTGATCTAATTAAGGTGGTCATTATCTCAATTAATAAATTTCATTATTTAAATTCACTGTACTAATTTCCAGTTACTATAAATAGAGATGGGACCCTGAAATTCATAATTGATAATTGTATATTTGGAAGATATTTTTAGAAATCAATATGTAATATTTGCATAGGCCATTCCATTTTACATTCTTAAAATTCAGTTAAAATTTTGTTTTCTAACCGTTTAATTTTTATTTCCTCTTTTCATCTTTGAATAATATTATACTTAGGAAACAGTGGCAAGAGTATCCCTTAAAATGAGCAGACAGAAAGATTTGTGAAGAGAATAAGAAGAAAGGAATATTTACCAATGCAGTGAATATTTAGTTTTAGTTGTTTGTGAAGAATTGACAACCCTGAGTCCATGAGAGGACCATTTTTATGAGTATTTAAATACAAATCATATTATTTAAACAAAATGCCCATTAAGCAGAACTTAATGCTTTTAGTGCAAGACTTAATTGCTGTCTTTCACCTTAATATCCTCCATTGTTGCTCTTCAAAAGAAAGCTTCAACAAGTAAAAACGATTTCCCATCTCATAGGATGGACTATCAAATGGAATGTGGTTATTCATTGCCTTAAGTGTCCCTTGTCAACCTATAGTCCTTAGTGGCAATTCAACACCGACAGGAATTCTCAGTTAGAGGTGGAGTGAAGAAGGAAACTTAATTCAGTATAAAACAGCTCATTTGTGACACAGTTGGCTGTGAAAACAGCACAGCTGTGGCAACCCCTGGAGTCAGGCAGCCTTAGAGTCAGGTTGTTGTAAAGCCAGGCTCCTCTCAGCTGCCCAGCTCAGCTCTGCCCTGTTCTGCGGGGGTCTGCTTTGCGCAGTGCTGGTCTGCTCTGGTGAGAGAACTTCAGTGTTTTCAGCTTAGCCAGGGAAACCCAGTCTTGGACGGAAAGGGAAATGCTCTCCCTCTGAGTCAGAAGGGAGATGGCTTATCTAGACAGAAGTCCCTGCCTCTGATCCTTAATTAGTTCACCTTGACGCAAATGAAGACTCCAAATCCTTGCAGTTTGGTCCAAAAGGCACTGTCCTGATTGGTCAGAAATGAGCTGCTCTGATTAGTCAATTAAGATGTTGGTAGGGGTGGTATAGCTATATAGCTGTGATTGGATGGAGAAAGCCTCAGTCCTATTGGTTGAAATAGGATTCCAGGAACTCTTTTTTTTGTTTGTTTGTTTAAGATTTTTTAATTTATCATTTTTAGTGAGAGGGGAAGGGAGAAAGATAGAGAGGGAGAGAGACATCAATGTATGGTTGCCTTTCACCTGCCTCCAGCTAAGGACCTGGCTGGAGACCTGGCTTGCAACCTGGTTATGTGCCCTGGCTGGGGAATTGAACCAGTGACCTTTGGGTTCACAGGCCGGCACCTATGAACTGTGCCACCAGCCAGGGCAGGAAGTCTTTAATAAGGGCTGGATCAGATGGCAGGAACACAGTTTAGCCAGGCAGTTTAGTGTAGAAGCTGCTAGTTAAGTACAGGCTTTTCCATGAAGTGGTTTGTTGTGAGAGGTCTCTGTGTAGAAATAGCTGCTAGGCTTTTAAATTTTTATTTATTTATTTAAAAAATATTTTATTTATTATTTTCAGAGAGAAGGGCAGGGAGGGAGGAAGAAAGGGAGAGAAGCATCAATGTATGGTTGCCTTTCACCTGCCTCCAGCTACAGACCTGGCTGGAGACCTGACTTGCAAACTGGTTATGTGCCCTGGCTGGGAATCGAACCAGTGACCTTTGGGTTCCCAGGCTGGCGTCAGTTCACTATGCCACATCAACCAGGGCTAATTTAAAAAATTTTTATTTTAAAGAATTTGAGCTCAGTTAGCCACTGGGAACCCTTCTTAGTTGGTATCTTCTTTCTCAGTATCAACAGCCTTCTGGGTGTTACAACTGAGGACCTAGTCCATCTCTATGTATAAACACCGAGCCTATTCAGACTTGGCTTTATGATCTCACTTTTTAAAGTTCTACTTTTGTCTCAACTAGTTCTGGTTTCAATTATGTATTTGGCTCAGCTCTCTTTGTAGCTCTCACCACGATTCCCTCCCGGTAACGGCCTTGCTCTTTTTCTTCCCTTCCTTTTTTCCCTCATCACCAGTCATTTTACAGATGCTTTACTTGAACTACGCTTCACATTATTTTCTTTAATTTCATCAAGTATGCCTTCTCATTTCTATGGAAATGTTTCCCTACTTCTATGCTTTTCTTGGACCTAAGTTTTTTTTCTATTTACCTCCCCAAAGGGTTTGCTATTTGCCCAACTAATTCTCTCTCTCTCTCTCTGTTGTTAAAATTTACATTAATTTCCATGATTTGAAAAAACCTGACCCTAATATAATTGGTGTGTACGATGAAAATAACAGTAATAATTGTGATCTGTGTTTGTGATTTAATACCTTTACAAGGTAATTTGCTACTTCGTTTTTGCATAAATTTGATAAATGACTAACACTTGGTTACAGCTGATCAAAACCTGTCAAAATAAAAATTTAGCATTATAGTCATCTGACTTCCTTACCAAGAACTATTTCTCCTAATCTCAGTTGTGCATGCCCCAAAGTCTGTGAAGACTCCCAGGAGCACGTGTTTCTCTGCCCAGCCATTTCTGCTGCATGAGCAACAAGGTAATATTGCATGAAGTGACATGAGGACCTGAGATTTCAACTCATACAGGGTAATCATTTGGGGTTAACTGTAGTGCTTCCTCCCACATTTCAATCGCCTCTCGATATCTGTTATTTTTCAGCCAGGTTGGCTCCTTCATCCTTCAGCTGTTTACTTTTCTCGGCAGAGCCTTTGAGGAGCCCTTTTCCTCTGCATTTAAGGGCATGAAGCCTGTTCCCTTCATCACTCTCCACAGCATCCTTTTCATTAGCAACTTCCGCTTCAAACTGCTGGGAAGTGGCTTTTGAGATCTCACCAATTTTCTTCTTCTATCCAAAGGAAGCCATTCTGATGACCACCCCAGTCCTGTGTTTACATTATGCCTGCTCTTTTCTCTTTCTTTTATATCCCCAGCTTTATTGACATAGAACCTATGTAAGTTTAAGGTATACAATATAATGATTTGATGCTGGTATATATTGCAAAATGTACCACAATAAGATTAGTTAACACATTCTTCACCTTAGATAATTATCATTTAGTTGTTGGTATGGTGAGACAGTTAGAGCAGTCCCTTCATAGCAACTTTAAAAAATACAGCACAGTTTTATTAACTATAGTCACCATACTGTATATCAGAGTCTCTGAATTTATTCATTGTACTTTTTAAACAAACATCTCCTTATTGCCGCTATCCAATAGCTCCTGGCAACCAACATTCTATTCTCTGTTTCTATGAATTTAATGATTTTATATTTCACACATGTTTGTCTTCCTCTGACTTAGAATAATGCTGAAGTCCATCCATGTTGTGGCAAAAGTCAGGATGTCATTCTTTGTTCATGGCTGAATTATATTACATTGTATATAATACCACATCTTTGTATTCATTTAATGATAGACACTTAGATTGTTTCCAAGCCTTGGCTACTGTGACTAATGCTGCAATGAATATATAAGTGCAGATTATATCTTCAAGATAGTGATTTCATTCCCTATAGATATATACCTAGAAGTGAGATTGCTAGATCATATGGGAGTTCTATTTTAATTTTTTGAGGAAACTCCATATTGTTTTCCATAGTGGCTGCACCAATTTACATTTCCATCAATAGTGTACCAGGGTTTCCTTTTCTTCATATCCTTCCTAGCATTTGTTATCTCTGATCTTTTTGATAATAGCTATTCTATCAGGTATGAAGTAACATTTTATTGTGGTTTTAATTTGTATTTATCTGATGATTAGATATTCATTTACTTGTTGGCTGTTTAGAAAAATGTCTATTCAAGTCTTCTGCCCATTTGTAATGTTTATTTCCTTTTGAGTTGTATGGGTTCTTTATATATGTAAGGGTGACCAAAAAATCCCAGAATTTATTTATAAAAGATCATGTATTCATTCATTCTTACATGTTTAAACTTCAGCCACCTTCAAAGTATTCTCCATTGATGCAATACACCTATTGACTTTTTTCCCAGTACACTTTTTCCGCACTACTCTAAACAGTTTTTGAACTCATTAATTTTTATGCCTTTTAGTGCTTCTGCCATTTTTTGTTTGACCTCTTCTATGTTGGTCAAAATGTTTCCCTTTCAGGATATTTTTCATCCAGAGGGAAAAAAATTGCTCATGGCATGATCCAGTGATTGAGAGGATGGGGCACAGGGGCAATGCCATTTTGGGTCAAAAACTGCTGTTTGGGTAGGTGTGGGCAGGTATGCTGGTAATCAGCCATTATGAAATGGGCAAATGTGTTGAAAGAGTCTTCAAAAGAATTCACTGAAGACAAATGCAGCCTCCCACAACAACACCAGTTGGTACATTAATACAGATGCGTTCCTAGAACACTCACCCAGTGGGCAGTGGTGGAAGTCTGTACTGTAAGGGGCCCGCCCTCCAGAAGATAATTCCTTTTTTTTTTTGGTCCATCCTTTTTAATATTAGCCTCTTATCACATAAGTGGTTTACAAATATTTTCTCCCATGTCATAGGTTGTCCTTCATTCTGTCAATTGTTTCTTTTGCTATGCAGACGCTTTTTAGTTTGATATAGTTACACTTGTCGATTTTTGCTTTTGTTGCTTGTGCTTTTGATGTCATATCCAAAACAATTATTGCTAAGACTGATGTTAAGGAGCTTCTCTTCTCTGCTTTCTTCTAGGAGTTAATGATTTCAAGTCTTATGTTTATTTTTTTTATTTTTAAAGATTTTATTTATTTATTTTTTTAGAGAGAGGGGAAGGGAAAGAGGTAGAGAGGGAGAGAGACATCAGGTCTTATGTTTAAATACTTAATCCAGTTTAAGTTAATTTTTGTGTAGGGTTGGGTCCAATTTTATTCTTTTGTATGTGCATATCCAGATTTTCTAACACCATTTATGAAAGAGAATATCCTTTCCCCATTGACTATTTTTGGCTTCCTTGTTAAATATTAATTGAACATATATATGTGGGTTTATTCCTGGGCTCTTGATCTGTTCCATTGGTCTCTGTTTTTATGCCAGTACTATACTGTTTTGATTATTATAATTTTGTGCTATAGTTTAAAATCAGGAAATGTGATGCTTCCACCTTTGTTTTTTCTCAAGGCTGTTTGGGTATTAAGAGTTATTTTGTGGTTCAATATAAACATTTCTTTTTCTATTATTATTTGGTTTATATTCTATTCCATTTATTATTTTGTGTCTTTATTTATTATACTATTTCTATTATTTATATATTATTTTTTATACTTCTGTGAAAAATGTTATTGGCATTTTGATAAGAATTGTATTGAAGCTGTAAATGGCTTTGGGTAGTATGGACCTTTTAACAATATTAATTCTTCCAATTCATGAACATGAAATATCTTTTCATTTATTTGTATATTTTTTCATTTATTTCATCAAAGTGGTATAGTTTTCAGTTACAGATCTTTAACCACCTCTAATAAAATTACCCTTAGTATTTTAGTGTATGTGATGCTACTGTAAATGATATTTTCTTTATTTTTTCAGATAGTTCATTGTTAGTATATGGAAACACAGCTGCTTTTTGTTTGTTGACTTTGTGTCCTAAAGCTTTACTGAATTTATTTATTAGTTCAGTTTTGGGTGGTTTTTTAATTTTTAACTTTCAAATTAAACTTATTGGGACAACGTTAGTTAATAAGATTATATTCGTAAGTACATTTTATGATGGGGGTAAAATGACAAAATTGCCTAAAGATGCATTTCTCAGAAAGTATCCTCATCTTAAGTGGTACATGACTATATAAGATTATGTCATTAGCAAACAGAGGCAATTTTACTCCTTTTGTTTTAGATTTAGATGCCCGTTATTTTATTTATACTTTTATTTCTTACATAATTGCTTTGGCTAGAACAGCTAACACTCTGTTGAATAGAAGTGATGAGAGTGGGTACCTATGTCTTGTTCCTGATTTTAGAGGTAAAGCTTTCAACCTTTCACCACTGAGTATGATGTTAGTTGTGGGTTAATCATATACTCATATGGCAAGGTATATTCCTTCTATACCTGATTTGTGGAGAGCTTTTAAACGTGAAAGGATATGGAATTGTTGTCAAATGCTTTTTCCTGCATCTATGGAGATGGCCATGGCCATATAATTTTTGTCTTTTGTTCTTTTAATGTGGTATATCATGTTGACTGATTTGCATCCTTGCCTCCTAGGGATAAATCCTGCTTGACCATTATGTATAATATTTTTAATATGCTGTTAAATTCATTTTTCTAGTATTTTGTTGAGGTTTTTTGCATTTATGTTCACCAAGGACATTAGCCTGCCGTTTTTCTGTAGTGTCCTTACCTGGCTTTGGTGTTAGGGTAATGTTGGCTTCATAAAATGTACATAAATTCCTATGTTTTGAAAATAAATTGGTGAACAAAATAGAAACAGAGGCATGGACACATGGAACAGACTGACAGCTGTCAGAGGGGAGGGGAGAGGAGGTCTAGATGAAAGAAGGTGAAGGGATTAGTCAAAGAACATATATGCATGACCCATGGACATGGTCAACAGTGTTGCGACCATCAGAGGGAAGGAGGGTGGGTGATGGGTGGAGGTGGGCAAAGGGATTGGGAAATGGGGACATCTGCAAAAGAGCTTTCTCAGAGTTGTTTTTGTTGGTGTCTAGCTAATTGCTGCTCTTTGAGGGGAGATGGAGGTTGGTGTCTCCTATTTTGCCATCTCATTGACATCACCCAACTACTCAAGTAATTCTTGATTTTAGGGCCATGTTGGGTCCCCTTTGCACACAGAGCCACCTCAGCTTGGGAGCTAAAGAAAGAATGTCAAATATTTGGACTTATCAGATGGGTACTTTTCATATGTAATCTCAATGAGGAAATGCCCAGGGTTGTTATATCAAAATATAATTTCAGTAATTTTCCAAAAGGGTTATAAACCCAGAGATTGCTCTGGGTGAGGATATGAGAAAAGGCACAGTGGTCTCTAAACTTATGAGTAGGTTCTATTATCTTAGATCTCCCCAGGGTAACTGCATTTCCTGTTTTTCCATCTGGTTATGTTCTTGTTTAAGCATTTGTTAATATGTTGGCTTCTGCAACATACAGTCAAAATAACAGCTACTAAAAATATTTTATTCTAAGTGTTATAATATCCAAGAACATGCAGTCCAAAGTTTTACAGTATTGGGTATTGGGAAGTTTTGTTCCATCCAACATGTTGCTCTGAATTTTCAACATGTGGCTTCTACCCACATTCCAAAATGGTTACTCTTGCTATTGCCACCATGTCCAGTTTATAGCTGGCAAGAGGGTCAAAAGAGGGAAGCAGAGATCCTTCCCTTTTCTTTAAGGGAACAATAATGAATTTTGGCATCATTTTTGTGCATGTTATTGGCAAGAATTTAGTCAAAAGCTGAGTGCAGAGGAGACTGATACCCATATTCCTAGCTATAATTTGGTGATTTTATTGCTTAAGAAAGATGTGGAAGGTAGGTATTAGAGGATAATTACTAATATCTGCCGCAGCCCACTCCTCTAACCACCCAAATATCTGTGCACATGCTTTTCCTCACAAATAAAGCACATTCATCTCTGTCCCAAAGGGGAGACAACTCAAAAGTCCTAATTAATGACTACAACTCAAACAAAGTCCAGGTGCAGTCCTCTCATTACATCTGGATGTGGTATCTTGTAGCCCAGCCACCTATGAACTATAAGACAAGCAATCTCTTCTCTGCAATACAATAACCACAATTAAAACTCCCTTTTTAATTGTGGAAAGAAGGCTGTTACCAGCCCAGAGGAGCGGAACTTCAAGACCCCTTCCCTGGGAGTGGATGCAGTTCCTTACTGAGGTCACATGGCAGCTTCTTGTTCTATTTTCTGGGAGAAAGTCTGTCCATTCTCCTCTGTGGCCTCATCAGGAGTTGTCATTGGAGAATAAACCATTCTTGGAGCCAGCATAGCTTTTGCAGCCCATATTCCTGCCAGTGTAGGTTTAGGGATATGTGGGATATTTTTCATTTGCTCCTCTAGAGAGAACCCTGATGTTTCTCTTTCTCTATCCTGATCTTTTTCCTGGAAGCCTGATCTGTGTGGATTGCGTCAATAGAGCTTCCTCTGTTCTCTGTTTCCTAATTAGCTTCAGCCAATTAGGAATCCCAGATCAGTATCCTTTCCCTGCCTCTCTCCTTACAGGCTTGCCACAGGCTGGTGATTATCCCTCAAACAAAGGCCACAAACTTCTAACAGGCAGCTCTTGTCTCCTAGTTTCAGTACCTGCTTTACTTCCTCGCCTGATGCTCAAGAGTAGTAACAGCACCACCCTGTTTCTAGCCAAATGGGTACCCTACTCTCCTCCATCATCTTGTGCTTATTCCTATAATTTATAAATAATGTCTTGATTAGACTCCTCTTAAATTACACAGTTTGAGTATTTCCCAATGGACCCTAACTAATACAGGGAAAGAGCTAAACAAAATATTTTCAACTCTAGTGCCCATCCTGGACTTTTTCTTACTTAAGTCTTTCTGTTTATAATACTAGGAGACTGTGATGAGTAATTTTCTGTGTCAACTTGATTGGGTGAAGGGATCCTGAAAAAATATCCTTTCTGGGTATGTCATTGAGGGACAGACTAAAGAAGATCACCTATATCAATGTGGGTAGGCATCAGGTATCATCCAATCTGCTGAGAGCCTGAATAGAACAAAAAGGCAGAGGAAGGAGAAATTTGCTCTCTTGAACTGAGATATCCATCTTATCCTGCGCTTGGATATCAGTGCTCTTAATTCTCAGGCCTTCAGACTTGGACTGAATTACACTACTGGCTTTTCTGGTTCTCTAACTCACCGGTGGCAGAGTGTAGGACTTCTCCATCTCCATAATTATGTGAGCCAATTCTTTATTTTATAAATTGGTTCTGTTTCTCAGGAGAACCCTGGCTAATACAGAAACACTTGCCAGAAAGTAAGTTATCTGAAAAAAAAAAAAATTGTTTAAGTTTTGCAATACCATTTTAAACTTTGGCTGAGGCAAGCTTGGTTGTAATTTCTCCAGCTCACTTCTGGCTTCCTTGTTATTATAGTTTCTCACACATTAAGACATAAAATTTCCTTGGAGAATGGGGGGCTCCATCTACCATTTCAACAAAATATTGAATTATGTGATTCTTGGTAGAGAGTAATAAAAACCCTCTTTTAAGGGATTATTTTCAACAGTCAGAGGGTTCCAAAGGGCTAGCTAGATTTCTAATCTGAGTACTTTGGGGGATAAAATATTTGAGACCCACTGAGGAAAACTGAGGAACCAACATAACTCATACTGTAGGGATATGGACATCAGACTTTTAATAGAAACATATAATGTTTCTTTTAAACATTCTTTCAAACATTCATTCTCTTATATTAATTGGTGGAACCCCACAATTTTAGCTGGGCACATAGCCGCCGAGAGTAAAATTATACTTTCTGAGCTATGTGTGACAGTGTGACCAAGTTCTGTTCAATGGGTTATGAGTTAAAGTGACATGTACAACTCCCTGATTATATTTTTAAAATTGATTATCTTTTCCACTTCCCCTTTTTCTTCTTGATGGCTGGAACACTGATAATATAATAAGAACTAGAGACGCCATCTTGGTCAAGAACATGAAAGTCACATGTTAAAGTCACACATCAAAGGTAACAAAATAGAAGGTAACCTGGGTCTTTTTTCTTTCTTTAGATTGTTAATATGTTGGACTTTATTGGTTAATTAATTTTTACTGAATTTATTGGGGTGGCATTGATTAATAAAAGAATTAATTAATTTTTAAATATTGAATTGCTTTGCATTCCTGAAATAAATCCTTATTACTTCTGGGGTTCTTATATATTGCTGAGTTTAATTTACAATATTTTGTTGAGGATTTTGTTTGTTGTTGAGGATTTTTATATCTGTTCATATGGTATATTGTTTGCTTTTATCCTGTCTTTTTCTTTCAGTTTTTCAAAGCTAATGTGTATATGCCATGTCTAAGACATACTGACATATTCAAACAGGACTAGAACTTCATATAGACTATTTACTATTTGATCTAATTATGGCTACTTCAAAACAGTGTGTGAATGAGAATTTTGTTAAGTTTCCCTGACTACTTTTTCTGCTATCTTCTTTTTTTAACCCACACATAATACAGTGGCCACTATAAGCCACACATTTATATATATTATCTCTAATCTCTTGAGGCATCACTATATCAGTTTTTCAGATGAGAAAACTGAGAATCAAAGATTGCACAACACCTAGAAAAATATCACTTTGAACTTCCTCTACAAAATGTAGAAATTGTGAATATTCTAGAACACCAGAATCCCCAAATCTTTAGGAAACCTGTGACAGATTTTGGCTGGCTTTTACTGTCTGATGCATTTAAGTAGTATGACTATATACTTCTGGCAAATCACATAAGCATTCTGCTCTCTTTAGTATCAGATTAAAAAAAATTTTTTTAAAAACCCCAAAGGCATAGATACATGAAACAAACTGATAGCTGTCAAAGGTCAAAAGGGAGAGGGGGACTGAATGAAAGAGGGGGAAAGGATTAGCCAAAGAATACAGATAATAGTGTGGTGATGGCCAGAGGGAAGGAGGGAGGGGTCTGGGTGGAGGTGGGCAAAATGGAGGACAATGAAGATACTTAATTAAATGAAGACATGAAAAATTTAAAAAAGGTATAATTTTATGTGTACTATGGAAAAGTTAAAGTATATTTTTAAGTAATAAAAATCCAATAGAAAGAACACAAAACAAGAATAGAGTCTAGTACTCACGGCATCCTACACAGTCGTTACAATATTATTGACTTTATTTCCTGCTGAAATTTACATCCCCATGACTATTTTGTAACTGCCACTTTGTACTTGATCCCTTCACCTTTTTCATCCATACCATTTCCCCTCTGACAACCATCAGTTTGCTCTTGGAATCTATGAGTCTGTTTCTGTTTTGTTTGTTTATTTTGCTCTATAGATTCCACATGTAAGTGAAATCGTATGGTATTTGTTTAAAAGTAACAAAAACACTGGAATAAAATGGCCATATGTGTAACATGGAGAGAACCAATGGTTGGGTCCAGAATTAAATTGGAGGATTATAAAGGGATTAAAACTCCCACGTAGGAGTTGGCTTATAGCAGAGTGACTGACTCAAAGCTTCTGTAACTCTGAGAATCCTGTTGAAGTCAGCATGGAACTATTTTTCCAGAAAAACACTAAAGAATGATTCTTTTTCTGTTTAAGGAAAATGATAGCAGAGGCAGGAATCTGCACCTGGACAAAGGATAATAGTTAGGGCACCAGCCATATATAATCAGGCAAGTCCCTTTGTTTGACTGAATGATTCTCCACAAATAGCAAAATTTTTCCAATGGAGAATCTTAGTTGCTATATAACAGAGGTCACACATGTAAATGTCTATGAAGGTCAGGCAGACAACATAAATGAGTGGACTTGATGTAATCATCAATTAATTGATTAAGTCAACTGCTTTTTGTTAGGCACTGGTGAAAGCACTTGGAATACATTAGCGAAAAAACCAGTCCAAGCCATCACAAGACAACAAAACAAAACAAAACAAAACAATTGAGGTCCTTAGGGAGCTGAAATTCTAGGAAGGAACATTTATATATAGCTGAGTTGTAGGGAGGTAAACATCAATTATCAATCTTAATGTTGGCAATAAAATAGGTGGGGTCCATGTCAAACAGGACTATATATGCCCTTCCTGAAGGGGGCAACTGTGGTCAGCTGAGGGGATTGTTGCAGGCAGGAAGGTGGGCCTGGTGTCACAGACTTACTGGTTTTTAAGCCAAAATTAGAAATCCCTATCTTGTGTCAACTTTCGCAATTTTAAAATGTAAGTATATTCCAATGTAAATATTGTCTGAACTATGTAAGATATTATTGGGGGAAATGGGGTGATGGGTACATATAAATTCATTATACTGTTTTTGCAATGTCTTGTGACCTAAAATTACTTCTAAGTAAGAAATATAAAAAATTTCAGGCACTAAAATGTATGGTCTCAATGTGGTTTATAAGTAGTCAGTTATAAGTTTTGGTCAAAAAGTGATTGTTTGGTAAAGGAAGTTTTAAAGAGTTATAATATTCGATTATTTGTGAGCCCATTTTAAAAAATTTCTTGTTGTTGTATTACAGTTGTCCCATTTTTTTTGCCCCATCACTCACCCCTGCTCCACCTACCCCATACCCTCTCCCACAGTCAATCCCCACCTTGCTGTCCATGTCTGTGGGTCATTTATACTAGTTGCTTGATTAAACTCTTCCTTCTCTTTCCCCCTCCCTCCCCGCCTCCCCTCTGGTCACTGTCACTCTGTTCCTTGTTTACATGTTTCTGGTTCTATTTTGCTCATTTGTTTGTTTTGTTCATTAGTTTCCTGTATTAGGTGAGATCATACGATATTTGCCTTTTACTGACTGGCTTATTTCACTAAGCATAATACTCTCTAGTTCCATCCATGCTATTGCTAAAAGTAGTAGTTCCTTCTTTCTGCTGTGTAGCATTCCATTATGTAAATGTACCACAGTTTTTTGATACGATTATCCACTGATGGGCACTTAGGCTGTTTCCAGCACTTGGCTATTGTAAATAGCACTGCTATGAACTTAGGGGTGCATAGGTTCTTCTGAACTGGTATTTCAGGATTCTTCAGGTATAATTCTAGCGATAGGATCACTGGATCAAAGGGCATTTTTCACCCATCTTTTCTTTCTTTCTTTCTTTCTTTTAAAGATTTCATTCACTATCTTTAGAGAGAGGGGAAGAGAGGGAGGCAGAGAGGGAGAGAGACATCAATGTATGGTTGCCTTTCACCTGCCTCCAGCTATGGACCTGGTTGCAGACCTGGCTTGCAACTTGGTTATTGCCCTGGCTGGGAGTGGAACCAGCGACATTTGGGTTCACAGGCAGGAGCCTTATCCACTAGCCAGGGATATCCATATTTTCATTCAAAAACCACTTGAGAATCTATTATGTATTTTCTAGGTGCTGAGGTTATATCAGTGAAAAAACAGATCCTGAAATATAGTCAAGGAACAAATTATATAGCAGTTAAAAAGTGATAAATGGTATGAAGGGAATAAAATGAGGTAAGGAGGTCGAGGAGTGCCAGAGAGAAGGAGGGTGGCAATTTTAAATAGGTCATTTAACTGAGTAAGAGAGAGATCAAGTTTTGTTTGGCACTGACTGCCCTGGTAGAACATAGTTCTGGGGTAGAGGAGTGTATGTTGTCTTGCTCTGAAGACTGCCAGCGACTAGTGAGTAGCAGAACTCTGGATCCCCTCCTGGCAGTGCCAGCCTCACTCCACAGGCTGGCAGTACAGTTACCTAATCAGAAGCCATTATTGCTAAGGGTGCTGTTGGCTATTGGTGGTCTTCAGACATAGATGGGGTGGGGTTGTTTAAGATTTTAGTGGGAATAGTAGGAAGTAGTCAGATGGCAGTTACTTCTGTCACCTTCCTTAAGAATCAAAGATTTTTAAGGCACCGGCCTGCGAACCCAAAGGTCGCAGGTTCGATTCCCTAGCCAGATCACATAACCAGGTTGCAAACCAGGTCTCCAGTCAGGTCTGTGGCTGGAGGCAGGTGAAACGCAACCATACATTGATGTTTCTCTCCCTCTCTGCCTCTCTCCCTTCCCCTCTTTCTAAAAAATAATGAAATAAAATCTTTAAAAAAAAAAAAATCAAAGATTTTTAAGTAGCTTGAGCACAGTCACCTAAAACACTAATAATTACAAAGAGAAAAGTACTCAGATTCGTTACTAAAAATAATTCTCATTCTACACACACACACATACACACACTTGTATTTCTATTTTATTGAAGGGATACCCTTATGCTATTAAGCAGTTTTCAGAATGGTGACTTTTTATGCCATCATTTGCGTGCACTCTATACATTTAAATATGTTCTGATTTTTGGATGTTCAGACTTGTTTTTTGATTTCATTATTATATATAATGTACCAATGAGCATGATTGAATATAACTTTGTGTGAAGCTGCATAATTAAAACTTGATAAATTCTATTTGCTAAATTGTATTCCAAAAATATACTAGTTTATAATTCTGTCAAAATAAATAAGAAACACCATTTCCCTGTATCTTTGCCAATTTTGTATATTAGCATTTTTAAAATTCCAATTTTGTTTAGCTTGAGTGGCAAGAAATGGAATTATTATTCTCTTTCTTTCTTTTCTTTCTTTTCTTTTTTTTAATGCACTGAGTTCAAAGAAAACTTCACCGCTTGGAATCTTACATAGGAAATCTGCTGAGTGGGTCTATTTTTAGATTGTTCAAATGTTTTTCAGCCCTGGCTGATAGCACAGTGGATAAGGTGCCAGCCTGAGAACCCAAAGGTTGCTGGTTCGATTCCCCAGCCAGGGCACATAACCAGGTTGCAAGCCAGGTTTCCAGCCAGGTCTGTGACTGGAGACAGCTGAAAGGCAACTATACATTGATTCTTCTCTCCCTCTCTGCCTCTTTCCCTTCCCCTCTCTCTGGAAATAATAAATAAAATCTTAAAAAAAAAAATGTTTTTCTATTCATTTAGAACCAAAGTTTTTAGCTTGGGTTTATGTGCTAGTTTGATATGTTCATGAGCTTGGATAATTGCTAAACTATTCTGGGCCTCTTTTTCTTCAACTGTAAAATGATCACTAATGTTCCTTCTATGATTTTTAAAAAGATTTTATTTATTATTTCCAGAGAGAGAGGAAGGGAGAGAGGCAGAGAGGGAGCGAAATATCAATGTATGGTTGTCCTTCTGTAATTTTAAAATGAGAAATGTGATGCATTTTATGTATGATTTTTGATTGGATGATTCTGAAATATAACATTAGGATTGGGTTGTTGAGTTAACTCACATTAAATTGCTATTTAAGGATGAATACCACAGAACTGTTGCAAAATCCTATATTTAATATTTAAAAAATTCAGTGTCTGCATAAATTAGTGTTTAAACTTCACATTTTGTGGTAAGAAGTAACAAGTATGCAAATATATTACATAGCCTCTATCTTTGAAAAATATTTACATTTTTTTTTAACAGAAAGAAAATTGTACTTGCTTCACGGTTGCCAATTAAACATCATAATGTAATTTTTATTCTTTTACAACCATACCTGTACACACTCCCTCTAGTGGTTCAAACAATTGAAAGTATTTGTTAAGCATTACAGACCAAGTTATCTTCTAGCTGTACTGTACTGAAGCTTACATTTTTTTCCCTCATAGCCTTTCTTCCTCTACCAGATCCATTATTGCTTTCTAATATATCATTTAAGGTGAGGGTGAACAAAAAGATATGTGATGATTTTTGTGTCATTTCAATTTAGCACAAAAGAAAACGAGGTAATCCATCTACTTCCCTCGACGGAAAAATCTGTGGATCAGGGTGTGTACAGACTTAAGTTACACAGAGAACTACAGGACAATCTCTCTCTCCAGGAAGCTGACAATATAGGTTGTCATCATGGTTTCAGTTACTGGTTTTGATCCTCACCAGTGTCCTCTGAGATATTTGTGAGCCCATTGGGTTTCCAGTCCCACGGTCCGTGCTGCCCTCTACATTTGAGTCCTTTCAACGCAGCTATGAGACTCCTTTGAGTCTTAGGGTCTTTTCTCAGTTCATCCTTCTCTCTCTGGGGCTAGGGGAATAGTGAGCATGAAGAACTACCTCTTGCTTTATTGTATCACTGTGGGGTCTGAAGGAAACTGTGCCGAGGGGACTGTGTCAGGCTCTGATGGCTTATTTCCACTTGACTGCCGTCTGGTCTGGGGAGTTCTCTGTCTATGCATGGCTGGCCCTTCTGCTAGAGTCTGCCAACTAGCCCTCCTTGAAGCTAATCTTATCCCAGAGCCCTGAAACACTGAGCCCCAGGAGTGGCCACCATAGCAGCCCTGAGCAGACAGGTGTTGCCTTTGGGTACACTGCCTCTTTGTCCTAATGTGTATAGAGCCTCCTTTGTTCCAGTGCATATATAAGATGCCCCTGTTGTAAGCTGCTGCTGAATGGGGTGGGACAAACTGTGTGTGGAATGCAGATACCCTTGCTAGCCACCTGGCCACCTGCAAAGGAGAGTGGGTGCCTAGACTCTTTCTCTCTCTGCAGTCATTAACCTAAGTGTAGCTGTGATAAGGGTGGGATAACTGTGTATGGGGACACTGACACCCTCGCTGCCTGGTTTGTGTGGTTGTAAACCTGCCACCTAAAATAAAGCATGTCAAATCTCCTCAAGGCTCCGTGTAAGTCCATCACCAGACCAGAGGCCTGCCCACTATCAGAATCTGCTGGTCTGAAAGCTCTAACAGGACTTGAAAACTGTGGGCTATAGATTCAGCCTTGATGACTACAGGAGGGGCACCTGTTCCATGTCTTCTTCCAAAGGGCTGTTGCACGTACCCACCTTGAATCTCTCTCTAGATCTCCTCTCTCCAACTCTGAGAATCAATCCAGGCAAGGGGTGGGGACTCACATGCCTTGCTGACAAGGCTTTTGATTGGAGGGCCACAAAGTAAAGTGTCTGTCCCTAGTTCCTTTCTGATACTTCCATCCTGCCCCTTCTGAGCAGGGCCAAGTTTCATGGCCTGGGCTGGAGAGGGTCATAGGAAAAAGAATGAATTCCTTCTGGATCCCAAGACAAGGGATACCTCAGTAGAGGGGTGTTAGCCTTATAAATCTGCACTAAGTTTAAGAAGAATGAGGGGGGAAAATGAGAAATAACCCTTCATTGTGAAGTGAGGGGGCCATCATTCCCTTTAAGAAATTAATTTCAAGCCCTGGTCACCTGGGGAATGAAGATAGAAGAAGAAATCAAAGGGTATACATTGTGGGTGAGGTAGTTTAACAGCTCAAATTCATTGAACACGTACTACAATATGTTCCAGGTACTATTTTAAGTGCTTTAGATAAATTAACTCATTTAATCCCCACAGCAACTCTATTAACCACCCCCTACTTGCAGACACAGAAATTGACATTCAGTTAGTTGTCCACAGGCAAAATGCAGCTGTACATGCAGGAGCCAGCCTGGCTCCTAAACCCTGCCAGCTGCTGTGTGTGTGTGGGGTGAGTACCTGGTGAAAGATCAGAGGAGGGCAGACTCCAGGGGTTTAATTTTAGATTAAGGATACCTGCATAACTGTAGAGGAAGAGAAGGAATAGGTAGAATAGGAAGAAAGCCTTTCTGTAATAAACATTTAGTCAGTCACTAACACATGAGAGAAAGGGAAGGCGAGGTGATAGAAAAAACAGGTAGGAAATGAGACTGTGGTAAGGAAGTAAGCTGAGGTCAGGGGTGGAGATGCCCCTCCCTGACACTGGTGGGAAAGGTCTGAGTGAAGCACTGAGAAATTCAGAGCTTGATAAAGGTGTCAGGCAGGACAGCTCAATTGTTCATAGGAGGCCATGAACACCTGGCAAAATGACTGATTTTCTCGTAGTACAGAGATCAAACTGCCTGAGAGTGAGAAGGAAGATGGGGAATCTTGGGGCTGTGGGAGCTGTCTAGCGTAGCTCTTCAAGGACTCAAACTGAAAGAAAGGAAACAATTACTGAGTCATGCTAAAGTATTATTATTAAGGCCCAATGATATACCAGACAACACTATATACATTATATACCGTTCTTCACAGTAGCCTTGCGTGGTAAATACTGTTCCCATCATTTAACTGAGTAGGAAAATGAAAAGCAGAATTTAAGTCACAGTTACTCAGTTACTAAGTGGTGGAACTTATACTCAAATTTGAGTGTTACAAAATGTGGGGGACTTTCCAACCCAGCACAGGTAGCTGTGACATAGGATACCAAGAGATGACCTTTGAGGCAGTGAGAATGGGGAGACCACAGGGAAGGTGAAGATGAGGGACTGCCTGTCGCCAAAGCCATGTGTTTCTACTCTTCAGTGGTACAGTAGGGTGGACCTGTAGTAGGCCCCATGGGCGTACTTTCTGCTGTCCTCCCTGAGTCTTGGAGAGTTGACAGTAAGAAAAATAGATGATGAGAGGCGCCTGGAGTTGGGGTGATTTGAGTAATGGCTAGGTGGGTGACAAATGCTGGTGGAGGGTCCTGGCAGGTTCAGGTCTTCTTGAAGGACAATCATGTGTCATGCCACTTCAAGGCAGTTTACATGCAGTGCCTTTAAAATGTTCACCTTTGGTCTAAATCTTTACATTGTGCCATCCTAGCTCTTTAAATATCTTTCTCTGAATTCAAAGAATCTTTCTTTGAGATCACACTGTGTAGTGGGAGACCACAGGTTTAGTAGATCCTCCTAGAAAAATCTACATCTTCAGGACTGGTCGAAAGTATGTTTTTCTAAAAATTCTGTGGTTGATATCTATTTTCTTCTCATGGCCATGTAGATGAATAAATTCTCACCCTTTATCTTTCTAAACAAAATAAAATATGATATCTGTTCGAAAACACTGAATAAGGAAAAGGAAAAGCCAGTTTTGGAAAAAAAAAAAAAAAAAAGGTCAGCAAGACACAAGGATGTGTGATATTTGCTGAAAGCGCCTGTCAGAAGAGGCTGAGGAACGTAGATGGGCCAAGGGAAACAAGATACAATTAAGGCAAAGTTCATTCTCCCAAGATTGCTGAAAAGTGAGTTTATAAATCCTGAGAGGTAGGAGGCCAAATGAAATCTAATTGTGTCTTATTTAACTTGGCCTTTTAAATGGATAACTCTTGGCTTTCTTTGCAAATATCACACTTTTGTCAAACTGACCTTATGCGATGTGTTTTTATTTTTGTAAATGTGAAGTATTTTTGATCATACAATAGTTACTCAACTAATAAGCTTTTTAACTATAAATGTGGATGATGCTCTAATTGAAACCATATTACCAGTGGAAAGAGTTCTATTTCTTATTATCATATTCTAGCTCAAACAGTTCTCACAGCAGGACCTTTTACAGGGCCTAGAAAAACAGCTCAAGAAATAATACTTTTGCAAAGATTCACACACTCAGTTTAAATATACTGGAAAAAATAAGAGACTTGGTCATCCGGATAAATAGATGTTCATGATTGGAAAAGAAAGTTAGAAATATTGTAAATCCAAAACAGTCTTAAATCCAAATAGACAAAGTTCTCAAGCTAATTATCTAAGGGTTTACATTAAAATATGTAATATTTCCTAAAGGACACTTAACTTTTTAATTTATTTTTTGGTTAGGGTTTCCATGAAATATTAAGGTCTTTTCCCCAGATGACTAGGGTCCCAGTATAAAACTGGCCACCAACTTAGTGTGAATTTAGGCAAATCACTCAGTCCCTCCACAACTCCATTCACCTTCTGTAAACTAGTGTTCTGAACTAGATGATTGCCAATTTCCCTCTCAACTCTATCTAACTTGCTTGATTTTGGGCCCTGTGCACAACCTGAATTTGAATTAGTGTGGAAAGGAGAAGATAGTTTCTCTGTTTTTAGTTTTGTTCCCTCTCCCTCTTCACCCCTCCCACCCTGTGCCTTCCCATACCTCTTTGGCTTTAAAAGAACTTCAGCACTGGCCAGTGGCACAGTGGATAAGGTGCCAACCTGCGAACCCAAAGGTAGTTGGTTTGATTCCCAGCCAGGGCATGTAACCAGGTTGCAAGCCAGATCTCCAGCCAGGTCTGTAGCTGGAGGCAGATAAAAGGCAACCATACATTGATGTTTCTCAACCTCTCTGCCTCTCTTCCTTCCCCTCTCTCTAAAAATAATAAGTAAAATCTTTAAAAGAAAAAAAAAAAAGAAGAAAGGAACTTCAGAAGGTTGTTCCCTGAGAAACCAACATGTCATATCCTAGGAGAGCTGGGATTCTGGCACGACTCCTTGTGGGAAATTGTATAGACCTGGGCGAGAGAAGGAAGAGAGGACCACAGTAAAGGCATGGTGGGCAGGGAAGCTTTGGTTCTCAGGATTTGTAATTGTCCTTATCTCACATAGACTGAACTCCTGCCTGCCTATCTACCAGGGCCTTAGGTAAGAATGCTCTGCCACGAAATGTTAACAATGCGAGTGACCTTCATTGGGTTTAACAATTCACTGCTGGAAAAAATGTTTAACCTAGAATAACAGTGAGTTTGTACAATATTTCTGGAGCCCTTACCCACCAACTTGGAAGGAGGGCCCCCAGAAGTGTACTAAATGCACAAGGGGAGCAGGCTAGAATTTATATTTATCTAGCCAGATAATGAGTGAACTCAAAGTTCTTTTAATGTGGATTATATACTTTGTAGGGTCTCCATAGTACGTATTAAAACCATGTGTACCGCTGTCTCACTCCTGAGCACCGTCTCTGAAGATCAATCCATACAATGTCCAGGGATGCAAGCCACACTCATTTTACAGTCAATGTAAACAAACACAATAAAGGAGGCAGCTTTACTTCGCAAATTATCTAATGCCTGCTGCATTAAAATAGAAATGACTTTTGGCTGCTCCCATTTAGTCCTGTGAATCACTGTGAAGTTCGGATCTGATTTTCCTGGAAAAACAAGTTTGAAGCTCAACAGGCCGGATCTGGTCTCCCATCTGCATGCTCCTCAGAGTGACAGGTAATTTATGGAAGTTACTGTCTCAGAATTTTAAATACCACATTCTTAAGATTAGAGGCAAGATAATCTCATGCAGATAAGATTGTAGGTAAAACAGTTTAAGAAGTGGTTGTCCAGTGAGCAGAAATCCTCACAGAATTTTGAGTCAACTATTTTTGTTATAGGGGAAGAAGAAGCTTGCTGTTGTATTTTTAATTATCAGGAGGAAGGAAATTAAATAGCTTCAAATACACCCATTAAAGTTGTGTTTTAATATATTCTTTCCAAGACATAAGGATTTATATACACTAAGGAAAATTCTTAGCCTGCAGTGAATTACATGTTACATCATCTTCTGTTCATTGTTCTCCTTTTTTTTTTTTAATTTTATTTTATTATTTCCAGACAGAGGGGAAGGGAGAGAGGAAGAAAGATATCAATGCATGGTCGCTCTTCACCTGCCTCCAGCCACAGACCTGGCTGGAGACCTGGCTTGCAACCTGGTTATGTGCCCTGGCTGGGTAATAGAACCAGCGACCTTTGGGTTCACAGGCCGGCACTTTATCCACCGTGCTACCAGCCAGGGCCCTCATTGTTCTTTCTTAATGCTGAAAGTCCTACTTATCTTGTGCTACAACAAAAAAGCCACAGTAGCTGACGCTTTTTTGTGGGCAAAGACATTCTAGGTTGCAAATATTCTTTTAGAAAATATTAAAAAATCAGTAAAATACAAAAGTGGGACCTAGGAGAATGATTTTATGAAACAGGATTTCAAGATAATTTAAGAATATTAAACACCTCTTTTTAAATAGCTATTCTTATTTATTAAATATTTTTGTTTAATTATTTTAGATCTGAAAATTCAACTGGCATGTCAGTGTCCTTTATATTTTATTTTAAAGGTGTTAACATATTTAAATTAAATTTAACTTTAAATATTTAAGTAATATTTAAATTTAGAATTAATATCTAGATTCATAAATATGTTCTTATATTTTAAAATTTGTTTTAAAAATATTTGAAGCTTAATTTTCTGGTAAATATTAAAACTCTAACAATATGGATCAGGTACTTCAGTAGCATTTGAACCTATGTCTTCTTCTTTATGGTAACTACTATTTGTATATAGATTTCCTTTAGAAAGTATAGAGTATTTTGAAGTATTTTAACATAACTGCTATGAAACGGCTATGTCATTCCATAGCTTGCTTCTTCATGTGGCACTGTCAAGCCTCTAACAAGGCATCCTCCTAGCCAAAGACCATTCTCACTCTGAGCATTCTGAGGACAGCTGCTAAAGTAGTGGAAACAATATTCCAACTTATTGTGCTAATGTCCTAAGTGCTTGGCACTTGAAATAGCAAATAGTTTATATTTGATGTGCTTTTTTTTGAATGAGTAAATGATATACTTCAGGCACAAAATGCACTACACTGGAAAGAGAGGAGCTAGGTTCTTTTGACTTGGGTTTGTGATTCTAGATATGGGACAAATTGCTTCCAGCTTTTCTTCCTCCTCAGAAGAGAAGTGGTTGAGCAGGAGATTTCAAAGGTCTTGACCATTGTTCTACCTTGTAGTTCTTTTTGTTTTCAGGGGGCTGTAGGCCTTTTCCATGATACTATACATTTTTGTAGGCACTTTCCATGATACTATACATTTTTGTAGGCACTAAGGAAGTGTTTGATTATATCGTAGTTTATCTAATTTAAAATTTGAATATGTTTATGAAGTCATTTTTGAAGTTTGAGACAATTGGTCACACTAAAGGGATATATTTATGAACCTAGGTATTAATCCTAAACATTAAAAACAGAAAATACAGATCTCTAGGCATAAAAGAAAAAAATACATTGGTGATCACTTCTTAGGAAGCGATTACACTTCTTTAAAGTAAGGAATTTATGATTAAATTCCCATTTTCAAAAGAAAAGCATGTTTATATTGGACTTGAGACAATATGTTGTTTATTAGGTGCTTCCTTTATTCTCTTCAACTCTCATATATTGATTATTTAAGAAGGTGTCTACACTGGCCCTGGGTGGTGTGGCTCAGTTGTTTGGAGTGTTGTCCTATAGACCAAAGGTTGTAGGTTCAATTCCTGGTCAGTTGGGGCATGTATGGGAGACAACTGATCAATTGATCAATTAATCAGTCACTCTCTCCCCATCCCCCTTCCCCTCTCTTAAGCAAAGGTAAAAAGGACTCAGGACATGGACAGCAGTGTGGTGATTGCAAGGGTAAATGTAATATAAGGGGGTTAAATGGTAATGGAAAAAGTACAATAAAATCTAAACTATCTTTTTTTTTTTTTTTTTTAAATCAAATGTGCCTAATTGCTACACACCAAAATATTTCATGATACTCTCTGTTTCAGATAATTAGCTTTTTTAGAATTTCTCAAAATGCTCTCCAGAGCTGGAACCTGGGGCTAAATTTAGATGTATAAATCATGAGGAAAAAGGGGGATAGGTATGTATATGTAAATGGCTCATTTTCTACAGAGTTCCTCTTTACTTTATTGTGAGAGTAGAGTTCAAAATGAAGGCAGTATACTTTATATAAATTCCTTTATTGAAAAGAAGGGCTGCAGGAATTAAAAAGACTAACAAGTAAAAGGTATAAAATTCCAAATTCTTCTATCATTGTGTAATTGGGTAATTTATTTTTATGATTTAAAATATTTGACCTTTGAGCCTGTTGAATATTTTTACTTAAATGGGACTCAGTTATGATTACTTAAATTACTATTTTCTTAGAGTCAATATGGCTCTGATTGAATCACTAGCGTTTTGTTTGAAACTACCTAATTAGAACTCCCTTAAGGGTTTTTATTCCTTCATTTTTAGGTTAGTGTACTCTAATTAATTTTTCATTAACAGCAGTCTTTGCTTAAGAAATATATATTCTTATATATGAGTAACATGGTAATTGTGTTTTATGGTATAGAGTAATACTCATTACTATATTATTACTTTTTACCAAATTGATAAACTTGTCTTAGTTTCTAGTACTCGTTGAAAATATGAAGTTAACAAATATTCCATCACCTTTTATAACCTTATTAATTTTAGAATTAGGAAACAGAGGGATTTGGTAGCTTATTCACATCAATACAATGACTTTATTGCAAAAGAAAAAGTATATAATTATATTTATCTTTTCTTGATTTTTTAAATAGTGGTTACAATTTGCTGAGGGCTTACTGTGTGTTAGTTAGGACCAATGTTAAGGTCTGTTAAGCTATTATAAGGAGACTGAACAATAAATCAACGGTTTAAGGAATGTCAAAATTTATTACTTCTCAGGTGAAAGGCTGGGCTAGTTGTTTAAGTCATTCAGGGACTCCAGCTCACAGTAGTTGTGTAGTCTTCTAAGATCCTTCTGATGCTATTCCAGCAAGCAGGACTTGGAAAGCCAGCATAGAGGATTATGTGTCAAGGTTGATGGCCTAGAAAATATCATTTTTCTTATAGTCCATTGGCTGGGGCTCAGTCACATGGCCACATCTAGTTGCAAAAGAAATTGGGAAATGTAGTCTCTGGCTGGGCAGCTATTTCCCAACTGCAACCCTACTATCATAAAAGAAGGGAAACAAAGTTTTTAGATTCTGCTGGGACATTTTATGTAATTATATGATTTAATTACTGCTTTGAACAAATGAGATTTTATCGAAAGGATAACCAGCCTCACAGGTTAATACTTATCCATAGTCATGTAGTTTGTGACAGAGTCAGAATTTGAACCTAGATCTGTTTGACTCCAAAGTCAATGTTTTAGTCTCTATGCCAGAGTGTAAAAAAAATTGGAATATAGCTCCATCAGTTGGGTTCAATTTACTGTGTCATGCTCTATTCTAAGTATAATCTACTCAGTTTATCTTCACCAAATTTTTACGAAGTAAACCATCATCTCCTCATTTTATAGATAAGGAAACTGTTGCAAAAAAGTTCAAGGTCAAAGAAGTGGCAGAATCATTGAATTGAAGCCACATCTGGCCTTAGTGTAAGGGCCCAAAACCACTATACATACTGCCCCTGAGCTAGTTAAACACAACAAAGGAAGTATTCCTCATCTGCTCATCATTCTAAAAGGATTTTTGAGTGTTTGGGGTATTGTGCGAGGTACTGGAACAAAATGGTTCAACAATTTCATTTTTGGTTAAGTTTAAGAAATTTGTGGGGAAAATTGGGACAACTGTAATAGAATAACAATAATAATTTAAAAAATTGTAGGACTGTCTCTTCCTGAAGTTTTGGAACATTGGTGTTGTCATGAATTTCTAAGGTGAGCTAAAAATGGGAACAATGTGACTGATTTATCAGGGTCCACTGGCTGTACAAGAGCCAGAGAGGGATGGTTCATGAAATTCTAGATACTCCTTGCTGAAAGACTTTCACTCTCCCAGATTCCAAAATGAAAAGGCATAAATCTTACCTTCCTCTTTGTGCTTTTCTTTTGCTTCTTCCTTTTCTTCTAATATCACTTCTTTCTTCCTTCACCTCCCATCTTTCTCTACCCATATATTTTCATCTTATTGTTTTAAAGGGAACTCAGGAGAATGAACCAAGTCACCCCTACTAGCAAGAAATGTGATAATTCAATAATTTCACTAAATTTATATAAAAAATGCTAAATGAAATAAACATTTTACTTCTGAAGAGAGAGACTCAAACTGTGTTTTGTTAAATAAATTGTATAACCTAAATACTCTTTTATGTTCCAGTAAGTTGACTATGAGCCAAATGAACTCACAGAGGATGCAGTGTAGGAAAAGAACAGAAACAGAGAGGCAAAAATCCATCTGTAATCATCATGTTCCTTGTGTGTTCTAGTCTCAGGCCAAAGAACTTCTCAGTGAACATATTTTCCCTCTTAGGTTGATCTATATTGACAACCACCCATGGACACTGGTTTTTAAAGAGTAGACTGTGGCTTGAAGGACGCAGAGGCAACCCTGTACAATATTTCACTGAAGCATATTTGCCATGAAAATAACAGTTATTGCTGTTGCCACTCAATGGTCAGTGCCATTCAGTATGAATATGGGGAGTTACATAAATTATGTTTATACCAAGTTCCTTGAAACTATGACAAGTTGGAGGTAGGGGGCTGGGGAAGCCCTGGTTGAATTATTCCTATGTTCTGTAGTTGTTATAGAAAAAAACTGAAATGGCAGGGCACACCAGGGTGAAAATGTAAGCAATATTTAACCCAGTCTGTTAATAAAGAGCAAGGTTTGCTTGCTGGTGCCCCAGTAAGCCATGCCTCATAAGCATTGTGGTTTCCAAAATTATTCCAAGTTAGGCACTGCTACAAGTAAAATATGCTGCTGGCTGTGAAATAATGAGAGGGATAATAAATATATAAAACTTGGAATCTCCTGATGAAAAATGAAAGAGATTTTATGAACTCAATCAGTCAAACTCAGATGGAAAACCCCCAGTGTGCTCACCATGCTGCATGCCCTGGCCTTCCCTATGAGCAGCTCAGATTCAATTTCCTATTCTGATATCTTGTTCTGGAGGCAGCTATGGTTGGAGTCCTTACTGAGATAGCAAATTCATTTGGTGTTGGTAAATATGTGGCTCTGCAGCCCTGGTGGGAGAGAATGAAAGCTCAAGGCCACAGTAGGTCAGCATGTAACCAAGAAAATGGCCATATGTCTCTTTAGAATTGGGTGCAGATAGTAGAGGGGGCATTTAATGATAGTAACATTGAACTGTGATTTATCAATATAGAATATTCTTGTTAATTATATTTCTGTTCATCATTGCCTTGGGCAGTAGTCAACTGGGTCTAATAAACTCATCTAACAGTTGAGGAAACAAAGGCTCAGGGAGTCTTGCCCAAGGTCACACAACTGGAAACTGGGATATGGTGGAGCTGGGGAAAAAAGCCTAATCTTAGTGCTGGGTAGAGCCCTTTTCCTTCATTTCATCACTGTCAAAGTTTCCCTAACCTGCTGTTACACACATACACACACACACACACACACACACACACACACACACACTGTGGGGTATGAACAAACCAAGCATCTTGTCTAAATTAATTTATTTCATGAGATCATTTCTCCACACTCCATTTCACACTGCCTGTGGAGACATAAACCTAGTCTTGAGTAAAGAATGAGGACTTTGGTCCCTAATTTGGCCCTAAATGTCAGGCAGAAAATGTTTTTGTAACTCAATGTGAGGCCTGGAAGGCTTTTTTGCTTGACTTTCAAACGCTGCCAGCCATAAGACACATCAACTCTACACGACTTTCACAGGGAAGGCTGAGTCCTGATGGAAAATTTATGCCTGGGAGAATTTGCTGTACAGAAATGTCTGGGGGTGTAAATGGTTTGGTAAAAATTCTTCCTCAGTGGGAAATGTTGGTGTATGGGCTCACAAGCAAGCTTAATTTTATGGATGCTCGCTTCTGTGAATGATAATACTGTTTGGTACAGCCTCATCTCAAATTTTTTACGTAGAGGAATGTCTCTTAATGAATCATTAAGAAAAATAGAGGAATAAAAAAAGAGGAAAATTACATGTTTGTCTTATTCTAGATAATGTCTTGAGCTCTTTGATCCCCTTGAGCGTGCAGAAACCTGTCTGTGGCACCACCAAGTAAAATAAATTGCCAGGTCATCACACCTCACCCATACCAGACCTCCTTTCATGTTCAATAAATGATGTGTGATTACATGCAGGCCATTAACATCATGAAGGAGGATGTTTCAGGAGTCCCCTTTCTCTCAGCAACATTGGGGCTGTGGCTAAGTGCCACAGTACTCTAATCTGCCTGTCAGGAGCATCAAGAGAGATGTTCTGATGGCTTTGGAGTGCACATAGAGTTCCTTGTCATATCAACCTCCCTGTTGTCATTGCTGTCCTCAGGGTGGTGCAAGTCCTCAGCCACTATGTAGGATGGTTCCTGGAATACAATGAAGACCTTCTCCCCAATTTTTGCATATCAATGCTTTTAGAATGAGACTTCAAAGTTCTCTTTAAAAAGCAGATATATGATATCTGAAAGTGACAGTAATCCATTATCTCTTATTTTTACCCCACAACAATGTTTCTCAGTTCTAAGAGTGTATAAGAATCACATGAAGAGCCTATAAAGGCAAAGATTCCTACCGCCCCCCGCCCCCTGCCCCCCAGGCCCAATTTATTAGGTTGGAGATGGGCAGAAAATAGACATTGTTGTAAATTCCCATGTTATGCTGGTGCTTCTTCTGGTAGGGACATCACACTGTGAGTAGCACTGTTCTGGAATTAAGTTTTCAGATTAACCAGTTACCTAATGGATATTTGAAGGCATGGAAAAGAGAAAAGTAGGTTGTAATGAAGAAAGGAGAATAAGAAAGGTTTCAGAATTTTGGGATGGTGGATAAATATAAATACAGGTTCCCCAAAAAGGAGCTTTGGGAAGCCTATGACAGAGGGAAGAGGACCTCATCAAAATGATTTTTCTTCACACATCTAAACAAGGCCAATGCTGGGACCAGCAATTGCCACCCATGCACTTCCTGTTTCCTTCACTTATGAATGGAAGTCCTTTAGAACATCAAATACCGTGCTCTTCAACAGTGAAGTAAACTTTAAGAATGACAAACCAATCTGCAAGATGTGAATCAACTCTTGTTCTTGAATGACTAGGAAATTTTACCTGTCTTTAAAGTTGAATCTATGTAATTGAAAGAAGTGAAGAAACTGAAGGGGGGCATTGAGGAGGGTTGAGGAGGGAATGGGTGCTGGGTGTGGTTGGGCTGGAGCACTGGGATTCTGTGTACCGTTCCTTTGAATTCATTTAAGAACTCAGGTATGGATCTGCCTAGTTGGGGTCCTTCATAAACTTCGATTGACCATGTTGTCCAGACTGGCAAAAGTTCAGTGCTGTTCTTTGTTGCTTCAAAAATGGAAAGATTGAGAACAACTGCTAAGTCTTTGAAGTGTGTGTTTGTGGGACTGGGCCTCATAGCTGCTCAAATCTGAAAATAATTAAGTATTTCACCACTGCCATGACTCAGCTTGGGTTAGAACATCACCAGATTGGAGCTTGACTATTTTTAATGCATGAATTTTAATAATAGTTGAGAGGTGTGGCTCAGAATATGACCCATCCAGAAAAACTTATATCCTTATGTTGTTTCTGCAACCCAAGGTCTTTGCGGCACCCTTCACACCCATTAGTCCTGTTTCCTAAGCAACATCAAATTCTTTAGACTTTGCTGACTTCTCCCTATTCCTCCCTCATCAAAAAATTTCTCCTATGCCATAACCACACACTAAACTATTATGATTATGGCTAGATAATTTGATGAACACCTTGGCTAGCTTTTTTTTGGTCTTCAATATCTTAGCTCACTATTACCTTTTCAGAGAAACTTTCCCTGTCTTTTCTTTATCTATCATCTCACATTGTTTAATTTTCTCCATATCCTGTACTACACTCTGAAATGACCTTGCTTTCTTACATATTTACTAGTTCCCTTCCCACTTTCAGTATAAGCCTCAAATGTGCTGACAGTTCGTCACTAATTGACTTCTCTATCTCCAGTGCCTGGACCTGTGTTTGATAATGACAGATGTTCACCAATATTTGTTGACTACATGAATGTATTCAAACCAAGCTGAAGATCAGGAATGTCTATAGTTTAACCCCACAGGATAAAATACATTTTAACAAGACCCTTTAAGTCTTTGATTCAAAGAACAAAAAATGTGGGAATTTCAGGTACTTCTCCATATATTGCTCAGAGTGTCATGGTGGCGACTAGCTCAGGCCCCATACAGATGCTGGCAGGCTCCAACACAGAAAGGACTTTCTGGCCAAAAGGGCTAACTGGAATCTAGTGAAGGGGATAGAAAGAGCCCATCAACCCAAACTCACCTGCTGCCACTTTGTGAGTGCAGCAGGTTACCTGTCATTAGGCTATGGAGTTTAGGGGAAAATGACATTATTTCAAAGCTTTATACTAAGGTAAAATAAGCTCTAACTTCTAAGTACACAACCTCTTCTTTTCTTTGCCTAAAATGAGTCCTATCTGTGTGTTTTAAATTGAAAACCTATATTGTCCTTTACATTTCATGTCCTTTCACTTTCCAAAGAGAGCAGAGAAGGCAAATAATAAAAGATAGTGATTGTGATCTTTGCAAGGGTTTGTGGAAATGCCAAATTGTTCCTGTTTGCCAAAACACTCCAACAAGTTTGAGAAAATCTAAGTCCTGAAAGCTTGCTTTTTTGCCAGAACTCTCCAAAGAGTTCGGGAAAAGAAGAAATCTAAGTTCTGAAAGATATTTATTTCTCAGTGACAATACCTCCCCAAGAATATGTCCCAGAACAGTAACTTACAGAGTATGGTCCTGAAATCTATAGTATGCATCATCATCACTTGTGAGTTTGATAGAAATGCAAATTCTCAGGCATCAATCTAGACTTAAGGTGGGGGTAGGGCCCAGTTCTAGGGAAGAATTCTTTTTTTGCTTTTTGGAGCTTCTGGTGGCTGCCAGCATTCCTTTATTTGCAGCCACACCAGTCTAATGTCTGCCTCTGTGATCATATAAACCAGAAACTTGGGTGAGGAGAGCACTTTATTTTTTGACTAGCCCTCTGGGTATTTCTGATGTTTGTGTGCCCCTCTCTAGAACCTTATTTCTCAACATATGGCCTGCAGTCTAGAAGCATCAGCATTACCTGGGAGCTTATTAGAACCACAGAATCATGGGCTCTGCATCCAACCTACTGAATCAGAATCAACATTTTAATAGGATCCCTAGGGGATTATTATAAACACTAAAGATTGAGAAATAATCTGGACCCTATCTGGACTGGCACATCCTGGTAGTAGGTAGTAAAAACTAAGGATATTAAAATAGCACATAATAATTTTGCACTATAGTTTTAGAAGTTAAGGTTTTAATTTTCTTAAACTAATACACTTTAAGAATAAGAGTAATCAGGATTTGTTTCTTTTATGATAGTTTTCCTTAAAGTAGGCTTGCAAATAAGTCCTCTAGAGTGCTTACTAAAAATCATATTCTTCCACCATAACTCAGTTCTATTAAGTTGAAATTTATGTAGACATGCCTTGAAATTTGCATTTTTAAGACACATCTAGGTGTTTCTTACACATTTTGGTCTAAAAATTATAGCTTTTTTCTTGGGGATAGTTTTTTAAGCTTCAGATTTGCCTTTGAACATTAACAGTTGTCAATGTTCTAACAAACAGATTGGCATGAAAATCAATACTATTAGAAGTGAACCACTGAATGAGTTATATTACAAATGAATAAAATATTTATAATTTAATGACAGAGATTTACTTAGGGCTATAATCTCTTCCTTTGATTTCTCTAACATCAGCAGTGAGAAAGATAACTTTTCTGAGAAACATAGCAACCCATAAGGTCTTGGAAAAAGGCCCTGTTGATGTGCAAGTGTCTCTGTTCCTTTTGGTATTATTTTCCTATCAAATTATTTTTCTATCACGATTGTAAGTTGCCCTGAAAAATCACAAATGGAATTCAGGAGAACTCACCCCTTCATCCTCATTTATGCTGTTCCTCCTTCATTTCGTTGAGTGGCATGAGCTGCCAAAGTGTGCATGCTAGTTAACAAATGGCTAATGGTTAATTGACAGCCACCCATCTGTTGATGTGATTTTGGCTGTTTTCAGATAGAGTCAGTGATCATTAGATTTTGTTTCCCCTCAAGGGGGCAAGCTTTGACACACAGATTACCTGACAGTGTTAGAGAGATTCCTGACATTGATTATGTAGACTCAATTAATCTTCCTTTTTTAGGTTCATAGTCCTGTCCCACACCTAGTTTCTATCTAAGTCCATATAGTTTTAATTATACTTATAATGGCAAACAGGTACTGCAGTTTTTGTTTTTTTAAAGATTTTATTTATCATTTTTAGTGAGAGAAGAAGGGAGAGAGGCAGAGAGGGAGAGAGACATCAGTGTATGGTTGCCTTTCATCGGCCTCCATCCAAGAACATGAATGGAGACCTGGCTTGCAACCTCCTTATGTGCCCTGGCTGGGGATCAAACCAGAGACCTTTGGGTTCACAGGCCCGTGCCCTATCCACTGTGCCACCAACCAGGGCCTGCAGTTTTTAATAGTAACAGAGTATAAATTGTAGTTCATACTGTGAAACAGTGCAGAAAAAAGTAATTGACACAATCTTCTGATTTGCCTTTCTAAGCTTAAGCAATTTCCCTCCCTCACATTCTGTGTTTTCTCATGTGCCTTGTGATCTCTCTGGTACATAAGATATGCAAAAGCATTTTCAGAGAGGGGAGAGATAAATGATGTCCTAATCTTTTCAAGGTTGAAAACCTTGATTATACTCAGCCCAGAGAAAGTATTCTTGAAGCTATACCCAGCCAGGGACAACTAAGGCTTAAGTTTGACATGAACATAACTTTTCTCTGTGTAGTGCTAGTCTTGTTTCTCTTCCCTATCTTTTGTGTTTAAGCAATGATGGCCCATTCTCCCTGTGAGATTGGCCCCTTATTAAGAATGTGATCCATGATAGAAATCAGTCTTCCTTCTAGTAATTGTCTCTTTTTAGGAAAAAATGTATAGGTCTATAAAGTAAAAAAAAAAAAAAAAAAAAAAAACGGCCAGTGGGGGATAATAGAGTGGACCATGATGGGGAATAGGATAGGAGTAAGGTTGGAGAGATAGTAAGGGATTTGCAGGTTCTTTTAAGTTAAGAATTTCAGCTTTTATCCTAGGATTAATGGGAAGCCATACAGGAATTTTAGGAAAGGAATTGGATGCAAGAAATGAAAGAGGGAGACCTACTTAGTAGTCCTAAAGAAAGATGATAGAGATTTGGCCTACAGTGTTTGTTGTGGGTATTATAAAAATTAAATTTATTTCGCAAGACATTTAAGAGGTAAAGTTGATGAAGTTTGATAATGGATTGGATATGTGCAGTAACAAAGATTTAATTGGAAAAACAAATACCATGGAGCACATAGTTCTGGTAAAGGGGGATCATGAGTTGAATTTTGAACATGTGGAATTTGACAGTGTGAACTGGGAATTGGTCTGGGCTGTTAATATAAATTTGTTTATAAATGACAGTCAAAGCCAAACATCACAGGCCCCAGGAGTTGTTTTTTTTTTTTTTTTTTTTTTTTTTAATGCAAGATTAGAGGAGTGCTAGTCTAAGGGAACTGTCCTCATTGGACACCTAGGCTTTATTTAAGGCCAGTGGAAGAGGGGCCCCAGGAGAAAAGATTCAGGATTTGGGATTGATGGCTTGCTAGTTATGAAGTATCTATGATAGAGAGAAAATGAACATAGGTACTTCTCTCTCTCTCTCTCTCTCTCTCTCTCAGCAAGTAAAGAAATAGAGGCTTAGAAAAGATGTGGCCCTGGTTGGTGGCACAGTGGATAAGGCACTGGCCTGTGAACCCAAAGGTCACTGGTTTGATTCCCGAGACAGAGCACATAACCAGGTTGCAAGCCAGGTCTCCAGCCAGGTCTGTAGCTGGAGGCAGGTGAAAGGCAATCATACAGTGATTTCTCTCTCCCTCTCTGCTTCTCTCCCTACTCCTCTCTCTAAAAATAATAAATAAAATCTTTTTTAAAAATTAGGTAAAAAAGAAAATATGAGTGACTTTCTCAGGTCTACTGAACTAATGTACTTGGTAGTAAAGCCAGGACAAGAATCTAGAGCCTCTGATTTCTAGCCTAGTTCACTTTCCACTGCCTCATGAAGCATTAAAATCCAGCAGCAGAGCCAGGTTTTCTAGGTCTATGTGTTTTTCAGTCTCTTCAAAGGCATTCATTATTTCATTTATTCTGATGAAAGTTTGTGATGACAAAGTTTAGATTGTTAACTACATACCCTTTTTATAAATGTTTTGAGTGGCTCTAAATGATTCTCTGAATTCGGGGATCATTTCTTTCAAATGAGCAAATTGGAAACCAAGAACTATGATACCTAAGAGGTACTTCTTGGAGAGGGAAGGGAAAAGAGCAATGAGGGTTATATTTTCCACTGAAAAGTACTTACATTCTCCGTATTCTAGGAGCCAAAATGAACATGTGCTTAATGAGTACTTTTGATGTAGTGTATTCTCTCCTCCCACCCTGCCCAAATGAAGAATTGCCCAAATTATAGAGAAAACATAAGCAACTTAAATTTTTTCTTAAAATAAGTTATGGTTCATTATTTTATAACTGTCTCCAAGTACTAGATTTAGATCTACACTTTCATTAGCATCAATTTTATTTTACTAAAATGCAGTTGGGGAATAAGATGTCCATGTAAAATTTGACATTACATTTTGCTTTCCACAGTGAAATATCAGGAAGGATCATTAAAATAGAAAATTTTAGAATGAATTTATTCATGACTCAGGTCCTTAAGGCATGTGTACATTTCCCTGTGTGTGTGTGTGTGTGTATGTGTGTGTGTATGTCCCCCAAAGTGCACATTTTAGGGCACTGGAAGCCATCTATGAAAATGTCTTCTACCTGTTGAACCATGCTCCATTGACAATCAGTTATGTTACTTGTGTTTTTGTGTATTAAGTTGGTCTAGGCCTGTTTTAGAAGCACTGAGAGAACTCAGCTCTTATTCATAGAAGCATTTAGTTTGTTGGGACTATTCAAGTAATTTAATTGCTTCCACAGTAAATACATTATGGTGTGATTATGTTTAACAGATTCCTGACAGCCATCACACAGTGTTACTTGTCATGCTTTGAAGCAGAATATCCCAACTGTATTTCAAACTGGAATGGGAATAAGAAATTACACATGATATAAAAAGGAGTATTGAGTGGGAAGAATTTCTAAAAATTACTCTTATACCTTGCTGGGCAAAATAGTAGCCTAAACTCCTGAAAAAAGAATTAGGTAGCTCATTAGAGGTTCAAGTCTACCCTCATTTTTTTTTTTTTTGGTGTTAGGATCTATGCTATATCTAGCATTGTACATGAAAAAGGTAAGAGAAGCAGAACAAAGATATTTATTTAAGAACCCTAACTGCTGGATTTTATTTTAAACTGGTGACTTGTAAACAATAAGTATTTTAATTTTATACTTTGTAATCTAGAGTTTATGCCTGTCTTTTAGACCTTAAAGGTTGAAGGAAGTGGGTAATTTAAAAGCAGCAAATTTGTTTTATTTTTTTTAAATTTTTTAATTTTATTGTTGTTGTTTTACATCCATCCCCTTTTTGCTCTCCTCCCCACCCAACCATTCCCCCCAAAGTCAATACCACCTGTTGTCCATGTCCATGGTTCCCCCATACTATATTCTTGTCTAAGCTGCTCCCCTTTCTTGCCTCTGCCTCCCTCCTCCCACCAAGCCCTTTCCCCCTGACGACTGAAGGCCTATTCCTTGTATTCATATACTTGGTTCTGTTTTGCTTGTTGTTAGTTTTGCTCATTATTATGTCCCGTAATGGGTGTGATCATATGATATTTGTCCTTCACTGACTGGCTTATTTCACTAAGCGTAATACTCTCCAGTTCCATCCATGTGGTTGCAAAGGGTACAAGTTCCTTCTTTCTTTCTGCTCTATAGAATTCCATTGTGTATATGTACCAAAGTTTTTTGATCCAATCATCCACTGATGGGCACTTAGGCTGTTTCCAGCACTTGGCTATTGTAAATAGTGCCGAAAAGCAGCAACTTTGTAATTGACAATATGATGAGACAAAATGAAAAAAAAAAAAAATCAGTAAGATTATAAAGGATGAAAGAGGTAGGAGTGTGGTGTGACCCTCAAGCACATTTATAGAGCTTGATTTGGACTGATTTTATTATTTCTGTGAAAGAGTTTCTATCCTTACTGCTGAGAACAATTTAAAATTATGTTTGTATATATAAATAATATAATACATATTTATCCATAAGATGTGTATTTAATTCCTATATTAATTGGTATGCACATCTTTACACAAAACAAACACCCATGGTCTAGTTTATATGATTTGGTTAAAAGTAGGTATATGAGTTTATTGATTGATTGATACTTAACTTCCTTTATAAACATTCATATGCTATACTGTTTCTATGGTGGCTGTAACTTAACTAGTTTTATTCATTCCTTTGACTCTTCTTAATTGAACTTAGCAGAGGCTTTGGGAAATGAGATATACCTTACTAAGCATCCTTCAGAAAAGTATATATTGCAACTCCCTTTAATAATTCATCCTTTTGTTTCACAATTCTGACCCTTAATGAAGTTTTTCTCACTTTGAAAATAGAGCTCTAATGGGAATCAATCCTTGTCCATAAATCAATGACCTTTTCTAGTTTTTTTTTTGTCTGTCTTCTTTTGTGGGTTCTATCCAAGATAATCCTTTAGTGAAATGTAAAATAAATACTACAAGTGATCACAGAAGAATCACCCTCCAATTCTTCAGAATTCTTTTTTTCTTTGGTATATCAAACTCCCTTCATTTCCTTAGAATTCTTTTTTCTCTCTGATATATCACAACAAGGAGTTAGGAGAGTGAGAGCTGAGGTCAAACAGACTAAATTCCCAATCCCAGGTCAGTCTCTTACTATAGGTGACCTACACTTTGTTAAGTCTCAGTTTTCTTTCCTATAAAATGGGGAGAAAAATATTTTCTCATTTGACTATTCAGAGGGTTAGATAAAGCAATGCTTAGTATACTTACTACTTGGCACTTTGTAAGTGCTCAAAATAAATTAGATAACAATTCTAGATCAAATTTTACTTAAAGTATATAATGTTGAATATTTCATTTAGTCTGAGGATAAAAATATCTGCATAGAGAAATAAGAAGTTCTTATTATATATATTTATGTGTGAAAGAATTGAATGTCGAAGGTTTTAGCTTGTTAGCATTTTTAAAAATAAATCCTTTGCAAACGACTATGACTTACAGAATAAAATAATACCCTAAATGGGAAAATACACTCTATATATAACCCAGAAATGTTGCATAAAGAGATATACTTTTCTGGAGCTTATTCAACAACTGTGATGCTATATAAAAGTTGAGTTCTCACTCTTGGATAATAACACTTTCATTTCTATAGCATTTTACAAGGCATTTTTATATACATTAGCTCATTTTATCCTGACAGGTGGAGGAAAACCAAAGTTATTATCTGCAAGTTATCATCTTATCTTGCAGGTGAAGAAAACCAAACTCTGAAGATGGTGAGTAACTTGCCTTTGGCCACAGAGTTCTTCAGGAGGTAGAACTCACTTTCTGTCATTAGATCTTAGATGCTCTCCCCTGCCCCCCTGCCCCAAGTTGCCTCTGCCAATCTCAGCAATGATAAGGTTCAGAGTTAAGTACAAGAAATCAGAGAAGGTAAGTTGTTTGTTCTTGCTCATACAGTCTTCTGGGCCCTGTGCTGGGTCACAGGGTCGGTAGCCCTCTAGTTTCCTGCCCCTGTGGATTCTACCTGTATGTAGAAATGTCTCAGGATGACACTGCAAGATTAAAATGGGAGTGCTCAGGGTAAAAAAGATGGGGTTAGACAGCATTCCAACATGGAGAGAGAGGAGGGCCAGGGTTGGAAGAAGAAGAGGTAAGTGCAAGGAGATGTGTCCACCCTGTTCCAGCCATGCAAGAACCTCCATGCCAGCCAATTCTGCAGAATCTACAACTTTCTGAGGTGGATAACAAGTAATAGTGACCTGATCCTTCTTGGAGAGCTGATTGTTTTCCAGGATCAGTGAGTCTAAACAAAATCTTTTAATAAAATCTTCATCTCACTCAATAATAAAATGGTAAATAATTCAATTAAACAATGGGCAATGATGTAAACTGATATTTTACTTGAAAAGGTACACAAATGGCCAAGCATGTAAAAGATGTGAAACATCATTAGTCATTAGAGAAATGCAAATCAAAAACACAATATGATAGCATTTCATATTCACTACGCGATGGCTAAACTAAAAAGGGTGGACAATAACAAGTGCTAGTGAGATGTGAAGAAATTAGAATCCTTATACATTGCTGATAGGAATGTAAAATGGTACAATGGTTTGACTGTTACTTAAAAAGTTAACTATAAATAAAGTTCACCTGGTGTCTAGTAATTATACTCCCATATACATACTCAAGAGAATTAGAAACATTTGTCCACACAAAAAGTTGCACTAAGGTTCATAGCAACATTACTCATAATAGCCAAAACCAGAAACAACACAAATTTGTTTATATATTGATAAACAAAATTCTGTGGTATATCCATATAATGGAATATTATTCAACTACAAAAAGGAATGAAGTGTTGATACATGCTGTAATATGAATTAACCTTGAAAGTATCCTAAGTGAAATAAGCCAGACACAAAAGAACACACAATATTGATTCCATTTATATGAAATGTGAAAAATTAGCAAATCTGTAGAGACAAAAAGATGATTAAATGGTTGCCACAGGCTGGTGAAAAGTGGAATAGAAAGTGAATGCTAATTGATATGGGATTTCTTCTTGGGTGATGAAAAGTTATGAAGGTAGGTAATAGTGAAGGCTGCACAAGTTTTTAAATATATTAAAACCACTAAATTACATATTTTATGAGGGTAATTTTTGTGATGTATGAATTATAGCTCAATTTAAAAAATTCTTATTCAAGAGGATAGTTGCTAACATTTATGAAGGGTTAGTACTAGAAACTGTGCTATGAGTGTTGTGGATTATTTCTCACAAGAACTATAGAATGTGTACTCACTATTTTCATTTTACATAAGAGGAAACTGAAGATTATACAGACTCAATCATTTGCCTCAAGTCACATGGGATTTGACACCAGAATCACCATTGTACAAGAGTGCCTCTGGGAGAAGCATGGCTAGACTTGGGACGATTTCTAGTTCCTTGCACAGTATAGTCACTGGATTCAGCTTTGGTAGTTTAGGACCTTTTGATAGTTTCTTTTTTCAGGATCCCAGAACTGGATGCTCCAGTGGCCAGGAAAAGGAATAGGAATAGGTCTGAGTTGTGGTCTGTTTCTCCACCCCCATAAATGACTTCATCGAAGGCTGACTTTATTCCTTATTTGTTCAAATGTCATTGCCTTGGAGCAGTCCCCTTGTTCCCCTAATCTAAATGAAGTTCTCCTATGTGAGGCTGTCACTGAACTGTGCACTTCTTATTTGTAGCACCAATTACAGCCTAGTGGGGACTTAATTATTATCTGCTTTCCTCATGAGACTACAACCTTCATGATGTCAGGGGTTCATACTTGTTTTCCTCACTATTGTACTCTCAGCAAGGAGCACTGAACAAGGCATCAGTAAGTATTTATCCAATGACTAAACACTGTAAGAAGACCCCTATAATCATCATACTTCTCCACTCTCTCCTACTGTACAAGGTACCTTTTCAGAAATTTATACATAATTGCTCTGGCTTCAGGATTCAGTGCTTAAACTCGGTGTGGGCATGTTTCACAACCACTGCTGGCTCTCACGACTGGAAAGTGACGCACCAGTGGAAAGCTTGGCTTTGGTTCTAACCTCAGAGGCCTCTCTCAAACATTCCCTGTGTGCTGTGCTTCTCCACGCTGAATGCGACGTTGGCTGTCACCTCATTTCTTGCCTCCACTAGCCCTTAAGCCTGTTCATCGCAGAATTTCCCATTAATTCCCCCAGGATCCTAAATAATTTTACACCTAAAAGTCTTCCACTACTTAAGTGGTTAAATGTACACATCACCATATTCCCAAGGTTATAAACAAGTGAAGTATTTCCAGAAATATGGAGTTAATTGCTTTAGGTTATGCAGCAATAAGGGACAGAACCAGCATGAGAAACTATTAGATTCTAAACTCCTTAACATCTGTATTATATAATTGTTTTTCTAACCATGTCCAGCATAGTGCCTGGCACATATTAAAAACTTATTAAACATTTGTTAAATGAGAACCTCACATTCTTGCTAGAGGGGACTCCATTCTATATCAACTGATTCCCAAATGCTCACTTCATCTCCCCTCAACTAAACGTTCTAAGCTATATGAATTTTTTATCAGAGTATCTAAATTCTAAATGTAACTAAACCCAGAAAACCTACCCCACTTTCTCATTTTTTTAATATCACTATTGTTGGCACTGTCATTTTTTATCCACTGACGGTGCTGTTTTAATCAACAACTCCAATAATGTCTGGATACTCTGTCTAGATTAATTTTTCCAATTCTGATATATTCTTCACAAAAACTTTCAGCAACTCCTTATTCTGTTTTGCCCAATTTCAAATTCAATGACATTAAAAGTCTTTCAAAAATGACCCCAGCTTACCTTTGCATCCTTATTTTTCTCTCTACATACACAATTTCTCTGGGCAAACCAAAAGCAGTATCCCCTGGACATAACTCTTTTCCCCCTCTCCATGCTACCTGTGACTTATTCCTTATGCTTAAATGCCTACCTCTTGGCCTAAACATCTCAAATACAAGCCGTCCAGGCATTTTGTCTTGATTTCTGCCACCCAATGAAGTCTTGCTGTCTTTTGACTCCTGTAGAGATTTTTCATGCATCTTCTGTGTCATGCCTACCTCGTTACAGTTTTTGGTTGTACATGTTACACCCCTACTAGGCAGTGAGGTCAAGATCCATCATTTACACAACATTATACTCTGTACATCAAGCTAATGTCTTGTATGGAGTGAGATACTATGGAATTTACATAGCTTTAAAAAAATCATCCATTTCTTCTATTTATATACCCCCAAACAAACCACACTTCCTTGTATTCAGCCATGCTTTAAGGCTGATAAACCCAGCTCATGTACGTATATACCTCAGAAATATAAAACTGTATCCCAGCTTCATGTTACGGAGTAATAGTTATAGTTGGAAAATATCAACTATTAAAGAGGTCCTAGCACATAGTCACTAAAAACTTTGGATAGTTAACTCTAGTTCTAATTAATTTTTAAGATGAAGATAATAAATGAAAAACTTAAAATACAATATTTAAAGGCCCAATAGAAAAGCCATTAGACTAGTTTTAGTTTGCCCTATGGAATGCAAGTTTCTGGCTCTTAAAAATATTTACAGTTATCACTTTTGGCTGCTTCTGAGTAGCAATGACTGGAATTAGTGGGATTCTCTTCTCTTGAGGATGAAAAATGACGTTTGAAAGAATGTTCATTAGCACCAGGGCGTGTGTTGACCAAACTGATTTTTCATCTGCCAACATGTGTATACTGGCTTCTGTCTCATCTGGAGACCTCTGGAACTAAAAGTAATTGATCAAATTAGCTAGACTACAATCCCCCACTAGTTCTGTTACAATTACAGCATGTTAGCCTTAGTACACTGTTTATTTAAACCAGAGGATAACATCATGAAAACCACCCCCATTTCATGAAGGCATGATGCAAACTATGAAAAACAATTTGGTTTTAAACCAGTCTAAGATATGGTCTTTTCTCCCCCAACCCTCTATATTAAAAGATAAGATGTAAAACCTCAGTTCTTAGTCATTTGATTTTTTTTTTTTATTTTACTCCAGCTGACTCTCCCTTGGTGAAATGGAAGCATTTTCATGCCATTTAGAATCAAGCAAACTAAAAATATCAAACAAGTTTGCCTCAGATTTGAGTAAGGTGAATTAATGATGGAAACTGTTATTTTGATTTTCTTCTTTTCCTTTATTTGCCAAGTTCACTTTCCATGCTATCTAATGGTTTGTTCCACCACAGCTTGGCAGATAATGCACACAGGACTCGTAAGCTATTTCCCTAGGCTGTGATTATTCTCCTTCTTGGTGTCCTTGCGTGCCTGTACATCCTCTGATCTGCTTTGATCAGGAAGGTTGGTGTACGTACATTGTCAGCTCCCGAGGGAGGCCAAGTTCCTTGGCTCCTACAGTGTTTCTGCTGTCACAGTTCCAACATCATTCCACAGCCATGCTTCCTTCTTAGCATAACTATTAGCATCTATAAAGCCTGTTTTTTCAATATTGGTGGAAGACAAATGGATTGACAATTCAGAAGGGAACTATTGCTTTACTGGTGGCAGCAATGTGCACCAACACTCCAAAAGGAAAAATAAAACACAAATGACTAGTGGAATCAATAACAGATATACTATGGGCATTTATAATTATTGTCATTGTGAATCATCAACCCAGCCTACAGATTGTGAAAATTTGTTGAACTAACCTTTCATGTGTAATTAAGCCTTGTGCTAATTAGGTATTATGAGAGGTTAAAATTTATAAAGTGATGGTCATTGCCCATAAGAAATTGATAATTTAGTTCAGCATTTCCAAAACTGTGTTTTGGAAATAAAATTAGTTCTAAGACAAGCTCCGTGATAAAAGAATTTCATGTACAAAGAAGTTTGACTTTCTTCCTGGAAAGTCATAACCTATTAATAGACTTTGAGAAATTCTGAAGTGAAGAAATGTTGTATTTGTTTAACTTAGACTTTGCCACATTTATTTGACTGTGAATCATTTTTTTCATGTAATACCTATAAATATCTCACAGAATATATTTTGGGAAGTGCTGGCACAGTAAGCTTGAGAACAGGGATTGTGCACTCTATTTCTTTTGCAGTACCACAGAAATATCCACAAATTTTTAGAAATACTTGGTTAAATTAATATACTGTCAAACACAGGTGGTTAGAAAGGTAGCTTCCAAATTTCAGTCCAGAGACAGGTGTCTGTGGTCTGCATTATTATTTCTTGGGGTTATAAATGCAAATTGCTGGATTCTGTTCCTGAAGTTTCTAATTCAATAGGCTTGAGGTTGAGCCTGAGGATCTGCATTAAAGATTTCCCATGTGGTTCTCAGTCATGGCTAGTTTAGAAACCACTGGTTAGTGTGTGAAATACTACTACTACTACTACTACTACTACTAAGGTCAAAGTTGAATATTCAGTGTCCCTTAATTAAGGTTGCTAATTCCATGGTCACAAACTAAACTGTAGCTTTGAAAACGTGTGTCCATTGTAATCCATCCAGAATGTGAATGAATTTGGCTAAGTCCAAGCACTAAGCATATAGGTAGGTCAAGTTATCACATACTATAGAAAATTTGCAAATTTAGGACAAACCCATGATTTGGAAAAACTTGGACTGGGCCTAGAGAAAGTGAAAATAATAATAATATAATAATATATCTATCTATTTATTTAAACTTGATTATTCCCTCCCCAGTGTAGATTAATAATGCTCTCAGCTGCATCACTGTTATCTATAATGACTGGTAAACATGGGGAGAACTAGTGAAAAGAAGATTTGAATTATTTCAGGAATTGAGAGTGTTTTGAACTGGTACTTAAGACTGTTGCAATGATATTGCTGGCCATAAATATTCTCCACAGACTACAAGTAGGTGGATTTAAAACTGGTAAAGTTAAGCCGTGAGTCAGATGTAGCTGTGAATTCAAACCTTGGGTGATAAGATTAGGCAGATGAATTTTTCAACATCAGCATTGTAAATACTATAGAATAGCAATAAATTTTAAAATAAAACCATAAATTTTATAGTGCCTCATAACAAAGAAAGGGTTTAAATAGAAATATATACTGAAATAGTCTCTGTATCTTATACCACAAACATTTGAGGTCTGTTCTGATTTGATCTTCCTATTAAAATTTAGTTTATAAGTATTTGCTGTTTCTAAGTATTTTTCATATATTGCTAATAGAGTTAATTGATAGTTAACCTTCTGAAACAATCTGAAGAAAGATCCCATAGGTGGTCCAACCAGACAAAACTAACTTAAAATATTTCGAGTAGTCTTTAAGATTACATATTTCTTGAGGATAAACAATCAAGAGCACTAAAGATTGCACATTGGCATTTTTTGTAATTTTTAATTTTTGGTGTGTGATTAGTGTGTGCTCTCTCCTCCTCCTTTTCCTTTTTTTTTTTTTTTTAAGTTTTGAAGCCACTAAAAATATTTAAAGATTTAGTATAAGGCTATGTATGCTTTCACATCTTTTTTTGTCTTTAATAACTTCATTTGGGCCTTCATGATGAGATTATAATAGGGAAGAATATATCCCTTAGCACTGTTTCCTTTGATTAAATAATTTAGTCCATTCACTCAACTGAATGCTAGGTAGTGATTGAATGATTATATAGTTTTCTATTAATTGACATGGAAAGATATTCATTAAATAAGAGGGAAAGAAGATGTTCAAGGTACATTAAGTGAAAAAGCAGAATCAAATAGCATAATTCCATATGCTGAGATTCCAAATATTAATGACAAATTTTAAAAAAGGAAATAATAGCTGAAGTTTGTTAACCTGAAATGTTGTAACCTGGAATTGTTGTAATTAGTCCATTTACATTTACTTGATATACATTAGTCCATTTAATTTTCATAATCATCTATTAAAGTGCCCTCTATTACACCCAGTTCCTTTGAGAAACTGAAGCACAGAGATGCTAAGTCACTTGCTCAAGATCATAAAGCCACTAACTGGTAGATCTAGAATTTGAACCCAAATTCAAATAGTAGTCTGTTTGGTAGTCTGTTTCTGCAGCTTGCATCCTTAACCTCTTGGCTATGAGAAATGTACCAAAATATTGACGTGGTTACTTGAGGGTGGTATAGAATCAGTTATTTTCATTTTTATTCCTTTATGGATTATCACAATTTCTTCTTCAATCATGTATTACTTTCAAGTTAGAAAAGCAAAATTTGGGGTGAAAATGAAGAATTCCTCCTCCACCTTCTTTAGGTTCTTTACACAGCAATAAATACAACTGATCCTCAAATGGCATCATACAATCTAGGGTCCAGTCTAGCTGAACCCTAGACTAAACTAAACTCTTTAAGGGTTTTCTATTACCTTAACATTATAGATAAAGGTAACTTTTCATGTAGTGAGTTCTCTAGTCAAAGATGAGTCACTGGCAAAGAATTGGTAATATAATTCAGTCTATCTAAGGACCTGAATTATATTCTTAAATTTTGGATGGTGATGAATGAGTGATACATTTTTTTTTTTTTGTATTTGTTAAGTTAAAAGTCCTACAGCGCAGTGTACAAGATGAACTCCCTTGCTCTGGTCACCTTCTGCACAAATTGTAAGCTTCACCTTCTATCTTGCCCACTTAGGAAGCTCCTGCTTACTGACTGGTATCTGGCACCTCACTGAATGACAAGAAAAAGGTCTTTAAGGCTTCTTTGAACTCAGTCATAAAATGCTGCCCAAATTCATAATGTCATTTTTCATTATTGTTAAATAATGTAAAAGAATAACTTTTATCAGTCTGATTACTTTTCTATTTCATAAACTATCATTTTCAAATGGGAGAAATCCCTTCCTTCTGTATACTGTAGTTGAACTCTGTTTTGGGTTAATTCAATCTAGAAGAAACCTCAGGGAAGTACAGTTTATTTCATTTTTAAAAAGATTTTGTTTTATTTTTAGAGAGGGAGGAAGGGAGGGAGAAAGAGATGGAAAGAAACATTGATGTGAGAGAGAAACATGGATCAATTGCCTCTTGTATGTGGCCCAGCCTGGATTGAACCTGTAACCCAGGCATGTGCCCTGACCAGAATCAAACCAGCAACACCCTCGTTTTGGGGGACCATGCCCAACTGAGCCACATTGGGCTATTTCATTCTTATAGATAACCCAACTTTGCCCTTAAATGGATATTAGAGTACCATGTATAACTCAAGGCAGTTTCCAGAGTCCTTGTGACAAGACAATGGAAGCGATGTTTATTGAGTAAATACTCTATGTTTTCCTAGCAGAACTACACCAACAATGTTGGGGAAGGAAAATAAACAGAAATGCTTGGCACTATTCTATTACTTCCATTTATTTCTTGTGTTTCACAGATCGAGGGCAAGTTAGAAATTGCAGCTTAGAAATCAGATGTTCCCAAACAGAGAGGGGGAAACTGGTAACAAGTGATAATTGGGAGGTTCAATTTTAGACAGTGACTTGTAGAGTCTTGGTGTTTACTATTTCTAAAACTGAACAAGAGTACATAAATAAGATAAAGTGGAGCTACTTTTCTAATTGGAAGCATAATGTATGCACTGCAAAAAAGTTAAACTAGGCCTGGCTGGTGGCTCAGTGGATTAGCGCTGGCCTGTGAACCCAAAGGTCACTGGTTCGATTCCCAGCCAGGGCTCATAACCATGTTGCAAGCCAGGTTTCCAGCCAGCTCCTAGCTGGAGCAGGTGAAAGGCAACCATACATTGATGTTTCTCTCTCTTCCTTCCCCTCTCTCTAAAAATAAAGAAATAAAATCTTTAAAAAAAAAGAAGTTAAACTATACAGAGAGGTAGGAAAAAAGCATATAAAATCTCACTGCTGAAATATAAAAATGTTCTTATTTTAACGTAACTCCAGACTTTTTGTTATGCACATTTATTGCAAAAAGCGGGGCGGGCGGGGGGGGGGACTTTTTAAAAGTTGGTTTCTCACTTGGATTTTTACTGTTAATAAATATAATTCCACATTATCATTTTTAATAGTTATTTTTTCATTGTAAGAGAGTATCATAATAAATAACTCAATTACTTCCATCTCTTGACTTATTTCAAGTTTTTGGACATTATATTGGATGTCACCACATATGTATACATATAATTATGTCTATACATATATATATATATATGTTTATATGATGTGTATATATACATTTTTGTTTTTTCATTTGATTATTTTTTCAGGATTTATTTCTGAAATTGGAGGTTTTGCATCAGAAAGTAGGCCTATTTGCATCTTTTTAAAAATTATTTTTCAGTTACAGTTAACATACAACATTGTATTAGTTTCAAGTACACAACAGTGATTAGACATTTATATAACATATGAAGTTATAGCCCCAATAAGGCTATTACCCATCTGACACCACACGTAGTTATTACAATTTACTGACTACATCCCCTATGCTGTACTTTATATCCCCATGACTATTTGGTAACTATCAATTAGTACTTCTTAATCCCTTTCATCTTTTTCACCCCTGCCTTCCCAACCCCCTCCCACCTGCTGACCATCAATATTGTCAGATTGCTCTTCACTGGAGATAGCTGGTCCATCCCCTGAGCCACAAAATGAGAGCACTCTTATTGAGACAAATGATCAGTACCTGGTGCTACCAGTTTTCAAACGCTTGAAACTATTCTAATTAAAAAAGAAATTCTCTCTTTTTTTCAACTTAGCTTTATACATGTTCATTAACTATTAATAGTATATTTTCATGACTTGCCTGCTCATGTCCTTTGCTTATATTTCTATGGAGATGTTTATATTGTAGGTTTAAAATTATTCTTTATAATATTTATTCATGATTTACTTTTTAATTTGTACTATATACCATTTTTTCAGTTCATTTTGTATCTTACATGTTTTATTTCTTTTTCATCCAGAATTTGGAAATCTTTAATTAAAAACAAATTTTAATGAGATAACTTTTTGCCAGGGAACCTGCTTGTCATTATTATTCTTTTTAAGTTTCATTTACAGAAAACAAATCTAATATAAGACCACTAATGAAATATAGGAGTGCTTATCTAGGTTGAAAAATAAATGTATTCAGTATTTTATAACTGTAAGCAGATGATATTTTCTAAGTGTTTGGCCATTATTAAAGTTTGACCTAGACTTTCTTTTCCCTCATGTAATGTGTATGCTAGAACAAACACACTTCTATACTTTCCTAATTTGCTTATAATTTTATTTTATATATATATATATATACATATATACATATATACATATATACATATATATATATGTTTGCACATATACATATACCTATCTTTACATTTTAGGCACTTGTGAAGAGTAATACTTATGTGAAAGCATACTCAAGTATTTAATAACTTGGCAATTCATATATATTAGCATGCATTTACAGATATGCATATATTATGGGTCAGCACTGTCAGGGAGCATTTATCCGGTTCACAGTGTGTATGAAGTATAGAAAATAGCACTGCCTAATGTGGGTAAGAGAAATGGAAATTTGTTACAAGAACTTATTGCAAACAGACTAATATTTACAGTATTTTTTGTGGAAAATATTTTTATTTTTAAAACTTTAAAATTTTTTATTGAGTTTATTGGGGTGACATTGGTTAATAAAATTATATAGGTTTCAGTTATAAAATTTATAATACATCATCTGTATATTGTATTGGGTGTTCACTACTCCCAGTCAAGTCCTCGTTCACAAGCATTTATCTCCCCTTTACCCTCTTTTACCTCCCCACCTCCTTCCCTCTGGAAATCACCATACTGTTGTCTGTATCTATGAGTTGTTTTTTTCCTTAATCCTTTCATTTTTTTCACCTAGCTTCCCCAAACCCCTCCCCTGATGTGATCAGTTTGTTTCCTGCACCTATGAGGCTGTTTCTATCTTGTTAGTTTATTTTGTTCATCTGATTCCACATATAAGTGAAATAATATGGTACTTGTTTTTCTCTGACTGGGTTATTTCACTTAGCATAATATTCTCCAGGTCCATCCATGCTGTCATTAAGGGTAAGATTTCCTTTTTTTCCTTATGGTTGAATATTAATCCATTGTGTAAATGTACCACAGCCTTTGTATTTACTCACCTACCGATGGGCACTTGGGTTGCTTCCATAACTTGGCTATTGTAAATAACACTGCAATAGACATAGCAGTGCATATATTCTTTCCAATTAGTGTTTCAGGTTTCTTTGGGTATATTTCTAGAAGTAAAATTGCTGGATCATAAGGTAGTTCCATTTTCACTTTTTTGAGGTATCTCCGTACTGCTTTCCACAATGACTGCATGAGTCTGCATTCCCACCAAAATGGCACTAGGTTCCTTCTTCTCCACATCTTTGCCAGCACTTGTTTTGTGATTTATTGATGTTGGCCATTTTGACATGTGTGAAGTGATATCTCATTGTGGTTTTTATTTGCATTCCTCTGATTATTTAGTAACATTAAACATCTTTTCATATTCCTATTGGCCATCTGTGTGTTCTGCTTGGGGAAGTATCAAGTCAGGTCCTCTGCCCACTTTTAAATTGTTTTTTGGTGTTGAGTTGTAGAATTTTAAATATTTTGAATATTAACACCCTTATCAGATGTATCATTGACAAATATGTTCTCCCATTCAATGGGTTGTCTTTCATTTTTATTTATGGTTTCCTTTGCTGTGTAAAAATCTTGAGAAAGGAGAGCAGAGTTGAAGGAATCATGCTACCTGATATCAGACTATACTACAAGGCCATAATAATCAAAACAGCATGGTATTGTTATAAAAACAGATATATAGATCAATAAAACAGAATAGAGAGTCCAGAAATAAACCCATGCCTTTGTCATCAATTAATATTGGACAAAGGAGGCAAGAACATACAATAGGATAAAGAGACTCTATTTAATAAATGATGCTAGGAAAATGGGACAGATACATGCAAAAATGAAGGTAGACTACCTTCTTACACCATATGCAAGAATAAACTCAAGAGGACAGAGGGGAGCAAAGAGTACAGAGGGGAGCAAAAAGGGGATGGGTATAATACAACAACAACAAAATTAAAAAAAAAAACAAGAATAATCTCAAATTGGATTAAAGGCTTAAATGCTAGACTGGAAACCATAAAAATTCTATAAGCAAACATAGACAGTAAAATCTCAGACATTTCTCATTGCAATATCTTTTTAGATACATCTTCCTTTAGGCAAGGGAAACAAAAGAAAAAATATATACAAATGGGACTACATTAAACTAAAAAGCATTTGCACTATTTTTTAAGTTTTGTGAATCTAACCTTTTTAATTTGGTAACTGAAAGGTAGTAGAAAGGACAATAATTCAGCTGTGGGCCAATATAAGAGGTTTTGGTGCATACTTGCCAAATACCAGTTACACCCACACACTCATGGAGCAAACAGGGATCTTGTTGCACAGCCCAGCTCCATGTGTTCAGTCAAATTTCCTCTGAAGAAATCATGAAGTGAGCTGCCACCCACAATTCAAGTTGGTTATATGTTACCTCTGGCTTTTAATGAAAATGTGAAACCCCTGGGTCCAATTCTCCCTACTTGGCTCTGTCTGTGTAAAGGGTGAATTGAATAGAAATAATTAAGGACAGACTGGGAACTTTTGAAAAAACTAAACTAGGGATTAACTCAGATGCACTAGAAGTTGTTTAAATTCTTTTTGACCTTGTTTTATAAACATAGCCTGTTTTAGTAACCTTGACCGCTTTACAAAGTTGACTCGTCAATATAGTATCTCCCTGTGAGGTAGGTTCCTAAGCATTTACTCAAACAGGAAACTAAGAGATAGAGGTAATAGTATGTTTAGTAGTTGAATTATTACTCCAGGACATGTTATATAGACTCTAAAAGAAAAAGCATGTTTACATTTGCGTTTCTGATTCAGTTGGGGGCCATACTTTTATTACCACATGGACTTTGAGAGACTCCAAGCTCATTTCAATCACTGGTGCAAGGGTATAATATATTTCAGTAATTTGGCATTTGTTTATTATTATTGTCACCAAATCCACACATTTGAAATTTATTTTTAGTTAATGAATGCTATTGTACATGAGTGGGCCTCTCAGACACAAACAGGATACAAGACCCCAGTGTCAATTAAAAGTTGAGTAATGGTTTCTGTATTTATTTGTCTTTTCTTTTTGGTAAATTTTATAGATTTGGGGCAAATTCTTTTAGCATTCTAAGATATAATCCTTTTGACTGTATGTACAAGACATTAGCAACTGGTAAAATGTAAATTATAAATAAAATACAGATAATTTTTTGGTACAGTTTTTATGAGAGGTTAGAATAATGGCATAACCTTTTAATTTTATCATAAATAGATGTTTTATAATCTTAAAAACAAAGGATGATCTGTAAGATAATAGAATTTGAACTTAGGAAATTTGAAGAAGGTGGTGATTCTGACTCAATCTCTTAAACGGGTGTGAGATTAGAAGGCATTAAGTTTTCAATAGTAGTTAGTGGAATTATACATAGAAAGGACTGTCTATTGGGTTATTATGTCTAAGTTGAATTTCATCAAGTTTCTTTGAGGATTTACTAAATTAAACCTAATGTATATAGCATATTGCCTTACTAGCATAGAGCAGAAGCTCAAGAAATGTTTCTCTCACCCTGACTAATAGGCCTCAGGGGGCTGGGCATTATTCTACAAATGGAAATGTCACCTGTTTGATTCCAGTCAGGGCACATGGCTGGGTTGCAGGACCAGGTTTCTGGTTGGGGGTATGTATGAGAAGCAACCAATCAATATTTCTCTTATTGATGTTTCTCTCCCTCTCTTTCTTCCTCCCTTCCCCTCTTCCTAAAAATACATAAATAGAATCTTTAAAAAAGAAGAAATGTTACTCTCCTAAAGTTAATGTTTCAGGCATCCCCGATACCAGCACCACCAGTAATTATTATCTCATTTTACAGATAAACAGGGTTAGAGACATTAAGGAATTTTCCTGATTCACAAAGTAAGTGTTAGAACTGAGATTCAAACCCAGGCTCTTGCTACTTGAGGTTAACCACTATGATATTCAACAGTGTTTCCCAAACTTTGGCACCTGTACCTCTGGTAACATATATGAAATCATTTTAGGTGACATATAAGTACTTTCATTTGCAAAGAAAAGTGGTTGCTTTATAAATAAAAATATCTGCAGTATTCCTGAAGCACCTTTAAATTTTATTTTCTTTATTTAAATAGCAGCTTTATTGTAATATCATGACTACATCATCAGGTTCACCCCTTTAAAGTGTGCAATTCAGGGATTTTTAGTATATTTACCAAGTATATTGATCATTACCATCTAATTCCAGTCATTGTCCATTCTTCCCTTCTCCTAGCCTACTGGGAACCACTAATTTACATTTTGCATCTATGCATTTACCTATTTTGTAGATTTATGGTCTTTAGCATTTGTCTTTATTCTCTTAAAATAGTGTTTTCAAGGTTCATCTATTTGTATCAGGTGCTAGTATTTTATTCTTTTTACCAACAAGTATCTCATTGCTTGCCTGTATCACATTTGTTTACCTATTCATTGGTTGGTTTGAGTTGTTTCCACTTTTGAGCTGTAATGGGATCATGCTGCTATGAACATCCATGTATAAGTGTTTGCTTGAGTTCCTATTTTCAAATCCTTTGAGTAATATTTCTAGCAGCAGGATTGCTTGGTCCTATGATAACTCCATGTTTAACTCTTTAAGGAATCACCAAACCGTTTTCTATGGTGGTTATACCATTTCCCATTTCCGTTAGCAGTATATCAGATTTCCAATTTTTCTCACCAACACTTGTTATTTTCCACTTTAAGAATTATAGCCACACTAATGGGTATGAAGTGTCATATGTATTTACATTTATGAATATTTGAAAATAGAATTAGAATTCATGGTATGGTTTGTTTTCCATTTATGGTAATGATAACGTTGTTTAAATAGGACTTTATTTAAGTTGAAAAAATTGAGTGATTTAAACAAAATAGTAGATATAAAATATATGAATGAGTTCTGTATATATATGACAAAATTCATGAAATAGTTACCTTATAAATAAAATGAAGTATTTGCAGTATCCCTGAAGCACCTTGGGTCAAGTTACTTAATTTCTTTGAGCTTCCTCCTCCATGACAAAGGGAGGTATTAGACTGTTATGGGAATTAAATGGGCAAATATTCATCATGGGCTTTAAACAGTGACTGTGTGTGTATAAAATAAATGAAGATGGTATTGAATGATTACAGTTTGAGAACCCTTGCAAATTTACATTAAAGTAAATGAGGACTTATTAATGAGGACTGGCTTTTACTATAGGGGGTAATTAGCCAATGTTTAACTACTAAATTGAATGGTGGAGTGAATGTAATTATGGCTTTAAGTTGCCCTTCTTATTCTGGGCTTGTATGATGAAAGGTGCAGTAGAAATAGAGACCTTTCTAGGAGTGGGAGCATCCTGGCAATGCTGCCACAGGCAAGTCACTGCTACGATTCTAACACAGAAAGATCCAAGCCATCTGCCAGCACCAGCCACTGCTTAAGAATCTGGTATTTGCAGAAAAGTGAAAAATATATCTAACTCCTGGATTCTTGGGTTCCTCCTTTCCTTTCCCCCTTATATTACCCCTTTCCTTTCATTTCTTCCTCTCCCTATTTCCACCCAAATTTTTATTAATTGGTTAGGCTAGACTTCAGTTCTCTCTCCTTTTGGCTACGACAGAAGGGCAAGTACACTATGAGAAAATATGATGACATGTCACGGATTCTTTATAGTGGGATTTGGTCATGATATAACACTCAGGAAAGATTATGGTTGCAGTCAACAGTAGCCACTTGACTTTTTGGGAAGTGAAAAATTATAAACAACTTCTTTCTCTTTATCAAATCTATTCTCTCACACTTGGGTGTTATAATTTAAACATTCATGAGTCAAATGGCCAAATAAAAGTGATTGTTCCACATTAGATGAGACATAAAGAACTTGAGTAGAGCAAGAGAGTTAATGAAGAAAAATATTTCACTGATATAAAAAAACACTTTAATTTTCATCTACAGAATTATGAGCAGTATAATGTTCTCTGCTCAGCAGTGCCACCGTTTTATGCGCCCTTACAGTTAATAACTTATTCTAGGTATTAAATCTGTCACATTCCTTTTACGTGGGCCTACAGAGAAGAATTTACAGCAGGAGACCTAGAACTGACCCAGCAATTTCAAAACATAACACAGATATGAATCCAATTATTTCCCATCCAAATGCTGACACATGCCCTGCCTCAATGTGACATTTGAACCAGCCATTTAATATCTAACTCATCAAAGCCAATCCAGGAATAAAAGTAAAAGAATTATTTCATATCCACTTTCAGAATAGAGTTTGAACAAAAATAACAACAAAAAAGAGAGTGTGTCAGCTGGCTCTATGTAATTTAGATGCTGACATAAAACATATTTTTAAAAGTTGGTTAAAGAACAGAGTATGTGCTCCTCCAGGGAGTGCTGGTCTTTTCACTTTCACCAACTATTTTGCTGTGAGAAAGAAAGAGTTGCTTGTACAAGTTCATAAAACAAAACAAATCACTTCTGCAGCAGGAATATATCAGTGGCTTGCTGCTCAGGTCTAAGGGTTCCTGCCAAATGCTCGGATCATTTCTGTTTTTATTCTTTCTAAAATCAGCAACTGGAGCTGCTTAAGATGTTTTTCATATAAAAATGTAACTAGATCAAACAGTGGCCTTTGGAAGGGAAAGAGAGTGGCCGGGGAGATTCCTTTGAAAAAAATTTTTTAAGTTCAGGGTTGTGGTATAAATAAAAGTTACCTTTAATTGGTGTAAAGTGAGGAATTTTCTTTTTTACCTCTATTCTAGGGAGAAAGGGTGACATTCTAAGACTGGCTAGAAAGTGATAAGTGAGATTGTTAATTAGTACTTTGACCAAGGGAAAAAGGGGCCATTTTCTTGTCCTCTGTTGAAGGAAGCAAAATAAACTGAAAGATTAGGAAATAATCAGCATTATTATTTCTGAGCTGAGAGTGGAGGAGACATGAGAGACAAAGAGATGAGAGAAAGCGAGAGACTTCTTGCTTGAATGTGCATGGGCTCAAACACCGCTTTTTGTCAGATTCAAGCCAAAGCCAAGGCATAGAATGCAGTCTGGTCACAAGACCTTTCTTATGTTGAATCAAGACTAGGTTCTATGTAGAGGAAAAATACGAAAACTTTGGGGGATATGCTTGACTTCCAATGGATCATATGATAATGAAGGGACCAGTTTATTCAGCCACCCTCAAGAAAAAATTTCTTAACCATTTTTTTACATTGTGTGAATTAGACTTTGGCTCTTTCTGTTACATTTATGTTATGAGAGACCAATTCCCAGTCTATTCTAGTCACAAAGGGGAACAAAGCCAACACAATATAAAGCAATCCAGAATCTCCAGAACTTGAAGTAGAAACAAAAGAGAAAGCCTTAGTGACAATAATCAAAACAACAGCGGGAACAACCCTCTTCTACACATGAATTCTACATTCTTATGTATACATATTTTAATCCATAAAAACCTGTGATCTGGAAAAACACCAACATCTTTGTAGTGATTATAGTTTAAGATGGGGAAGAGGGCTTTCAAATATGACCATCTTTTTTCTTTCAAACATAGCACAGAAGGTAATGTAACAAGCACTCATATTTAACAACTGCTAGCTATTGTGATCTTTGTTTCTGATTCCCTCCCCTCATTTTGCTTTTTAAATAAAACATGTATTCCATTGTGCATTGTGCTGTGTTTTCTGAACATAACTTGGGAATTCAGTCTAGGTTGCGTGGGCAATAGACCAACTGAGATTAGGGGTAGGGGCTACTGGCACTGTCAAGAAAGCCCACTTCTTAACCCTTTCCAGGTGACTTGAGGATTTGCTTTGAATCCTGGTATAGAACAGATGGTTATCCAGAGGGGATTCACCTGACATGCTAGTGATAACCATGAAAGAAACTACCCTACAAAACAGATCCTTTTCTTTTGTACTTTTTCAAATCCCATTTTCACTCTCTGCTGAGGTGGCAGTCATCTTGAGGTAGATGTGTGCCCATGTTTCTTGTACTTCTAGTATCTAGGAATGTACTTATACATTACATACAACATTACTTTGTTGGAGTTTTAAAAATTTACTTTAGTGGTTTTATTCTCTTTCTGCAACTTGCTTTTAATAGTTCATCATTATTTATCTGAAGTCTATACCTGTTGGTTTTGTATTTCACTAAATCTGAGTCTTTATGATTTAATAAACATATTTAGCCTATTGATATTTATTGAGATTATTAAGATGATGACGATGTTGATGTTGATTTATTTTGGTGCTATTAGATGCTTCCAGGTGCATCAAATATCCCTCATTGAATTAGGCTCTCTCCATTGATTACATTTGCCTGTTAACCACCATTCACAAAGCTCTTTTATTGTTCCATGTAGACCTCTAATGTGCACTTGTTTTACATTTCCCTTCACATCTCTCAAGGGAAAATATTCATTAGCTAGGCCATTCATCCCTCAATAGTTCTAAGGGACTATGGAAGTTTTATCACCAAATGACTGTATGGATTAAGACTATAAGTAGGTTAAATCATATTTCTTTGCCTTGAGACACTATTGATTTTGAGACTGAGAATTATTTTATATACTCCTAAGAAAAAGTACTGCCTACTAAACCACATGCTGCTTTCTAATAACTTGCAATTTTTATTTTGTAGTTAAATTTTATTTTGGACTTATTTATGCTCTTATGTCACTCGTGCTGTTCCTTTATCATTGACAGTATAATTCTGAGGTACATTCAAGAAGTCTCAGTCTTTGTCAGCATTTTCTATTTGACTAGACTTGGTTTTGTATTTTTATCATTTAAGTCACATGACACTGTCACACCATCTTTTTTCTTCACTGAATAATTTTTAAAACTCTATTCTCAGGAATTGTTAATTTCCCTTATGTTATATCACTTGCCATATGATAGTCCTTCCTGCTTGTTTCAGGAATAAATGGAGCATGACTTTGTGGTGACCCTCCTTTGCTAGGTCTTATATTCTCAAAATGCAGAATTTTGGTCACCACTCCAATGGCAATTACTTGCTGCATTTGCATAAGATATACACCCCACTGCTCTATTTCTGTGCTATTCACATCTACAATAGCTTTTTGTTTCAAAGGCCATTCTAATAGGTGTATAGTGGCATCTCATTGTTCTCTTAATTTGCAGTTTCTTATTTAAATATAAGATTGAAAGACTTTTCATATATTTACCTGCCATCTGTATATTTTTGATGAGATGTTTATTAAGAGATTTGGCCCACTTTTTAATTATGCTGTTCATCTTATTGTGGAGTTTTAAGAGTTTTTTGCTGTTTCTGTTCTTGCTTGTTTCTTAGATTCAACTGGTGATATATAGATACATATATATTTATTTATTGCCATTTTATTGTTCACATTTTTCTCTTCTTATTCTTCTCCTTCTCTTCAAGAAGATCCTTTAGCATTTGGTATAATGCAGATTTGGTGATGATGAACTCCTTTAGCAATTCCAAATGGTATATTTGCTGGGTAGAGCAATCTTGGTTGTAGGTCCTTGCTTTTCATCACTTTGAATATTTCTTGCCAATCCTTCCTAGCCAGCAAAGTTTCTTTTGAGAAATCCTTGCTTTTCTCTTGACACTTTAAAGATTCTCTCTTTGTATTTAACCTTTGACATTTTAATTATTATTTATCTTGAAGTAGGCCTCTTTGCATCCATCTTGTTTGGGATTCTGTGCTTCTTGGACTTGTATGTTTATTTCCTTTGCCAAGTTTGGAAAGCTTTCTTGCATTATATTTTTTCAAATAGGCTTCCAATTTCTTGCTTTCTGTTTTCTTTCCAGCCCTGCTAATATGCAAATGGTGGTATACTTGAAGTTGCCCAGAGGCTCCTTACACTGTCCTCATTTGTTAGGATTCTTTTTTCTTCTTGCTGTTCTTACTGGTTGTTTTTTTTGATTCCCTATGTTCCAAATCACTGATTTGATTCTTGGCTTAATCCACCCCACTGTTAACTACTGTACACTGTTCTTTATTTTAATTAGCATACCTTTCTTTTCTGACTGCATCTTTTTTATGCTGTTGAGGTCCTCACTAAGTTCCTCCTTAGTACTCACTAAGATCACCCCTATAGCCAAGGTTTTGAATTCTGCATCTGTTAGATCCCTTATCTCTATTTTGTTTAATTCTTTTTCTGGATTTTGTTATGTTCTTTCACTTAGGACATGTTTCTTTGTCTCCTAATTTGGTAGCCTCCCTCTTTTATTTTTATGCATTAGGTAGAGCTATTATATCTCCCAGGCTTGATAGAGTGGCCTAAAGTAGTAGGTGTCTTGCAGGGTCCAGTGGCACAGCCTCCTCTATCACCCAAGTTGAGTACTCAAGGTGTGTCCACTGTGTGGGCTGTGTACATCCTCCTTTTGTAGTTGAACCTTGATTGCTACTGGCACATCTAATGTCAGTCACTGCCTATGTTGTCTTTGGGGTCAGCCACTCAGAATTAACTACAAAGCAATCTGTAGTTGGCAACTACTTGTGCTAGGCTTGGAGTGCTCAGGAGAGGCCAAGCTGAGAACCAAGGCTGGCTGGTGCTAGTGACAGGCCTGGGGCAACTTAATGAGAAGTATGGGGCTGAAGTCAGATGTTGCTTATTTATTTGAGAGAATTTAGCAAAATCTGAACCATGGGCCAAGACAAGTCATTCAAATGGAAAAGCCCCTGGTGGGCCTTAAAGTTGGGTGGGAAAAGGCCTCACAGAATCATCAGATGAGGCAAGCAGTGTGAGCCACGTGGATGGAATCTCAGATATGGCACCCACCTGTTGGCTTGAGGTTGAGGTAGGGGAGCTCAGAAAAGGAACAGCGGCCTCTTCCAGCACTTCTGTCTTGCAGAAAGCTGCCCTCCAGGTCTTGCTCTGATGCTAGACAATTCAGTTTCTCCCTGTATTTCTCTGGTGCCTTTCAACCTGCTACCCCCACACTGGATCTTAAAGGGAGTGAGTCCAAGAAAGTCTGTGTATGAAAACTTTGAGAAACTGCTTGGGACTCCAAAAGTTTCTGTCTCCCACAGACTCATTCCTTTCTGGATTTTACAGGCAGAATTTAGGGAAAATTATCTTCCTGGCAGTAGAACCCTGGGCTAGGGGCTTGGTGTGGGGCTGGGATCCCCTCAATCCTGAGATACCCCTCCTGATTTTATCAGCCTGTTCCATGTCTCTGCCCCTCCTATTGCTTTCCATGTGTTTTCTTTAATTCCGTAGCTGTAGGACTTCCACTCGACTCAATTTCTGATGATTCTGAATGATGGTTGTTCTAGGTTTAGTTGTAATTTTGATGTAGTTGTGTGAGGAGGTGAGCCATGTTTACCTACACTGCCATCTTGTCCAGAAGTGTCCTCTATTTGTTTGTTTGTTTGTTTGTTTTTTGGTGTGTGTGTGTATTTTGGATAAGAGTTCTTTATCAGATGTGCCTTTTGCAAATGTTTCTCCCCATCTCTGACTTGTCTTACTGTCTTCAAGATGCCACTGATTTTAAGACATAATTTCAATTTAGGTAAAAATGTGAAAAAATATGCATTTTAGAAACAGTGAAATATAGTTAGCAGTTCATACAAAGACCTCAATGAATCAGCAATGACAACCAAGATGGAGGGGTTGGCTCTGGGTTTATCATGGAAACTAGATGACAGAAGGCTAAGTCTGATAACAATTTGATACCCCAAAGCAATAGTCTGGAACAATGAGTCAAATATAATAGAAAGAAATATAATAGAAGCAAACATAAAATCCTACACTGGAGTTTAAAATAAAATAAAGCAATGGCACAAGACAGAGTAGAGCTGATTTACCAAAATCAGTTGTGAAAAATTTCTGTAAGACAAATTATGTGAAGTAACTGAAAAAAAAAGATATAAAAGAGAATTGCATCTTATGTCATTATCTTTTTTTTATATATATAGGTTTCATTATTTTTAGAGAGGGGAATGGAGAGAAGCAGAGAGGGAGAGAAACATCAATGCATGGTTGCTTTTCACCTGCTTCCAACTGAGGACCTGGGCTAGAGACCCAGCCTGCAACCTGGCTTGCAACCTGACCATGTGCCCTGGCTGGGAATCAAACCAGCGACCCCTGGGTTTGTAGGCCAGCACCTATCCACTGTGCCACCAGCCACGGCTTGTGTCATTATCAAGTCACAAGCAGTCTGTTTAGGAATGAAACTAAACAACAACATACATTTTTAGCCTTCACTGTAAGAAATATTAAATTTCTGAGCCATGTATCCAGATTCACATTTCTCATCTCATGTTTACTCAGGGACATATGTTCACTAGGTGGGCAGTATCCCTTTTTATTAATTTTTGTGTGAATGTGTAGTAGTTGTGGTAGCAGTAGTAGTGTAAATTAAATGCATGCATAATGTAGATTCACTGTAATATTATACTTGATTAATATAAAAATAATTTACATTGTGCAGGTGAGGGTACATCTGGAACACTCCATCTGATCCTGTGGGACACATTTGTAGTAAGTTGTTGACAAATTTGTAGAGGGCATTTATTAACAAGGAATTGACCTTGTGATATACCACCTTGTTCTATTATGAATAAAGATACTTAGTTTGGAGAAAGCAGCTTGAAAGTTGTCTTCAAATATTTGAAAGGCTGTCATGTTGAAGATGGATTAAATTTAAGATGCATACCCCTAAAGTCAATAGAATGCTCCATGTGTGGTCAAGTAGCATGGTATTCAATGAGAAAATAGTCTTTATCCTTGAGGACTGGAAATGTAACCAGACTGCAATGGCTTCTTAGCAGATATATTACATAATTGGCTCATGTTACACTGTCAGTCAATGAAGTCTAGCTTTTTCCACGAGATTTGTGTTTAAGACATATCTACCTAATTCTGTGCATGCAAAGTTAAAATTTTCACCTTAGTAATGAGCTTTACCTTTCTATTTTCTATTATTAGCCTTGCTCTTGAAATACAGTTTGCTGAGGATTTAGTTCTTTGGAATGCTAACTGTGAATTTTCTCTTCTATCTAGATGTTTGTAATCCACACATAAGATATAATTGTTCTATTAATTTTCATCCAAGATGTTAGGAAGAATATTGAACAAGAAGGAAAGCAACTAAAATCTTTCTTTAATTTGATACCAGTTCATAAATTAATGTTATTCTTCATTTTTCCATTAGAATATCACAAAATTGAGATATATTATCTTAATGATTTTTCCTTAAAAAACAAGTGAATAGTATTATTTATTTATTTAAAAAATTTTATTGTTGTTGTATTATATCCATCCCCTTTTTGCTCCCCTCTGTCCCCCTCCCCACCCCCCCCCTCCCCCCC